>JACRUU010000002.1:9721716-9749216 GCA_030449085.1 Kryptopterus vitreolus | reverse complement strand
TCAGGCTGTATAAAGAGATTCGAAACTGTACAAAGCCTCTGTATGTACGTTTTGCGCAAGGTGCACATCGACAGCGCGATCATATTTACACAGCGAAGAGTAAATCTCTTCAGGTTTCACGGAAGGACGGAATTGTGATTTATTTTAGGTGTATTTTTGTTTGGATATGAATGAACTCCTCCAGGAGAAAATCGGACTGCAGGGACCTTCGGCCTTTGTTTTATGGTACCTGGATACATTTTGCTCAAGAATATGCAGTGTAAAAAAAATCGATTACACAGGGAAAGACAAGAAAGAATGGTCTTTGAAAGAAAAAATGAATAAGAAAAACAATGGAATGATGATCCACATGTCGGAATACTTGCTAATTAGTAGTGTAAAACATATCTTGGATCAAAAAAATAATGTTTGCATGTTTACATACGTTTTGTGTATTTAAAAAAAAAAAAAAAAAAAAACATTTAGTCCTAATACCATCCCATATTCACATTTAGCCCTCGTCAAGCATCACATGATTAACAGTCTGACTGGAAAGGCTCATGGATAACATTCTCACATGACCTAATGCCCTTTACTGAGGGTAGATGTCTTCTGACTTTGTGACCTCGGACGCAAAAGAGTTTTTTTGGGTGGGAGGAAATAAATAAATAAAGTTAAGAAGACTGAACAAATAACACGAAAAAATGATTTGTATATTAATTCATAATCCTCGTGTAAAATACACAGGCGTATGTAATTAATCCGCATGTGAATGGAGTGAGTGTTGACTTGCTGATAACGGCTGTGTCTCATTAAACCGCAGGACAGTCAGCGACTACTGTACGGTTCTTTCTGTCTGAGCAAACACGGCCTCGGGATAAAAGTCTGTAAAGCTCTCTCGGTGTGATCCGCCTCAAACTATTCGAGTCCCAAATCTGTATCAGTATAAAGTTGTTTAAACTTGCCATTGACTATGTGTTTAAGAAGTTCTTAAGTGGCACATGTAAAGTGATAATCTTATCATTATTTTTCGGAGGGGTAAGGGGGGGGGTTACATGTACATTTCCACAGCGAGTGCAATTATTTACAAGCAGTGTTTATTGAACAACACAACATTTTCAAAATATAATCTTCCTGCTGCATATTAAAGGCAGATGCTATTGGTATGATGTAGGACTGGTTCCAGTTATATTAACCCGTTTTTGTGTTTTGGGGTCACTTAAAAAAAAAAAAAAAACCCCAATTCATCAAAACTCACTTCAGAAACGCTGATGTGGAACAGCTGAGATTACGGCGGACGTACACAGCATGCAAGAAAACGCTCGGTGATTTTTTTCGCTAAGCATTTCCTCGACCCTGTGGGAAAATCTCGCTTGCGCACAAGCCCGGCTTTGCGATAATCTATTTGCCCCCTTTCGTACAGTGCATAATGTGTTCCAGTGTTTTGTTTTTTTGGAGTCGGCCTCGGTAATAATAATCCTTTACTGTATTACGCAACGCCCGAATCAATAAATCCTGCAACGATTCACTTTAGGAGACAGTTACGATAAGAGCGGAGTCCAGCATATTTGGCATAAATCAGATTTTGATCACCCGTGTGTTCCTTCTCCCTGTTGCTTTTTCTTCCCTCGCACCATAGTAGCACTATTCATTCCATTTTATCTGAACTGTTTCCTGTCTTTAATCTGACAGTTCAGTCTCTGAAATACGCTCAGTCACCTGAAAGCACCTTTTGTGTGTGCTCGTCCTGCCACACTAAATCCTTTTTTTTCTTTGCTCTCTCTCCCTCTCTCTCTCACACCACAGCAATTAAAAAGAGGCAACGAGGAACAGGCTAGCTGTAGATCACACCTCCGAGAGCTCATATTCGAGACGAGCTTGCAATTGCTTGTTTTGCAGTCCCAGAAATGGACTGCAGATGTTTTTTTTTTTCCTTACTGGTGCTTCAGCTTGTGTATTTAAGGATACATAATCAGCTTAGGGATGTATAATATAGACAATAGCACTTTTTATAAAATGATGCTGCACTTCTTGCATTTCATTTGGGTCAAAATGCATCAAAAATCAGCGCTCTTGAAGATAACTCGACATGATCCGAGTTTGACACGTTTCAAGGTTCTTTTGCTTAAATCAAATCTCTGCAGTAAAGCTATTAGACACTGTTCATTCTTTTTTTTTTTTTAAATAATTGCACCCCTGACTGGCCAAAATTCCGATCATAAGATGATATTAATGAGGTTGACATTATACTGATTACTGCAGTGAATAAAGAAACTGACCTTGCACATATTAAACTCATATTAACCAACGTATTAAAAATGGGCTCGACAAAAACATGGTGTATGTGTTAAGAGTGGAGCTGTCAATCGCTTGAAATATTTACTCGCGATTAATCGCACGAGCGCCTTGAGTTAACTTGTGATTAATCGCACGTTAATGGAACCTTTTCAATGTACCATAAATGAATACTTTTCATGTTTTTAATACTACTAACAGATGCTATAATTAAATACATTTCTCTCAAAATCTCTCCCTTTAATACAACTATTGAATATTTATTTTACTCTGGAAATGATCATTTTAATATTAAATTATTGTTAATTAATTAGTTTCTTGATCTTTTCAATGTTACTGTTTTACTGGTTGTTTTCATTTTAAAATATGGGACGTGGTTCCTTTAAGAATTTTGTTCTGTAGAAAAACTGGTGATACGTTATGGTTACATACGGAAGCGCATTGCATTCACAAAAGGAAAAAGTGTTTCTGTAATACGGATTTTTGAATGCAATGCGTTAATATACGCTAATATATAATGAGCTAGTAGTAGCAAGCGGAAGTTTCTTTACTCATTTGTTCTTTTTTGTTCCTTTGTTGTCCGGGTTTCGTTCATTCTCCAACACAACGCAGAGCGAAGGAACAGATCACTCACATAGTAATGCACACGTAATGCGTTAATAAAATCATTGCCATTAAATTGAATTTGCTTTAGAGCGTTAACTTTGACAGCCCTAATTAATTGTCATTTGTTTGCAAATTTATAGGCAAAGATTATCAGATTATCAATATCAGTTCTTTGCATGATCAGTCAATTTTCGGACACAGGGTCCTCAGACTTTCTTGCTAATATGACTTCTTCTTTGCATTTCTGTGGAATTCAAGAGGAAATTCACTGATGTTTTATACCATCAATTGTTTCAAGCTCATTACTACAAATTTGCATATAACCGTAACTATAACTCAAGAAAAACAATATGGACAAAAGTACTGGGGTTTTCCAGACATGTGTGTTTCTTCACAAAATATTTACCGCAAAGTTGGAGGGACATGAATGTATAGAAATGTCTTCGGATGTGATACATTTTCCCTTCACAAACCTGTTCCAGCAGGATAATGCCCCTGTGCACAAAGCCCTCTCCAAGCACAAAGCCCACTCCAAAGCCCTCTCCATGCACAAAGCGTGCTCCATTCCTATACATATGCCTAACATGGGTTGGAGAGGAAGATCTTGAGATTACTAATCCCCCTGGAAAGTGGGAGCTCAGTGGTTAAGGCGCTGGCCTCTGGACCAGAAGATCGCAGGTTCAGATCCCAGCCACCACCAAACTGCGACTAGGGGGCCCTTGAGCAAGGCCATGTTTAGAATAGAAGAAGATGATTCACTGTTATTTGTCACACATACATCACAGTGAAATTGTTTCTTCGCATATCCGAGCTTGATTGGAATCTGCAGTCAGAGCGACAGTGATGCAATGCCCCTGGAGCACATAGGGTTAAGGGCCATGTTCAAGAACCCAAGAGTGGCAACTTGACGATACCGGGGCTCGAACCCCCACTCTTGGGTCCTTGAGCAAGGCCCATAACTCTCTCTGTTTATAATTCTGATTTAAAAAAACAAAACAAAATCATCAATGTCTAAATGAAGCGAGACAAGAGCAGATGTTGGCTGCAGGTTTGTTCAGTTGCTGAGATTTCAGTGTATGTGTGTATGCGTGTGTGTTAAAGCTATCCTTTGTGCTGCTGTTGGCCGTATGGTACAGCTGTGAGCCGTGTGTGTGCGTGCTTGCGTGTGTTTGTGTGTGTGTGTGTGTGTGAGAGAGAGACAGAAACGTGTTATATGATGAGTGGACTCTAAAGGTTAATAATACAGGGCTTTCGCATTATCAGGCTAAATATGAGTGATTTGTTTTTCCGCCACTCTTGTTGCAGTCATGTGAGTGTTGTATTATTTAGTACCAGTAAATATGGCTCGGATGTTATTTAAATTGTCAGGCTCAATATACGGACTGTAAAATCGATATTGGTTTTCAGCGAGTTAGTATTTGATCGACATGCGAATTATCTGGGCGTAGAAAATGCAGTTCTCCCTTTATTCTCGTTGTGTGTTGATTCATTTTCTGTAACAGCAGCTCATACGGTTCGTTCACATTTGTTATTAATGCTTAATTTATATTGCAAACACAGTCATTGTTGTTTGCATTTGTCTCTGTCATTAGGACAGTATGTAGTCATGTATTCTGAGGTACAATAAATAACAGTAAATAGGAGCAACTATTTGCAGTGTGTGATGACTTCAAGATATAAACATTCTATTAGACATGCGATTATTGGAGAATAATCAATTTTATGCTACGGTAGTACTGTAGCATCATTATTTTAAATCATTAAAGTACTTCCTTGTGTTTTATTGTTTATGCAAGATATGTACTCTATCACTAAGTATTTATTTAATAAATATAATAGAGCATGCTGTTAAAGGAATATGATCAATGATCTAAAATTTTATAAGACATAAAATTGTGGACGACTGACTAGGGCAGACAATCAATTAATCATGTGACCCCCCCCCATTAATCAATTAATCGGTTTAAATAATCAGTTTTTATTTTTTGTTTATGTTATATCGTTATATGTTATTAGAGCTATATAAAATGTGTGGTATTAAAAGTGTACTTTTAAGAAAAAACCTCACATATTGAGTTTAAATTGTATTTTTTTTGTCATTTTCGCAGTGGCTGCTTGTTTAGTGCATGAGGGATTTCCTCTTTGAACAAATTTACTCATGATGGGTTGTTGTTTCTGGGAAAAAAAAGAACAAACAATTTGCGTATGCAAAGTGAGGCAGTTTGTGTAATGTTTTTAATGAAAACTGAATATGACTATTTTAATGCTAAAATGCTAAAAAAAAAATGCTATGAATAGAGAATGGAACGAAATGATGCAGCAAGCTTGATTAAAAGATAAAGAAAGAAAGAAATTATGCATCAGTGTAGAAATGCATAAACATTGACTTAAACCTACAACAGCGAATGTAATCGTTTACTGCTGCTGTTATTTGCTGCTTTTAGATTTAGTGTTTGTTCACGCCTGTTTGATGGAATCCATCACCCTGTTGCGTACGACCTGGTGCTCACTAGTCACGACAGCACAGATCTAGTGCGACTGTCCCGATATTACGAACAAATAGTTTACACAATAACACTTTAATTCAACCATATCATTTTCACATGTTGAGAAAATACAGTTTTTGCTTAGCGTGTTGAGGTTTCACCTTCATCCGTGACACCTGCGTGTTTTCTTCTCATGTGCACATGCAGCACTGTGGTAACGTGTCCAAACACACACACACACACACACACACACACACACACACCCACACACCAGAGCGATTTACAACTGAGCTATTGAGGGTTAAGGGCCCACTAGTGACGTTTGAACCCACGATCTTCCAGTCCAGAGTACAACACCTTAACCAATGGGCTACCATCTCCCTACACACACATGTTCAGCTTGGAATACCTTGCAGGTTACAGTGTTTTGTTGCTTTGAGTTCAATATAAAAAGCTCCCATGACACTTGTTGGTTGAACTTTACGCTCCGAAACGTTGCTAGCTCCGGTGTTGTCTTGCAGTCACGCTAACCTGGGACTTGAGCAGCCTAACGAATCAATAACCGCATTCGTTATTAAAGACTTTCATTATTGACTATTATCAGTTTTATCGATTGGTTGTTGCAGCTCAACACCTGACCATATAAGTTGTACGTGTTTGCTGTTATAATATGCTCCATGAATGATCTGTGCTCATTCATGCACAAGTGAAATGTAATGATTTTGGACAAGGAATGAGACTAGCGAGATATTGTTATCAGCTGTGTTGGGAAGGTTACTTTGGAAATGTAATAGACGCAGATTACAAATGACCCTCTTCAAAATGTAATAAGTAGTGTAACTTTTCAATTACTTTATCAAAGTAAAGTAAGTGATTACATTTGATTCCGTTTTGATTACTTTCATTTGTCCACTAGGTGGCACTTAATCAAATAAACGTTCAATTTCAAAATATTCAAACAATTTCAAACCCTTGGGGAAAAAAATAGATTATATTTCACCAAATTGAGCTGCATCAGAATCAAACAATGGACATGGGGGTGGCTTTTTGTCGAGCAACTTGGGTGGGGGGGCTTTTGGATTTGTAATCTTTAACATTTTCATAAGTAAGTAATTTAATTACATGGTTTTTTCTCAGTAACCATAACAAATTACTGTTAATTTTATTTTGTAATAAAAATCACGTAATGCCGTTACATGTAACTAGTTACTCCCCAACACTGGTTGTCAGTTAATACAGCTGTAAGCAAACTTCCTTTCCCTTTTCCAGCATTTTTATTTAATAATTTTTCTTGAAATCAATATGACAAAAAAAATGCACACTAAAACTCTTTTCATAAATGTCCTTATAGGGATTTTCAGTATCTAGCAATGCGTTTAAAATGTCTTCGTAATTTGAAGAATGCTTCATGGAAGATTCTTTGAACGAAGGAATAAGAATTAGAAGGCGCGTGTTTATATAAAAGACTAAATCAGATTCAGCGTTATAGGCAGCAAATGCAAACAGATTTGAGAATTCAACAGCACTGAGGTATAGATACAAAATGTGTTATTATAGCAAGAAATACAAATAGGCTGTATGTATAGTATGTCTTGATGTATAGTATCAGCTACAACCAGATTACTATTTAATAATTCTGTTGAACGAGTTTGCTCTACATCCTGGTCTGGAATGTTTAAAGCACCGGAGAATCAGCAGCTCAGCCCCGGCATGAGTCATGTGTTATTACTGACCTTCATTTCTGACTAATTCGACTTGGGGCTCTCTTTAAAATGAGTCGAGAAACGACTTGAATGTTATACAATGCACATGATTGTGAGGAAAAGATTTAGCGAGCGCGCTTCTCGGCGCTTTCGCATTGTTCATTCACATGCAATGTTTGTATAACAATCGTTTTTACCTTTGAGAGTGACTGTAAAGCCAAGAAAACAATTCAGGCAGTTATATGAGAAAAGAAAAGGTGTGTTTGCTGGTTCAGAACACACACACACACACACACACACACACAACACACACACACACACACACAAAGACCATCCCTGCCTCTCAACCTCCTATAAATTCCCCAGCATCGGTGAAGTGACACATTTATGTTTAACATTAATATTTAGCTCCTGTATAAAATGTTTGTATTTTCTAATAATTTTTGGACATATTTAGTCATCTTTGGTATTATTTCAATGTCAACACCAGAATATTTAGCTTGGAAGTGAACATCCACGTCAGGAATGTTGGCATGTTCGTAGCCAGCTAACCAAATAGAACATTTTAACCGCAGAGTCCAGTTTAATATATGTGTATATTTTCAGGTAAGCATGTTTGAAGTTGTTTTGTGTTTCTGTATTCTGCCTGACTGAATGGTATAATTGGTTTGTGGCTTAGTCTTGCTATTTGATGCCTCAGCGCGATGACGTGCTATAAAATCACAGGTGATTTAGATAGATAGCATGGCATAGATTCAAGTAAATTCTAATGAATTTGCGATAATTCTTTATATATATATATATATATATATATATATATATATTAAAAAAAAAATTAAATATAGAATATTTTTTTACTTTATTAGGGTATGCCAGAAGCTCTTCCAATCCAATACAACTTTCTATTATTAATTAAGCTTGATGGTTAAGGGCTTTGCTCAAGGACCTGACACTGTCAGTGGCTTACTGATGTTGGGATTTGAACTGACAACCTTCTGAGCTACCACCACCCCAGTGTTGGGATGGTTCAACATTACGTCCCAAAAGATTTCCACCTTACACCACAATATTTGTAAATCAGGAACTATATTTTTGCGAATCCCAAATAGGTCTGGTTTGAGTCCAGGTTGCAGCACTACAAACTTTATGGGGTGTAAATATTTATGCTGTATTAACAAGTGGAGTCTGAAAGTCAAAATAATTAGTTAAAGTAAAATGATTCTAGGTCTGCATTTATTTTTAATTCATTTAATACAACAATCTGCATTGTAAATTATACGTTTGACAACATGAGTGATAGTAAAGTCTTTGAAATATTTACAAGAATTTAATGTTTGCCATCTTAGCTGCGTTGAAGATATTTGATTATTAATTGTTTATTCATTTAGGACTGAAAAAAAAAAAAAATATATATATATATATATATATATATATATATATATCTATATATATATATATATATATATATATATATATATACACAATAACGAAGTATATACACACACGGGTGATTTTATTTGCCGTTGGTGGATTTCGGGGCTTGAGTTGAGTCTTGGCTCTTTTCTGTTTAATTCTTTATGTATTTATTTCTTTATATTATTATTTCAATTGATCAAACAAAAGTGCACTCTGCGTTAATCTTGAACATAGTAATCTTAAACATTTATAATAAATGTGCCATTATAATACATTTCATTTACAATCATCATTTTGACAGTCCTAGTTTTGACTCGACAAAAGAAAAGCGGTCTATATCACAATTTAGAAATATTGCCGTAACTTAAATATTATAGATTTTGAAAGGTGTCTTTCTTTGTTTTTCAGTATTCTTAAACCTACTGTTTATTTCCGCTTGAGATTTTCAACTTGCTCTTTTTTATTACCCTTCTAAACTCTAGAGAGTCTTGTGGGTGAAATTCCCACGAGATCAGCACTTATAGAAATACTGAAGCCAGCTCATCTAGCACTAGTAATCATAGCAAGGTCAAAATCAATCATATATAACCCTTTCCCACATGTTTATGGCTGAAGTGAATGTTTCCTGAAGCCACTTGTTCATTTACGTACACTGCCTCGTGACTAGCTAGTTAGACAAATAGCATGAATGATGTACGTGGAGCCGAGTTGAAAAAATTAGCATGAATCCCAGCATTTAAAAGAAACATAAACGCTTAGGTATTTAGAAATGACGCAGTCACACTGCCAGTTTGTCTCGTCTCGTGTGAATTTGAGCTCATTTTTTGAACTCACATATGTTTTTGATGCTTTGAAAAAAAAAACAAAAAAAAAACAACCAAAACTCACAAGACCTCTGTCTGGTCCCAGAATGGTTAGTCATATGTCTGTTTTGCAAGGAGCTTTTTTTTGTCATCTTGGCTGTAATCTTGGTTTACTGACTCATCTGAATGAAAGAGCACAGTGGTCTTGAAGATTGCCAGCTGGGATTGAATATTTCTCTCAGACCCCGTTCGAAACCAGAGCTTCCCCACACACAAGGCACTTTAGAGGAAAGCCACGGTGGCTCTGACTCACACACAGCGACTCAAGAGAACCATTGAAATGCTCCGAAATGTTAAACAGTCACTGAAAAAGCCTGGAATTTGCCAAAATGCTGAACTACATCCCCTGGTTTTGATTTGTGCATGTCACGCGAGGCGATTCTGGGGGGAATTTAAGACACTGATATTACTGCATTATAATATACATTTCTCCTTGAGTTATCAGATTTCGTGGCTAGCGGTCATAATCCGGCGCACATTTTGCAGCTTGCAGCGTTAGCCACACATTAATATCAGCATGTTTATACAAAGTCTTAACAGGTCATAATGAGCGTCGGTCCTGAACACTGTGTTGTGTGAAGCGGAGAATTATTTGGACTTGCCGCACACAGGCCCATTCTTATCATAACTATCTCCAAATTCGAAACACCTGTATTCAAACAAATGTTTTAGCTGAAATAAATGTTGTTCCATTTATTTATTATTATTCACTATAGTGAAATACTTTTCTGTCGAGTCACCAACAGCTGAACTCAAATTCCTTGTGTGTGGCCAATAAATTCTGATTCTGATTCCACTCAAACGACACACACACACACACACACACATATATATATATATATATATATATATATATATATATATATATATATATATATATATATATATATATATATATATATATATATATATATATATATACACACATACATACATACATACATACATACACAGACATAAATACATATATACATGTAAACCCAAATTTTATCCTCAACAGATCAGACGTTTAAACTGAGGAAATATGCCATGTTAAAAAAAATAAAAATTTTTGGCCCACTGTGCTGCATTCACTCTTCTTTTAACAACAGTCCTTATACATCTGGGAACTAAGGAGACCATTTTCTGGCGTTTATGGAGAAGCACGTTGTCCCATTTGTGTCTGATTATATAAAGTAGCTGGTCAACAGCCATGTTGTTGTAATCGATGCAGTATTCCTTTTAACGTTGTTTTAGTGAAATATGTTAAGTTTTACCGTGAGAAAGGCATTGTTTGGATAAAACTTGTATATACCTTTCAGCATTGATGGTGCCATTCCAGATGTGCAAGCTTCCCATTCCATAGGGAATTGCTGGTTCTATACAAATGCCATAATAAGCCCAGTGTGTCATCCTTAATCCTGTCAGGGACTTTCCATCCCTTGCAATTGCCCTATGATGCTGCCAGTGTTTGAAGGCAAACACATTCAATTTTATTATTATTTCATTTATTTCTTATTACGCAAATGTACATATGACTTTTTATTAGGGCTGTTAACCCAAATTCACTTTAATTTATATGACATGATTAATATGTCATATTAATATAATATGTTTATAATTATGACATCTGTTACACTTAAATAAAGTATTAGAAACATGTTCATATTAATTTATGGTATATAAATTACATGTGATTAATCACATGTATTGTGAAATTGTGCAATTAATCGTGATGAAATATTTGACTCGATTGACAGCCTTACTTTTGAATGCTATGCCTAGCAGTGTAATATATTTACAGCTAAATATTTATTATATTTTATTCATTAACAATTATTTTCATTAAAGAGCATTCAAAGAAGATTTGTCTTATGTATGAGTTGCTCATTAGAACTTAGTGACTGTATAGACTAAGGGCAGTACTTATAATCACATAACTGTGTTCATGATTTATCAACCTCTCTGGTGATGTTTGAATCATTTATCCACACTCTCTTGGTGTCTCCCCTTTTGAGTCTGGCTCCTCACAGGCTTTCGTTATGTCTACTAAAGTAGTTTTTCCTTGCCACATTCGCCCCAGGCTCGGGGATAAAAACACAGATTTTATTAGTGAATTTATGTTATTTATTTATGAGTGAATTTTGTTTTGTTAAATCGTACCTACTTTAAAGTTGTTTTGAGACATGTCTGTGTTGTGAAAGTGCTAAAGAAATGAATTCAATATTATTTGTAGAGCAATTTTTACAGTGTGCATTGTCACAAAGCAGCTTTACACAATACGGTTGATTATGGCGTATGGGAATGGAGATCAGTTTGTCCCTGATTGTTCTTTGTTGTGCAAGCCGAAGGCAACGGTGACAAGGAAAGACTCCCTGAGATGGTAGCAGGAAGAAACCTTGATAGGAACCAGACAGAGAACCCCATCCTCATTTGGGTTTGTGAAGATATCAAGAGCTCAGAAGTCCCACTGTGTGTGTAGGGAATCAAAGTTGTCTAAGGTCGCGTGGAGGTAACCGGAGGTGGGTCATAAAGAGGGGTCAGAAAGGTCCAGAATGCAGAGGGTGATCTGGATCACTGGCCGCTCAGGAGTGTCATATGTAGCTCACAGAGAAAGAGAATGAAAAGAAAGAAGAAAGAAAAAAGTTTGGCATGGCCACAGTCACAGTAAGCTCGTTTCCATGACCCTTTAATAGCGAATTGAAAATACGCCTAATGGAAAAACATAAAATTGGCAAAAACATACATGTATCGCAAAAAAGGTTTTTTTTAATAATGTAATGTAAACATTTGTAATGGAAACGGTTTTTTTTTTTCGCATTTCCAGGTCATATGATATACTTTGCCTTGCCTTGGGCATGATGCTGGAGGTGCTAAAAGAGGCCCTATTGCATTGCACAGCTCAAAAAACGTGGACTTGTTCATCCGGAAATTTTGAATCCACAGGTCCTCCGTGAAATCGTGCACTATTACCTCCCAGAACAAGCGCATACGTGGCTGCTCCCAAGTATACCTCACCATTATCCCACCTCACCATTAATGCTTGTATAACGTTCCTACGTCTCCAATTACAATTAAAAATTACTAATGTGTAAGTTATGGTCAAATTTGTATTGGAAATGCGCCTAAGTGTGTGGAGTGAATGTACATTTGGTATATAGTGCAGGCATCGACTCCGGTAGGATTCACTGAATTGAAATGTAGTACAGAGAGCAGACTGGACATCGTCACCCAGTATAGCGTCACAGTGTCCATTTTCCTGATCTCACAGCAGTGTTTTTTCAGTTTTTACATGAATCCTGTTTATGGCTTTCAAAGACAGGGAGGTGTGAGCTCAGTGGTAAGGCATTGGCCTCTGGACCAGAAGATTGCAGGTTAAAATCCCACCGCTATCAAGCTGCCACTAGTCGGCCCTTGAGCAAGGACCTTAACCTTCAATTGCTCAGTTGTAAGTCTGGATAAGAGTGTCTGCCCAATGCTGTAAATGTAAACACAATTCTTTTTAAACGTCTAATGTTGCCCCCCTCAAACAAGTGTCAAGAAGACTAAAAGTGCCAATATTAGTTTTTCACTAGTGTCAACTCAAATTCCACCCAAATTCATGCCATTTGTTATGTTGTTGGGATGAAGTGCTAACTCTGTTTGACCTGAACTCTGTCAAGAAGGCGATGGTCCGTAGACGTGAACACACAAAACTATGCATCTGGCCGCCTCTGGGAATATCTGGGAACCAGGCATGTTTCATGCGTGTATTAACCTGCATAATGTATTCATGGCCAACGTTGGTGTGTGCAGCAATGTAAAGAAAAATAAATATGCCATAGGGTTAGTGTGCATTTGAAATGGCCCGGGGCCCAGCGTTCTCTCTCCAAATAGCCCAAGTAGAGTTAATACACTGCCACTGGCTAGTTCTTTGTGCTGTTGCCAATATGAGGTCACCATCTGGGAGGTGTTAATGGTAGGCTAATCCTGCTAATACCACAAAAACGAGCTCCTGTCTGGAGACCTGGAAAAAAAAAAAGTCTGCGTCCATGAAGCTTCTGCGAAACAACAAATAATGGCCTTTCTGATATGGAAACCCAAAGCTGGCATAATATTAGCCGTGATGTGAAACCGAGATTAAAAATGCGTAAATTAAGGCTGAGAAGGTTAGATATGAAACGTCCAAAATAGATAAAACACACCCACACACATGAATAAGTCTGTGTTGAGATTTATGGCACTGCCTAATATTTCTTGGATCTCTGGCTTGCACTCAGAAGCAGATCAGAGTGGGACAGTGATGTGGCTGTCCATTACAGTTTACTCTGGGTTTAATTTTCAACTTTGTGAAAGCCAGGATGTGGCTACAAATGAGACAAACCAAAACCTCTCCCTCTTTACTTCGTCTCACACGATTAGCATTGCGCCATTTGTCCGAGAAAGCAAGCTTTCTGTTTTTAAGGAAATCAATGAGAACAAATGGACCTTGAAAAAATACACAATGGCTCACGGCTGGCGAAGCGTCCAGGGGAATGCCGGTAGAGCCAAAATAATTTGGGAGTGTCAGAAGCTCTAAGTGTGGTGACAGCATGAGGATTCTGGGGTCCAGGGTTGCACTCCTGCTGGTGGATTTCCCAGCTACCTTCAGAAACAGGAAGTCCATGCAATGAGTCAATGCCTATATGTCATCAGTCTCATTAAGGAAAGTGTTCTAAGCCTCATTTAATGCAGTTTGAAGGTGCAGTGTCTGAGTGTCTTGGTTTTGTTAGGTGAAGAATAATCTGAGAAAGTGGAGTGGCAAAATGTGTGGATATGCATCAGTTAATGGTGCTTTCAAATAATCTTTAAGATCAGTAATTTATTGGACAGAATGACATCATATTGAAATCTTGAAAAAAATGGCTAGATAACTACCCTTTCTTCCTCAAAATAGCAATCTGTATTGTTTAATATATATATATATATATAATTTTTTTATTTATTTATTTATTTATTTTTACATAAAACAATTCAGCAAGTAGGGTACACGGTGGCTTAGTGGTTTGCACATTCGCCTCACACCTCTATTCGGGGGTTCGATTCCCTTCTCGGTCATGTGTGTGTGGAGTTTGCATGTTCTCCCCGTGCCTCAGGGGGTTTTTCTGATTTTTCTTCGGGTTCTCCGGTTTCCCACGGTGCAAAAACGTGTACGGTAGGTTGATTGGCACCTTTGAAAAATTGTCCCTAGTGTATGAATATATGTGTGAATGTGAGTGTGAGTGTGTGTGCCCCGCAATGGGTTGCCATTCCATCCACGGTGTATCCTGCCTTAATGCCCATAGACGCCTGAGATAGGCACAGGCACCAAAAGTTGGGACACCTGACTTTTCAAAACATAGGTGATTTTTCCTCAAATTCTAAAGTACACAAAGTGTATATAGTGGGTATAAAGTGTATATAGCTATAGTCTATCTTATATAGTCTATTATATTCCTCAAGTTTGGAAGTACACACGTGTATAGTCTATGGATGTGGTAGCGGGAAAACGTCTCTTCACTTAAATTAGTACAGTAGATCTAAAACCTGTTTCATCATGTTAATGCCCTTGGCACAACACAAACTCCATGAACATATAGATTACATGGGATTTGTGTTGAAGACCTTCAGTGTCCTGGCATAGAGCTCTTACCCCAATACTTTTTCGATGGCTTGGAATGCTCACTAGACCTCGACCTCACCTACACCAATGCCTGATAACCCTTGTGGGGGAATGAGCACATATCCTCATAAGCAAACTCCAAATTCTAGTGCAGCATCTACCACGAAGTGTAGAGGTTATTACAAATGGAGACTAAACATGGAATGAGGTATTCAAAAGGACCATATAGCTCATCTCTCCCATCTTATATTATAGACTTGATTTTTTTGGTCATGCTGGATACTATTACACATCATGGGGAGGATCCTGCTCCATGGAGGTTCCACTCAGGTGGTTGTTCAGTCTTTTGTCATTTGGAGATTAGCTCATTGCAAAGTCATCTTAGCAAATTCACTCCTATTCAACGGATAAGAATGCAGCCGCATGATTTGTTGTTTAGTCAGTCCTTCATTGTCGTCCCGTAGAAACATTAATACATGCCTTCTGAAATAAAAATGAACACCTGGATGATGGTTCTCTTTAGTTCATCTCGACCTCTATGTACAAGCATGTCAAGCCTCATGTCTCATCTATATCCTGGCACCCACCTTCTCCTGGCTGCCTGTACGATCTGAGTCATCGTCTGTCTTCAAAATGAAGAGAAAAACTTAACAACCTACTTTTTCACCAAGCACACTGTTGAATAATAAATCCTGAAAGAGATGGGAGGGAACAACAACACAGACATTTGTTGCTGTACCAACGCTATACTATCACAACAGAAAAGAATTCTTAGACGGTGAACTATTTCTACTATTATGATATCTTTTTGATAAATGCACTCCTGTAAGTCGCCCTCAATCGCATCGCCCGCCAAATGCAGTAAAAGTAAATGTGAATGATGGTTGTTGTAAATTTGAGATATTCAGTTCGCATGTGATTGTTTAACAGTCCAGTCTGAGATTTCACTACACAACCCAATTTAGACCCTCCTTGCCTTCCATTGAGGCTATCATGGGAAAATTGTGTGTACTGATTTTGTGGTTTTAATTACAGTAGAGCAAAAGTGAGTAAAATCACACTGTACTTATTTGGACTAGTAATATACAAATACAATATTTGTATCTCTTTGCACACCTTACAAAATTTGGACTAGTGTCTCACGGGTTGTTGTTAAACATCATTGCGATGTCAAACGCTACAAGTGTAAATCAGAGCTAGCAGCAGCAGGCCTCGTTGATGTCCTCAGGGGATTCACGAAGCACTCTGCGTGATCTCAGTCCTTTAATATGTGCTGTTTTGGTGCTATTTCTGCCCCGTGTAATTACTTTGTACTGTAATAAGGGTTCTGATTTTAAGCAGTGTGTTGTTTGTCTGTGGGCATTCAGGGCACTGACACTCGTTTGCTCTGCTTTCTTTTTGCTGCAGCATGTCTGTTCCGGTACAACGTGCTGTCTTTTGTCTACCTCATCTACCTCCTGCTCATCCCGCTGTTTGCAGAGCCGACGAAGACAACGATGCAAGGTGAGAATCCGAAATGTTCTTACTGCTATATCACGAAACAGGCAGCGCGTCTACAGGTAGTCCCAGACCTGCGATGGGGATGGGTTGCAATGACCCCATCATAACTTGAAAATTGAGACATGGCGTAACCTGAGAATGGTGATCAGCATGGGATTTACCGGGCAATCTATGTTCCTAATCTCAACTATGGCCATGAGCTTTGGGTCATGACCAAAAGGACAAGATCCCGGATACAGGCGGCCGAAATGTACTTCCTTCGCCGGGTGGCCGGGCGCTCCCTTAGAGCTCGGTCACTCGGGAGGAGCTCAGAGTAGAACCACTGCTCCTCAACATCATGAGGGGCCAGCTGGGGTGTTTCAGATGCCTCCTGGGCACCTTCCGGGGGAGGTGTTTCGGGCATGTCCCACAGGGAATTATCCTTGGGGAAGACCCAGGACATGTTGGAGGGACTATGTCTCTCAACTGGCCTGGGAACGCCTTGGTGTCCCCCCGGAGGAACTAGAGGAAGTGTCTAGACGAGAGGGAAGTGTGGGCATCTCTGCTTAGACTGCTGCCCCCACGACCCGGTTTTGGATAAGCGGTAGAAAATGGATGGATGGATGGATAGTAAATCATTTTGCAAAACCGGAGCTATTAAATTAATTTTTTTATTTGTATAGCGCTTTTAACAATGGACATTGTCTCAAAGCGGCTTAACACAGATAATGCAGTACAAATGAAAAGGATCGTTCTTTATAAGTGTAAAATTGTCCCTTATGATCAGACCAGAGGCCCCTGTGGCAAGGAAAGACTCTCTGAGATACAAGGAAGAAACCATGAGAGGAACCAGACCCAAGAGAGAACCCATCCTCATCTGGGTGACAATGAATGTCCATTTATCAAATCAAATGTAATGTAAACTGTAGCCTTGGGTCAGTGGTGCAGTCTCCTCCAATCACAAAGAATACCATGCAGAGGAATGCTGCGATAGATTGGGCAGATCCAAGGAGAGGAACAGGAACAAGGGTCACTGTATAACTCGACCAAGAGAGAGAGAGAGAGAGAGATATACATTATTGAGTATCAGTATTTTTGTGTAAAGGTTAAAGATTTATTTCCGGAGTGAATGTGTGAGAATGGGAGGATGACAGTATACAAATATCACAGTTCACCAAAAACTGTATATCCATGATCCCTCCGGATGTGCACCTTTACCTAAGAAAAGACTACTGAGTAAAGGCTAAATAAATGTGTTTTCAGTTTTAACACTGAGACCGTGTCTGAATCCCGAACACTAATTGGAAGTTTGTTCCGTAACTCTGGGGCGACCACATTAACGCGGTTGCTGAAGTGTGTATTTGCAGTTTTGACAGGAATGACCTCCACTCACTGCTTTAATATGGGGGGGAAAAAGTGCTCCTCCACGATCAAACACAGCGATGGGAAGTAGAGAATAAAGGAAATCAAAGCGATATTGCAAGAATATTTAGGTGAAGAAAGATTCAAATATGATATAGACAGCAAAAAAAATGAACAGGAAGCTAGGTCACATGACTCCTAGTGAATAAAACCACCATTGTTCTTTGTGAGGAGCAAAACCTAATATAGTCTAATATACTCTATTGCAGTTCTCTAACATTGGCTGTTTTGTGCTTGATTGCAATTGTGCAGTGTAGACTGAGTGAAGGGAGGAGAGCATGTTATTGTCCATCAGTGTGTTACTTGTTTGTGGAGCAAGTTTATGAGTGGACTACTAGGCTATTTGACCTTGAGGTTGATTATCATGAGCAATCTGGCTCAAAGACAATTGAAAACAAAGGGCTTCTCTGTTATGATGCTTGCGACTCTGTGTACCGGAAATCTGGGGATGTGTCTTCGGTTGTATTCATTTCAGGTGTTATGACGCAGGGTATAGCTGAGCTGGCGTACGTATGTTTGTGTTACAACCCAAGGGCTTCGGGGAGCAGCTCTCAACCACTGAGGAACGCCACATTCTTCACTGAACAAAGTTTGATATATAGATATATATATATATATATATATATATATATATATATATATATATATATATGTACGTATGTATGTGTATGTGTGTGTGTATATATATATATATATATATATATATATATATATATATATATATATATATATATATATATATATAATATATATATATATATATATATATATATATATAGTATAATGCCGCAGTTTTTGTCCGAAGCTCATGAATCATACCTCATATCGTGCGAATGAAAATGAAAATTTTCGTGCCTCACAGCTCTGCGTGTGAGCTTCCGACATGCACATATGCCATATCCACTCATAAGGGGTCCGGAGTGGATCGCGATCATATACCTCCCAAACCCCACACCTGTTGGGAATTTCGGGAAATCTGCGACATTCCGGTCCCATGGAAAATGAATGGGGAAATTTGACACTCCGCTGTTCGGCCCGTGTTCGCCCGAAATGCACATTTGATATATCTACTCGTAGATGAGATGGAATAGGTCACGAACAAATGACTGCTGCATGGCGTCACATGGTTGCAAGCATGAAAAATCTGTGAAACGGCGAAACTCTGGGTCACAGGGACACTGGGCCATGTTACATGTCTAAACGCTCGGCACAACGACAGGAGTCGGACGCTGGAAAATTCGATGATGACACATGTGTGACATCCCCTCCCGAAAAAACGCCCAAAACGGGTGTTTTTGCTGTCTAAACACTCTCTCCAAACGAGCTAGCATTTCAAAGTCCATGCTAAATATTAAACGGACCAGGCTCTAAGGAGTCGCGCCCATAGCTGCTGGAAAGAAGTGACTGTCCGAAATTTAGGCACTGTCCATTGGTGACATCTGTGTGTTCCTATCACGAAACTCATAAACCAGGGTGTGTTTCTAATTTGAATCCTCTGGAGATCTGATTTGTAGTTTCCATGATTTCACCAAACTGCTTGCTGTAAAAACCTCTGAATTATGAATTGTCAGGGAATGGGAGCCCAGAGACGGGATCGCGCATCTAATGGGATGTGTAGGATACTGTAAACCCAGGGCAATTTGTTAGCATTTATAAATATACCCAAGACATCCACTTATAAACCTGCATCCAAAATATACTCTAGTGGCGTATAAATATTGCATTGTGCATATTGCAGGCTCACACAGTACAGGTTTTGGAGCATCCAAAGTGCGCTTTAAAACACAAGCACATTTTGAAATTAGACACTTTTCACACCCAAAGTGCACTGAACATACAGCAACAGGCAGTGAAAGCTCCACTGAGTGATCTGCGTGAGGGGGAGTCTGAGTAGGACAGGAATGCAGTGTGTGTATGTGTGTATGTGTGTGTGTGTGTGTGTGGGTGTGTGCACGTATGTGTATGCTTTGCTTTCACCCCAAACACCCCCACACATGTGTCATCAGTTCCCCAATGCAACCATTACTTCATCACGGCCGTCGGTTGAACCCCAGGCCACATCAGCATGCTGCAAGCTGGACTGCGAATGAACCGAGCTCCATACAGTAACAGTCCCTTACTTTTCATATACATTTCTGGAGAATGCAACCTTTTTTTCATTCTTGCATGCAGTCGTCTTCTAGCGCAAGAGAAAGTGGCCTTTCAGTGTCGATTTGGCACCATTTCTTTGTCTCTTATCTTTTGCTTATTCCATAACTCATTCTTAGCGTAATCCCTGTGATTAAATCAGAAATTTTATGCACAAACTTTGGACCACGATGAAATTCATATGTCATATTTTTTCATCTGATCCAGGAACTATATTATCCTGCTCTGGGTCGCAGTGACTCCGGAGCTTATCCTAGAAACAATACACTCTGGATGGGATGCGAATACACTTATCTACACATGAGGGAAATACTGTGTAGCCAACACAGTAACCATGGAATGAATACTAAAGAACTTGTGAAAATCTATAAAGACATTGAGATCAGGACGGCAACGTGACATGTCTCATTTCCTTTTTTCTAATGTTATATGGTGTTTAATAAGAGGGACATCATCCGCATTGTTTCTTGATGGGAATAAATGGCCGGTGGTATACATAATAGTATCCAGTCTTTCTTGTCTTCAGAATCTGTCTTGATCAGTGCACAGTTATACATGATTTACGGAGGTAAAAAGGCATGAATCAATCAGGCATGCCACAGAAAGCAGGCTTCAAACAAATTAAAATAAGCCAACACTATTTTGAGCCTGACGTCTGCTGTTGATTTCGCTGTCTGACACATTTTTTTAAGACCTGTAGGATCTTGTAGCATGGGAGATTCCAGCCCGAGGAAATCGCTGCAGCCGTCGTGCTAATCCACAGAATACACTAGAACTGAACTCATATATCTAAATCATATATATCTACTCTATGTGTAATATGCATTTACATTTACATTTACAGTATTTAGCAGACGCCCTTATCCAGGGCGACGTACAAGTAGTGCTTTAGGTCTCCATCTAAGGATAAATTCGTTCAGGTAGGGTTGATACAAACTTAAGTACACAATAAGCATAGACACAGTTGAAGTGTTTTTTGTTGTTTATTTATATGGATTCCTGGACAGTGATGTGTTTAGGATAGGTGTTGTTGGAAGAGGTATGTCTTCAATCGACGTTTGAAGGTGTCTCAGTGTCTCTGTTGTTCGGACATCCAGGGGAAGTTCATTCCACCACCTCGGTGCCAGAACAGAGAAGAGCCTTGAGCTGATCTTACCTCTTAATCTGAGAGAAGGTGGATCCTGGCGAGCAGTGCTAGATGCTCTCAGGCAGCGAGGTGCGGTACGGGAGGTGATGAGCTTTATGAGGTATGAAGGTGCTGATGCATTTTTGGCTTTGTAGGCGAGCATCAGTGTTTTGAATCTGATGTGTGTGAGCAGCCAGTGGAAGCCAGTGGAGCGAGCGCAGCAGTGGGATGGTGTGAGGGAATTTAGGCAAGTTGAACACGGGTCGCGCTCCTGCATAATATGCATTGCTGATGAAATGCCTTGAACGCGAACAAGTTTTTGTGTTTTCCAATGATATATCCAAATATCAAGTACATCATCGACATCCTTTCATTGAATACAGTCACTTGTGCTGTCCTTCATTGTGATATTTGTAGTGCAGCTGATAGTGAATGATGGCGTGAAAGGTCCACAAGATTTCCAGTCAGACCGCACTCATTCACGACACATTGGCACATATATCTTCTATATATCTGAATTAGTAAAACGAACGCATGTTTTTGTCATGCAAATAAACACCATTTCATATGGAAAAATCAGATGTATGACTTAATAAGCTTGAATCGTTTGAGAGGTAAGGTGCTGTATAGACAGCTTTGCTTTGTGAAAATGACATTAGTTTAGTTCAATACAATGCTATTATGTTTTCAGTCATTCTGTAAAGATTGGGTTGACCAATCATAAGTTTTAATAGGCCACTCTCATCCACAGTAGCTCAGGAAGAAGCTCACAGTAGCAGGAACTAAAAAAAGAAAAACCTCCATGGTTTCAGGAAATGATATCAGTTCCTGAAGTGTGTGAAAAATCACCTGGGCTTTTGGAAAGCTTTTTACAGTTTGTCACCTACTCTTGATTGCTAGTTTTGGCCCAATTCCTGCTTATTCTATAGGGACTGGAATAGGTATGAACAGGACTTAGGGACTGTCAGTTAAACGCTGACATAAGCTCATTCGGCAGTGATTCAAGGATTTTTTTTTTGCAAAAAAAGTGATTTTTCTTTTTTAATTATTATTATTTTATATGGTTCTGTAGGTAATCCCACATATCACATACAGTCTCCACAAATACCTCCTGAATGCTTCCCACAGCGGATCATCCTTCTCCATACCACCTCTGTCTCTTTCACCCCAACTACCTGTATCTTCTCTCACCAAATCAATAAACCTCCTCCGTGGCCTTCCTCTTTTCCTCCTGCCTGGCAACTCCGCATCCTTTCTTTTCACTCCACTTCAGAATCCTTTCCTCTCCTCCGTCTCACAACCTACATGTGGAGCATAGGCACTGATGACAGTCATCATACCTTTAAGTTCTAGTTTCATATTCATCACCATCTGAGAAACTCGCTTCACCTCCACTATATACACTATACTCTTCCTTCCACCCCTCCACCATTCCTCTTTCCATCCACACCTTGGTAGAACAGCTCAAAACTCTCCTCCAATGGTCCTGGGATTACTATCTTTCCACTTGGTCTCCTGACCACACAACATGTCTACCTTTCTCCAAACCATCATAAGAGCCAACATACTAATTATCATCTTAATAATCATTTTACCAACATTTAAAGTACCCACCTCTCTCCTTTTCCTCCTTTGGAAAACAGTAACCCAATTTCCATCCATACTCTGTTGGTAAAAGATGCCTTTGTTGTGAGTCAATATTCAATAACATTAATATAACGGCATTAAAATAAAACTAATTAATAGCCCTGTGTGCAGCTTAACCGAAAAGTTTAAAGAAAATGTGTTAATCTTAAAATCTCCAAAAACTCCCAGACAGCGTAAATTGGGCCTCGGAATTCCAGAGGAAACCTCAGGGGTGCTGTAGAATGTTACTATGTTAATATCTTTCTTAATTCTAAGTCATATGCCTGTAATAGGAGTGGTGGTTCAGTGGCTTTGAATTAAAATGTGCAACGATAATGATGCCAGTGGGATCAATGCAGCAGGAATTCAATAATTTTTTTTTTTTATTTCCAGCACTTCCAGAATATTCTTTTGCATCCAGTACATTTTTCATTTTGCTTAAATTGGCTTGGCTTATAAGCTTTCAAATAATTTTCACTGTAACTCTTGTCAGTGCCTTTGTCATTCTCACCTAATAGATTACTAGCTGAGCCAAGTCTGTTCTAAAACTCAGAGCAACTGTGTCATAGAGTTGTATTGCACTCTGTATCATTGACTTTATGCATCTGCCTTTCACTATACACACACACACACACACACACACACACACACATTATATATATATATATATATATATATATATATATATATATATATATATATATATATATATATATATAAATTTCACTCCCTTTAATAAAAAATATAAATTTTTTGAATGCTTATTTAAAAATGTGAAATGATTATAATCATTTCTAATTCATTTTAATGTAACTGTTATTTAATCCGTCTTTTAAGTGTTAAATACGGTGTGTTTCTTCTTTAAGAATTCTGTTCCGGTTTTGGTTGCTTTCCATATGAACTGGTGATACATTTGGGTTCCATGCGGTAATATAAGGTAATATAGTGAGGAGCTCATACCTGTTGTGAATGCGCTAGTAGTAAGAGTAATTCGGGGAAATTTAGGAAGAGTGAGTGGATGCAAATTGCTGGGTGTTTTTTTGTTAATGAAAGGTTCAGAGAACATGTTTAGCGCTTCTTTTATATTCCATCCTAACATTACAAGCAGAAAGCGCGGCTGAGAAAATCTCAATGGCTAAATTATCTGGGAAGGCCAGATACTGAAAGCTCTTCTTTAGTCTTTGTTGTCCGGGTCTCGTTTACTCGCCAACACGACGCACTGTGAAGGAGCGGATCACTCACATAGTAATGACATTAGAGTAATTGACATTATGACAGTTGATGTGAATAACACCGATGATCTCTGAGTGGAATGTATCAAGCAAACATTTTGTCCTCATAGGCGAAGTGTTAGAAGCGGGAAAAACATGGAAGTGTAATGCTTTGAGCTTGAGAAAAGCTGAATTGTGATGTAGCTCTTGTTGGGTGGTTTCTTGTCTGCAGTGGTCAGTAATCATCAAATGTTGCTGAAGGAAGGAACAGTAGTGAATCAGCGACAGTATCAAGGGCAGCCAAGGCTTGTTGATGCACGTGGTGAGCAAAGACTGTCCTGTGTGATCCGATCCAACAAAGGAGCCAAGCTAGCTCAAATCACTGAAGAAGTTAATGCTCGAAAGGTCAGGACTGTTTTGCCACCAAAAGAGCACTAATCAATATTAGGGAGGTGGTCATAATGTTCTGCCTGATCTATACAATAAATATAATATAGGAGCATGAGGGACAGGTAGAGAGATCATCTCAGTGATGTGATCGAAGAATGTAGAGCAAGGTGCTCAGATCGATTTTTTTTATTACTTTTTATTTTCCATTACTCTTTACTTTTTTTTTAAATTACTTTTATTACTTTATTACTCCCTTCAAGACATCTACATCAAGCGGAACATAAGGAAAGCCCTAAAGATCATTAATGGCTCCAGCCACCCGTCCCACAGTCTGTTCTCTCTGCTGGCCTCTGGAAGACTCCTCCGCAGCATCCGATCCCACACTAGCCAACTGAGGGATAGCTTTTTCCCTACGGCTATCCGGTTAATAAACAATACAATAATATAATTGTTGAGTGCATATTATATATTATGATAATAATTCTGAGTGCATTATTATATATATCCCATTAGAATGCATATAAGCATTCTAATGGGATTAAGGAAATAGTCCTTGTCAAGTCAACGTAAAGAAATCAAGGTTTAAATCCGACATGTTATAGGTTCATTATTATCACACACTGCTTCGATCTTGACTAAACATATACCTTACGTCATATTTCCCAGGTGTGATAATGTTAACACAGTCCAGGAGACATGTGAACATGTGATTGGCAGATTTTTTTGTTTTTCCCTTCGGAAAGGTGTAGAGCAGTAGATTTATTTAGTGTTATAGACCATAAGAGCCCGTGGCTTTGTTCAGCTCGTGGCGCCTCAGTATATGTGTTTGTTTGGTTAAGACCCTTCGCTAGAGCAGGAAAGGGGAGAGACAGTCTCCGTTGGTGCACCTTGGCCGGCCATTACGTCACTACCACTACCAGATGTTGGCTATTAATTATAACGCTGCAACTCCTTCACCTTTCCCAGGGCGAAATTGTTACAAGGGGATGATATGTGCAGGAAACTACAGGACATGTATTAGTTGCTAAGCTAAAGCCTAACAAGATCCTGTGATCAAACTGATGTGTGTGTATGTGTGTGTGTGTGGGGGGGGATTCATATAGCAGTTCCTGTCATCTCAGTCCCATTCAACTCATGATCAGGTCAATGTTGAAAACCGGCCTGAAATCTCCAAAAAAAAAAAAACATTGACCTTTATTTAATGATTCAGTGATGAAACTTGACATTTAGACTCTAGAACGCTCTCCAGAACGAAAAAGGGAGGTAAACAGCAGCTCAAGGCCACAAGGCCATCCTCCACTCGCTCCTCGAAACAGATGCAATCTGTCCACTTGAGGGAACGCAGGAGACAAGATGGCTTCCTGAGGAAACGGAGCAGAATGGAGAGGTCATAGGAAAAGGACCTCGAGCCCTCGTGCATCTACCGTAAGCCGGCTTCACATCGCTTCCTCAGGAAAACGATGACTCACATAGGCTCAATAGGGCAACAGGGTCGTTATTTTTTTTTGTTGTTTTTTTTTTTCGGTTCCGTCCAAAAAAACGAGTGATTTCGAGCCAACGTATTCTTTTAGCTTTTTCCGCTAACCCAAATGAACTACGTTTATGCGATTGTGATACGGTTTCATTTGTTTTCTTATTTGATTTTCACACCGTGGAAAAAAAAAGAGTAATATTGAAGAGTAAACAATGAAGGCATTCGAGAAGGAATCTCGAGTATCTGCCGATGTGCCTACAGCAGGGCCGAGATATCCTCAGGGACGTATTTAGATTTGGACTCGGGAAAGCACTGGCTCTTTGTTACTGGTTCTGTGACTCAGTGTTAGCCTCCCGCTCCGTCTCTAGCTCCCTGTCTCCTACACATTCACACACACACACACAACACACACACAAGGAAAACACATATCTCAGCTGTGAGTCACGTCATAAAATGTAATCAAGGGCCGTTTGAGACGGCTCGTGCCTTTTACTGGCTTCATGTGTTATGGTGTTAAGGCCAGATCAGTCGCGGCGATTTAAAAATGATTCATGTACACCTTCATGTACGGAGAGATTCCATGGTTGACGCATGAACCGAAAGCAAAACAGATCGTAAAAAAAAAAACAAAGCATCAGATTCTTTAACATTTTTTTTTTATATTAGTGGAGGCTCCATAAAATAAATAACAAATTATGACTCTTGGTCGGTCTTAACAACAAATCAGTGGTCTAAGTGGACACGAATAAAACAAACGTATGAAAAATACATTATGAAAGAGCTCTAGCCTTCTTTTTAGGATCTTTTTTAGGCTAGCCGTGGTCCCGTTTTTCCCCATAAAACGCTGTTGAAAAGTTTGTGTGCAGGAGTTGATGAGCTTTAAACTGATGAGTAGCTGACATTAAACCTGTGTATCATTATTATAATTCTATTCTACAAGATCATGTACATAAATATATAATAGAATATTTCTGGTTCTAGCTTTTCTAGCATTTCTTGACCAGTTTTTTGTTGTTGTTAATATTAATATTTGCCCCTTTTATTTATCTTTTAAACAAACCAGGTCTGAAATAGAATCTGGTACATCTAAAAAATTTAACAGTATAATGCATTTAGTGTGTTTGAAAAAGGAAATCGTAAGGCATTAGATATGTTAATGAATGTAGTGAGGACACGGCGTAGACATTATTTCTATATTTTACATGGTTAAAAACACTTTTTTCCTTATTTCTATTTTTCCTTCCTACCTTCTGTCTTTCTTTTTTATACATGTGGTGTGCTCTTGGTCCCAGAGGAGCGACGGTTTCAGTCCATCTTATTTATTTAGTTATGTATTTATATTTTTTGCGGCTCAATACAGTTACACAGACATTACTGAATTTCATATTAATGATGATGATAATAACGGTAAACGCTTCTATATAGATAGGTAGATGGATAGATAGATAGATAGATAGATAGATAGATAGATAGATAGATAGATAGATAGATAGATAGATAGATATGAATTAATACAAGATAGATAGATAGATAGATAGATATAGATAGATATAGATAGATATAGATAATAGCATAGAGATAGATAGAGATATAGATAGATAGATAGATAGATAGATAGATAGATAGATAGCTAGATAGATAGATAGATAGAGATAGATAGATAGATAGATAGATAGA
>JACRUU010000002.1:9614216-9719216 GCA_030449085.1 Kryptopterus vitreolus | reverse complement strand
GAAAACGACCTAAACGTCTCACTTATTTTGGCAAAACGAGACGCCGGTGTTTAAATACAATTAGGCTGATGAAATTTCAGCATTCGGGACGACAATATTTAACCTCTTTGGCAGGTTCCAAGGCGCTTCATAGAAAGACGTATTCGGGTTTAATCCGACTTTATTGCCATGCTTATGATCCACATGGAGGTATTTAGAGGCGGCTGACTGAGGTAGTATTGCAGCACGACACAGAAACCCATTCAGTCATCACAGAATGGATGAAGTAGCCCATCAGGGGGAAATGAAATCAGAGCCTGTTGCCCGAACGGCGAGCCGATAGGCATGCACTAACACAACCCTCTTTGTTCTTGCGTGCCGGCATCACAAACACATCTGGTCCATATTTGAGCTTCCTGTGCCAGGATCAGCCTGCAGCAGCAAAGGCGTTTATCCCTAGTGGTGCTTTTAAGGACATTTTACTGTTGTATCTCTTAAAGCTCTGCATGGTTCTCGACAACTCCGTCAACACATGGGCACACAAGCAATTATAAAACTGACTTACTTTTTACTTTTAGATGTATTGATTTCGTTTGCAGATTTTCTGTATATACACACCTGGTAAATTTCCTTATAGTATCTTTGCACCTAAACAAAAAACAAATCAAACACTACAAAATATGCACACATTTAAAAGAAAAAAATAACTGTGCATAGAATATAAGGACATTAATTTTATAATAAACTCCACTTTTCTGAGAAGATGAGAGTTTGGGGTGTGCTTTGTGGAGATTTCTGATCATTCAGGCACAAGGGTGTTACTCGTCATGATATTCTGGGTTGGGTTCGATATTGGGTTGTACAGGCCTGGGGTGCAGTCAGCATTTCATCTGTTTAAAAGGGTTGACTTTAGGAGGACTCCGAAACAATGCTGTGACTCCAAAAAGAGCCACATATAATATGGCAGGGAAAAGTCAGACGGCCCAATACTTTTGTCTATATAGTGCAGGGGTGTCTAGCTAATTGTCAACGTGGGCCACATCAGCATTATGGTTGGCCTTGAAGCGCCAGGTGTAGCTATAAGACAGTATATGGTCTTTGATGAGCGACACCACACCATAACACAAAAGACATACCGCTTTTTCTCCTTGAAGCACAAACATGCTTTCACTTTCCCATCTTTCTTGGAAGTGCCTTCCATCTGCATCAGTTTTTTGCTTTTTTTTGGTGAAATTTTCTCAATTCCTCTTGTCCTCGGTAAACGCTGATGTGTGCAATCTAGTGGTGGGATGGCGTCACTACACAGAGTAACAGTCACATGCATTGTGGTAGATGTGGTTTATTGTCAATCTATGCTTTAAAGCAGAATCGCCTTATTTTAAGACAATCGCACACCTTTTAAGCTCTAACATGATGTGGCGTACATTAGCATAAATTGGTACAATGACTTGGTTATGGACGCCTGGTGTGTCGATAAGTATTTTTGCGTATGAGGCTTTCATCTTGACTGTTGTTTTTTTCTGAAACCTTTTTTATTTGTAGGAGTTGGGTTGACTTACACAAAATTGTCTCTAGCTCTGTGACAAAGTGGCGTCCCATACAAAGTATATTCCTGCCCAGTGCCTAGCGTTTACAGTACAGACTGCAAAACCGCTGCTGATGGTTCAAGGCAATTATTGACGCATGAGTGTCACTTATTCAGCCATACTAATTAGGGCTAATTCATTGCATAGTTTAGTAACAACGGGTTTTGGCCATTTTATTTGCTGTGATGAATAAAACACATTCTACTCCTAGTCAAAGCCAGTTTACACCATAAAATGAACAAAATAAAAAAAAGAACAGTGTGGCTTGACGGGGCCCTGTAAAACATTTTCGCAACAGTAAAGCATTGTAAAAAGAATGACACCTTGGCAGACGTAGCTTGGCATTGCGTACCGCACCTCTGTAACGGCTCCACGGCGATTACAGGTAGGTGTTGAAGTGCAGGGCTGATTTATAAATGGATGCAAGATGTATAAAGACTATTTGTTTTAATGAAGTAAATTATATGCAGTTTTACTGAGGAAAAAAATTTTTTTACTGTAAAAGGTTTACTGTAAACAAATGTGACACTTGGCTTAAATCCAAATATCATGCCACAAATGTTATGGAGATTCCAATTATGAGCCCAGATACCACCACTGGCCTGCAAGACTCCTGCTACTGTGGAGGGCTACGTCGTGTGATTAATGAGCCCGTTCTCTTAAAAGTGATTGTGGATCAGATGCTCGTGACAGTTTGTTGACCCATAGGGCATTACCTGCGGGAGAGGGATTGGAAGTGTAGCCCTGGCGTGTGTTTAGAGGAGGGCAGGTCTGCACTGTGTCTGTGGTCTGGCTGTCTCCTTCATCCAGTCACACTCCAACGCAAAGCCGTACTTTCACTCACACACTATGCAGTGGCCACTTTTTCATTTCAAGTGGCCCGTCGTCACAAACAGTCGTCGTCATTCAAGAGCTTCTGCTTTATAGCCCCGAAGAGTGAAAGTGCAGGGATTGTTTATCACGGAAGAGTTTTACTCAAACAAATCTTGTGGATTTGCCTTTTTTTTAGTCCTTTTATTTCTACCCAGAGGTGATAAAAGTACTTAAATATGTACTCGGCTAAGTGGTCTTAAGTATGTTAACATTTACCTGATCTGGAAGTACAGATAAGAATTCTCAGCCAAGTTTAAAGTCTCATGATTAAAAAATTAAAAACTATAAAATTTTGTACGCAAGTTTTACGGCATTTGGCAGACGCCCTTATCCAGAGCGACTTACAACTGAGCAATCGAGGGTTAAGGGCCTTGCTCAAGGGCCCACTAGTGGCAGCTTGGTGGTGGTGGGGTTTGGACCCATGATCTTCCGGTCCAGAGTCCAACACCTTTACCACTGGGATACCACCTCCTCTACTTAAGTTGACGTAAAAGGTAGATAAAAGAATAATACTCAGAATAAAAGTTCAAAAAAAGACAAGGGAATATAAATGTTAATTGCAGGAACACATTTACAAATGAAAGTATTGTTGCTGTCCCTGTGGTTGGCACTGTAACCCTCTGTCTGTGTCTCTGCAGTGCTCTCTGCTCCTGCAGACTGGAAGAGTGCTGAGCAGTGAGCACTATCTTCTATAGTTAACACACTGATTAATGTTATATAGTAACATTAATTATATTTATATAGTGCTTAAATGTCATGCAGGGGTGGCAAAGACCATTTTTTGTACTGTGCTACCATGTCATGTCCAGAATTGTTGGCGATGGGGTCTATACATGCATTCCGTTATATTGCACCACCGCTATTGAGAAATACCGACTTAAATTATCTTGCCCTTGGGAAACTTGTATGACACTTACATAGTGACACTTGTGCTTTCTTACCATTACTTACCATTTCTTGCACTTGAAATCAAAGTGGTTGCATAAATATGGGCAGGGGTTTTGCTTCTTAACCATGTGATGGCATTTCTCTTTCAACTGGACCTGCATCACTGCATCTATTCTGTTCGTCTCCATTATTCCTGTGAGTTTAGTGAGCTTGATTTCCCGCCCGGTGTCCGGGTTGCGATATTTATTTATTTATTTATACTCGTAAACAAATATGATTTAAAATCTAGCGAAGTACAATATTTGAAACAAAACATACGTGAAATTACATATTTTAAAAACTACTTTAAAAAGTCATTTACTCAATTACAGTAACGTGAGTAAATGTAATTCGTTACTTTCCGCCTATATATAATATATATATATATATATATATATATATATACTATATATATATATATATATATATATATATATATATATATATATATATATATATATATATATATATATATATATATATATATATATATATATATATACATATACACACACAAGTCAATAATGCGATAAATCGCGATTAAATATTTTAATTGATTGACAGCCCTACTTAATACATCGGTTTGTTGTTATTCATTTGCTTGACCACATTTCCTGGATGTCTGTGTTTGTGTTTGTGTTGTTATGCTATAGTCAGTGTTATACTGTGTTCCCCTGATTACTGACTCTTAAAGTCATTGTGATAAACAGTCCTCAGCGTCTACTCCCTGCTGTTTTACTCCATGTGTCCATCACATCACCAGACAGTGTTTAGGCACCAAAGGACAAATCAAGTCCAGCTTTTTTTTCTCTCTCTCTCTGCAGCGCATGCCGTTTCAGTTGAAGTTTTCTGAAAATGGCACAGCACTGCACTCACACCGCGCTCAGCGGTCTTTGCATGACGAATGGCCTAAATGCGGCCAAAAACATCAATGGTATGTTACTACTGAGAGACTGTGTGTGTGTGAGAGAGAAAGAGAGAGAGAGAGAGAGAGAGAGAGAGAGAGAGAGAGAGAGAGAGAGAGAGAGAGAGAGAGAGATGTTAAGCAGGGCGTATTACTGCTAACAGTGCTGGATTATGGCAGCTCTTTCACATAGCGTGTAGACACAGGATTGCACGTGTACGTTTACGCAGACAACTGGCTTTCTGGATTTCCTCCCCGTATGAGAGATAGCCGCAAGCCTCACTCGGAGCTTTTCGAGTCTTTATAACACTTTAATAATATTTCATACAGATTTCCCTCAAGAATCAATATGAGAAAAACTTCACCAATCAATGTGATCAACCCCTGAACACACCTATATCTCTTCTCCAGGCCACACGGGACGCCTGCTGAAATCCCTGTGCTTCACCAGTTTGTCCTTCCTACTGCTGCACATCATATTTCAAATCACCATCAACAGCCTGCTAGCGGGAGACAACATCGAGCCCAACTTCAACTGTAAGTACCACCCGAATCCGTCTCGCACAAATATATCTAATGAACGTGTTCTAAATGGTTACTCTGACTAATAACCCAAACATTTCAATTGGCTCTCCTGGATCTTGTTTACCCTGACATGGGAAGAAGGGGGGGGGTGGTTGGTTTATCAGAAAAAAAAACCCAAGACTGACTGGGCAGATATCCAAGCAGCACTGCTCATAACTGGCACGCAGCGGCATACGCGATCTCTGAGCAGCTATAAGCCACAACATCTGTGCACAAGATGGAGAATCGGCACATAATGAACAGAAAAAAAGTGCTCAAATCCAGCAAAAGTGTTTTCAAAGGCAGAAATGTAAGGTCGTTGTGTTCACGCTGCTTGAAATGTAATCATAGCAAGTGAAAAGCTCTCGAGTATGAGCTAATAGAGATGATATTTCTTACGATGTGATTATTATAAATCAAATATTTGGTTAATACTCGACTCATCCCACTCATCTCTCTCAGGGTATAAGGAGGACACACACTTTTCTGTGCTTGCTCCTAGGTAGCGTCATCAACCTTCACGTGTCTGGTGCTTATCTGTTTTGTCTGCAGGCAAGCATCGCTATTTTGTATACAAAGTGAGGTGATACTGGAAGCCGATAGATCTAGTGTATCATTGGTGCGGTTTGGAAGATACCAGAACACAAGTTGTGTGGCTGAACAGCTGAGTCTCTAGCAGTCTTCAAATTATGTTTAAAGTAGGAGTTAGCACTTCTACTAGCACATCTCTGTAAATAGATCGCTATTTTCTCTTCCCACAGCGCTTTTGACTGATAGTATTTGGAGTCCTTTATGCAGTTGAATTAGAACGAATTTATTGCCGGGGGCTTCAAACCACTTTGTAATTCCCTCTAGATGAGGGCGTCTGCCGTAAGCAATAAAACTAAATGCAAAATTACGTAATGTATCTCATTCTGATTGATATTGATTTATTTGTTTTGTTTAGGAAACAAATGTTTAAAATTGGAAAACCTACTGTCTATCAAAGGCCATTTGATTTTCAAACTAATAAAAAAAAAAATGTCTAGATATAGGTTTAATCATTTCATCGAATATGGGTTATATAACCAGTAAAAAGAGCACTCGGTTTGGCAATATCCAAGATATTTCTTGTTCTTTGAGATAAAATCAGAGTATATTTTGATTATTGATATAAAAGTGACCTTTATTCTAATGTTTGAGATGCAGGTGCAGATTTGTATGTGAATGAATCGCTAAGAAGATAGACAACATAAATGCACCCACACGAAAAAATATAGGATTTCATGGCAAAAAGAATGTAGAATAGCCTTTATTTGTCACATGTACATATCCCAGCTTGTTTAGGACCTGGGGTCAGAGCACAGAGGGTTAAGGACCTTGCTCAAAAACCCAAGAGTGGCATCTTGGCGATACCGGGGCTCGACCCCATCGGCCTTCCGATCAATTCCCACTGCCTTAACCGCTGAGTTACCCCATCCCCAGAAGGGGGTAAGAAGACGAACAATAAAGGATAAGAGAAAACGTATGGTCATGAATCAAAATGTGACGCAAGTAGAAAAAGTCATGTGATATGATCTGGTGATGTCCAGTGGCAGTTAGGTAAGGTCACAAACAATCTTGCAAGACCTTTGGGATGCATCATTGCAAGAATTGAGACTTTCAACACTGAACCGAGTGCATTTCCAATAATTGAATATAACCAATGTTAACATGAAACCATGAATTCAAGATCAAGGTAGCATACATTTGTTTAAATTATGTTATTTAAATTCAATTATATATCATATGTGCTATAAATCGCTTTTCAGTCATATTTCAAAGTTATCATCTTTAGATGCTTATTCAAGAAAAATATTGCTATTAATGTTGAAATGTAACAAGGGTGGCTTACTGGTTTGTGTGTGTGTGGCGTTTGCATGTTCTCCCCATGCCTCAGGGGGTGTTTCTCCGGGTTCTCCGGTTTCCCCCGGTCCAAAAAAAACCCTAGTGTATGAATGTGTGTGTGAATGTGAGTGTGCCCTGCGATGGGTTGGCATTCCATCCAGGGTGTGTCCTGCCATAATGCCCATAGACGCCTGAGGGAAGATCGGACATAGCGGTAGAAGATGTATGAATGAATGTTGAAATGTACTGTTCTGTCATTCACCACGCTATTGCCTCAGTGACTTCTGGGACTTCAGGCAAATGTAGAAAAGAAACAACTAGGTCATTTCCTGCATCCTCTGTAGCTGTTTCAGTTCTTCACACTTTTTGAGCATTGGAAATGACCATGTACATAAATATATATTAAGAAAAGTCTCACAGCATGCAATGTGAACATTTTGCTGTTTGTGCATTTTGCAATAGTAAACATCTGTTTTGGGCCTTTTAAAAAATGTAATTACATTCGAAATCATTTACTGCACTTAGAACAATAGACATTTTCACAAACCAGCTTTACAGAAATCCAGATGTGGAGTTTGATTCCTAATGAGGAGGCCATTCTGAGATGACAGGGGTGGAAATTTTAAGAGGAATGGGATGAGCATGGAATACAGTGTTTATGAGTACAGCAGCCGATCCCACTGTACATATATATCACTCAATCATAGGATTAACAGGTTTAGGATTCTGTGCATTCATCACTATCCTGTCCATCCCTTATCACAATTATTATCTATTATCTTCTATTATCCTATTTCTAAAAAAAAATTCCCTTTTATTGCTGCCGGTACCAAACCAATTTCTTTTCTCTTATCTATTTAAGCATGAGTCAGCATCGAATTAATTGAACTCCTGAACAATTAATTAATGAAGAATAGTAAATACTTTCCATTAAAAAGAAAAAAAAAACAAAAAAAACAAAGTAGCCCACAATACATCATGTTTTTATAGACAAAATGCCAATATTGAAAAGGGAAAAACATGTTAGATATGGGCTTAGCTTTTTCGGTTAATTTCCTGTAAAAATGGTTCATCAGTGTGAATAGTAAACATATTCTCATATCTAACAATGATTTCATTCAGACCAAATCATCATGGTCTTGAGGAGGAATTAATCTAAAGAGTTTTCAGTCTCGACCTAACATTCGCCACAGTATGTGGTAAAGGAGTGTTAGACCACAGCTGGTATGTGAAACACGTTATATATGCTCTTATGGGGCTCCCGAGATTTAAACCTACAGCATTAATATCTGTATATTCATCACATCAAGTCCTGCTGTGGTAGACCTGCTACTTATAATTATTTCACATAGAATTGCAATAACCGGCAATTAACGTACTGTAGCATAAAATGTAAGGAAAACGATTTGAAGAAATGAGGAGACACATTCATGCAAAGCTCACAAATCACACAAACACATAAAACTGTCTTGCTGAGGGTAGAGGTCAGGTCCATTGGCAGCTAGATGTAGTTGAACTTCGTTGCCAGAACACTTTCCCTTTCTCTCTCTCTGTCTCTCTCTCTCTCTCTCTCTCTCTCTCTCTCTCTCTCTCTCCTCTCTCGTCTCCTCCCCTCTCCTCATCCCCCGCATCTCTGTTTCTCTATTTCTATCTGGACAGATGAGTTTTGTGGCACCTTGTGTGGCACATGCCATGCTATGATTCTGTATATATATATATATATATATATATATATATATATAGATATATATATATATATATATATCTGATATATATATATAGATATATATATATATATATATATATATATATATATATATATATATATATATATATATATATATATATATAGATATATATAGATATATATAATATATATATATATATATATATAGATATATATCTCTTGATATATATATATCTATATATATATAGATGTGTATGTATGTATGTATGAATGTATGTATGTATGTATATATATGTACATGTATATATACGTGTGTGTGTGTGTGTGTGTGTGTGTGTGTGTGTGTGTGTGTGTGTGTGTGTGTGTGTGCGCATATCTGTGTGTAATCACATAGCACCAAAAATCTCTTTATTGATTATTGCTGTATCTATATTCTGATATTCTGATGCTTACTTATAAAGCAGAATAAACTTCATAAAATCATGAAAATGATCATTATAATAATAATAATAATAATAATAATAATAATAATAATACTGTTATGTTTTTATTTAATAAGAAAAAAGAGAAAAATTCATTGTGGTGGATGTGGAGAAAAGTTTGATCTTTACAAATATCCTCATATTTAAAAATTGGTACTGCTAATGATGAATTATTAAGCAACACTTAACCTAACACTGACTAATTTATTCTTAGATGGAGACTTAAAGCACTATGTGTACGTCGCTCTGGATAAATATTTTAAATGTAAATGCTTATTAAGGATAAACTGATTTATGTACATTTTATTTCAATTTAATTTACTTCTATAAAGTTTTGTGACTCCATGTGAGTCCATTTTTCAACATGGAATAGCATTAAAATGTAATTGAATCGATTATTTACAACTTTTGTTCAAGCATTTTATTCTGTTCCAATGTGATTTCCAGAAATGCACCTAAACCTGAACCTTTCTTTTGCAATGAATTTTTCATGTAGAAAATCACAAAGCACAGAAAAATGAAATTCATTCTATAGTGAATTTGTTTTTCACTTACTAAATATAGCAACTGCAGTATTCTCTTTGAACTCTAGGTGTCCTTTAGACTAACGCATTTTAAGATGGCAGTTTTCTTTTTAATATAACAGTTAAAAACTAAAAGGTGGCCTCCTGTGTGTAATAACATCCAGGTCTAAAATGTAAAAAAGACCCAGACCCGAACCCAAAACAAAAACACACACACACACACACACACACACACACACACACACACACACACACACACACACACACACACACACACACACACACACTGCAGCATTAGTTGATTTTTCTGAACTGCATCCAGGGCGGCCAAAGAGACATAAGCTTCTCCTCTGAGAAGACATTCTAGCGAATCTGCCAAAAAAGTGAGGAGAACTAAAATATTATTAAAAGCGTTCTGACCTTAAAAAGCACTGACCCCAGCTTTAATAAACCGCAACATTTGACCGTGAACCAGATACGGCCACTCAATCATGCAGCGTTAATGTACTGTACGTAAATGAATGTGCTGCTTCTTAAATGAATGTGCTGCCTTAGACATCATTCACATTCTGCACTTATTGAACTTTATCTAATATTACAGAAGGGCTCACCTCCAATCAATTCAAGCAATACACTTAATAACTAGTGTATGATTGGCGGACCAACTCGATGACCCCGGACTGCTAGTGAACCCATCAGATTTACTTTATCAGCTATGCGCAGTAATAACAAATGGAACATGGCGAAATCTCCGAATGGAATTAGAGCGTGCGTGCACAAACACGCTTAGATACACACACACACCGGACACGTTATATTCCCGTCTTTCACATTGAACATCCCCAATAAGAGCAAAGAAGTTGAGGAAAAATATAGTTTCATTTAATTTTTACAGTCCATGAATCAACTGGTCGTCTTTAAAAAAACCTAAAGGGTAGCATTCCTAATTTATTGCTGTCTGATGCCTCGGTGCTCTTCACCAATTCCCCCCCGTGGCTTCCTGGTGTACTTTTATTTAGAAAAGAGCAAAACTTGCCCAATATTTATAGGCGTGCAGGTGTTTTATGAGCCGGTTTTAAATACGAAAGGTTTAAAAATACATTTTGTGGTTGCATAATTGTCAGCTCAGGATATTAGGTAAACTAGTAGATTCCTGCATCTGGTCTTTAACCAGTCTTGTTCTGAAAACATACAAAAGACGCAAGGGGGGGAAAAAAACAACAACAAAAGATTAATTGAACAGGGCACGGTTAGAAATGTGACTAGACCTTAACTGTCATATTACATGCAATAAATGTGCATTCTGGAATTTTGCTATTACCACAGTCCATGAAATCCAAACATTTTTCCGCTTGCTGAATCAGGAGCATAGAAATAAAAAAAACGCACACATTCGGAGACAACAGGCCTCTGCGTTTGGTCGACATGCGTAGACCATTTCCTTTGCTCTTGGTCAGCAGTGGGCCCAAGTGGGATTTAGTGGCTGAGCTCCAGCTGGACATCTCATATTACCCAATCTGTTTAAAGCGGATCTGGTGCTCGTTTTGTTTGCCCGGTGTGATGTAATAATATAATGATGCATGCATTGACGCTCATTTCTGAGCAGTAGCGTAAAGCGCCTCAGATCCATACGCTGTAATGAGGAAGTGGCAGCTGAGCTGCAAACGATTTCTGGAAACAGCTGGTGTTTGGACAAACCATATTACACATACGCATGGACGGATTTAATATAGAGTAAGACATTCTGCCATTTTGAGTCCTGCGTTTTAGTGAGACATTTATTCATTAGACTGTATGTGTAATATCGAGACGGGAGACCCGACTAAAGCACCTCTAATAAGTTCTATTAAAATGAAAGTAAAATCAAATTGATTATATTTTGTTTCTCCTCTTGCTTTTGTCAGGGCAATGAAGTGCAGTAGGATGTTTTTTGTTTTTTTTTGTTTTTAATTGAGGGAAAAAAACCAGACTACTGGATCGAGAATTGTGTGTGCTTTAGTAAGAATCCATTATTAACTATTACATATTTAAAAATTGGTACTTTTAATGATTAAAATAATAATGATAAATGGATTTATGGACATATTATTTCAATTTAATTTACTTCTATAATGGTTTGGGACATTTTTCAGCGTGCAATAACATTAAAATGTAATTGAAAATGTAAAAGAAATGATTCTTTACAACTTTTGTTAAAGCAGTATGTTCTGTTCCAGTGTGATTTCCAGAAATGCACCTAAATCTGAACTATTTCTTCAATGAATTTTCAAGTAGAAAATCACAAAGCAAAGAAGAATGAAATACATTGTATAGTAAATGTGTATTCCATTGACTAAATATAGTAACTGCAGTATTCTGTTTGAACGTCCTTTAACATATTTTAAGATGACACTTTTCTTTTTAATATAACAGTTCCAAACAGTTCCTACTGTGCGTAATAACATCCTCTTTTCGTCCGGGTCTACAACTTAAAAAAGACCCAGACCCGAACCTAAAAAAACAAATACAAGCCGTATTTTTATGTCATTTCTCTAATAATGCCAAATTCATGATAGAAAAATCAGCAAATATTTTAGTTCTCTTTCTTCTGGAATTTCCTTAAAGCTAAATTGATTGGTTTCCTTATAGCTAAATAGACAGGGAGGTGGTAGCCCAGTGGTTAAGTAAGACTCTAAACCGGAAGATCACGGGTTCAAACCCCACCACCACCAAGCTGCCACTAGTGGGCCCTTGAGCAAGGAACTTAACTCTGTTGTAAGTCGCTCTGGATAAGGGCATCTGCCAAATACTGCAAATGTTAATGTAAATGCATACAGTTGGCTGTTAGACACCAACACGGAGTGCTTGGTTCAATTTTTGCATCCAGACCCTGTTTCATGATCTCTTGTCCCTGATCCTTGAGCTTGAGTTTGATATAAAAGTACAATAGTGACCTCCATATATTAAATCCTGTTGAATATTACAGTGCAATAAATGGAACAAGCCAGATTCACTTATATCTAGTTAAAATTTAGCATTAATATCTAGTCGATAATAAATTCTACTAGATCCTATAACCAGACACAAAAATAGCCCACAAAAAAAACTTTTTTAACCACTAGTGGCAGCTTGGTGGTGGGATTTAACCTTGCAATCTTCCGGTCCAGAGGCTAAAGCCTTTACCACTGAGCTTCCACCTCCCTTCTGGTTTTTATAAACACAAGTTGGAGCCTTTCTTAAGACTCTTGATATAAGAGTTTTTCACGGCAGCGTTACTCTTAAAATTAGCACAATATTCTATTTGAACAATCAATTTATTCTTGCACAGGAGACTGAACAAGTACAATCTTTCTTACTTTAAGATTTATAGTCTATTGTGCAGTGTGATTTTTTAAAAAGACTTTTTATCTATTGTGGCAAAAAAAACCTAACAAAACCTATTTTTGGTTTTTATTTAGCTTTTATTTCCTTTCTTAGATTTCAGTGTAGTTATATAGTTATAGTGCAATTATAACTCATTTAACCCTGTATCTCTAATGAGACCAACGTCACAGAAAATTATCTAGAAACTATGGCCCGCATTGCATCGGCAATAACTCAACACGTTTATGAGAATTCTGCTGCGCTTTTCACCAGCTTAGTCTCCTGTCTCTTGACTGCTTTTAACATCTCTGTAAATCTCCGTATAATACAAGATGCCAAGTGCGTGCCAAAAATGACATCTCCCACCCAATAGCTGCTGGCAGTGAATAAATTTTCTCTAGTTGTAAAAAAAAACAAAACAAAAAAAAAAAACAGGCAGTGCGTCCCTTTGAGCCTGGCTGCGGTGAAGTGCAGGAATACAAGCTCTCTTTCTGTAGAGGAGAGCAAGGGGGGATTTTAGAGATTTGAAAAACGAGTCCCTGCACTCAAAGGGTGTGTTGTGGCAAAGGGTGAGTTCCTGCCTGAAGCATTCCTAAACGGTCAATGAACCAAAGAGCCCAAGCCACTCCCAAATCTTCTCTTCATTCTCATAAAGTGTTTAATATTACACTCATAAAAGTGAAGATTTACTTATTATTTACAGGAGGTTTCAATTCCTAAACATACAAATATTCACAGAAATTCAAGATTTGCATGGTCATCATTTACTTCATTCCTTTGTTCAACAATAGTAACACAAATATGTAAAGCAAACAATGTTTTGTATGTATATATATATATATATATATATGTGTGTGTGTGTGTGTGTGTGTGTTGAGGAGTAACTAGTTACATGTAGCGGCATTACATTAATTACAAAATAAGCATAACAGTAATTCGTTACAGTTACTGAAAAAAATGTCATTAAATTACAGTTACTTGTTAAAGATTATAAACAGGGTTACATCTGAACTATTTCTTTAAAAACCTCAAATATGTTGAACATTCGCCTCACACCTCCAGTGTCACGGGTTCGATTCCCGCCTCCGCCATGCTACTTGCCAGTGTGTCCTGCTATGCAAATATTTGATTTCTAAAACAATAGTAATTTTTTTATTAGTTATGGCGTCTGGCTTTGTTGAATTTGTTGTGGCATATTTGTTGTGAATCAATAAATATAAACTTCATTCACTTGATGAAAGATTTTGAAAAAAGACTGTAAGGTCACCTATAATGTTTGGAAATGATTTATTTGGAAATATCCATTAGAAACTCAAAAGTAATCAAAAAATAATGAAATGTAATCAGTAATACTTTATACTTTAGTAAAATTGAAAAGTTATTACACTTATTATACTTATTACATTTTGATTAGGGTCATTTGTAATCTGTAACCTTATTTCCAAAATAAACCTTCCCAATGTGTGTGTGTGTGTGTTTGTGTGTGGTGTGTGTGGGTGTGTGTATATATATATATATATATATATATATATATATATATATATATATATATATATATATATATATATATATATATATATGTATATATCTAGTATATATATATATATGTATATATATCTATGTATCTGTGTGTATATATAATATATATATATATATAATATATATAAGATTATTAGTATATATATATATATATATATATTCTGTTATGTATGTCTGTAGGTAGGTAGGTAGGTAGGTAGGTAGGTAGGTAGATAGATAGACAGATAGATAGAATCTATATATTTTAATATCTTTTCTTTCTACACTATTTAAAAGAGCAGAAATATTTTGAAATATTTTGCACAGCTACATTCCTTTTTAATCAATAAAAGCTTGCAATATAAATGCACTGTAATTCATTCATCATTTTAAACGCTACAACAAAAAAGCTACTCAATTCTCATTACACATTATTGAATGTCTTTCTTGACATTGGGAAAAATTGCTCGTTCAGGTTTTCAGTCCAAATATGCAGATATACAAATATCCTGATAAATCTTTCTTGGACTTGAAAGTCTTAAGCACTTGGCTGGAATTAAAAAAACTTTTTTTGTTGTTGTTGTTGAAACATCTAGAAACTGTGAGCGTATCAGACACATTCCACTCGAATATCGAGTGGAATATCGATTTCTCTTCCTCACGTGTCAAGAGGTTTTTATTTCCTGCAGCAATCAGGCGTAGGACAGAGAACTAAATTTGAGTCTTATTACGCATTCATTTATTCGTTTGGGAGTAAGTGTTTTATATTGGTCAGGGTGTTTCTGGATCCAGAGCCAGTCTCCGAAACATTGGGCACGAGACCAGTTTGGTGGGACGCCAGTCCTTCGCAGTGCATTATACACACACATTTGCACAATTATTCACACTCGGGGCAATTTATGCCTTCATTTTACCAACAAGCATGTGTTTCAGAAGAGAGTCATGCAGACATAAAAGAGTTACCTGAGCTCATGATTGTACTCTAATTGGTTTGGCAAACAAGATTGTGCTATAGTACACTTATGTTAGTGGGTGTATGTGTGTGTGTGTGTGTGTGTGTGTGTGTGATAGAGAGAAAGGGAACAGTAAAAAATAATAATAAATGAAGAAAGACGACTTCTTGGAAAAATACTTCATTGTTTTTGGAAGGGTTTTACTCTGTCCAGCGAATTTTAGAAAATTAATTTTTTTGCAGCTGGTAGCCAAAAAATAAAAGAAAACATAATGACAAATGGACAGAAAAATGCACATTTTTTTCTGTCTTTTAAAAAGTAACCAATAGACACATCAATATCAGTACTATTAGAAATGCATCGCCTGATTCAGCCAAGTGCACGTCAATGTATCAAATGATGCAATTTAACAATATTAAGCATTGGAAATCAAATCAAGTGTAACATATTAAATATGATTTTGAAATGATTTGGCCTAAAGATTTGGATTACATTCCAAGAGTAGAGAGAGGACAGATAGGATTTCTGGCTTCACTGTTTAGCAGTGAAAATATATTTATACATGTTTTTTTTTTTTGTTTGTTTGTTCTGGTTATAACCAAGTGCTCATATATAATTTTGTTTATTTTTATTTTGTTTGATATTCAAAGGGAACATTAGCTGTATTATTAACAGAAGCTGTATTATACTACAGCATATACATTACAGTACAGTGAAGTTCTTTCTTCGCATATCCCAGCTTGTTTGGAAGTTGGGGTCGGAGTGCAGGATCAGCCATGATATGGCTCCCTTGGAGCACAGAGGGTTAAGGGCCTTGCTCCAGGACCCAAGGGTGGCAGCTTGGTGATATCGGGGCTTGAACCCCTGATCTTCTGGTAAGTAGCCCAGCGCCTTAAACCACTGAGCTATGTCATTAAGTGGTGTAAACCCATTGCATATATGTAGCTCAATGGTTAAGGCATAGGTCTCTGGACCGGAAGATCACAGGGTCACATCTCACCACCACCATCATAATGCAACTAGTGGGCCCTCTGTAACCCTCACTTGCACAGGTGTAAGTCTCTCTGGATAAGGGCATCTGCCAAATGCCATAAATGTAATTCATAGGCATCAAGAATAAGCATCTTCCTCTACATACATGACTACATACGGCTTTTACAGAGAGATTTGAGTAACGATATACAGGTAGTCCACAATCTTGTTTACTTTTAGAATTTCAAAATCTTTCAAAACTTGACTTAACTTTATTCATTCATCTTCTACCGCTATATCCGATCTTCTCGGGTCACGGGGAGTCTGTGCCTATCTCAGGCGTCTATGGGCATTAAGGCAGGATACACCCTGGATGGAATGCCAACCCATCGCAGGACACACACACACACATTCATACACTAGGGACAATTTTTCCAAGGTGCCAATCAACCTACCGTGCATGTTTTTCGACCGGAGGAAACCGGAGAACCCGGAGAAAAACCCTACAAACTCCACACACACATGGCCGAGACGAGAATCGAACCCGGATCCTGGCAGTGTGATCTTAAGTTTATATTAATTGCATTTTTAAGCACTGCCACAACAAAGCCAGACTTCATAGCAAACACTGGCACACTGGCAAGTAACATGGCGGAGATGGGAATAGAAACCCCAACCTTGGAGGGGTTGTTTTTATTATTATTATTATTATTATTATTATTATTATTCAATATATCTGAGGTTTTGGTAGAAATAGTTCAGATGTAACCCTAATCTTTAACATTGTCATAAGTAACTATAATTTAGTTACCCATTTTTTCTTCTCAGTAACTGTTTACTGTTACAGTAATGAATTACTGTTACATTTAATGTGTAATTAAATTACGTAACGCCGTTACATGTAAATAGTTACTCCCCAACATTGCTTATAGTAACATAACGTTTCTGTGTGTAATTATATGCTTTTGCTTTTCAGTTGATCTCAAGTTCTCAGATGGTAAAAATTCTTGCGGTGAAGTTTTACACATCTCTTGCCAATCTGAAAGGCTTACAGTGGAATGTGAATCTTTTTTTTTCATTCTTATTAGTTTAGTTTTTTTTTATTTTTCTTTAATGAGACTCCCACCTTACTGTGCCCTCCTGTTTGTGACCTCTTAATAAGCCATTGTTTGCCTCTCCGGCACATGTGTAAGCTACAGTAGCTTTGTCGCAATGCCAAAATCCTGACTTTTTCAACTGTCCTGCAGCTGAAAACCAGCTAGTAATAATAACAACAATGTCCTAATGTGTTCGGGTGTCATCAACAGCTTATGAATAGAAAAAAAGAAGAAAAAAAGCTTAAGATAAGAATCATCTTCCTCAGGACGCACAACCCACAGGGTCTAAAAATATACGCCTGCACTCTAGCCCACATTTTTATTTATACGAAGCCTTCTAACAAAGGCCAGATTTAAATCGTTAGCCACCGGAGGCTGTACTGTATTTGCGCATCTCAGAAGGGTGGAGCGGCGACGGATAGAATTTCATTCACAGGCGCTTCAGACGTTTGTGCAAATGTTTATAGTCGTAATGCTCTCCATAACACAATATTGATTTTTGTCAGCAGGTTTATTCTTACTATTAGATCTTTCTGATTCATTATACTGACATTGACAATATCATAATAAAAAAAAAAAACATATCTACACACTATAACAGGGGTCACCAACCTTTTTGAACCTGAGAGCTACTTCATGGATACTGAGTCATACAAAGGGCTACCAGTTTGACGCACTCTTCTAAAATAACACATTTGCCTTTAGTTATATATTATAATTAATGACACTGATGATTTCTCACAATAAGTATTGTGAGTTCACAATGAGTTCCTAACATTTTAGATGCATCTCACTGATGAGTTTTTAGAACAGGCCTGAGAGCTACTCATGCAGTCCTTGGGGGCGCCCTGGTGCCCGCGGGCACCACGTTAGTGACCCCTGCACTATACCGTCTAGACAAGATTATTGGCTACACCTGACTTTTCCATTTTCCAAATGCGGTAACTGTTCTGATACGTTCTTGTATAGGATGCAATAGCATTCCGTATAGTTAAGACTATACGGACTCAAAACAAACCAATGTCCCCGTAGAGAAAGCCAGATACATGAAGATATAGTTTGCACGGTTTGGAGTGAAAGATCTTGAGTGGACAGCTCTGATCTCAACCTTTTGGGATAAATTGGAAGGCAGGCTGCGACCCAAACCATCCTACATCTGATTGAGCTCAACAATCACACTCTGCAATCTAGTGAAACATTGTCCAAGAAGAGTGGAAGTCGAAATAGGGACATGGAAAGCGATGCTCAAAAAGCACACAGACACATGGTAACTTGCCAAACAATATCGGTCCATATAGTGTACGGAATGCATTTAATGCATGTAGACTGAGAAAGACCTTCAATTTTTATATTTAGATTTCACTCACACTGGTTTTTTTCTTGCCTTTGGTGTCAGATTTTTCTTCCTCTAGTTCGATGAAAAGTCTGGTTTCATTTTTTTTCCCTCCCCCTTTAAACTGCGCTCTTTGCCGAGCTTTGGCACGCTGTCCGCCTTGGCAGTGGCGGCATTTCAACAATAAGAAACCACTCGCTTTTCTGCGAGGGATTGGTTTTAGCGCGACTACGCCGCAGGTGCCGTTATATAAACAATTTCTGAACCCGTTGGTATTTGAGCAACAAAAGCGTACAATTTCAGAGGAAAGGCTGTGACCAGCCAGTTTATTTCGTTTTCACTGTAGCACCATGTGACAATGCAATCTTTTTTTCTTTCATACTTTTAACTTCAAAAGTGCATCAAATAAAAAAACGAGAGCGAGAGAGAAGTAAAATAGCAAAAAGCCCAAGAGCATTGTTATTAAATCGCCACACTGTGAAACGAACAGGCTTTATTTAGACTTTTACTCCATCCTGTGTTGTGTGCTTTCCTGGACATTATTGTCTTTAAGTTCAGGACCAAGGCCGTGAGCGGATCCTGTTTCTGCTATCCGAACCACCACACACATACACAAACTGGTATATAATACTTATAAAGGACAGGAAGCTCTAACTATGACTTATATGGACCCGTTCCTCCAAGTATCAGGATGCTTATAATCATTTAAAGGATTTATTTTTGGGATTAAATCAGGTATGTTATATGCTCCAAAACCCGGTTGATCAATTCAGTGTACAACCATTTTTAAAAGGATTATGAGAAAATACAAATGACATAAATTATTAAATTAAAAATCAATATCTAAATGAGGCGGAGTATGTTTTTGCCATATGCAAGTATACAGTCCCATCCAAAGCTATTGGAACACCAAGGCCAGTTTATTTGTGCTTGCTGTAGATTGACTTCTGGGTTTAGAACAAAATAGGATTATGGGTTTAGGATTTCAGCTTTTCTCTCTAACTCACTCACTCACACTCACACTCACACTTACTCGCACACATACAATTAGAAGTGTGTGTGACTGCACCCAGGTCTTCTCACCCTATATCAATCCCTGACTGTATCTCCATAAGCACACTCACCAAATCTTGTGAAACATCTTCCTCGAAAATTCTCTCTTTTGTTTTATTGTTCCTTATACAGGACATTGTTGTTTAATAAACACACTCTGAACTGAGCAGGCTTAATTTAGACTTCCATTTCATCCTGTATTCTATGTTTCCTGAACTTTATTATCTTCGCTCTCAGCACCGAGGCCTTAAGTTGATCTTGTTGCTGCTCCCCTAAACATCACATGCACCCACCCACACACACACACACACACACACACACACACACACACACATACACACACACACACACACACACACACACACATCACACACATAACATCTATATCACTTTATATGACCGTTAGCTCTCCCGCATGATTTATAAGAACATACCTTTGAAATCATTAAGTTCAAAAAAGTTCAACAGTGTTATTTTTGTGATTGATAATAAAAGTTCATTTTAAGATATTTTCTATTTCACAGGTTGAAACACACACACACACACACACACATACACACACACACACACACTCATCCTGGATGTTTATCTGTTTCTTCTTTAAATATTTAGGATTTTGCTCATTGCTGAAAGGATGAACTTTTCACTGACAATTTGTGTTTTTCTTAATAGCTTTATAGCTTCAAGACAACAATATTATATATTATTATATATATATATATATATATATATATATATATATATATATATATATATATATATATATTATAAAACTGAGGTTAATATACACTTGTGAATGATTTCTTTTAGCATGAAAGTACATGCAAAATTGTTGAATAGCAACATGAATAGCTGGTACCTATAGCGATATCTATCTATCTATCTATCTGTCTGTCTGTCTGTCTGTCTGTCTGTCTGTCTATTTTATCTATCTCTATCTATCTATCTATCTATCTATCTATCTATCTATCTCTCTATGGTTAGTTATATTTATGCTTAGGAACTGTAAGTCAGAATGCATCATGAGGCCAGAAAACAGATACTATTAGTATACACTATGATATTTAAAGCTTGGCAGCTACAGATTTTAAATGTATTCACACTAATGATAAACAGCCTGTTTTTTTTTTTTTTTGAGTAGCAGGAAGAAAAACATACTATACATATATCAAAGGAAAAACTCAAAGGTGATAGGACGGGGGGAAAATGGTTACGGGTGGAGATGCGAGTCAGGACCCTTAAGCACAGAGTCTAGATTGGAGTAAAATTTCTTCAGAAACAAAACGTGAAGTTTAACACAAACTGACCAGAAAGTGCACACAGACCCGATAGAAAAACATTGGCAAGATATTGCGCTGGTATTTTAGCCGGTGACTGAGTAAATCTTGACTCAAGCCTTTGCATTAATGAAAAGGAAGCAGGTCCAAAATCAAGGTACCTCATGGATCCGGTTTCAGCTCTGCTCCTAGGTTTTATGCTGCTCTGAGGCACTGCACTATGTAACTCCATGTAAAAGGAAAAAAATTATAACCAAAAAAAGGCATTTAGTGAAGGAGAGAAAGAAGTGCTGTGTGTGTGTGTATATTGTATCTTTTACCCAAAAGTAAATCAGAGAAAACATATACACTTCATTAGATCATTATTGTTGTTGAGATAATGCAAACTAGACATTAAAAACATTACGACTCGCATGTCAAGTGTTCAGTGTAAACGAATATGGACTGGGTATCTGCTATAGTTTTATCTTTCTTGCATCAATTGAGGATGATCCCAGTGAATGATGCATTACTGTTCATACACAGATGTGTGGTTTTTAATTCACACACCTGTTAGTGTTCTACAGCGATATGTGTTGCATCATTCTTCTTTGGCCTTTCTCTGATGAACTGATAAAGTCTATAAATGTATTTATTGATGAATTGGTGTAATATCCTTTAGATTAGAACAAGTTATTTCAGCTTGATTTACTACTGATATATGTTTGTATGAATTGCATGAAAACGGTGGGAATTGAATTGAACAAGTGCTCACACATCTTTTCATATGTTACACGTGCACGTTGCCATGAACGTCTGTGGAATGTGTCTTGAAACAGAGGCGTGTCGCTGTTTTGTTCACATCTTAATTTGGACTTGTTGTACCGATCAAGGCCTGTGCACAGAGCAGTATTAACTCTAGAACATCCGGTATATATATATATATATATATATATCTATATATATATATATATATATATATATATATATATATATATATATATATATATATATATATATATATATATATATCTATATAGAGAGAGAGAGAGAGAGAGAGAGAGAGAGAGAGAGAGAGAGAGAGATGAGAGAGAGAGAGGAGAGAGAGAGAGAGAGAGAGAGAGAGAGAGAGATGAGAGAGAGAGAGAGAGAGAGTGAGTGGCCTTTATTTGTCACATATATATTACAGCACAGTGAAATTACGGTGCCCCTGGAGCACAGAGGGTTAAGTGCCTTGCTCAAGCAGCTTGGTGAGTGGCAGCTTGGCGATATATATATATATATATATACACATAAAATGTATTACATCATTTACACTAGTGTTCAGGAATAAGAAAAGCATTGACATTATTATTATTACATTAAATTAAATGTGTTAAATTTTATTTCATACACAGGTACATGTTTTTTTCTATCCCTCTACATGTGGATAACATTTTCTTGTAAATATTCACATAGCACTTTGCCACACAGACAGTAAGTAAAACGTTCAACATTTCGTTTTTCTATTTTGATGTAGCGCAGTGTTACAGCACAAACTATGGACACTTCATATCCCCAGGGTTCGTTGTTCAATCTTGTGTTCAGGTTGCTGTCTTTACTGCGTCTTAAATGTTCGTACCATGTATGTGTCGGACCTCCACTTCGATCTCCTAAATAAAAACATGCTCACAAATGCACCAGCTACTCTATTTTTCGAATGTGTGTGTGTGTGTGTGTCTGTCTTCATGGTGCTCTGCAATGGTCTGGCATTGAGGGTGTGTGTGTGCAGCTCTCCCGGGATTGGCTCCGTTTCCACCAGGGCCCAGGCCAGGATAAAGCGGTTACTGAAAACGAACACACTCACACTTTTTTAAGCTAATCTCTGCATTTGTGGCGTATGTGAGAAAACCACAGACAAGAATTTCAGCACGTTTCACCGGGCTGAAAAAAACTTTTATAATGGGAGTCTAAGGGCAGTTGTTTGTGGTGAAAAGAAAAAAATTGCGATACAATATAACACAAATGTGAATTTGAGTTATACAAAAAAAAATTAATGTTAGACAGGCTGTTCTTTTAATCCAGTAGTTTAATCCAGAATATTCCCAATATATAAATCCATCCATGCATTTTTATATTTGTAATATGTGACTGCTGGCCAACTTTTTAAACAGAATTGACTATGTCCAGTATACCGTATAAATGACCATGTTGTTTTTTTCCTCAGTGCAAAAAAAAACCTTTTGTCTGTGGAAATCATGTATATGTTACAGATGTGGTGGATGGAAATGAGGTTAGAAAATGTTTTTTTGTTATATATATATATATATCTATATATATATATATATATATATATATATATATATATATATTATCCAAGGACCACATGAACTTGTCATTCATTGCTCTTGGAAAGCATCAAGATAAAGTGTTCAGAGGGCCTGAGAGTATGCGTGTAAACACGATTTTTTGGATACTCACACTCGCGAGTTTCAGGACGATCAACAGACTCTGCATCACAACAGAAAAGTACAGTATGTCATGTGTAGACAGCTTGCTTCGGTGCTTTCGTTCTCCCAATCACATTCGGGGATGCAGGAGCCTATAGGGGGAAAAGAGCGCTGGAAATTGGGCTCAGTCCCAGTTGTACTGATGTGTTATGCATGGCCTCCTGTAAGATGACAGCTCGCCTCTGACTCGTGAAGAGCCTCGGGCTCCCAGAGCATGCGTTGCGATTTGAAACACATGCTTTCTATCAGGGAAATGTTGTAAATGAGGTGTGAATCATGACATAGAGTGTGTATATCTCATACGCCCTTCTGTACAATATTTCTCCACTGCAAAAGAAAAGAAAAATAGGTCGAGCAAAAATTTTTGGGTAGTGTCAAATTTATGTTGTACTTTTATAATTGGAAAAAAAAACAATTAACCAAATATACTATCATTAAACCTATTTTTCATTGTTATTGATGGTCAAGTTTGTAGTATTGCTATTGTCCTTGAAATAAATAACAAAATAAATAAATAATATAATATAAATGATCTAAAGGATATTTCAAGCTGGAAATGATTACAAAAATAGAAATAGTTTTAATATTTAATTTAATGTAAGCTTCCCAGAGGATATAATAGATTTACTATATATATATATATATATATATATATATATATATATATATATATATATATATATATATATATATATATATATATATAGGTATACTATATAAATCTAAATAGAATATATGATAGCAAGTAAAGAAAGTGTCCTATTCTATGAAATAACAATACTGAAACTTTTTTTGTGTATTTGATGAAAGATAGAAAAACATATATAAAAATTATATATATATATATATATATATATTTTTTTTTTTGTTTTTTAAACCTATATTACATTTATGATTATTTATAACCATATATAAATAAATCTGCAGATGCATATGGTTTGTATACTAATATTAGCATAACTAGGATTTCTCAGCACTCTGCAAAAGTCCATGCCCTTTGCCATTTTAAATTTAATGTTGTGCTTTTTTTTCCAAAATAAGACTTTTTTCCCCCTAAAATCTTCACCTGGTAGTAGTATATTTTTCAATCCTGTTCATCTTTCCTGTACCTGTTATATACTCTAATACCGCTATTTACTATCGCCTAATAAAGTATCTCTATCCTTTGTATTCCATAAGCCATCTGTTCCTTAATCCTGCTTCTTCTTCTTTGTTTTCCCCTCTCCTGCAGGTTCATCATGGGAGAAATCAATAAGACAGCTGGGTTTTGAAAGGTAGGAGTGTGTTGCCTCCAGAGTATAAATTCAGCCGGACAGTGTTTACTTGCGAACAGTGACAACGGGCAATTTATTGTTCGCTTTGATCTGCGTGTTTTCATTGGAGACCGCAATTTCTTTGCCACAACAAGCCGGGGATATTAGGCTTTCGTAGAGATATTTTATCAAGCCACGAAAATAGAAGAAAAGGGACATTTATTCATACAGCAGTCACTTCTTTAATCCAAGCCTGAGGCAGAATCCCATCCAAAGCAAGCACAGAGATGTCAGAGGAGTTTGAGGTGCTTTTACTAACGCATCACACACACACAAGAGTAAGATACATCTAGGAAGTACAGGAGAAGAAATAATACCTGCCTCACAAACCACCCCCACCCTTTGCCCCAACAACCCCCCCCCACCCCAACAACACACACACACACACACACACACATAAAATGTCATGTTAAAGAACTTGAAATAGAGATCCAAATAATACACTAACCACAAGCAAGGGCCACACACTGAGTATTTGTGCAATTATTTGTACACACAAACACACTCAGTCTCACACACACACACTTACATACTGGCCTGACTGTAAACAGAGCTATAAAATAAGAACAGAAAAAATAGGCTATTTTTTGAGAAAGGGATCTGTGAGGAAATGTGTTCTTGCAGAACACACACACACACACACACACTCGCACATAAGCACCAGATGTGCACATATTAGAAGATGTACATGTATAACACTTTCTTCCTGCAGCCCCCAAAATGAATTGAAAGATATGTAAATACCATTATCATTATCAATATCATTAAGTGTGTAATTATATTACCTTTTTAATGTATATATATTAAGTGGCAGCTCTTTTAAATTAGAAAATGAGTATAAAACATGTTGTAAAGATGTTGTAATATACATCTAAATAACACACATAATGCAAAAATTGTGTGTGAAATTGCTTTGTCGCATTAAGAAATGTAGTGTTCTTGTTTGTGTGACGTATGTGCAGTGATGAAGGTTGCCAGATCTGTAGGATTAAACAAACTATATGTAGACAAATAAGTTACTTGAATTGCAACATTCTGCAATGTTTTATAAAATGGAGTATTATTGGTTTTTGATTAGACATACAGACAGAGAGACAAATAAACAAGCAATAATACGTTTGAAAAATATATGTCAGCAAGGAACAAGTACCACTTCTAAAAACACTACTTATATACCCTGAATAAAATGAACAATTTTCCTGTTTTATTTATTTATTTATTGGCGGGGAGACGTATTTCTGAAAAAGTTGCTCTCAGTGATTACTTGCCGTGTTTGGTTACATAGGACAGAGTATTCAAATAGTAAAATGTTGTATTTCTTCCTACACTTTTAATATTTATTCTGACAAATTCTTGCCAAAAATCTGTGTATGAGGAAGGAACCTACAAAGTGCATGTTATCTAGGACACTTATTTTAATTTTAGAGTGAAAATATTTTAGTACCTTTTAGGAATTGAATCACAAACCCATCTATATATAAAAAAGCATGCGTCTTTAATCCTTTCTATTCCATTCAGTCACATTCAGCCTGTAATAACAGTCAATGGGGTGAAGCATTAACATGACCGGTGTGTCCAGGATAATGATCATAGTGTAGTTTGGCTAAAACTGTTCTATAAGTAAGGCGTATAAAACCTAAATTACATTCCGAGGACGTAAATGCACGCATATTTATGCATATTCATTAATATATAGATTTAAATATGCCTACGATGTTTTCCTACCTAATTGGTACAGATGTCCTGTTTGTTTATTAGGTTTGATTTTCTCGCTTTTTATTTGAAGCCACTGAATTAAATGTAATCCGAGTTAGAGAAAAGATGAAAACAAATAACTCCGTCCTCGAGCAGTCTAGACGAGCCGCTCATTTATTTCACAAAATCAAAGCTGGGAGCGCCGTTCTCTCTGAGATGACTGGCACCAGATGGATGTGATTAGATTAGTCTTTAAGACAGGTGGCACCGTTCAAACCAGGCTCGTTTCGTTACTTTATAATTGTGTTTGCCGGACTGGTATTATTATGTATTATTGGTATTATTTGACCTGCTGAATGTCTGTCGGTCACCACGAGCTGTCTGCTGTGGCTCAACCGTGGCGGCTGTCTGGCGTTTCCCCCTGTTGGGAGGTGGCAGGAGGAAAAGAGAGAGGGATGATTAATGATTCTGATGAATGCCAGTGAGCTTAGAGGCTGCATGGTGAAAAATGGCCTCCACTTAAACCTGTACTTCCAGACCTAAAAGCATGTGGATGGAACATTTCATTAGATGCTCTCGAAGAATAAGTTAAGCACGCGACATTCATCAGGTGCTTTGCTGCTCTTTGATTGGTTTAGTGGCCATTTGCAGATACATGGCATGCCTCGTAACTGGATTAAGTTTGAACATGAACCTTAGTGACTAAAATGGATGGGAGAGGAATTGTATTTAGGAAAGTATTTATCCAGTCGGCCAAATGGGATTTCACGCTATATTTATTCAGAAACTTCTGTCCACATAATAGTACTTAGTTGGATTTAGAGTAATACGGGGTCTTTAAAGTATGATGGGACGTGGTAGCTCAGTTTTAGTTTGATCCCTGAGATGGGGGACGTGCCGGAACCATGTTTATAAGTTCTAATCGGTACGTTTTTTGCAATGATCCCAGCATCAACAGGATGCTGCTACTACTTTAACATGCTCTTTTAATGCTCAGGGTAATAATTGACAAAGCTGCATTTTATTAAATTTTTTTTTTAATACAGGTATTTGCTGTACGAAAATAAATGGACGAGCTGCAAGATCAAGAAGAAAACTTAATTCTAGTCTACTAAGAACTGGAATATTAGAAAACAAAGACAAAAGTGCTATTATATAAAATGGAAATATTAGTAGTAAAACACTGAGAATTTGCCCATATACTATCAAGAAAAAAAAGGCTCAATAGTTACATAACAATTACATAATACACGTTTCCGCATCCTTAAATAGATGTACAAGGGAGACATATAAATATACAGGATGCGTCCTTACATCTTCTTATCCTCTGTTTTTATTTACATCCCCTTAATGCAAAACAGGCAACTTTCCCTATTTATTGTTCCTTAGTTTAGCCTTATTGGGTGGCTGTTTGTTCTACGAATCCTCCAGACAACTGTTTTGCCTGGGGGACCTCAGAATCTGACTTGCAATCTGTCTCGGGTTCCCAGAAAATGCTGTCGAGCCTCCGAATAAGTGCATGGGAATACGTGTTTTTGTACTCTTTTATAAATAACCATATAACACAGACATGGATTAGTGTTGAATCGTAGGTGGTCGAGCTTATTGGAATACATTTCTATTACCTTTTAATTAGTCACTGGAAAAGGCCTACAATACTTTTATTGAGATTTCCTTTCACATGCTGATAAGAATATATCCGTTTTTTTGTTTGTTTGTTTGTTTGTTTTTATAGATTTTGTTGCTCAGACATTTCTGATGTACATTTCAGCATTTCCTGTGCGGTAACATTTACAGTATTTGGCAGACCGCCTTATCCAGAGCGACTTACAACTGAGGAATTGAGGGTTAAAGAGGTTAATTGAGGGTCTCAAGGGCCCAATAGTGGCAGCTTGGTGGTGGTGGGATTTGAACCTGAGATCTTCCGGTCCAGAGGTCAATGCCTTAACCACTGAGCTCCTTCCTCCCTTACACTGTTGTAAAGACTGAAGAATAACAGAAGTGAATGTTACCAGTTTCATTTACTGTTTTATACTATATTTTTTAGAAAGCTTATTTTAACATATTACAATTGTTTTAATGTTTGTTTTAAGATTTTTTCAAAACTAATTTGTATTAATAAAGTATACAGAATACATTACTAGGAATCTAGGAGTATCTAGAAGGTGTGTGTTCAGTGCATTGAATACGTAGGTATTCATGCTCAGTTTAACCTTAATAAATGCTGTATATATATATATATATATATATATATATATATATATATATATATATATATAAAGATGCTCCCCACCCTACGAACACAAACCTGTCCACAAAGTAACATTTGTTCATATGTGAAAAAAGACCATAATGAACGCAGAGCCTAGACAGCAAGTGTAATATCCATGTAATACGTACCACCTCCTCCTCCTCCTCCTCCTCCTCCTACCATCCGCACACGTATTAATGACGGCAGCACATGCTAAGTACAGTACTTGCTGTATACATTACTGTAATATTTTATACTGTTTATAAATTTTAAATGTTTTACTGTTATTGTTTTTTATAACTTCTTAAGTACGGCATTCAGGAATGCAGTAACCTACCATTTTTATAGCTTATATCTTGCAAACATAGAAGATGCGAAGTAAAGAGAACTGTTTCGAACAACTTACCAAACAAATTCATGCTGCAGACAGATGGAGGGTGAGGACTGTCTGTTTTATATATATATATATAAATATATATATATATATATATATATCTATATATATATATATATATATATATATATATATATAAACACACACACACACACACACACACACACACACACACACACACACACACACATACACATATAGATATATTAAGGCTGGAAATAATTGAGATCTAGGTTTAGTCTGCAATCTATATGGTTTACTGTGAATTCACCAGCCATGTGCCAAGTAACTCGCATGATTCAATACAATCATTATTGGATACAGACAACAGGTGAAATAAATATATATATATATATATATATATATATATATATATATATATATATATATATATATATATATATAGATAGATAGATATAGATAGATAGATAGATAGATAGATAGATAGATAGATAGCTAGATGTAGATATATATAGATATATATATAGATATACATATAGATATACATATGGTATTGGCACCAAATAAATTGCCTTGTTTTCCTTGAACTGATGATAAAGGTCATTAAAACACAAGGGAGATTGCAACAGGCCCTTCCCTATCCTCAATGCCATGTGAGCCCTGAATCGTAGGACTGTGCTGCATGTTGGCTTTGGACAGAAAGCAGCCAAAAGCCTCGGTGGCCATTTCTGCCCCGTGTATTTGGACGGTTTCTTGTTTGCTGTGAAAATTATTAAGCAGTAAAAGCCAGCTTTCAGAGATCTTTATTAGGGATTAGCGGGAAGTGAGCATGGCGTTAACGCTAAAATGTGTACTTGCCAACCTCATTACGGTGTTACCTTAGGCAGAGGAGAAGCTTCCTGGCCTCGAGCTTATCATCGAGTGAAGTTCTGCTACGGCTGGAAAAAGGAGAACAAGGCAGGATCATCTGGATATTTACCCTCATTTACTAATCGCCAGAGGCTAAACAAGTACAGTATTGTGTAGATGATTCATAACTTAACTTTATAAGTACGTTCCTTTCTTTTAGTTTCCTTGAACCTTGTTAAAAGCCTGTGTTTAGCTGTTTTGTGAAGAAAAGGGTGTCTGAGAAAGTCAAAGCTTGAAAACAAGGACGAAAAAAAAATGGGGTATGCTTGTAAGCTGTCAGTGTCCTGAAACAGACCGCTGTGTGACGTTGTGGCCTTGCCGGCCTCGCTGACTCACTCTGCAAACAGCAAACGCTGAAATGATTGAGACTTGAAGCCAGCCAGGCCTCCGCTTTCTTCTGATGGAGATGGGATAAACAGTGCAGCGTATAGCAGGAAGTTGAAATCGTGCCGGGGTAAATCTGAGGCAGATTAAAGCCAGATCTTTGTGCAAGCATGCCCGGTCATGAATAATGTATTCCCGGTGATCTGTAAATGTTATATTCTGCATTAACGTCTGCACGGTGTATTCTCACCCAGCAACCAAACTAACTAGAAGCTACTGGTAGAGCTGAAAAGGGAAATGATGTGCATTACATTATTTCTCCCCGAGGAGTTTCGCCTGTTGCTTAACATGCCGGGAACGTCAGCGTTATGCGTGGCTCTCTGCTGACAGCGGAACATCCGGAAGATGTCAATTACTGCTATTAGCTGTGTTTTGTACGTTTGAAATTAGCAATCAGCTTTCAAACACATTTGGAGAAAGATCACGTAAGAGAGAAATTGTTTTCTGGGCTAACAGTCTGATTGATATTACATTGCTTTAGTATGACGTTATAGGATTTATTATAAAGGATAGGTTTGTTATAGGAAAATAACTAGTGATTGGGAGATCATATCTGGCCTGCTACATGTATAATAATGTATTTATTTATTTACATTTATGAGGCACAGTGGCTTAGTGGTTAGCACGCTTGCCTCACACCGCCAGGGTCGGGGTTCGATTCCCGTCTCGGCCATGTGTGTGTGGAGTTTGCATGTTCTCCCCGTGTCTCAAGGGGTTTTTCTCCGGGTTCTCCAGTTTCCGCCCGGTCCAAAAACATGCACTTGATTGGTACCTTGGAAAATTGTCCCTAGTGTGTAAATGTGAGTGTGTGTGTGTGTGTGTGTGTGTGTGTGTGTGTGTGTGTGTATGTATGTGTGTGTGTGCTCTGCGATGGTTTGGCATTCCATCCAGGGTGTATCCTGCCTTAATGCGCATAGACGCCTGAGATAGGCACAGACTCCCCGTGACACGAGAAAAGATCTGATATAGCGGTAGAAGATGAATGAATGAATGAATGAATGAATGAATGAATGAATAACCATATACAAAATAACAAGTGTGTTTATATGAACTCTTACACTATATAGGAATTTTTGTCCCTTAATCTGATACATTTTTGCCTCTCAGGCATGGATATGCATAGACCACTATGAAATGAAGTTCCTGAGATTGCCAGTGAAGGAAGCTGGAAGAGATGTCAACATGTGGCCAGGAGATTGGCGCTAGCTTGAGAAAACTGCCATGGTGGGCTCCTCAAGTCACGATGTTATGGTGATGCCTCCTGGCATTAGATTAGTTAAATATTTCTGATTTTAGAGAAATTGCTGTGATATTTGCTCTGAGTTCTGTGTGAGCAGTTTTTTACTCGGTGTGTGGTCCAGATCCTCTTCTCTGGTGGGACGTTTGAAAAATATTTTGAACACTTTTATATTTTACAAATTCGCTGCTATGATAAAAGTCAACAGTACGGAAGGTTAGGCTGCTCTCGTGCCATATTCATGTATCAGAATATTGATTATCCTGGTCTATTGAACAGCATGGTAAACTACATAGAAATCAGTCCAGTTACTCAATCTTGAAAAAAATTTTGCTGTGACGATTATGGGATACTTAGTACGGAACTCTCAAAGAGATAAGATTGGATTAAAGGATGGCCAGAAAGCCAGCTGGAGCTTTGAAATTTAGTTACAAATTAAATTTCATTTAGTAAATAACTTGCCTTTCTTAATATACTGACCTGCTATTGCGTCACATTTTTCGCTATGCATTTCTGGTCCTTTTCCGAGCACCCTCCGGCCAACTTATGGAAACATTTCATTATATAATGATGGCTGTATTAATCTCTTCTCTGGTAAAAATGTGCAAACATTTCAAATTCTAATTTTCATTAATTGTATTTGTCACATATACATACATACATACATAGTACAACATATATATATATATATATATATATATATATATATATATATATATATGTCAGTGAAAGCAGTGAAATGCTTTCACTGACAAGAAATAGTGCAGACATTATAAATAAATGTCAATAAAAAATGATAAAGTAGAAAAAATAGAATAAAATAAAATAAAATAGAATAGAAATGACAGTCTTATATAATATATATATATATATATATATATATATATATATATATATATATATATATATATATATATATATATATATATATATATATATATATATATATATATAGTATATAAATTGGTAAAGTTGACCAGTGTAAAGTGTCCAGTATAAAGTTCCTGTATAAAGTGTCCAGTGTAAAGTGTCCAGTGTAAAGTGTCCAGTGTAAAGTAAGTGTACCATTGTAAAGTGTCCGGGTTGGTTTGTAATTGTAAAGTGTCCATTGTAAAGTGGGTCCATGTAAGTGTAAAGTGTCCAATGTAAACCAGTGTAAAGTGTCCGGTGTAAAGTGTCCAGTGTAAAGTGACCAGTGTAAATGTCCAGTGTAAAGTACCTAGTGTAAAGTGTCCAGTGTAAAGTGTCCGGTGTAAAGTGTCCAGTGTAAAGTGTCCAGTTGTAACAAGTGTCCAGTGTAAAGTGTCCATTGTGAAAGTGTCCAGTGTAAAGTGATAGTGTACCAGTGTAAAGTGACCCAGTGTAAAGTGCATAGTGTAAAGTGACCAGTGTACCTAGTGTTAAAGTGACCAGTGTAAAGTGCATAGTGTAAAGTAAAGTGACCAGTGTAGCATGTCCAGTGTAAACTACCTAGTGTAAAGTGACCAGTGTAAAGTGCATAGTGTAAAGTGACCAGTGTAGCATGTCCAGTGTAAAGTACCTAGTGTAAAGTGTCCAGTGTAAAGTGTCCAGTATAAGTGGATGTCCGGATTTTTACATTTCTGTTAAATGTGTTTTTAATATTGGAATATATATATATATATATATATATTTTTTTTTACTTTTTTTTTTTTTTTTACTTATAAAAAAGGTGGTTGTAATGTTTACACTAAATCAGCACAATCTTTCATTCTAGTCTGGTACAAAATTGTAGGCAGAAAATGTACAAAATGATTCATCTCCGTAAAAGAACATATACAGAGACAAACCACTAATAGTAAAATAACATGAGACATATATATAGAAAGGTGTTGGAAGAATAGCCTTATTGAGCTCTCATGCTTCTTGTTAAACAGTTTCATCTTTCTGAAAGCTCAGGTTTTGTGGTATTCAAGTTCTGGATTCATTCCGGTGCCTGCTGTGGAGATGGAGGTATTGTCGGCAGACGTCATGGACCGTAGATCCTCCAGACTTGTCCGTTATCCCCTGCCGATGTTCTGGCTGCATTGCCAGCTAATGACTGTTTTGCTCCCCCACCAGCGCCCAACCCACACTCATCAAAGAGTAACTCAACCCCGGCGCGAGCGAGACGCCAATCTCTGAATAAACGCAAGAATTATAACCGCTCAGCGACTTCTAAAAGCCGACACAGATATATTGTTTTTGTGTGTGTGTGTGTGTGTGTGTCTGTGGAGCCAACAATCTTCTGGAGTGTCTCTTCAAATTGCTGCTTTCACTGTGAACTTTGATAGCGGCTCCCTTTAATTCCCTTTGCCTAGTTAATTCACCACACTGTCGTGTTTTTTCCCCCTTCCAAATCAGTGCCATCTGTAGGACGTTCATTTCGCCAGCTCACGCATTTCTCTTTATTTGTATGCCGAGATGAAAGGTGGCCTTAAGCGGCAGTGCAAACACTCGGGTACAGGGAGGTGCCGCAGGGGAAAGACTGCACTGGACGAAGGAAATTGCAACAGATTGGCGTCAACTAGCACCGTCTGTCGCTTGTTAAATTTTATGACTCGTATGCGTAGGCTTAAAAAAAAAAGGGCTGCGGAGTCGCCACTGTTTTCTCTCTTTTCGAAAGCTGGGTTTCATATAGAGCACAGCCATAGGTGTATCCAAACATTTGTGTAGGGATGTATGTGACCCAATATAAGCAATGTGTTAGCGGATATCCTGTTCATGGGTCACCTGGCTGCTAGTTGTTATTTGTTCTGTTTTGCTTTGTTTTTGTGATTTATTAGACACGGTAATTGTAATAAAAAGTTCGACCCAGGTCAGCAAATTGAACTTAGTATATATTAGCCTTATACACACAAGCTTGCTCTTATTCTATTGTGACAGGAATGTTTCAGTGTGTTGAGTCACTGCGGTTAATTGGCCTCTGGGCAACCATCCGTGTGGTAATCCACTCCAGTTTACCAAAAGCCCTTCAACTTTGAATGCCATATAAACTAACCTTGTCTATGTAAAGCTTTTATAGGGCTTAAAAAATTAGGGGTCTTGCCGAATAGCAGCTGAGTGATGACTTGAGCGAGTCAGGATGAAACAAGTGGCGTTTCGGCGTTCCGAACAGAAACATGCAGGTCTGTAGAGAAAGGCTGATGTAGGGATTGAAAGGTTTGCTTGCGAGCCAGGGAACTCGAGCCGAGAGAACCACGAAAGGCTATAGTTTGCTTGAGCATGGAAATGAGAAGCAGACGCATTAACCGAGGACGCTGGCAATCGCAGGCCTTTATTGTGGTTCAGGACATTTTTGTGTGCATTTATGGGGCACTCCAGCTCATTGTTGCGATAAATACGATAAATGCCACAATTTTCGTTAATTTGGCTTGAACAGAAGCAGCCTGGGGATTTGAAATGATTACAGTTGTTTTTTTAAATTATATATTTATTAGAGTTTTGAATCCCGGGCGTGTCTGAAATAGTATAAATACTGGCTGTGACCTAGGTGGTTTATAGATAGACGCATTAGATTATGTCAGGATGGTAGAACATTAAATGAGGTTGGCCAAGCTGTGTCGATTCACATTGCTGGCTCTCCTAAAGGTGTCGGTTCAAATCCCGAACCCTAACACTTCTCATATTTAAAGCTGGTGCTGTATCATGTAGCGAAGATCATTTCAGAATGCTGTAAAAAACCTGACAAATATATATATATATATATATATATATATATATATATATATTATATATATATATATATATATATATATATATATATATATATATATATACGGGGAGCCTGTGCCTATCTCAGGCGTCTATGGGGATTAATGGGCATTAAGGTAGGATACACCCTGGATGGGAATGCCAAAAACCCATCGCAGGGCACACACACACACACACACACACACATTCATACACTAGGGACAATTTTCCAAGGTGCCAATCAACCTACATGTTTTTGGACCGGGAGGAAACTGAAGAACCAGGAGAAAAAAAAAAAAACCCTGAGGCACGGAGACAACATGCAAACTCCACACACACATGGTCGAGACGGGAATCGAACCTTGACCCTGGTGGTGTGAGGCGAACGTGATAACCATTAAGCCACCGTGCCCTGCTATATGTATTTATATATAATGTATTTTACATAAAAATACAGCATACAAAGTCAGTTGATTTGGTTAGTAAGATGCAACATTAATATAAGAAATGAGCTCTATACTGGCAAAACATCCTAAACTAGTATGACCCCAGACTCATTGAAGCAGCAGTTTGCCGGATGTTGTATAAGCATGTTAAATACCATGAGTTCATCTTACAAACCTTTCTAAGATTTTCTTTTTTTCTTTTGTTTACGTATTTATTTATTATTTTTTTACAGTGTCCGTGGGGCAGATGCAGGTAATGGCATCCGCGTTTTCATCCCAGACATTGGAATGTTCATTGCTGGTCTGGTCACCTATCTCCTGTGCCGCAGTCTGGAAAAACCTCCAGGGAAAGACGCGGTGCAGCATAACACTGACTTTGACATGGGGAACCAGGTGAGTTTATCCTTGATTCAATGCTAAAAGGTTTTGATGGGTAAGACTTGTATTATCATATGCCCCGAAATCTGTGTGACATTATAAAGAACCAATTATTCCTCAATGTGCTCATACTATCAATAAAGAATAGGGAAATATCACCTAAACCTTTGTAACATGGCTATGGGGATCTGTTTATCAAGGATGACCCCACCCCCGTCCATGGGCAATCCCATTAAATGGCTTTAATAGTGATCTAAATACAGGATTGTCCAAAAAGCTATGTATGGTACTACATAATTATACAAAAAAATACAAAAATAGACTTTGAACATACATTGAGATCCAGGTAGTACAGGTCGAAGGAGTGCACTAGCTTCATTGGACTTGTCTACATAGTGTGTGTTATTATGTTATTAAAATAAAAGTCAATCCCATGTAAGTGGTAACATCTTTTTGGACAACCTAGTTGAACACACACACACACACACACACACACACACACACACAATTTACTTCATCATTTATTTATGAGGTGATACAGTGGGAGGTGGGACCTCAGTGGCTCTGGTCCAGAATATCGATTTAATATATAATATTTAATATCGGTTTAAATCCCAGCATCACCAAGCTGCCCCTATTGCACCCTTGAGCAAAACCCTTAACCCTCATCTGCTCCGTTGTAATCTGGATAATACACTGTCTCTACATTGTCCTACTTTTTTTGTAAGAAACAAAGCAGTAGTGGAGCACTGGTACATTATTTCTGTTTAAACAGGAAATATACATTTATTTCTCTTGGATTGTATCCGAGTAAATAAAACACATAACTCATAATATTTCTTTTACCATTTAATAAACTGCAGGGAGTCAAATTTGACATTGTAATAAAAATTCCTCTCGTGACACCCGTGTGAGTTGCAGTGTGATGGAATTAACAGTGACATGAAAACGATGTTCTTCTCTGATAAGTCGCTGCGGGTACAACATGCGCTGCCCGCTCCTTACTTAATATCTATGCTGCTTCGTTTGTTATATATGTGTCTGGTTGATTTCTTTCTTGGAACACAACCAGAGTCCCATAATACATCTTACTCTTTTACTGAGGGAGGCTGCTCCCTTTCAGGAAGATAGAACGGCCTCTTCGGTGATAAATTCTTAGCCACAGTTATGAAGAGGATAATAAGGTGAACCCATTACTGTCTGGATGAATACCAACCAAAGACATTTTCATAGTGCACAATTTCTCCCAAGGCTGCTGTTCTTCCCTCCCACGATGCACTAGAGACACTAGAAACCTTCCTATTTGAAGAGACGGCCACTGATTTAACTCAACTAACATACATTCTGGGGCTTTTACCATTCTGTGCATTTACTGGTAGTGCTTACAGATGTGGATGAAAAAGTGATACCACCGAGAATAGAAATCAGTTTGTATTATTGTTTAAACTATTCATGGTTTTTTTTTTCTTGAAATCTTGAGGCATGTAAAGCTCATGGGGTAGAAAATACTAAAACATCTGGGAGATAAAAAGCATCTGGGAGATAAAAGAGTCTGTTCATTTAGAAGCAGCAATAAAAAATATTGTACATTTGGGCGTTAAGACTGGTGTCAGCAGTATTCACACTCATGACTCAGGTAGAAGTATAGATGCCAGGGTTGAACAATAGATTTCTATAGTAGTAGAAGTATCAACGTTTTAATCAAGTAAAAGTGTAAAAGTACTGGTTTCAAAACTACTTAAAGTATAAAAGTAAAAGTAATGTAAGGGGCATTAAGAATAAAAGCTTAGGTGTAACAGGTGTAGAAAATTGTTATTCTTATTCATAGAATTACACAAAAAGATTATCAATATATATATATATATATATATATATATATATATATATATATATTGATATATATTGATATATATATATATCTGATATGGATGTCTGTGTAGCTACCCGCCACTTTTTTTGTTGCATTGTCTCCACATGGGAGAGGGAAGAAAATAAGGACGAAACGAAAATAAAAGAACACAATGCAGACATTGTGTTACACACATGACATATGTTACATAGGCAGTGGCAATTGCAATTTTATTGAAAGTTATTGAAATGTCTCTTTGCCGATCTACCTGCTGTAGCTTCTTTAGTGGAGGACAGAGAGAAAGGACCTTTTTGCTAAATGAGCCAATAGTAGAGAAATTTTTTGATAAATAATCATTTTGGAGTAACGATTGCAACACTGGTTTTGTCCTTGCTGGAGTGTGACGTGATTTGTGTCGTGTGCAGGTGCGATGGATCGAGTACAAACCAATAGGGTGTCGGAATGGTACATGTTTATACTTCTCATCCAACCACCCACAATCACATTCACTCTATCCAGATGGAGAGATTTATCTGGATTTTTTTTTTTATTGATGACAAGCTGGATTTTTAAAATGTAAGGAGTAGAAAGTATGAAAAATGTTCTACTTAAGAAATGTAGAAAAGAAACACCTCTGAGCATTAAATATATTATTTGTATTATATATATATATATATATATATATATATATATATATATATATATATATATTGTATTACATTTTTTGCTATTTGAACTGTTTGAACAGCCGCTGAAAAACACACTGACTTGAGCTAAGGGATCAAAAACTATTAAAGAAAACCACATAACTATAATTCAAAAAACATAGCTTATGTGATTTCACTTTAAATATAACTTCGCTTATAAATGCTAAATCATGTGATTCTTACATTCCTACTATTGGAAAAAAGGTGTGATAACTGGGATGATCTTTTCTATTATTTTCCTATTATATTATTATTATTATTATTATTATTATTATTATTATTATTATTATTAATTAATTAATAATAATTAATTTAATTAATAATAATTTATTTTTTAAATAATTTATACCAGGCTCATTGAAGCAGCACTTTGCCGGATATTGTATAAGAATGTTAAATACCATTAGTTTCCATCTTACAAACGATGTTATTATTTCTTTTGTTTATTTATTTATTTTGTTTTCTGACTTGGGCTAAGGGATCAAAACTATTAAACACCACATAACTTATATATATATATATATATATATATATATATATATATATATATATATATATATATATATATATATATATATATATATATATATATATATAATCAATGCCATGACCACTACAGGATCATTAGAAGGGTTTGAATTATTCTCTCGCTCTACAAATTAGTATAATGTATCTGTATAATGTGCGCACAAAGTTAATTCGTCGAATAAGAGCACTGATGTTAAAAAAGCATCGATTTTCACTAAGTGCCAGGTTTGAACCTGAGCCTCTCATTGATTTCTAAATGCTCTAGTTCCTATCATAATAATAGTTATGCTGCGTTGTGCTTCTGCTCTTTACCTGAAGGACATGTGAATTAATGAAACCGGTCGTTTTTGTGCTGAAAGGAGAAATAATCTAAACATTGTACACGGTTAAAGAAAACATATCAAAAATCATATAATAAATAAACGATATTTATGATTCATGCCTTGGAGCGTTCTTAAGTTCAGTATACGGTTAAAGAAATAAAGGTTGTTTGTTATTTTATAGTATATATTAAGACACTGTAGACATTCTGATAACATGACCCGGTCGGATGTATTGTTTTCAGATGGTAGTAGTTACAAATTAGATTCATAATTTACATATTTTACACACATACGTTTATTTGAAAGAAATTAGGTGTATACATTATACACTATATAGACAGTATTGAGTCTCCTCGCCCTTCCAGACACATGTGGTTCTTCCACAAATGTTGGAGGCACACACGTTTATGTCTTTGGTTGGAGTAGCATTACAAACAATAAATAAATCAGCATGCGCAGGGTTTTTTGAAGAACCCCATGATACCAACGATGTTCATGGTTTGTTCCCCCATATTTCAAGACTTATGAGAAAGAAGATATTGGACCATATTGAACACATTTGGGATTAATTGAAACTCTGGTTGTACCCTAGGCATCCTCACCCTACATAGTACCTGACCCTTATGGCCTAATAAGAAAATATTTCCTTCCAAGAACAAAGGATATTACAAAAAATAGGGACTAAATGTTGAATGGTTCATAAAGTACATACATTTTATGGTTGGTGTATAGAGGGGCACAGTGACTTGGTGGTTAGCATGTTCGCCTCACACCGCCAGGGTCCAGATTCGATTCCCGTCTCGGCCATGTATGTGTGAAGTTTGCATGTTCTCCTCGTGCCTCAGTGTTTTTTTCTCCGGGTTCTCTGGTTTCCTCCCCGTCCAATAACATGCACGGTAGGTTGATTGGAACCTTGGAAAATTGTCCCTAGTGTATGAATGTGTGTTTGAATGTGAGTGTGTGTGTGTGTCCTGCGATGGGTTGGCATTCCATCCAGGGTGTATCCTGCCTTAATGCCCATAGACGCCTGAGATAGGCACAGGCTCCCCCTGACCCGAGGGAAGATCGGATATAGTGGTAGAAGATGAATGAATGAACATATATATATACATTCAATATATATATATATATCATTACCCTCTTTCGGAAACACATTTCATTTTTGTATTTGTTAAATACGACACATTTATACAGTCATGTGTAAAATAAGCCTTAAAATATGGCTCCAAATTCTGTAAATTAGAGACAGAAGTTGGTGTCAGAGTTCCTGACAGCTGTATTTGGGAATTCGACTGTGTGCTTTGATACCAATTTTTACACACAATACACTAATATATCCTGTATACACTCGCAAGGAAAACATTTCGGCATCCTTTTTGGTTTCTTGAGACCTGCCAGTCCTGCTTGTGTTTGTCCTGGCGGCACTGCCCTTGGCTAATTCCTCTTGCACTTGGCATGGAAGCGGTTTATTTTTGACGATTCCCCTCTGCCATGTCTTGTTTTGCAATCAGGGCCCGTATTTATGCAGGTAAATGGCCTGTGTGACAGGAGGATTGATGGATGTAGAGTCAGAGGGGAAGCGGACAGGTGGAGTCTGTACACCGATGAGCTGTTTTTGGAAGAGAGGAAATGCTTTGCTTAATAATAAGACAGGTCATATGTCTATGAAGCCACTTAGCATCTTTCTTTCGCCTAATAATTGTCACAGAATGCAGATCAGTGCTTTGGATATGTACTGTATATACACATGCATAAAAATACACATATACATAAAGATGTAGATATGATACATATCTAAATACATACATAGATATATAGACACAAATGTGTGTGTGTGTGTGTGTGTGTGTGTGTGTGTGTGTGTGTGTGTGTGTGTGTGTGGTGTGTGTGTGTGTGTATATATATATATATATATATATATATATATATATATATATATATATATATATATATGTATAATTTGGCCTTGAGGTACTAAATCAAAGCATCAAATCACATTATGATTCAATGAATATCATCATATCGATCTATGTAAAGTTATGAGATTTGACTGCGTTCATAATCTGAAACATAGTAGCATATTGTAGTTATACAGTATATGTAACAATACAGAAAGTGGGCTTGAGGGAAAATACGGTGGCTTAGTGGTTAGCACATTCTCCTCACACCGCCAGGGTCCGGGTTCGATTCCCATCTCGACCATGTGTGTGTGGAGTTTGTATGTTCTCCCCGTGCCTCAGAGTTTTTTTCTCCGCGTTCTCCGGTTTCCTCCGGTCCAAAAACATGCACGGTGGGTTGATTGGCACCTTGGAAAATTGTCCCTAGTGTATGAATGTGTGATTGTGAGTGTGTGTGTGTGTGCTCTGCGATGGGTTGGCATTTCATCCAGGGTGTATCCTGCCTTAATGCCCATAGACGCCTGAGATAGGCACAGACTCCCCGTGACCCGAGGGAAGATCGGATATAGCGGTAGAAGATGAATGAATGTCTTGCACTGCTCTAATTTTGCTATACTACTGAATCCTGAATCTAGCTAAGCAGGAATCCATCCTTTTTTTTCCAAATATTCTTTTCATACCTGTACTTCACAACAAGTCATAGTGAAGTACTGATGTGCACGTATTTCAGCTCTGAATAGAATAGAGGCACGACTACGAAGGTTTTTTAAATATAATGCTGAATAACTGGCACGCTGCACAGTCAAGACGTCGTGCCAGTGAAGCGGGTTCTGTATAAACCTGCGGGAATTTTGGTGAATGCAACATTAATCCTGGTACAATATTTAGACAGCCACACAAAGCTACACATGCATTGCAACCACGCTTCCTCACCTCGGCGTTTTTCACTGCCATTAACAATGAATGTGCGTTCCAGTGTTTTACTCCACGCGTGTTTACGTAGGTGTATAAACGGATGGTGCGCGCGTGCGAGACGGGAAAGGAAGCCGCATCTGGATCGCATTAGCCGATGTTGTGTTTTTGGTGGCACCAGCGGCGCTTAAATTACCGTCCGTCCCTCTGTGTCTTTCTCCAACGTTTCCTGGTGAAAAAGACGTTTTCCTATTTCTCTCCGTCTGCTTCTTCCTGTCTCTTTTCATTTTTCTCCTTAACGCCAAAATGCTTCATTCTGTCACGATGTTAAATGCCAAAGTTGAATTGAATAAAACAGTTTGAGACTATTAGTGTCTCGCTATTTGTTTTTGCGTCTGTCTCTTCATGTCTATCGTTCCTCTTTTATTCCCTGCCTGGGTGTGGTTTATCTGCCTGCTTAGTGTCAGAGTGGTAATGAGGTGCACCGTTCTCCACTCCCTCCTCCAGAAAAGAACTTTATAGTTTGTGACACGGAGATAATTAAAACCAAATTGCACTTTATGGCCTGTAGTGGTTTCTAAGTGTGTGTTTCTTTGTGTGTTAGTGGCTGGGTGTTTGTGTGTAAAGCAGTTTCTCCTGGGTTTTATCGACGTTTTCGATTGATTGTCCACTTAATTTAACACCACGGACAGCACGCACGTTTCCTATTTAATTAGGCGTTTTCGATATGATGACACTTTAGGAAATCGGGATTGTTTTGTGGTGTCACTACACGGCGCTGACATAAAGCAGCCTATTTAAAGGAGTCTCCCAAAAACACATTTAGGGTCTGTATACAGAGCTGGCGCCAGACCGTGACTCACAACGCGGCACACAATCGGCAACAATAACTTGGCACAAAAACAACCAATACGGTGCAAAGAGCACTTGTACTGCCAAGCTCGTTTCAATTTAAAGACGTAATGACGCATTAAAAAAGACAACAACAAATTACATTAAATAAACATTTGCATTTTTATTACATGAAACGTTCATTTCTGTTCATTCTTTCTGATATATTAAAGTAATTCAAAGGTGTTCATTGCCCACGATCAGTGTTGGGGAGTAACTAGTTAAATGTAACGTTTAAAGTAATTACAAAATAAAAGTATAAGTAATTTGTTACTGTTGCTTAGAAAAAAAAACATTTAATTACATTAAATAAAGTTACTTTTGGAAATGTTAAAGATTACAAATCCCAAAGACCCCTGTCCAACCAACCCCCCCCCCCATAATTAATGTGTCGGTCAGCTCATTTACTCTGGATATTCTCATGCATGGATTTCTGCATGCGATACTCAGTAATGACATGGTCTTGGGGCAGCTTTAGCACCTAATAGCTCAATCCTGACCGCAGATTTTATAGTTCCACGTGTTCTCCCCAAGTCCACATAAGTTTGCACTGGGTTCTTCAGGCTACTCTTACCTCCTCAAACATTTTAATAGGAGACTTAAATCATCTAAATGAGTTTGCAAATGCATATAAAACATAGAATCACCCTGAGAGGAATAAAGCTGAACATGAATGGAACTTAAAATACATAAAAATGTATTTAATGCAAGATTGAAATTTGTTTAATTGCAGCCTGACAAGAACGTCTGATCCATTCTGATAGGGCGGAGTTAATACAGGCGAAACATACAGGCCTCGGGTTGAAATCTAAAACTTTAAAAATGTGTTTCATTACAAATCCCAAAGACTATAATTTACTTACAAACAATAAAGAATATTTCATGTTGAGCAGCCATGAGTGAATATCAGTACTGGGTTTCAAGCGTTGAAATTACAGCGGTACCTTGGCTAATGTCTGTTTCTGCTAACGTTGTTTTCGGTTAACGTCATGTTTTGCGACCAAAATTTTGTGCCAGACAAAAATGTTTGCTCCAGTTAACTTTGCCAGTCAAGCGCACATTTATTGTAAATCAGACATCCTTTTGAGAACAATAGATTACGGTATTTACAGCATTTGGTACTTAAAGTTGTGCCTCGGCTAACGTCCGTTTCAGCTAAAGTCACATTTTCAGGAACAGTGTGCTTTCTGATGGAGTGAAATTACCTTATGAGTGCATCTTTGAGCAATTTATTTGAAACTATTCTATCTAACGATCTCACAATTTGCATGATTTCATTCGCTTGGTTTAATTCGTTCGCCTTCACCTAAGACAGAGTGAAATCCAATTACCTAGTTCCGTCGAATCTGTAGAATTCCTTATTATATAAGCGTCACTCTGTGAGTCTTTCAGACTGATGAATGGCATAGCTGATATCCCTCCACATGCGAGACTCAGGCTCCAAAGTGCCGCCAAATTCGCCAAGTGCAACTCATTTAACCAATTAAGATGATCAGCAGCCTGAGTTTAAACAGATCACGGAGGGATTGTTTTACTTCCTTTCATGAGGCCATGTGGAAAAGGTTTGTTTGCCCAATTCTATAACTCCTCGATGGTGCTCGGAGAGATTTCACTCACCCCAGCGGTATTACAGTAGAAATACAGTCGGGTCTACAGGCGGAGATTTTCGCTCTATCTCTAAGTATCTCTAAGATACTTTTGACTGGTCCATTTGAGCTCCGTTACAGTTTGATCTTATTGTGTACGAGTTTGAACGAAGGAAAGCTGTAATACGTTAGTGTCTCCGCCAGTGACAAAGCACTAAACTATTACCCACTCGCCCTGAGAATGACATTTGGAAATGGGGAATATTCCTAGCGACTTTTGAATTGATATCCTACGTAAGGCATGGCCTTATACATCACCTTAATCCTTCACTAATGATGTATGACGAACTGTTTGCTTCTTCTCAGACTGAGGAAACTTCAGAAGCCACGTTTTGCTCGATCAGGCAATGCGCTTTGCAAAGCGATGTGTACATGTGTGTGTGTTGAATTTGATTCAACCAGAGTTTACATCTCTGTCCCAAGTAGAGCATTAGTGTCTGTTGTATACATTGTTTTTGTAACAGGACTCCAGTAGTCTGAATCGAGTCGTACTGAGTTCTCGTCTGCCCGTGATTAAATCAGATGTGCTTTGTACGACTGGGAGTGGAGTCACTTCGGTATGCTGAAGCCACTCAAGGAGATCGGATTTACTTTAGATTAGATTGATCAGGAACTGGGAACTTTTCTTTCCTTCTAACTGGAACATGTGTTGCGCTAAAACATGCTGACATGTCGCATTTGGACCCATTTTCAGTTTAAATTGAAATTATTTATGTGGTCGTAACAATGCACATCATTGCAGCGTCCATTTAACTACTTAACTACTATTTGTAACTAATCCAACTCTATTCTGTTGTAGTTTATTCATTTAGACGTGATCATCTATCAACTTATCTAAGCAACTTATCTAGTCCTAATGGTCCTACTGTGCAGACTAAGATCATTCGAACCAAAGCATATCTAAACATCATATGGCCTATTCGCTCAAAATAATATGCCACTGGATGAGCTCAATTTAAGGGCAGGATTCCTATCCAATAAATATACATAGCCCCAGCTCATAAAATACCAATTCATGCAATGAAATGTAATTGACTTGTGCTAACGTAATTGGAACAAATATGGTTTAAATGAAATAGATATGTTCATGAATTTTATTTATGTTTGTTGAGCTTGTCTTTGCAAATCCCCCCCCCCCTAAAAATTAAACTAATTTGGGCTCGTCAAAATGAAATAAATCTCATAGATGACACTACTTATATATAAAATATATATGTATATTCTCAATAAGATATCTTTAAATAAAGTGAATGATGTGCCATGTATATGAATCATTTTTGAGTGTATGTACAAAATCTATAGGGTTATTTCACATTTCTCTCGCAGAAACATCTCAGGCAAGATTGTTTAAAACAAAAAAATCTTTGTCAGGTGACCACAAGCTTATAAACAAACTTATAAACAAACTTATAAACAGTGTTGCAAAGGTTACTTATGGAAATGTAATAGATTACAGACTCTTTTATTTTATAAAAGTAAAGTAAGTGATTATTTTTGATTACTTTCATTTGTCCACTAGGTGGCACTTTAAGTTAACATTCTATGAAAAAAATACCTCGAAAAAAAAATGCTATTTTTCTAAATGAAACTTAAATCATGCCGCACTCTAAAGCACTGATTTTATGTTCAGATGTAACCCTATTTCATTACCCTACTGTTATGAATTATTGTTACATGTATTTTATACTTTAATTACGTAAAGCCGTTACATGTAACTAGTTACTCGGAAACACAGCTTATAGGGACTAAAACATAAAGAGGTATGCTGTCAGTTGTGTGACTGGAAGGGGAGCACCCAAATGCAGGACACAACAGGGTTATGCTGAAAATGGTCTTTAATAATTCCAAACAAATTCCAAAATAGAGGCAAAACAGCACATGAACAAAAACACAGTTCGAAAAACAGTCCAGGGTCTGAGAACAGTAAAGCGAGTCATGCGGGCAGAGACAAAAAAACTAAGTCCACAAAACAGAACAGACAAACAGAGCAATATGGGGCAGAGCGAAAACACAAACCAGAAGTCAGGTGGGCAGGGCAGAACAGGGATCCGAGACTGTCAGGGGAACGGGCAATAGAGCAGGCATGTTGCCAAGAAGTCATCCCAGCTAGAGACCTACAGGGGACGAATTTTTTCCATCCCACTCCCGCAAGATTTTGTCCCTCTCCCCCAGAGTTTTGCCTCTCACACCCTCAGATGGGGGGAGGGGACATAGCTCAGTGGTCTATGGTGCTGGGCTGCTTATCAAAAGGTTGGGGGTTCGAGCCCCGGTATCACCAAGGGTCCTTGGGTCCTTAAGCAAGGCCCTTAACCCTATGCTCCAAGGGGGCCTTATCATGGCCCTTAACCCTATGCTCCAAGGGGGCCTTATCATGGCTGACCCAGCGCTCTGACCCCAGTTTCCAAAAACAAGCTGAGATATGTGAAGAAAGAAGTTCACTGTAGTATAATGTATATGTGACAAATAAAAGCTATTGCTCAGGTACAGACCTACATATTTTATCAATCGCACACATGCCCGCTCGTGCGTAAATGTTATTTTTCTCTACGCGGCAGTATTAAAGTTTTGTCCCACTCCTACCCGCGAAAATCTTTAAAAAAATAAAGTTACAAAGTTACAAAATTTAAAAAAAGATTTAAAAAGTAAAAAAAAAGTTGCAATTAAAAATAAAAGATTTAAAAAGTTAAAAAGGGTTTAGAAAAAAATGTTACAAATAAAAAAAAGATAAAACCTAAGTTAAAAATAAGTAAAACAAGTAAAAGCCTCTATCTTTCACTCTTAGTGTTTTTGAATAAGAATGGAATATTCTACATTTTAATCATTTTAGTATCATTATCTATATACAAGCCTTTCCCATGCCTGTAAACATTAACATACAGCTGCCTAACTGAATGTTAAAACACATTTCCTTAGAAAATGTCAAATAAATGAACAAAATATTCAGTAAACGTCACACAGAAACGTTCACTGTTTACCTGCCATACACTACCTTGTGTACATCATGACTTCAGAAAGGATTACAGGTCATATTTACAAATACAAATATGACCCATTGTGGTATTTTTAGCACTCATTTATTTATTTATAGTTCTTGTTCCTGGCGTAATGGACATTAAATACTACACATACGTGCAGATATTATGCTTGGAATAATTTTAGCATGTTATTGATATTTATGTCTTGTTCGTGTATCTGCTGAATAAGTAGTTTTGTATATTACTTCAAGTGCATCCAAAATGTTATGCATCGTAAATGAATTATTTGGACTCTTCTCCCTCACATCTGTGCAGGAACAGGATGATGACGAGGAGGAGGAGGAGGAGGAGGAGGAAGAGGAAGAAGGGGAAGAGAGAGACAAAAAGCTTGAGCTGGAGCCCGACCTGCATTTCGAGGAAGACTTTGAGTTGGGTGATGAAGACTATGATCTACATGATGAGGAGTTAGAGGCAGGGCAGGAAGATTTGGAGGGACTTGTTCTGGCGGAAGAGGAGGAAGAGAGCACCAAGTTGAAGATCCTACGGCAAATAGCCGAAGTGGCATCAAGACTGAAAGAAATCATTGGAAATCTCATTGAGACTGCAGGGAAAGTAGTTGTAACCACATTACTGGGCCTGACAGGTAAATCCACAGCTGGGAGTCTCCACGCGTATTATTTAGACAACAAATATAAAGAAAATTGAATGTCCCACTTATAGTTAAAGACATTATCATGGTTCTTTTATTCTGTATCCTGATAAAAATTCCATAAACATTGGCACATTCATCCAATGTACAATTTATTATGAACACAGATATTTCTATATAATGTAATGTTAAACATTTACAAATTTTAAGATTTTATTTTTAACCTGATAAAAGGGAAAATTTAAATTAAATGTCAAAAATATAAGTGATTACATCTATTCCTATTTTAGAAAAAAAAAGTGATCAGATTTGACATTACAACTATATAGCTGTATTGTTCATCACTTAAATTTACATGAGGGAGGGAGGGAGGGAGGGGGTTTAAGGCGCTAGGCTACTGATTGGAAGGTCGGGGTTCGAGCCCCAGTATTGCCAAGCTGCCGCCCTTGGGTCCTTGAGCACGGTACTTAACCCTCTGTGCTCCAGGGGTACCGTATCATGGCTGACCCTGCCTCTGTCTCCAGCATCCAAAACGAACTTGTATAGAATATATATATATATATATATATATATATATATATATATATATATATATATATATATACTATATATAAGAGAGAGAGAGAGAGAGAGAGAGAGAGAGGAGAGAAGAGAGAAAGTGAAGAGAAAGTGAAAGAGAAAGAGAGAGAGGAGAGAGAAAGAGAGAAGAGAGAGAAAAAGAGAGAGAGAAAGAGAGAGAGAGAGAAGAGAAGGAGGAAAGAGAAAGAGGGAGCGAGAGCCCCAAGCGCTTGAAAGGCCAAAAAATTTGCCACGGTTTCTCATTAATAATGTCTATAATGTCAACACACACACACACACACACACACACACACACACACACACATATATATACAGTCCCTGACAAAAGTCTTGTCGCTTGTGTACAAATTGACCTGAAGTGCCGCTGAAATATATTTCTAATCAAGATTTTTTTACAAGAAAATGGCTCATTTTAATCCCAACAGCTTTTGTAATAATGTTTCAGTGCAAAACGAAACTGTCAAAAAGTATTCTAATATTCACAGCTTGGTAAAGCCCATTGAGTCCATTTTTGCAAAGACATAAGTGTTGTCGCCTTGTCATATGAGCTTCACCTGTGACTAATAATGGATCAATGAGGTCTCAGGTGTGTATAAAAAGAACCCCAGTACACTAGACCTTCACCTCAACTGCAACTAGACCTCTGCAAACATGCCTAAGATTCACCCTGAGACTAAAGTGTTGATTATCAAGAGGCTGAAGACCAGATCCACTGCTGATGTGGCAGACACCTTCAATGTGTCTCAGCGTCAAGTACAGAGGATAAAAAAAAAAAAAAAGATTTGAAGAGACTGGAGACGTTTTTGACAAGCCCAGGTCAGGCAGACCCCGCAAGACAACTGCTCGAGAGGACCGTTTGTTGGCTCGAAAATCCAAGGCCAGCCCATTTTCCACTGCAGCAGAGCTCCACGAGACCTGGTCACCTGAAGTCCCCGTGTCAACCAGAACAGTTTGTCGGATTCTATCTCGAAATGGCCTCCATGGTCGAATCAGTGCCCAGAAGCCAGCACTAAACAAAAGACGATTGAAAAACCGTGTGGCATTTGCCAAGGCCCACAGCCTGCTAAAAGGATGGACGCTGGAAAAGTGGCAGAAGGTGATGGAATTTGAAGACTTTCTGATTGAATTACACCACAGTCGCCGCAAATATTGCAGGAGACCTACTGGAGCCCGCATGGATCCGAGATTCACCCAGAAAACAGTGAAGTTTGGTGGCGGAAAAATCATGGTCTGGGGTTACATCCAGTATGGGGGTGTACGAGAGATCTGCAGGGTGGAAGGCAACATCAATAGTCTAAAATACCAAGAAATCTTAGCTACCTCTTATATTCCCAACCATAAAAGAGGCCAAATTCTGCAGCAGGATGGTGCTCCATCGCATACTTCCATCTCCACATCAAAGTTCCTCAGGGCGAAGAAGATCAAGATGCTCCAGGATTGGCCAGCCCAGTCACCAGACTTGAACATCATTGAGCATATGTGGGGTAGGATGAAAGAGGAAGCATGGAAGACTAAACCAAAAAATATTGATGAACTCTGGGAGGCTTGCAAGACTGCTTTCTTTGCTATTCCTGATGACTTCATCAATAAGTTGTATGAATCCTTGCCAAACCGCATGGATGCAGTCCTTCAAGCTCATGGAAGTCATACAAGATATTAAAATTGGATCTCACAGCACCAATACTTAATTTGCTGACATATTTTTGTATTTGCAGTAAATTTGTTCAATTTCTGTATAGGCGACAAAACTTTTGTCTTGCCAAAATTTGACCTTTCTGTTTTGATTAAATGATAAATCTTTTTTCAGTGAAACTAATTTATTTCAGTGCATTAAACATCATTTGGGAGGGTTTTAGCTGTTCATACGAGCTATTTCTAACACCAATTGATTAATTAAAAGTCAATAATAGCAAGGTTAATAGCAGGTGTTTCTACAAAATAGATAAGCGACAAGACTTTTGTCAATATATATATTTACATGTTTTTGGGCAGCCAATTTTCAACAATAATTGAAATACATAATTTCTAGGCTATATTGCATACATTTTTCCTTATCTATTTGTTTATTCTGTTTTTGTTTTTCCTACAGGCATCATGTTGCCCTCTCTCACCTCCGCCATGTACTTCTTTACCTTTCTGGGCCTGTGCACATGGTGGTCTTTCTGCCGCTCTTTCGACGCCCTGCTCTTCAGCTGCCTTTGTGTATTGATGGCGATCTTTAGTGCAGGACATCTGATCATCCTCTACCTCTACCAGTTCCAGTTCTTCCAGGAAGCTGTACCTCCTGGAGATCATTATGCCAGGTTAGACCACCGGCATTGTACGTGTCTGCTGAGGTTTCTCTTTTCTGTGTTAGTTGTAGCTTTCAGAGGAAGGGACTCAGGAATGTTTTTGTCATTTAAGTCTGACGCAATTGCTGATTTGTATCGCTGTTTGCTGTAGGAAGTCCGAATATGGTAAAGCTTTTTCAAATGTTTAGGTCTTGAATTACCAAAATGTCATGTTTAATTTTGTTGTAGAAAGCAGAATAGTCCAGGTGGTGTAAAACAAGCGCCATATAGTGTCTCAAGGTTGATAGTCTGATTTGGAAAGTGCATATTTTTTCAGTTAAAGGGTTTTTCAGTTGCACGCTAACTGTTCCAGGACAAAGCATTCCCATGTGATCTCCCTTCATTCTGTGACCAATAGGATTCCTGCATTATACAAAATACAAGCATGAGATTTATATTTATTTATTTATCTATTTATTTAGAACCAAAGTAGCTTACTGGTTAAAGTCATTGGCATTTGGATTAAAAAGTCGTAAGTGCAAATCCCAGCAACACCACACTACCAATATTAGGCCCCAGCTGCTCATCTGTATAAATAATATACATTTAAATAGAAAAAAAATATGTGCATGATGGTGGACTGTGTGTGTCTGTGTGTGTTAACGTGTGTTTGGTAAGACCAAACAGCACTCATTTCCATAGCCAATACTAATCATTTATATGGGTAAATAAAGATAATTTAATCCTATAGTCATTTCTTTATTAGTTTATTAGTTATTACACCCAGACAAGATACTCACAGATTATATATTTGTTTATATGTAATTTATCATATGCAGTGGAATAACACTGTATTGTCAATATTGAGAATAATTATGCAGAATATGCAGTTTAGTACACAGATTTGTATGGTTTTGCCTTATTTCCCACTGAAGCACGGCACACACACACACACACACACACACACACACACACACACACACACACACACACACACACACACACATCTGCTGTCAGTAAATTTTCTGCTGCTTGATTAAAGGCCGAATAAAACCTCTAAATCAGGCAGGTAACAATGTGTTAGACAGCTGCACTAGGCAGACTAGCATGCCATCTTTCAACTGTGAAATTCTTTGGCCTGGCTGAAACCGCTGAGACGTGAATGGGCAGAACAGTGGCTGTAGTACTGTAACTGTACTGAGACTGTCTAGTGGAAAAACCCTGAGTACCAAACATACAGTAGGAGGAAAGTATAAATGGAATATTATAGAATTGTTCCCACTTTTATTAATCCTAATCTCTAACATCTAATACATGTATAGAATTTGTAGTGAATATTCACAACTTTACTTACGGAGAGAGACACCTCCAGGGTCAGGGTTCAATTCCATGTTCTCATCTTGCCTCAGGGTTTTTTTCTCCTGTTTTCTCCCGGTCCAAAAAACATGCACGGTAGGTTGATTGGCACCTTGGAAAATTGTCCCTATTGTTTGAATGTGAGAATGTGTGTGTGTGTGTGTGTGTGTGTGTGTGTGTGTGTGTGCCCTGCGATGGGTTGGCATTCCATCCAGGGTTTATCGTGCCTTAATGCCCATAGACGCCTAAGACAGGCAGTGGCTCCCCGTGACCCGAGGGAAGGCCGGATAAAGCGGTAGAATAGAAGATGAATATATAAATATATATATATATATATATATATATATATATATATATATATATATATATATATATATATATATATTATAAAACTACGCATTGCCCTTATCTGATCAATAATCAATCTAATCAATAATCATTTGTCATTTACAGTCTCATTTTTACATTACGAGCAAAAAAGATGTATGTAATACCTGCCAGCCTATTTGTCGAACCCAGAAGTTCGGATTTTGGTGCTTGATCTGAATCTTGAACTTTATTTATGTTTTTATATCCGGGTATTTATAACTTTGTGGATAAATGAGTGTTGAAAAAAAGGTTTTAATTGCGCCTATTTTTATTTATATATATAATACAAATTGTCAAACATAAATGTGTTACATTTTAATGGGATTTGTTCCGTTAAAATTAATTTGCATAAACACATTATTAAGGTGTCAATTTTGACTACCTTACTTTTTTGTAACATTTTGACTATATATGTATTGCTTCTCACATTAATTTAGCATTTATGTTTTTCTCATTCAAAATATTCATGCTTTTTTCATTTGAAATAAAGTACTTTACAGACAGCAACATTTGGAGAATATTCCTTGTCAGGTGTCATATAACAAAAATAGAACTTGCTTGACTTTGTTTACAAAAACAGAACATTCCCAGAGCACTGTGACATAGTTTCCTAACAAAAATAAAAATAAATTAATTAAAAAATACAACAAACAAATACTGCAAAATGAGAAAATTATAGAATAAATGCTAATATTTGGGAAGCGATACAAGTCACCTATCTTCTTATATCACCTCTACATTTTGAATATCATTCAATTAAGATCTGCACAGAGTTAAAAACAAGGTTGTAATATTGTGCTCAGTTTGTGTGTAATTTGCTGCTTATAAAGCATTATCTCAAGTAGCATTCATTAAGACCTGAATTATTTTTTTTTATCTTCTTAAATATTTAAGAAATAGTTGTAATTACTGTATTCCGAGAGGAAATTGGTATCGAAGTATTTACCATACTTTAAAAAATAATTCCATGCATTTAATCCTCTCGATTCACTGAGAATTTATTTTTTATAATTCCATAATAATATTTTAACTGCAATACTTGACCTTCATCTTGAAGTCATAACAGAAACAAAATCGAGGCAGCCCTTTTTTTTTTTTCGTCATTATGAAAATATGCTTTTTATGACCTGCTGTTTAAAAGTGTTGCTTTACTCCCATTTCTTCCTATATAACCGGTAGGAAATGTGAGTCATGTTACTGTGTATATTCAGGCTCGTCTTCCTGTATCGATTTGTGTTATATCATAGAAAATGTAAAAAAAAAAAAAAAAAAAAAAGCTCAGTCCAAAACTCACACAAAGAGAAAGGGAAGTGGGAGCGACAGCCTGCGAAGGTCCAGGTGGTTCTCATTACGGCAGGATGCCTTTTGGCCTGTGCTGAAATTACACAGCTGGTTTCAGGGAATTTTGCACAAATCGCTGCAGTGGAGAGAGAAAAGACAAAAATTGGGAGATCAAGAAAAAAAAGAAAAAAAAAAGACAAAATGCTGTAGGAGTTAAAGTAGATGCAATTGCTCTAAATTAGATCATAATCAAAGTGAAGCAACACGAAGCAGGCATTGCTTAGGGTGTGTATGGTATAATATTTCCTGGAACACACAGCTTCGTTTTTTTCCCAGGTCTCATTAGTGTTTGACTAATTGTGTAACTGGTTGTGTCATAAATGCTTTACAAATGTCCTCAAACCTGAAACTGACAAACTCTATACATCATCCCTCCAATTCCAAATCTGCTTTTTATTTGAAGTCTTTCGAACCCCGTCCCCTTCCCCCCCCTCCCCCCTCCCCCCCTCCCCCCTCTAGTTACTGTGTGAGCTGTTAACCGAAATTACAAAATGAAGAATTACGCCATGACCCAACAGCCCAAATAAACACTGCCGTTTTCTGACCTCCGGGAAAGTGAAGCTTCAATGTGTTAAACATTATCACTTCGTTCTCTCGATCTAGCACAGAAGGCAGAGCCTGAAACCTCATACACATTCAAAGGCACCATAAAAGGCAGATATTTGACATGTGTGAGCTGCAGAATGAGGTTTCAAGTGCATTCGGAGAATTTGTGTGGTTGAGCAAAAAAAAAAAAACAGCAATAATGGTACTGTAGGATTCAGAGAACAATTGCACTCATGTGGACCTAAAATAAGAAAAGAGGGAAGACAATGAACAAAAATGTTATATTTACTATTTTAAGTTAATCCCTAAAAATGTGGATACCTTTTTTTAGTATACCTTGATTAGACTATTATGACCATAATTCTCTTTACTTTTACGACACTTGGCAATACAACTTACAACTGAGCATTTGGGGGTTAAGGGCCTTGCTCAAGGGCCCAATAGTGGCAGTATGGTGTTATTTGCCTTGAAGGGTACAGTTTATAGATGTGAAGTTACTGGTTGGTACAGAACTGGTTGCTCACTGAAGTTAAGCAGGGTTGAGCCTGGTTAGTACCTGGATGGGAGTCCACCTTGGAATACTAGGCTTCTGGTAAGAGGTGTTGGTGACGCCAGCAGGGGGCGCCTATCCTGTGGTCTGTGTGGGTCGTAGCATCCCGGTATAGTGACGGGAACACAACACTGTCAAAAAGCACTGTCTTTCGGATGAGATGTTAAACCGAGGTCCTGACTCTCTGTGGTCATTAAAAATCCCAGGATGTCTTTCGAAAATTAATAGAGGGCGTGTCCTCGGCATCCCGGCTAAATTCGCCCATTGGCCTCTGACCATCATGGCCTCGTAACCGTCCCCATATCCCCATATGCTGCACACCAGTGGTGGATGAGAAGATCCCCCTCTCGTAATGTAAAAGCGCTTTGAGTGTCCAGAAAAGCGCTATACAAATGTAGTGAATTATTATTATTATTATTTATTATTATTATTATTATTATTATTATTATTATTATTATTATTATTATTATTATTATTATTCACTATTTGTTGTTCTGACATCGTTTCCTTTCATTATATTGTTGCTCAAGTAAATAACAATTTTTTTATCATTGCTCACCTTTTCTAAATATACCCCCGGTGTATCATTTCCTGCTTATCACGCACCACCGACGTCGGGTAGTTTACCACGTTTATGATGAACAAGGCAGAAAGCAGCAGGAAGTCTGGCTAATGTCAATGAGGGAGTTAGTGATGAAAAGAACACAGAAACTTTCCTGATCATCATCATCATCATCATCATCATCATCATCAACTTTTATCTGCATGTGGTCTATATTGTGGTCTGTATGTCCAGCCTGGATACCTTCATCTCATAAACAAAAAGTTCATAATGTGTTAATATATTAATATGACACAAGGTCCAGCGTGATTGTAGCAATGACTTATTTATATATATATATATATATATATATATATATATATATATATATATATATATATATATATATATATATATATATATATATATATAAGTTAAAAAAGTGTAGTCAGTACTTCAACATTCACAGAGTATTTTAAAACACAAGTATCTACTTTTATAAATAGACTTAAATGGGGCAGAAGAGAGATCGTAAAGGCCAGAGAGAGCAAAAATGACCTGTGAACTCAATACATGCTCAATAAATGCTCAATACAGAGACACTAGCAAACCACTAGCAAAACAAGCAGATGCTTTTCTCCTAGTGGTGTACTACCCTGTTTAAGTATTAAGAGCAGTATAAAAATAAGTCTTAAAAGAAGCATGTGTTGGTCTTTTTACCCTTCTTTTTTGTATGATAGGTATACACTGGTATCTACAATATGTTCGAGACTCGTTTAAAAATAAAAGAAAAATACAAAAGTTTTCCTCCTCAGCAAGGTTTGACTACATTATTGACGCTGACATCTTTTGCAAATCCGCTCGAGCTTTGGTGAGTTCTTTTACATATCCAGCATTTAACATAATCCCTTTATCCAGAGCAGAACCGCTTTATAATTAAAAGCTAAAAACTGTTTAAAGCTTTTTAAAATGCGCATCCTTTGCAGTGGACCTCAAATCACAGTAATGTGCCAATAACCACTAATGTTAGAAGCCAATAAAAGCCTCGAGCGCATGATATGAATTATTCCCCCTTTTGATTTTTTCCCCCAAGAATTTTAATTACACAATAATAATAATAATAATAATAATAATAATAATAATATACAACAATCTGATGCAGCATCATAAAAATCCCACAATACCACAGCGCTTTCATTACTGTATTTTATTATTATTTCACAGATGATTATTATGTGATGGCAGTATGGCATGACTGATTTCCATTAACTTCGGACGATTGCAAAAAGTCTTTGTTTGTATTTTCTAGGATGGGGCAAGAATTCCAACCCAAAAGCCACACATAGGCATATGAACTGCACATGTTCTCCTCGTACAGTTTATTATACAGTGTGTTCCTCATTGTGGGTTTTTTCATTCATAACCACAGCCAAGCAGAAGAATTGTGACTTGTGAATATTATATTATATTATATTATATTATATTATATCATTCATTCATTCATTCATTAATCATCATTCATCTTCTACTGCTATATCCGATCTTCCCTCGGGTCACAAGGAGTCTCAAGCGTCTATGGCATTAAGGCAGGATACACCCTGGATGGAATGCCAACCCATCGCAGGGCACACACACACACACACAACACACACACACATTCATACACTAGGGACAATTTTCCAAGGTGCCAATCAACCTACCGTGCATGTTTTTGGACCGGGAGGAAACCGGAGAACACCGGAGAAAAACCCCCTGAGGCACGGGGAGAACATGCAAACTCCACACACACATGGCCGAGACGGGAATCGAACCCGGACCCTGGCGGTGTGAGGCGAACGTGCTAACCACTAAGCCACCGTGCCAATCTATATTATATTATATTATATTATATTATATTATATAAAAAAGCTAAAAAAAATTTAGTGACGAGACAGAATTCTTATGTACACAATGAGTTTTGTTTATGTTTATGAACTATCCACACAAATATATTGCAGTGATATTTTACAGAAAAGAAAAAAAAAGAATTTAACCAACTCGAAAAACTTCCTCTTCTCTATTTCAGTTTGTTTGGGATATCTCCGGTGGCGCTGAGTAACTGTTCCCACACCTGGATGTTTACGGTGAACCCTGAGCTTCCCTGGCACCACTTTGTCAACCCCATCATGCTCCTAGTACTGTACTACACGCTGGCCACACTTGTACGCCTGTGGCTGCAGGAACCAGTAGATACGGTCAGTCTCCGTCCATACCGTCCGATACTGATAGTTACATCTAGTCATTCAGGTTGGAAAAGGAATCAAAAAGGAATTGATGCGGCGGCTACGACTTGATGGCAGTGATGAATGCCGCTGTGATTCAGTTTCATTTATCGTGATCATCTGACTCCAACCTTTTATTCTGCTTCTGATCATTTGTCCTAATTTCTTGACGTTTAATCTTTCGTAATTGAGATTCCCCAACTCGTTTGCCATCAGGGATTTCATCTTAATTATCTATCATGGTCCATATTGATTACCCAGCAGGTAAAAGAGAAAGATGGCGAGGCTGAATTAGCAGAGGAAAAGGAAGTGCAGCTTCCTGTAAGCACTCAGTTCCCACAGACAGCAGAGAAAAAGAGAGAGATGTGGAGGATGGCGCGCTATCTCCCGGACGAGAGGAAGGTACAAAGGATATTCCCTAGTTCACCTATCATGACCATTAACATGCTTCAAAGGAAAACTATACAAATATGTATAATAGAAGAAAGAAAAACACATATATTGTATTTATATATTAGGAGTGTATGCTAATAGTAAAAAGAAAAACACATATACTATATATATATATATATATATATATATATATATATATATATATATATATATATATATATATATATATATATATTGGGGGTCTATGCTAATAGTAAAAAGAAAAACACAAATACTGTTTGTCTATTAGAAGTGTACGCTAATAGAAAGAAAGAAAAACGCATGTAATGTATGTATATTAGGAGTGTATGCTTCGTATTATTCACTGATATCATTAAGTACCACAGTCAAATCTTCCACTATATGGACAAAAGTTTGTGGACATCTGACCATATTATTTCTGTTCTTTTTGATCATGCCGTTCCACATTTAGTCCTCATTTGCTATTATAATATTATCCAGATGTTCCATTAGGTTTTAGACAGTATTTGTGCTCATTCCGACACAAGGTTAGTGCAGTCAAGACCTTCTGTAGAGTGAGGAGGCCCCGAGGGTGCGTTCAGCATTCGAAAACTATCTCAAACATGAGACGGTTGAAGTCAGAGCTCAATGACAGGCCACTTCACCACACTTCCATTCCAACCGATGTAAAGCATATCTTCCTGGAGCTTGCTTTGGGAACAGGAAATGTTTGGGTCTCCTAGTTTTATTGCTACTAAAATGCACTGCTACTGTATCCAGAGACAGCCAACAGAATTGTGGTAGCAGCTTGGAGAAGAACCACCACATTTGACCAGAAAAGGGAGGTCTATATAGGGTATATTGGATGGGAGGTTAATAACCATAAAACACAGCAGTATGAAATGTTTCTTAGTGTTTCATATAGTGTTTCCTAGTGAAACCTCTGGACACTGGTGAGTCTTTATGAACAATATTGTTCTGTACCAAGGTTTTACAGTGGCTTTTTTATTTTCCCACAGTCATAAATTACACTTTAAAGTATTTATTTTGCTCTCATCATCATGCTCTATATAACTAAATTGTTCAAACACTATAGACAAGCTATGAGTACAATATGGACCTATATATATATATATATATATATATATATATATATATATATATATATATATATATATATATATAATATATATATATATATATATATATATATCTATATATATATATTATATCTATTATATATATATATATAAATATATATATAAGTATGAAGTATTATGTTGCAAAAATGATGTCTTATGCAGCATCTGAAATGTTTTAATGGATATTGAATTGTCTCTCAGGTATTGATTGTGACATCCAATGGAGGTCCCGTGGATCTGATGACTCTGTCACGGGAAAATGGGCCACTTCCTGCAGACCTGTACACCAAGTACAAAACCCACGATGGGTCGAACGAAGGTTAGTCAGACCTTCAGTGTAACTCTTACAGTGTCGCAGATATCGAGGTACAAATTCATTTATTGTTTTTCTATCACAACATGTCTTGAAGTCTATTAAAAACCACATCCCTTTGCTCACGATTGCAATTAACATATATCAAAGAATTACATATACGTTTTAACTGTTTATAGAAATATCTGGCATGTGTAAATAAATACTATATAATATTTTTTTGTATCATTAGACGTACGAACGAGTTTAAATCTCAGATATTTACAGTATAACTGTCACATAAAGTCCATAATTCCTTGAATAGATTATTTGCTTGTATTGCTCATGCTTTCTATAATGCATCATAACTATATGGTGTTATCCGATCTTCCCTCGGGTCACAAGGAGTCTGTGCCTATCTCAGGCGTCTATGGGCATTAAGGCAGGATACACCCTGGATGGAATGCCAACCCATCGCAGGGCACACACACACTCTCTCACACACACACATTCATACACTAGGGATAATTTTACAAGGTGCCAATCAACCTACCGTGCATTTTTGTGGACCGAGAGGAAACCGGAGAACCCGGAGAAAAACCTCCTAAGCCACGGGGAGAACATGCATACGCCACACACACATGGCCGAGACGGGAATCGAACCCGGACCCTGGTGGTGTGAGGTGAACGTGCTAACCACTAAGCCGCCGTGCCCCCAAAACTGATACATGTATTTGTATATTTACATGTATGTATCATTGATACATATTATTATCATTTTTAATGGTTACTATATGTATTAAGTGGAGTCTTTGCAATGCAAGATGTTGTGTGGCAGGTGTTTCCATTGATACAACAAATTATTGTAATGGGTTCATTAATATAAATTATACAGTAAGTTGTATTGGCTATGGTGCTGCTAGAGAAAAGTCTGATCAATGAGATTTAGGAATTCGCAAGTGTTAATATTATAAAAGTGATGGCACTTTCTTACTGCTATACCATTAAAATTAAAATGTCATATCTCCCACGTACAACAGTCTGTGTGAAACTAATAGTCAAACAATTGTTGTTAATTGTAGAAAGAATGGACACCAGTGTATATGAGCTCAGCCCTGTGCTCTCAGGTGTCCCAGGTTCACTTGAGAAGACTGTCCGAGTGAACGCTGTGGTCAAGATCTTTCGCTTCGTAATGAAGCAGAGCTACATCTGTGCCCTCATTGCTATGATGGTGAGTTTGCTACAAACGTGTGATTTCAGGACAGCATTATATCGGCACATAAAACAAACTGCAGTTTGTAATCTAATGAAGACACTGATATTTCTCTTCCTCACAGGCATGGAGTATCACATACGTGAGCTGGTTAACCTTCGTCTTTCTCATCTGGTCATGCACCTTATGGATGGTACGAGATAGGAGGAAGTACGCCATGATCACTTCTCCCTTCATGGTGTTTTATGGTGACCTTCTCATTGTGCTGCAATACATCTGGAGCTTCCAGACACTCCAGCCTGTCCCGGGCCTCTTCCTCAAGAAGGAGGTGCCCTTTCGGGAACTGGGCTCTAAGGTAGGACATGGCAGTCTAGAGTGTGTGTGTGTGGGTGTGTGTGTGTGTGTGTTTATTTGTTTGTGCCTGAATCCAATTGCTATGAACGGAGTAACAGATTATTTAGAGAGAAAAAAAAACAGACCGCTTTCCCATTGCATAAAATTAGTCTCAAAGTCTCATTGGTTCATAGTGGTGTGAAAATTCTGATTCAGACAACTTAACAACCAAGTGTCAAATTACAGAGATAAATTGATGCCAAATTAATTTATGCCCCAATCACTATGTTCATGATTTATTCTGAACATGAATAGGTTACGGAAGATAAATGGAAGTGTGTCAGTGTTAGTATTAACACAATTATGTCAAAAATAATCTATATGACACTTCTCTATTTAAAGGAGCCTCATGCACAAGACTAGCTTACTAGCTATGTATAATATGCACTAGCTATGATATAGTACATACTAGCTATGTATAACACACACTAGCTATGTATAATATGCACTAGCTACGGTATAGTACATACTAGCTATGTATAATGCATACTATCTATGTATAATAATTACTAGCTATGGTATAATACATACTAGCTATGGTATAATAAGTACTAGCTATGCTATGGTATAATACATACTAGCTATGGTATAATATGAACTAGCTATGATATAATATGCACTAGCTATACATACTAGCTATATATAATACGCACTAGCTATGGTATAATACATACTAGCTATGGTATAATAAGTACTGCTATATATAATACGCCTAGTATGGTATAATACATACTAGCTATATATAATACGCACTAGTATAATACATACTAGCTATGGTATAATACATACTAGCTATGGTATAATACATACTAGCTATGGAATAATAAGTACTAGCTATGATATAATACATACTAGCTATGGTATAATATGCACTAGCTATGGTATAATACATACCAGCTATGGTATAATACATACTAGCTATGGTATAATAAGTACTAGCTATGGTATAATATATACTAGCTATGGTATAATATGCACTAGCTATGGTATAGTACATACTAGCTATGTATAATACATACTAGCTATGGTATAATACATAGTAGCTATGGTATAATAAGTACTAGCTATGGTATAATACATACTAGCTATATATAATACGCACTAGCTATGGTATAATACATACTAGCTGTGGTATAATAAGTACTAGAACCAATCAACAAACAAATAAATAAATAGATACATAGATCTTTTTGTGTGTTAGTAGAGGGTGGAACTGTGATCGGTCTAACACAGTGTTCTAATGGCAGTAAGAAAGGGCTTGTGAGATGATGTATGTTGCAGTGTTTTACAGTTTTCCTGTAAGTCACATACACAGCCAAACACAGTATGACATGCAGTGAGAATTTTTACGACCGTCCACGACATCAAAATAGAATAAAAATGAAATGTATGTAGACCAGAATTTAGAGCTGTGTGCAGGTGGGAAAGAAAGGAAGAATATTGTGATCTTAAGCGCAGCTTGTGCGCAATTGTTTGTGCAACATCAGGGCCGAGGTACCGCTTGTTTTAAATATACAATTCACTTTACTAACAATTTGCTCGCCAGAAAGAATCCAGATCTCCCAATAAGGTGGAGAAACCTGACTTTATTACCTCTTCTTTGTGAAGGATAGCATTCTCCCCAGAGAATAAAACCTAAAAAGCAAATACAAATTGTCATTTCATTCAAATCAACCACAAACGTTAAAAAAAGCACAATTATTTATTTTCTAATCTTGTCCCGTATCCAACTTACACAGGAACCAAGAACATCCTGTTATGAAAAGATCCTCTAAATAAACTCACTGGCAAAGATTTGGCTGGATCCAAAATAATATCATAGTACAAGTCACATTTAGTTTTCCTTTAGTATCATAATTGTCTAAAAAAAAAAACACATGTGTATTATCTTTTATATTTGTAATACATATCATAATAAAATCAATTTCTGTTACTAATGCTAAAAACTTTGTATATATATATTTAGATCCTGTGTCTCCTAAGTTTCTGGCTACTTCTAAGACAAGCTTTGACAGAAAGGAAAGAGCGACAGAGAGACGAGACACAGTTATCTGATATCAGAGTGGAGGACAGTGCACAAGGTGAGACGTTTTCCTCTCAATCAAAATGACTTTCCAAAACAACAATTTTAAATCCAGGGACAATCATATCTGCTTATCCTTCTGCTCTCGTGTCTGGTATCAGGTCCATATTACTAAAACTCGCGATTGTATCCTGGAGCAAATCGAGTAAAAAAAAAGAGTGGGGAGAGCTTTCTAGCTCAGTGTGGGAGGGACAGGCAGAAATTTACCCCACAAATAAATGTCATGCATTCACATAGCTGTACTGTTCACTTCCTCCCAATTGTCTTCAGATATTCAGAGAAGTAGACCAACAGTATGAAGCAAGTTAAAGTGGGTCATGTGATGAGAGCAGTAGTAACACTATATGGACAATATAGTGTTGTGGAGAGAGAGAGAGAGAAAAATAGAATATATATATATATATATATATATATATATATATATATATATATATATATTCATCTTCTACAGCTATATCCAATCTTCCCTCGGGTCACAGGGATCTCAGGCGTCTATGGGCATTAAGGCAGGATACACCCTGTATGGAATGCCAACCCATTGCAGGGCACACACACACACATTCACATTCACACTCATTCATACACTAGGGACAATTTTCCAAGGTGCCAATCAACCTACCGTGCATGTTTTTGGACTGGGAGGAAACCGGAGAACCCAGAGGAAAACCCCCTGAGGCACAGGAAGAACATGCAAACTCCACACACACACATGGCCAAGACGGGAATTGAACCCGGACCTTGGCGGTGGAGGCGAACGTGCTAACCACTAAGCCACCGTGCCCCACTCTTATCCAGGACAATAAATATATTTATTGTAATATGTGATAATAATAATAATACTGTGGGCGTGCTCTTTGCAGAGACCTATATGGATGGTGAGGTTGGAGGACAGAGAGAGATGATGGATGTGTTAGGCAGTACACTCATGGCCATGCTGAATAAGTACTGGATCTATATCTGCGGAGGAATGTTCTTTTTTGTAAGCTTCGAAGGCCGCATCGTCATGTACAAGATCATCTACATGATGATGTTCCTCTTCTGTGTAGCTCTCTATCAGGTATGGCAGTAGCATCTGCCTTCTCATTACCAGTATTATTACAGCAATTGTTCCTTGCTTTTAGTATTAAGTAGAACAAAGTGACTGGTCTGTATTTTGTCTGCAGTTGAACTATGAGAGGTGGAGGTGGATGCTGAAGTACTTCTGGATGTCGGTGGTGGTGTACACCATGCTGGTGCTTATACTTATCTACACATTTCAGTTTGAGTCTTCTTTACACGTCTGGTCCAATATCACTGGCTTGAGCAAAGAGAAGTGAGTATAAACACATGAGAGGACATACATTTGCGATGCCAGCGACAGTGGCCAGCGGAAAGTGTATTTCTACAAATACAAATCGACCAAAAGTATTAGGAAAACTGGCATTTCTGGCCATATGTATTTTTTTTCGTTGTACTGTTACCACAGATTACCACCATTGTGTGTGAATATGCACAGATTCTTCATTCTGTAAAGATTCTTAGTGAAAAGTGCTATAGAAATGAACTTGAAGTCCAATATCTTCCCAAAAAAAATGTGTAAGGGGGTTTTTATAATAGCAAATGGGATGTTAACAAAGCATATGCAAATCTAATGGTCAGGTGACCACAAATGTTTGTCCATAAGGTGTGTATATAGTGGTGTCCTGTCCCATGGACACTTGGTTTCTAAACTGAAATCGGTGTTTACTTCACACATATGCTAATTACAAACAAAGTAAAGGTAGAAATTCACATTTTGGTAGTTTCCCTGAATGCCACGTCACCTGTAGCTCTGTATCAGTGTCTCTAATCCTCTGAAGATCTCTAATCCTCTCTGATGTTTAAAAGTGTCACAGAACTTTAATATTACCATTTGCTATAAACAAAATTATCTGTTACTTTTTTAAACATACAGCTCTGATTTTATTTAAATGTAAATAAAAAACTTAATCCACTAAAACACCCAGATGTGGATGGATTCTCCTTGTGTGTCAAGTTCCTCAAATGGTTTCTTCCTCATTCCCTCAAGGCAGTTTTTCCATGCCCCAGGCTCGCTCATCAGGGATAAATATACATTAATCATCCATATAAATATTTACATTTCTGTGAATATCCCATTCTGTAAAGCTGCTTTGAGACAATGCACATTGTGAAAAGTGCCATATATAAATAAAATTGAATTGAATTAAATTAAAACACATGAAAAGTGACATTCGTCCACTTTTTGGTAAATGATCTGTATGTGTGTGTGTGTGTGTGTGTGTGTGTGTGTATGTAGGCTGGAAGATCTAGGCCTGGAGAGGTTCTCGGTTCCAGCTCTGTTCACACGAATCTTCATCCCTACCTCCTTCTTGCTAGTGTGTATCCTGCATCTTCACTACTTCCACGGACGCTTCTTGCAGCTCACTGACATCAAGGCAGTTGCTGACAAGCAGAAAAGCACAATCTCCAGGTGAGCTTGAGCAGCAGAACAAGCTTAAAGCCGATCCTAAACGTGTCCTCATCCTTATGCATAGGATTGCTCTTGTGTTTTTTTATACAACAAATGATTAAACTTAAGATTGAACTGATACGCGTAGCGATAAATTAAATATCAAGAAGATTAGACGATCCTGTAATATACCATATGTAGACAAATGTATTGGAACCCTAGTGTTTCCTGCCATATGGAACGATTCTCTAGGTGTTTGGAGCATTAAATTGTTTCTTCACTTGAACTAGAAGCCCCAATCGTGTTCCTTGCTCCTGTCCACAAAGCCATTTCTATGTAGATATGGCTTTCATAGCTAAGATTTTGACTGGCCTGCTGCAGTGCTCTGACCTTAACCTTATTGAAGTGCTTTGGGGTGAATAAGAATGCTGACTGCACCCCAAACACTCACAAAACATTACTATCTGACTTTTCTAACTCCCTTGTGGGTAAATAAGCTCGACTCTCTACAAGCACGCTCCAAAATATGGTGGAGAATCAGCTTTCCAGAAGAGTAGAGTTTCATATAACAGCAAAATGTTTTTTTTTTTTTTTTTTTTTTATAATTTGGCTTTTTCTGGGTTTCTGTTTAATATACGTTTTGCTCCAGATGTAATAAAAATGGATGGAATTGTAATGATTTCGCTTTTTTGTAATGATCTTTTTTTTCATTAATTTTTCTTTTTTTTTATCTTTCTTTATATACTTAAGTTATGTCAAAGTTGTTGTTGTTTTTGTCATTTTTTGTATTGTTATTTTTGCATTTTGTTCTTCTTTGAAAAATGTGCCATGTCTTTTTCAGACTTGTACATCTGGACGGCAGTTTGGCCGATTTATCCATGATAAAACCTGAGTTCCACAGTTCAGCAAAAGACAAAGAAGTGGGAGAGAAAGTGAATCTTGATGAGGAGAAGGACGACATTAAGAAAAGAGAAGAGGAAGAGGAAGAGATATCCGATGTGTACTGTACGCCGGCGAGTTTCTCCTGCCACATAATACCCGAACCAGAACCTGAGCGTGGAGACGGTAATGTTTACACAATGAATTATTAACATCATGTTTTTTTATGAGATATTCTGATGATCTGTCATTTTACTGAGTCACTGATTGGAAGGTCTGGAGTTCAAACCCCATAATTGACTGCGCTGTCACTTTTAAACAGTATAATGTGCAGTATATTGGCTCTGTGTGTATAATGTTCTCTGACCCCCAATTTCCTAACAGCACTAGAGTATACAAATATAGAATTTTATTGTCTACATGTGACAAATACAGTATAAATCACCGTTCACGTTGATTTTATATACGTTTCAATAAAACGTGTAAAAAACATACAATAAAAAATTAAATAAAAAAAATAAAACATAGATAGATAGGAATTAATACAAGGGTTAACATTAAATAGATAGATAGATAGATAGATAGATAGATAGATAGATAGATAGATAGATAGATAGATAGATAGATAGATAGATAGATAGATAGATAGATAGATAGATAGATAGATAGATAGATAGATAGATAGAGATAGATAGATAGATAGATAGATAGATGAGAGATAGATAGATAGATAGATAGATAGATAGATAGATAGATAGATAGATAGATAGATAGATAGATAGATAGATAGATAGATAGATAGATAGATAGATAGATAGATAGATAGATAGATAGATAGATAGATAGATAGATAGAAGAGATAGATAGATAGATAGATAGATAGATAGATAGATAGATAGATAGATAGATAGATAGATAGATAGATAGATAGATATAGATAGATAGATAGATAGATAGATAGATAGATAGATAGATAGATAGATAGATAGATAGATAGATAGATAGATAGATAGATAGAATAGATAGATAGATAGATAGATAGATAGATAGATAGATAGATAGATAGATAGATAGATAGATAGATAGATAGATAGATAGATAGATAGATAGATAGATAGATAGATAGATAGATAGATAGATAGATAGATAGATAGATAGATAGATAGATAGATAGATAGATAGATAGATAGATAGATAGATAGATAGATAGATAGATCGATAGATAGATAGATAGATAGAATGAATCATGAGGCATCAGCCTGGATGTCCTATGTAAAGTGTGATCCTTGTCTTTCAGATCAGCACAGCACACAGGCAGAGAATTAAACTAACAGTGTAAAAAAACCTGACAAGTAAAATTGTCTAGACATGTTTGATAAGTAAACACACTTGCAGACAGAGCGGAGAGAATAAAAAAAACACTCGTCTGCCATTGTCTACAGTGCAGTGTGGAAGAGCCAAGTTTAATGGAAACCTATTTTAACAACAGCTTGTCAAACTTTCAGCCAAGGTTATGCATACATACATGATTAAATACATATGTAATATAGTCATAGATATATAGATGGATAGATGGATAGACAGACAGATAGATATAGATAGATATAGATAGATAGATAGATAGATAGATAGATAGATAGATAGATAGATAGATAGATAGATAGATAGATAGATAGATAGATATGACTACATCCAGTACATACAGTTATAAATACATGAATACACACTTTTGAATGCATACAAAAAAATATACAATTCTAGATATATCTAAATCTAATTTCCTATGTCCTTGATTGACAAAAATACCACTCTTTTTACACAAAATTTACTGTAGATGACAGTAAAACAGTGTGGTTACTCTTTAGCACTTAAGTTCTTATACTTAATTAGCGAAGATGCATCATCAGAATTACAAAGTTTGAAGGTTGAATATATATATATATATATATATATATATATATATATATATATATATATAAATTCTCCAGAAGCTTCATTGTTTTGATTGTTTTGACAAAATATATTAAAAAAAAGCGAAAAAAAAATCCTTTTTTTTTGGCTGTTTAGCCAGGTAAGACCAGAATTGAGGTTGTTCTCTTTGTACCAAAGCCAACAATAATTTCCTTAACCCAAAGCAGCTGCTGTGTAATACACATAGTCTAACCCCGGTGTTGATCAAAAAGCTTTGGCATCGTCAGAGATTTTTGCTTTCTTTTATAAAACTGTTGGGTTTTTTTTGGTTCTTTCTTCATTAATCAGGAAGTGACATAATGTGTCAAAAAATGCTGTGATGATTCACCCTGTGTTTGTGTATGTTGCATGGTGCTCTCCGGAATTTACTGCTTTTCCTTTTTGTTGTCAAGAATCTAGACTAAATGTTTTGCTTCACACCAGCTGTTCACCTCAAGTTCTCTTACGGGTAGTAATATTTGATAAATGGATTCTTAAGTGTGTCGTCTAGAGTGGCTGAAATACAGAAACATGGAATCGTGATGAATGTACGTTTTTGCGTATACGCATCATTCTCAGAATCACCAGTAGCTGTTATTCCATATACTGTATAGAATGCATTCTTGGGTTCTCTTCCCTGTAGATATCACTACTGCTCTGTTATTGCTTTTTGCATAACCTGTGGTGTATTATTCAACATATGTGCAGATCTGAGAAATAAGTGGCACCTTGTGATGGACCGGCTGACCGTGTTGTTCCTCAAGTTCCTGCAGTACGTCCATCAACTGCAGCTCTTTATCTGGTGGCTTCTGGAGCTTCACGTTATCAAAATCGTGTCGTCTTACATCATCTGGGTTTCTGTCAAGGAGGTGAGCTCACTGGTGCTTATTAAGCGAATGTTTCTACACAATATGTTTACTGTTATGCAATATAACATCTAATAGAGGAGGTCCCTCCACCGCCACCACCACCACCAAGCTGCCGTAACTTAGCCCTTGAGCAAGACCTTTAACCCTCAACCCTTCTAAATGATGTCTGATGTCTAGTGTCCTAATGATCACCTACACAATAGTCTGCCTGATGGTTTTCCCATGTATTGCATCTTTGCTTCCAAAGCATTGCTAATCAACAGGCGTCCTCTAAAAAAAACTATATTATCTATATATACCTCTTCATCTTGTTCATTAAATTTAGATTATGCTATACATTTGTAGATGTTATCCAAATCCCTGACGATGCCCAATTCCATTGAAATATATTAGCATGAGAGGAAATAAGCATATTATATTTGCTTGCATTACCATGTACTAATAATTTTTATTTGTTGTACTTAAGTACAATTTTAAATCACATATTTCAAGTAAAAAAATGTAAGCAAAATTATGTCTTGCGAAATACTGCAATGATTGGCTGATGGGTGGAGAATAAACTAAGCTCACAAGTCAGGCGCCAGTGATCAAAAGTGAGTGTGCTCACTGACAAAATTCTGAATTGATACTGAATCTCTCTCAGTATCATAAATGACACATTTTTCTTGTTGTGAAAGTGCAGACCATTATATTAGCTTTTTTTTCTGTTTTTGGTTTTTAGTTGTTTAACTTGTAATTGTTCCTTTAATTAAAAACAACTAGTATTTCTGTCTCCTTGTCCTATTGAGTCCTGTAAAAAAAAGAACATTTTGGTATATTTTACTTACTTTTACTTGCGTAGATTATTCAAATGTGTAAGTAAAAGATCAATGAAGTACCACTAAGTAACACTAACATGACACTAAAGAGTGTATTAAATGTAAACCTTACAGACAGGACTACTGTCAAAGCAGCTACTCTAGAAAATGAATACACAACTTCTATACATTACATTGTACTCTCAGTGTATCACAGTGTTGTGTTTTGCAGATTTTCCTAAGCAAATATGAAACCTTGTGCTTGCTCTTGACTTGTCGGACAACCTGTTTAAACCTCATGTAGCATTCCATCTTAATGATAACTCTATAAAAGTGGGTTATTAATTGATTTTTATTCAGGTTCTATGATCAGTTATAAGTAAGTGTGTTGTGTAATGTAGTCGGTGTTGTGTTCCCAGGTGTCCCTGTTTAATTATGTTTTCTTGGTGAGTTGGGCTTTTGCTCTGCCCTTCAACCAGTTTCGCCCTCTGGCCTCGAGCGTGTGCACCGTTTGGACCTGCGTCATTATTGTCTGCAAAATGCTTTATCAGCTCACTTCGATCCAGCCTTCGACGTACTCCAAAAACTGCTCCATGGTGAGATACAAATCACACATACATAGCGTAAACACACACACACACACACACACACACACACACAAGAACGTTTAAAGTGAAGGCAGAAATACACTCTCCTCTTTGTCAATGTCTCAGCCGGATAACTATACAGATGTTCAGAGGTTGGACATGGCCAGGTCTGTTCTCTACAGCAGTCCAGTAGACCCTACCAACTGGGTCGGTCTCAAGAAGTTCTCTCCATTACTGGAGAATTTAAGGGTAGGCTTATTATAAAACCCCAACCGCTTTAACAGACTTCAGTGTTATTTTATATTGATAGACTTCAATGTTGTTTTTTTAATCATGTACATGTCATGTATGTCTTTTCCTATAGAACAATTTGTTAATGTTGGCCCTATTGGCATTTGAGGTAACCGTCTACCGGCACCAAGATTTTTACCGTATGAGGAACAACCTGACTGCTCCTGTCACTAGGACAATCTTCCACAACATCACGCGCCAACACCTGGACGATGGCATCATTAACTGTGCCAAGTATTTTATCAACTACTTCTTCTACAAATTTGGTCTAGAGGTACTACTACATCTATACGTTTTAGTAGGTTACAAGGGGGGGATTAATCTTTATTTCACACGGATTAGAAGAAGTGTTGAATAAGTTATATTATCAGAGAGATTTTCTGGATTTGTTTTCTAAATATGCATCCTGTTTCCTCCAGACCTGCTTCCTGTTAGCGGTCAATGTCATTGGTCAGCGGATGGATTTTTGTGCAATGCTGCATGCGTTCGGGTTGATTGCAGTGCTGTATCAGCGCCGAAGGAAAGCTATTGCTGGGGTCTGGCCCAAATACTGCTGCTTCCTGGCCTGCATGCTTACTTACCAGTACTTGATATGCATTGGTATCCCTCCAGCTGCCTGCTCAGGTCAGAGGATAACAGATGGTCCTATAGAATAGCACTCGTGTTTATTCAAATCATTATATGAAATGAATGTTACTTTAATTATTCCGCTAATGTGTATACTGTATATGCAATGCTGAATTACAACAACACACGTCATTCAATCCATCGTTCACTTATTCACCTATAAGTTGCTTTATCTAGTTCAGGTTCACTATAGATCCAGAGCATATAACACCCAAATGAGACTTCAGTCTATAAGTCTATACCAAGACCTCATACACACATTTGAATAATGATACATTTTGGAATAAACCCACAAGGTTGATTATATTGTTTAGACCATGTGAATGCAGATTGTAAACTGAGCTCCTGATCGAACCCCCGTCAATTATACACATAAGATCACTGTGTAAAATCCAAGTGTATATCCTGTTTAAAGCGTCCGTAAGCCTTACCATTCAAAATGTAATAAAATAATACTAAATCATAGTAATAATTAGGTTAATCTATGAAGGATGTAACATTTGTACAACCATATAATATACACAAAGACAGGAAAATATAAATTATTCCACAAATAATATTTCACTGCAAAAAAAAAATGTTTTAGCATCCTATTATTATTATTATTAGTAGTAGTAGTAGTATTATCTGCTTAGCAAAAAAGAAAAAAAATATAAAGAAAATTACATAGAAAAAAAATTTTTTTTAATTATAATATATATATATATATATATATATATATATATATATATATATATATATATATATCTTGTTGCACTATTCTACCAGTGTCTGTTCATGTGTGTCTATTTCTGACCAAAAATATATAGCAACTGAGTGTGAATGGAAAATCCGAGCTAATATGTGACACAGTCAGCTAATTCTGATTCTGTCTGTTCTGTGGTTCAGACTATCCATGGAGACGTCCCTCATCCGCTATGGACTCGAATGTGGTTAAGTGGCTCTACCTGCCTGACTTCCACACCAAACCGAACCCTCTCTTTCTCCTCTGTGAGTGTTGGAATTCAGACATGTCCGATTTGGTGACCTAATCAAGACATTTATTTAATTCTCTTCTCTCTCTCTACACCTGTAGATGATTTCATGTTGCTGCTGTGTGCATCGCTGCAGAGACATGTCTTCGAGGAGGAGAACGACCACGCAGTGCGACTCCTGGCTGGTGACAATGTGGAGATTTGCCGAGACTTAGATGCTGCCACTTTCAGCCAGCATAACCCTGTTCCTGATTTCATCCACTGCAGGTAAAAGTACAGTGAGCACACTAGTCAGTTACATCCCTCAGTTGCATTTATTGCCATTACCAAGCTGTCAATCGTTACACTTTTTCTAATACCAAGCTAAGTGAAGTCTTTCCTACTGCCTCACGCTGGGAATTAATAAAGAGACACTTTAATAATGTAAAAGCTAGGGCTGTCATAGTTAACTCGCTTCCGTATGTAACCTAAACGTATCACCAGTTTTTGGAAAGCAACCGGAACAGAATTCTTAAAGGAGCCACGTATCATATTTTATAATTGAAACAACCACTTAAAAAGGAACAAGAAAAGAATGAATTAATAAGAAATTTATATTAAAAGAATAATTTACAGAGTAAAATAAATATTTAATAATTAATTTATTAAAGGGAGAGATATTGAGAGAAATGTAAATAATTATAACGTGTTACAGTTAGTTAGGGTATTAGAAACATGAAAAGTGTTGATTTATGGTACATTGAAAATGTGTGATTAAATATTTTAATCAATTGACAGCCCTAGTAAAAACACAATAATGTATTATAAAAATAACAATAGTATCAAGAAGAAGACTTTACTTAATAGTCACAACTTTTATGATCACACATGTTAGTGAATCAAAGTGAGTCACTAATCAATCAAATATGAGAATTTTAGCAAAATCATAAAAAAAAGGTCTTAAAATAAAGAGAGAGTATGAATTCTCGGCTAGCATTTCTAATAATTTCTGAGTGAAGAAAAAAATATAACAGCTGAACTATGACCCAACGAACTAACATAACGTCTATCTTCACTGGGCTATTCCGCTTTAATATGATACAGCCCGAGCTCAACCTTTCAAATTCATTATAATGCAGTAATGTATTTTCACTTTCTTATCCATAATTATGTACCAGGTCATGTTACAATATACTAGTTTCCATCATGGAGCATATGACCTATTTTGGAAATATTTTGGTATTTGACCTATTTTGGTATGTAATTTACAAGGGAATTAAATGATCAAGCAACATCGAGAGTTTCTTTCAGGTCCTTATTTGTCCTGATGCTCGAGGATTAAATCAGCAGCCTCATTGAATTCAGAACCTGACATCAGTTTTAGTATAATTTATCATTTAAATGTAGTTTCTATAATCAGATTTAAAAAAGCAGCATTGTTGCAGCATTGCATAATTGACTGCTTATCATCTGACTTTTTGTTTTTGTTTTTTTTCTTTATTGAAATATCTTTTGTGCATACTATCTAACTCTTTCATGTATATTTCTGGATTTGTGGCTCAAGACAAGACTAGATGTGGATTAGATTAGTTTAGATTAGATTGTGTAAGGCTACACAATATAATATATTTACATATGTACATGTTGTTAATGCATGATAGACATGAATGAACAAGGATTAATGAATGGATAATATGATATGAATAATTCATTCTTCTTCTACCGCTATATCCGATCTTCTCGGGTCACGGGGAGCCTGTGCCTATCTCAGGTGTCTATGGGCATTAAGGCAGGATACACCCTGGATGGAATGCCAACCCATCGCAGGACACACACACTCACAATCACACACATTCATACACTAGGGACAATTTTCCAAGGTTGAAATCAACCTTCCGTGCATGTTTTTGGACCGGGGGGGAAACCGGAGATCCCGGAGAAAAACCCCTGAGGCCGAGACGGAAATTGAACCCGGACCCTGACGGTGTGAGGCGAACGTGCTAACCGTGAAAAAATAAAATAGTACACAGAAAGGGGAGAATAATAAATAAGTACAATGAATAGTGCATATAAATATAAAATATGAGAAAAGAAGAGAAGATTATGAGAACATATATTCTAAGCGCTATTTTAAAAAAATAGTGTAAATAGATTTCGATGTGCAAAGTGTAATGAGGTATGACAAATACTAATAATGATTACGGCAATATAAGGCACTGTGTGCAAATGTAGAATGAAGTACAAGTATGATGAAGGGAGAGAGAACTGAACATACAGAGACTTATGGGATATTTTAGATGCACACGCCTGCATTAAGAAGTCTGATATCTTGAGGGAAGAAGCTACGACTCTCGGATTGGACCAAAAGACATTCGGGAGCATTTGCCAGACTGAACATATAGTTACTGGGATGGTTAGGGAGGTGGGAGCTCAGTGGTTAAGACATTGGACGGTAATGTTCCAAGCAACAACAACCTGCTACTGCTGGGCCCTTGGGCAAGGCCCTCAATCCTGCCAAATGTCAATTTGATGATCTTTTAACGGGCTTTTAGATTGTGATTTCTCGTACAGGAGTTTAAAAATGTACTATATAAACTCCGAGAGAAAAATACAGCAATCACATTCATCACATCAACATTGTTTTTCCATTCAAAAGTGAGATGCCTTTTTTTTCCTGGAAAAGGAAGAATGGTCTCAGGAGCAATCTGCTCTTTCCTGCCTCATATACAAGTAACTGCCGGATGTTCAGTCACCCTGTGCGAGTCGTAATGACTTTGCCAGCCTCTGACAAGGTTGACCATGTCCTGTAACCCAATAAGGTGTGCAACATGAGCCTTACTCACAACTCATCGCTTATATAAGTGGAAATCCACAATCTCGTGGCGTATTTGTTGCACTTATTTCCACTTCACTTCTGCACAAGCTTCTTTCACCGGTGTATGGAGAAATCACATTGAGTGTGCACTTTTTCGCGCTGCTTACAGTCAGTTAAAACAAACCAACAAGACAGGGGTGATGATTATGAGGGTGATGTTATTTATTTGACCCTTTTCCATCTTCTACCGCTTTATCCGATCTTCCCTCGGGTCACGGGGAGTCTGTGCCTATCTCAGGCGTCTATGGGCATTAAGGCAGGATACACCCTGGATGGAATGCCAGAATCGCAGGACACACACACACACTCACCCTCACATTCACACACATGGGATAATTTTCCAAGGTGCCAATAAATCTAGCATGCATGTTTTTGGACCGGGGGGGGGGGGGGGGGGGGGGGGGGGGAGGGGTTGGGGGAAACCGGAGAACCCGGAGGCATGGGGAGAACATGCAAACTCTATACACACACATGGCCGAGACGGGAATTGAACTCCGACCCTGGCGGTGTGAGGTGAACGTGCTAACCACTAAACCACCGTGCCCTGACATTAGCTAGCATTTGAATTAAGGTAAATAAAGAAAGAATGTATCTTCAGGGACGTAATTAAAGATGCTTAAGATTAAGATGGGGAGGTGGTAGCCCAGTGGTTAAGGTGTTGGTCTCTGGACCGGAAGATCACGGGTTCAAACCCCCACCACCAACAAGCTGACACTAGTGGGCCCTTGAGCAAGGCCTTTAACCCTCAGTTGTAAGTTGCTCTGGATAAGGGCGTCTGCCAAATGCCGTAAACGTAAGATGCTGGGTTTCGAATCGGAAAGGTTACAGATCATTGCAGTCACTCTGAATGAATGCAAATGGCATTTAATGATTTAAAATAAAAATTCATATTATTTTAGATTAAACAAAAATAGTAGGGTTGAGATGCTGCTTGCGTGTTCATTAGAAGCGCACCTGGCTTTTAAAAAATGACTCAAAATCAAAAAATAATATGATTTTAATAGTTATTACACCAAATAATCAGTCTAAAAATGTATAATAGGTAATCACATACTCTCTCTCTCTGTCTCAATCTTGTTACAAACACAAAAAATAATAACAACCAAAAAAATGATGTACAACCAAACATATTCACATTTGCTCATTTTAAATAAAACCTTAAAATCATCTGTCTAGCCGAAGATTTGTTGTTAAGATCATCACAAGCTCCATAATGGCATTTTATATCACAAACCCATTCATTCTTAAAGGACTCTTTTTCTCTCTTTGGGATTCTTTTAGGTCGTACCTTGATATGCTGAAGGTGATCATGTTCAGCTATCTGTTCTGGTTCGTCCTCACCATCATCTTCATTACGGGGACCACGCGCATCAGCATCTTCTGCATGGGTTACCTGGTAGCCTGTTTCTACTTCCTGCTGTTTGGTGGAGAGCTGTTACTGAAGCCAATTAAAACCATTCTGCGTTACTGGGACTTTCTGATCGCCTACAATGTGTTCGTCATTACCATGAAGAACATCCTTTCGGTGAGTAAACCACATTCGGATCGATCGAGATCAGGGATGGGTGGGTTGGGTTGTATGTAGGAAAACCTTTTCCCGAATATATGAGTTTGATGACACTACTCTGTTTAATATCACTCCTCTTTTCTTGACTCCTCAGATAGCTGCCTGTGGTTATATTAAAGCCCTGGTTGTTAATCACTGCTGGCTCATCCAGCTGTTCAGTCTGGCGTGCACTATAAAGGGCTATTCACGACGTAAGTTTACACATAAAGCACACAAAATCATTTGTTGTTTTAGTAAGTCTGAAAAAGTGGGATTTCGGTGCTTATTTAAATTAAATGAAATCATTCGTCCTGTCTCTTATTAATTAGCGGAGCAGCAGGCTAATAAACAGTGTGAGCTGCCCAGTGATGAAGCAGGTATCATCTGGGACAGCATCTGTTTTGCCTTTCTGCTACTGCAGAGACGGGTCTTCATGAGCTACTACTTCCTGCACGTGGTGGCTGATATCCGCTCTTCACAGGTTCTGGCCTCCAGGTATATATAAATATATACCCACACATATACACACGCACACACACACACAGCATGTATATTTTGTATCCTCTACACTAGAGTTAAGCGATTAATCCTCATTATCTATTAATTCAAGTTTATGGTTTGTGCCGATTGTACGATTTCCCTTCGGTTTGGCGCAGGAAGCTTCCGTAGTTCTCCGCCTCCCGCCACATATTACACTTGCGAAGTACAAAATACAACATGGCAGCTGACGAATCCAAAGAGCTTATTTCGTTATTCTACTGTATTTTTCTGAAAAGATTTAATTAACAGAATGAATTAACAGAAAAGACACAAACAACTCAGAAACTCAGGGTTTTCTGAGTACAATAAATGTAGCCGATTTACAAATCGTATTCTCTGTGTATCAGGCTTGATAAATGAACTATAATGTTTGTTTAAGTTTGCTAATTTCAGTATTCACCGTCTTTTGACACTGACTGTGTTTGACGTTGACCTCAGGAGACCAGCTGTTTGTCACTGAGCAGCATTAGAAAAAGCCAGACGCATTCATCTGAATCGTGTAGTCTTTCTTCTCTCTCTGTCTCTGCATCTCGTGCTTTCTCTTACTCTCTCTCTTTCTCTCTCTCTTTCTCTCACAGAGGAGCTGAGTTATTCCAGGCAACAATCGTGAAGGCTGTGAAAGCCCGACTCGAAGAGGAGAAAAAATCCATGGACCTACTAAAGCGACAGTGCGTGTATACAGCACCACATTGTTCACACATCATTATTTACTATTCCTGGAAAAGTCTTGGACCATTATGGATATTATATTTACATGAAGCAATATGACCCTGCTTTAGAAGACCTAGAATGTGCTTCAAATTGTTACCTATTTCAGCTATTCACTTATTTTTATTGTATTGTTTTATAAATCTGGTGATTAAATTACATGATTTTTACTAATTATACAAAAAAGTGGATTTGAATGAAATATATTGCCTAAGCAAGAGTGATTTCTTAGGCAGGTGGTGGTGGCTTAGTGGTTAAGGTGTTGGACGAGAAAATCACAGGTTCAAACCCCACCACCACCAAACTATCACTAGTGGGCCCTTGAGCAAGGCCCTTAACCCTCATTTGCTCAGTTGTAAGTCGCTCTGGATAAGGGTGCCTGCCAAAAGCCGTAAATGTACATATCTTTCACAGCAGAATCTGAATTTTCGCTCAAAGATTTGTTGTTCACATTCAAGACCTGGTGTGTTAAGTCAGTAGTGTGTGTTTACAGGAAATCTGCAGTGTGTTTTCATGAGACAAAAAGGATCTTTCAGCACCATTATGCTCTGCCCGGCATTTACTCGTACACCCCCCACCCCCGTTGAAAGACAGAGCACTTAGCACTTCTGCACATGCCCCAATATATAACAACTCTCTCAACTTGTTTCCCCAATTAAGGACTGGTGTTTTTACTAGATTTCTGTCTGAGGGGAGAAAAAATTCATTCAGCTCAACCCAATAAAGCCGGACATATTAGAGACTGTCGCCAATCTCTCTCTCTCTCTCTCTCTTGCTCAGGATGGACCGAATTAAAAGTCGGCAGCAAAAATTTAAGAGGGGAAAGGAGAGGATGTTGAGCTTGGCGCAGGAGAGTGGCGAGAGTCAATCGCTGTCCAGAGAAGAAGCGGAAGATGACGGAGCGTATGGTATAATATGATTTGGTTACTTGGTCTACTTTGACTACGGGCTACTTTAATGACATGCAATTAATGAATACATGCCGTGCATTAGCCTTTTAGCGCCGAATACACTATTTGAAAATATAGCGCTCCATATTATTCAATGCCACATCTCGTTTGGTTCGAAATAAAGCTTTAATGTGGCAGTCTGGTTCGGTTTCGAGTGTACTGAAAGTTCACAACACAGAGGAGTTCATAAATTCCACAGGTGCCTGAGCTTAACTACCGCCTTAAATGCACTGCAGCAGGATTGAAAACACATGAGCTCACACATACCAGACGTTCGGACAAACTTTCTTATCCGTATGGTGCTTCTTAACGTCCGCATGTGTGTGTGTGTGTGTGTGTGTGTGTGTGTGTGTGTGTGTGTGTGTGTGTGTGTGTGTGTGTGTGTGTGTGTGTGTGTGTGTGTGCTTCACTGGGTTGCAGGAGAGACCAGTCAAGAGATGAGAAAAGGGAAAAGGAAGCAGTGGTGGAGACCCTGGGTCGATCATGCCTCTAGTGAGTGCTCACACCTCACTTCTCACTTCTCACTACTTTATTAGGCTCCCTTTTGGGCATAAAAATATGAACTCGGAATCCCAAAGATGTCATCTGTGGCCAGGAGTTCATATCGGGCAGTATAGGCAATGCTGTGTGGTGGAAGAGGGGGTGGTCTTCGAACATTAACAAATCATGGTTGTCTATGTGCTTATAGTATTCATACTATGAGTGTGTTCAGCTGCTCTGTGTCATGAAGTGATATTTTAAAAAAACACACACACATTAGCATTTCGTCTCGCTGGTTGTTTAGTAGACAGTGTTGGGGAGTAAATAGTTACATGTTATGTAATTTAATTACAAAATAAATGTAATTCATGTGTTACAGTTACTGAGAAAAAATGTGTAATTAAGTTAGTAACTTGTGAAAATGTTAAAGATTACAAATAGGGTTACATGTGAACAACTTCATGTAAAATCAGTGCTTTACGGCATGATTTTCAACTGGAATGTGATTTTGATTTGCGTGATGACAATCTGCTGCTACGTTAACTTAAAGTGCCACCTAGTGGTCAAATGAAAGTAATCAAATGTAATCCTTTACTTTTATAAAGTAAAGGAAAAGTTACACTACTTTTTCGAATAGGGTCATTTATAATCTATTACACTTCCAAACTAACCTTCCCAACACTGGTGGTAGGGACGTCTAGGTAAATCTGACCATATCTACGTGTCTTTCTAACTGCGAACTGTTGTTTCAGTGGTGAGAAGCGGGAATTATTATTTGTTTGAGACGGACAGCGAAGAGGAAGAGGAAGAAGACGAGAAAAAGGAGGACGATCCACCTAAAAGATCTGCATTTCAAGTTAGTCACATGACCCATTTCGTCACATCGCCCTTTATACAGTAAATCGATATTCTAACTCGTGTTGCTTTACCTCACTGAGAAATTGAAGGCATTTTGTTTTCTCTGCATTTAACAATGTTTCTTTATTTGTCAGACCACTAACTGCTAACTTCCTGTTTGGAAGCATGGAACCGCCATAGTAAAGACTACACGCCATGTCCTTACTAACTCAGCCCCTGCTCTGTCCTTCTTATAGAGAGCTATCCGAATGTTTGCCTCTGCTTTGCTGGCTTTACCAAAGTCTGTCATTAAGCTCCCCCAAACTATACTGCGGTATACAATCAGGGCAGCCAAGGTACTTCCACCAGGCCTAATATATCTCTCCTTTCGCTCCATTTTGTATCACTGTGCTATTGTTCTTCGTGTCATCTTTCTTTCCCTCTTTGGTCATTTCCCAGCTTGACACTTGCTCTTAGTACTGTGCGTTCGGGAAACCTGGATTCGCGGTGTGAGCCTGAGTGGCCGAGCACTGAGGAATGTCTCACAGCTTTTTGTATGTTTGTTTTCCAGGCAGAGCTATAAGGGCAGATTTTGCATGCGTATTATGCTTTATTGTAGGATGCATGCGAAGCCGGGCGACTTTTTTAGGGGGAGACACAGGGTTTTTTTTTCTCTTTTTCCGTCTTGTGTTGTTGAGGCTGTGTTTTTTCTCCAACATGATGCAAATTTACCTAGCACCAAATAAATACCATCAGTGACACTGGGTTAAAACACACCCTGAGCCTATGCCTTATGTATTCGTAGTGGCCAAGTTTTTTGCGAACTTGACAAGAGATCACAAATAAAATAATCCCGATCATGTAGTCAGAACGATTAGCAATCGAAACAGTTCCCTCACCTCTTTGTGCTTGTCTTTGGCACCGTTGTGTCTTTTGCAGTTCGTGTATCATGCGTGGATCACTGACTCTAAAACAGCCATGAAGGAACGCAGCAAAGAGAGGAGGCGTTTCTGGCAGAGATACACAGAGGGACGCAAAACCAAAAAAGACCAGCGGGAGGGTATGTGAGAGATCCGATCTAGATTTTTCTTTCTTTTTTCTTTTTTTTTTTCAAAATAGAGAGAAGAGCTTGGAGACAGTGCCCTGTTTCTTCTATCCTTGCTTGCCAAAATGATTCCCTACTTTTCTCCCTTTTCACACTTTTTTTTATCATAAATAGGAATCATTTATGTGCATCTGTAATAGCAACTTGAAACAATTCTTGCTTTGGCCCAGAAAGCCATGATGTGGCCAGTCATGAATTTGGCCAGCTTTACATTGGCACTCTTCCTTTCAGATCTAGGTGTTTTCAGGAGAGATGAAGATTGGCATGTTACATTCGCTATGGGCAATTCATCCCACATGAATTCTCCAGAGGAGAAAGTCAGTCGGCCAAGAAGTTTCAAACCCGAATCTGCCAGATACAGTTAGTCAAAATGTTAGAAAGGCTGTGCCTATTAGGAATATATTTGTGTAATATTAAAAAGACCCCTTTATTTGTCACATATGTACAGCATTACACTACAGTCAATTTTATTATTTCTATATTGCAGCTTGTTAGGAAGGGGTGGGGGTGGTATTAAACTACTGTTCATCTGGTCAAAAATACAGAGCCTTTAACCAGTTTAACCTCAGGATGCTTTTTTTTTATTTTGTCCTGTACTATTAAGCACATTTCTGTATACATATAGAGATTTGAAAAAATGCATCATTTGTTTTGTTTTTTTAAAAATGTATTATCTGTTCATTCCAAATTATGTTTGCATGTTCACATTGTGCCAGCTTCAGTGTCATTCACCATAGTAACACTAAAATTATTATAATGAAATATTTGAGAGTGTGATGTTATTCATAGCTGAGATGTCTTACCTCTCTTCAGCTCATGTTCATGTAACCATTGAGGTGGGAGATCAGGCAGAGGACACAGTGGAAGAAGAGAGATCAGATGGGCCAGGTACATCATCATCATTGTGTGTGTGTGTGTGTGACATACATATATAACATATATATATATATATATATATATATAAATATATAGAGAGAGAGAGAGAGAGAGAGAGAGAGAGAGAGAGAGACAGATAGATAGATAGATAGATAGATAGATAGATAGATAGATAGATAGATAGATAGATAGATAGATAGATAGATAGATAGATAGATAGATAGTTAGTTAGTTAGTGGTCTAAGGCGCTGGGCTGCTGATCGGAAGATCCGGGTTTGAGCCCCAGTATGGCCAAGCTGCCGCCCTTGGGTCCTTGAGCAAGACCCTTAACCCTCTGTGCTCCAGGGGTGCCGTATCATGCCTGACCCTGCGCTCTGACCTCAGCTACCAACATCAAGCTGGGACATGCGAAGAAAAGAATTTCACTGTGCTGTAATGTATATGTGACCAATAAAGGATATTATTATTATGATAGATAGATAGATAGATAGATAGATAGATAGATAGATAGATAGATAGATAGATAGATAGATAGATAGATAGAAAGATAGAAAGAATGAATGTCTGTCTGTATTCTTTTTGACACAGCTTTCCTTTCCATTTCCAGACAACATCCTGAAGCGTGTGTTTAATATAGTGAAGTTTTCCTGGGTGCTCTTCCTGGCATTATTGGACAGTTTCACTGGCTGGCTCAACTCGATGTGCCAGGAATACATTGACATCTCCACAGTGCTCCGAACTGAACGCTGTATGCTCACACACGAGGTCAAAAAGGTGCTGATGCTGTTAAACCACTTACCAGTCTCTACAAACCATCGTACAGCAGTACAAACGCATGCTTAACATAGCAGTTGTGTTGAATTTGTGAATCTAATTGGCCAGACGTTTGTGATTTTCTATGAATATAATTGTAAAATGTAAAAATTATTTTTAGTAACAACTTATATAAACAGTTCTATTTTTGTAAGACTAGATGCACCAGTGATCCTGGGATTTTAATCATTATCAGACTGAAACTCCATAAAAGCAAAAAGCACTTGGCATTTGCTAGCATCCTAATTTATATAAAAAAGAAAAATATAATAATTTCTTATTAAAAATATATATATGTATATTAAGTTCTCAGTCAGTGTTTACCATCTGTTGCTAACAACGATCATAATGTTAAGATGGGAAGATGTTTGTTTATTTTCTTGCTTATTTGTTTGGTTATTTACTTGCTATTCCATGTTTATAGCTGCCAGAACATTACAGACACCAAAATCTTGTGTCATGGACATTCAGGAATCGACTGTATTAATTCATATAACATACAATGTGTTGTTATATAATTGAGAGATTGTAATTGCTATTTGCTTATATGTTGCTTATACATCACTGTAGAGTAAGTGGAATAAAGCACTTTAGGATGTGCTGTGATTGAAACCTGATGCCACTACTTAGTTGCTTGGAGCCACCTTTTTTAGCAAATTTTATTTGCAAACGATTCATCACATGCAGATATTTATTTTCTTTGGATGCAGTAAAACCATCCTCAGGAGTAAAACTCACCATGACACTGATCTTTTTTTGTGTGTGTACAGGGAAACACTCCATCACGAGGGATCATACACATGTATTACCAGCAGCAGTTGTGCAGACCTTCGTCCTCTGAGACTGTAATAGATGGAGCAGAGAGACTGCCAGGTCAACGTGCTTCGGTCTCACTCCAGCGTCAGGGAAGAGAGGATGAAAGCATGAACTCTGTTCAAAATAAAAGCAGTCTGACCAGGTATATGAAATTTCATCTCCTATTCATCTAAAAACCTGAGCCTCACCTCGCTTTTTATCATTTCAAAATATTTTTGTTTTGTTGATGGGATTTTCATGCACTATTATTTTTTCCACATGAGGAGGAATGTGTTTAATCCATGTAGAGTAAATGTGTAAAGTAGCCATATGAGTGACATGAGGAGGGCTTTTATACACTCTAAATAAACCCTCCGTTTCTCATTTGGCCTCCAGACTGTTCGGATCGAGCAGGTGCTCCTTGCAGCTTTCCTCTGTTGACAGACAGCATGAACCACATTTCAGCACGCGTTATATTCGGCTTTACCTCCAGGGAAACAGTTCAGTGTTGTATCAAATAAAATACTAAAAAAAAAAAAAAAAAAAAAAAAAAAAAAACTTCAGTTTAAGCTCTGAATCACATTGCACCGGGGTTTAAATGGGTGTGTTGTGCTCATTATCCCAAGTGTTTTCCAAAATAGATACAGGACAAGTACAGACCAGATTAATTCCATGTTAAGCATTTTATACATTGAGAATGCATAGACGTAGGCTTAGACAAGGGAAATCTCTAAAGCTTGAAAATACACATTTAAAAAGAACTTATTTTATCCTTGGCAATTTTTGTCTGTAATAAAAATTGACAACGTTGTGTGTGTGTGTGTGTGTGCTTTTGTGTGTTTTCTGTTTGCAGTGTGTATACCGAGTCCACCATTGTATACAGTCAGTCCACTTTGGAGTGCAGTGAGATAGCTTCAGACAACGTGCCCAGGACGAGCGAGAGATTTCGACCAAAACTGAGCCGCCTACAAGGTGTGGAGCTCTCCTCCTCCAACTCTTCCTCCTCCTCATCATATGCTGAGAGCTCAGCCAGTGCTGCAGTCAGGTAATCCAAAAAAAAAACCTTCTACAAACAGTAAACCCTGATACAAAATTGATTGCTGAGGTGTGTTAGAAACTTCTAATGGATCTTTGATTTTATTTCAATTTAAATTCTTTACTGTAAGTAAACCAAGATTCCGATCTATTTAATCTTTCTCTCGCTGAGGAAGAAAACGGATAAAACAAGCTTTTTGTAAGTGTCTAAAATAAATAAACACAGCATTAAGGTTTCAAACACACACACACACACACACACACACACACACACACACACACACACATATATATGCATATATATCATGCATCATTAGGTCTTTTTTTCACAGCATGTTATCATGTATTATGTGAATAATAGAAATTGGAAAATGAGCTACTTAGAGTTGCTGATTATGCACCCCCTCATTAGAAGCAGTGCCCCAAAGCAGAAGCCCCAACATTTTACTGTTGTTTCCTCAGCCATGTGTAACTAAATATAAATACTCACAAAAATTTACAATGTGCAATAATTCACGCTTTGGACACCTAAATGTGTCTTGTTCTGTTCACTAATCTTTTTTTGTTTTTTTTTTTCATTTTTACCTTTTTTATCAAATGACAGTGAAAACACGCAGTGCACAGCATTATGCTCTCGCCAGGGCACCGGTGATACTATTGAAGAGCAAAACGATCGGTGCGGTGACAGATGGACCCCCGCTGAGCTGCCGGAGCCCTCGGCTATTCGTCGTTGTAGCAGCGAGGTGCAGACTCTCAAAGGAGGATTGGCGTCAGAGTGGGACAGAGCTTTAGTATCCGAGCAGACTACGTGGCCGCAGCTTAGTAGGTTCCCTTCTGAGGCAGATATTCCTCCCTCCTACAGCAAGGCCACAGGTCTAGACTCTGCTTGCGAGTCAGCAAGTCACACAGAAGCGAAAAAGCTCAGGTTAAATGAACCAGACAGGAGCCCACTTCCATCATTGAGTCACGAGCTCACAGCCAGTGAACTGCTACGCAACAGGTGAGAGAAATCACACGTGGCCTGCCCTTTAAACCCGTGCAATGAACAGTGAGGTGTGGGGGGCATATTAATGAGAATTGTAACTCATCAATATGCTCTTTATTGTTAAATACTATTTATTTTATTGTTTATTGTACTAATAATGTGATCAATATCAACCCCAGGTTTCCCTCACTGGCAAAAAAAAAAGATTGCTGTAGAAGATTGTGAACATAGTATATTGTGTAGCACATAAGCACTGAATAAACCATGGTTACATGTTGCCTCATTAATGTTGCTTATCTCAAAATTGTGTCTACGTTTCAGTACATATAGCCGTTTACTATATTGTTTGTATTTTGTTCTGGAAAAGGATGTTCTATGATGAAGAGCTGGAGGAATCCGAGCGCTTCTACAGCTCTCAGCCGCAAATCTTACAACTGTGCTATGCTCTTTATAACATGCTGGTGGCCCACTCGGAGATGGTCTGCTACTTAGTCATCATCCTTAATCACATGGTCTCAGCCTCGGTGGCTACGCTCGTGCTGCCCATCCTTATCTTCCTGTGGGCCATGCTGTCGGTGCCGCGGCCAAGCAAACGCTTCTGGATGACCGCTATAGTCTACACAGAGGTACGGCTACATCAACACAGTACAGATAATTCTACTCTGTTTATTTAAAAAAATTAATTGAAACATTATTTAATTACATTCTTTATCCCCCCCCCTTCTTCTCCCTGATATGATTTGTTTAACATGCTGCATCTGTTATGCAATAATCTGTCTCACATGATTAATAAAGTATATATAAACAAATGTATACTGTACAAAAGCTCATGTATGTTGTCTAAAAAAAATTACAATAGCGCATTTAAATATCTACGCACATATTTAAGTCACAAACATAACATATAACTATTACAGTATCAATAAGAGCATTACATGTTGCAGTTTCAGTAACTTGTAAAGCTCCAGGAATACTATCATAGAGAATATTACATATTACACTCATGATTTTTTACATTCATTAATCTGCTACTGTTCCCACTTTCTCTGTTCTATATACAGGTGACCATCGTGATCAAATACTTCTTCCAGTTTGGTTTCTTCCCCTTCAATCAGAACATAGAGTTGGACAAAACGAAACCATTTCACCCTCCTAATATAATCGGAGTCGAGAAGAAAGAGGGATATGTCCATTATGACCTGGTCCAACTGCTGGCACTCTTCTTCCATCGCTCAATTCTTAAGGTACTTTTTTAATATTAAATAAGTTTATACTATATATATTTTGACTTCGATACGATCCTGAGATTAAATATCACGATACCAATACCAAATCGATACTATGGCAAAAATAAAGAAGTAAATAGGTGAAATTTGAATAATGGCTGTCTGCTAAAACAAAGTAGAACTGTTTCAATTAAAATGAAATAAATATTAAAATAGAATTGTAATTTGTAATTATTAACACATTTTCATGCCTTATGTTTTATCAGCATGAATGCATCGGAGAGGGAAAAAAATGGGACTCAAACAATATGCACACATATATCGCCCCCTATATTCCAACACTTGCAACTACAGCCATCAATTTTTTATATACCTGTAATTATAGAATCGTATCGTTTTTCTGTCTGGTACCAGTACATTGGGAAACACTAGTATGAATATCATTTTCTCATTATACTTAATTATCATTAATATTTAATATTATAATACATTTTCTGTGTGCATCTTCAACATTGAACATATATATTTTATTTTGTATATTCTTTATTGTTTTTTTTTTCTATGTTTAATTATTAGGTAGTTTTAAATATATTTAATATTAAAACACATATCAGCATTTATAAACAAAACCTTTTTCACAATTTCGTCCAGGAGCATGAGTGATGGTGTGTAGTAGAATACACAATGTATAGAGATGTATTCAGTATTACTCTACAGAATTGTATATACACTAATCTAAAGTAAAATGCTTTTGAAATGAATTTTTCAGATACATTAAATGAAAACACAGCATCCAAATCCAGAATTACTGTATTATATCCTAGTATGTGTATAGAAGCTGATATATTCATTGTGAGTGTTAGCTTCCCCTTTGGGGAAGGGGGTGTAGCTCAGTGGATTAAGGTTCTGGGCTATTGATCGGAAGGTCTGGGTTTGAGCCCCGGTATCACAAAGCCGCCACTCTTGGGTCCTGTTATCCCCTGTGCTCCAGGAGCTGCTGTGCTTCCACACAAGCTGGGATATGTGAACAAAGAATTTCACTGTGCTGTAATGTATACGAGGGCCACGGTGGTTAGCACGTTCGCCTCACACCTCCAGGGTTGGGGTTTGATTCCCATCTCGGCCATGTGCTTTTGGAGTTTGCATGTTCTCCCCGTGCCTTAGGGTTTTTTCTCCGGGTTCTCCGGTTTCCCCCGGTCCAAAAACATGCACAGTAGGTTGATTGGCACCTTGAAAAATTGTCCCTAGTGAGTGAATGTGAGTGTGAATGTGACTGTATGTGTGTGTGCCCTACGATGGGTTGGCATTCCATCTAGGGTGTATCCTGCCTTAATGCCCATAGACGCCTGAGATAGGCATACATGGAGATAGGCATACATAGGCACAGTGACTTGAGGGAAGATCGGGTAAAGCGGTAGAAGATGAATGAATGGATGAATGTAATGTATGTCTCACTCTCTCACATTCTCACTGCAGTGTCATGGTCTGTGGGATGAGGATGACACCAGATCAGAAGCAAAAAAGGCAATGTACAAACACTCTGACTCGGACAGCACAGAAAAACCCCCAGTCCGCAGAGAAAGGAGTTCACTGGCCCGCAACACTTTACTGGAAACTACACACATCCGCATGCCGAGAAAACTCTCCAGCACTCCCTCTACCATGCGCCGGCACAGTTCCAGTACAGGGTCACACATTTCCCACAGATCAACACGTTCCAGAGGAGGTTAGCACAAGAAATGTGTTTTTTTTTCTTTTACCAGCATGTGTTTATTTTACCTGTCGTAGTTATTCCAGATTTCATTCTGTGTTTTTGTGTCTATAGGCAGTTCAGTCACGAGGTCAAGTGCGTCTCGAGCCGGCAGTGTGCTAGGAGTTCAGCAGAAGAGTCGCAAAGCGATGGTTTTAGAGAAACTCAGAGAGCAACTCATTAAAGGCAGAAAATTCATGGTCAAAATGTAAATGTGCATAAATATGTCTGGTGCATAGCAGATTCACATGCATAAACCTTATGATGTCTTATAATATATATATATATATATATATATATATATATATATATATATATATATATATATATATAATGTTAGATGGCTGGTTAAATCACTGCTTTCTATTATGCGTGTGATTTCAGAACCCTGGATATCTTCATTCCAATTCGCCAGTTTTTTTACAACTTAATCCACCCAGAATACAGTGCGGTGACGGATGTCTACGTGCTCATGTTCCTAGCTGATACCGTTGACTTCATTATTATCGTTTTTGGATTCTGGGCTTTTGGGGTGTGTTCAGCATACTATTACTGTACCTCTGAATACCTCTGAAAGATTATATCTTATTATATTATATTATAGTATAGTATATTACAATATCAGCTCGGGTGCATAATTTGCAATTGTTATTTTTGTTTGTTTGCAAACTCCACACACACATATGGCGGAGGTGGGAATCGAACCCCGACCCTGGAGGTGTGAGGCAAACGTGCTAACCACCAAGCCACCGTGCCCCCTTTGTATGTGTGCATTATATGTAGATAGATAGATAGATAGATAGATAGATAGATAGATAGATAGATAGATAGATAGATAGATAGATAGATAGATAGATAGATAGATAGATAGATAGATAGATAGATAGATAGATAGATAGATAGATAGATAGATAGATAGAAGATGGTTTATTATGTGAAGATGGTTTTAACAGTAGAAATTTCTCATTTTCACTGTCAGTTAATGGAGACACTTAGAGTTACAGGTTAGGAGTTGTTTATTCCAAATGTAAATGATTACAACATTTAACATAAACAGCACATAAGGCTCCTTATGGTAAATGCTTAAGATTTATTTTATAAGCTCTTCATAAGGCTTTGTATTTATAGATGCATGAGACTAAGTGTATACTTAGCATTGATCTGAACTGATGTTACTCATTAAATGTGGTGACACTGAGTGAATTAAGTGGTAATAGAGTGTGTAATGGTGTAATGCTGTTTGTAATGCTGTTGGATGCCGCAGCCCATATTGCGGGCTTCTCTGTTGTTACTTGTAGTGAGAATCAATGTCATTTATGGCAACACTGTGACATATTTATTCATTCATTAATTCAGCCTTTGCCCTCATACATACTGAAAAATTATAATCTCTAATATTTTAGCTTTCCAATTGAGATTGTATAGAGGCACGATGGCTAGTGGTTAGCACTCGCCTCACACCGCCAGGGTCCGGGCTCGATTCCCGTCTCGGCCATGTGTGTGTGGAGTTTGCATGTTCTCCCCGTGCCCCCGTGCCTCAGAGGGTTTTTTCTCCGGGTTCCGTTTTCCCCGGTTCCGGTCCGGTTTCCTCCCGGTCCAAAATCATGCACGGTAGGTTGATTGGCACCTTGAAAAATTGTCCCTGGTGTATGAGTGTGAGTGTGAGTGTGTCCTGCGATGGGTTGGCATTCCATCCAGGGTGTATCCTGCCTTAATGCCCATAGACGCCTGAGATAGGCACAAGCTCCCCGTAACCCGAGGGAATATCGGATAAAGCGGTAGAAGATGAATGAATGAATGAATGAATTGAGATTGTAATCTCCCTTTCATTTTTCACTCTCGTCTGTTGTCTCCTCTTAATAGAAACACTCTGCTGCTGCAGACATCACATCATCTCTGTCAGAGGACCAGGTCCCTGAAGCGTTCCTCGTCATGGTCCTCATCCAGTTCGCCACTATGGTGGTGGACCGTGCGCTCTACCTGAGGAAAACTGTCATGGGAAAGGTCATCTTCCAGGTCATACTTGTGTTCGGTATCCACTTCTGGATGTTCTTCATACTCCCCGGAGTCACTGAGAGGTAAATTCTTCCTTTCTACATTATTATTATTTTAGAATTAGAAATAGAAAAGCATATTGTCAGTGCATTAACGGTTTTGTTATTTTGATCCTGCTAGGCGTTTCAGTCAGAACATGGTGGCTCAGCTCTGGTACTTTGTGAAGTGCATCTACTTCGGTCTGTCAGCTTACCAGATCCGCTGCGGCTACCCTACACGTGTCCTGGGCAACTTTCTAACCAAAAGCTATAATTATGTCAACCTTTTCCTCTTTCAGGGGTAAGAACTTTCAATACACATCACTGTCTCGCATCTTCACACATACATTGTACATACACTGCCTGGTCATATGTATATAGTGGAGTGTGTAAAAGTTTTGGCACCCTTCCTGATTTCCTTTTTTTTCTTAAAATCATCGCATTTTAAGATTAGTCAAAGACAAGATGAGTAAACACAAAATGCAGTTTTTAATTAAAGGCTTTTATTACTAAGGGAAAACAAACTGCATGGCCCTGTGTGTATATATATATATATATATATATATATATATATATATATATATATATATATATATAATATAATATAATAACAATAGAAAGAACTGAGATTTGTTATTACATACATTCGAAAATTTTAATAAAAGGTAATTCATATCATTTTTTAAAATGTATTTTTATTATGTTTCTGGGTATTTTTTTTGCAATCAGGTTCCGGTTGGTTCCGTTCCTGACTGAGCTGCGCGCTGTGATGGACTGGGTATGGACAGACACTACTCTGAGCCTCTCTAGCTGGATCTGTGTGGAGGACATTTACGCACACATCTTCGTGCTCAAGTGCTGGAGGGAATCGGAGAAAGTGAGAAATATTCAATTATCTTCTACAACAGTTTTTAAAAAGTGTCACATTAACTAAGCAAAAAGTTGTGGTGAGCATTGTTTTATACCGTCAAGATGAAATGTCTCAGAAGGCTACAGATGTATGTTGTGGGGAGATTACGCTAGTTATAAGAAATAGAGCAAAGGTGTATATATGTGTGTGTGTGTGTGTGTGTGTCTGTGTGTGTGTGTGTGTGTGTGTGTGTGTGTGTGTGTGTGTGTGTGTGTGATCCATCAGCGGTATCCTCAGCCACGAGGGCAGAAGAAGAAGAAGGTGGTGAAATACGGTATGGGTGGGATGATCGTCATGTTGCTCATCTGCATCGTGTGGTTCCCGCTCCTCTTCATGTCACTGGTGAAATCGGTGGCTGGTGTCGTCAACAAACCCCTAGATGTATCTGTCACCATAACACTGGGGGGATTTCAGGTGCATGTTTACTTTTTTAATGCTTAGCAGAGATGGACTGCATATATATATATATATATATATATATATATATATATATATATATATATATATATATATATATATATATATAATGAGGGAAAAGGATTCTAGCTGTGAACAAAGAAAGAGTCACATGAAGCCAGTATAGGCGCTATATGGTATTATGGTATATATTAGACTTATATGATATATAGGAGATCATTAGGCAGCCATTGCACTTTCAGTATAAAAATGAAAGAAACAAATGAATACTTACGCCAGGCACAGGAGAAAACAAATCGTTAAAGTGACACACACTTTTTTGCACGATCAGCTATAAGATAGAAACACTAGGTACAGCTGGTTTGATATAACTCTCCTATGTCAGATGTGAGGGTTGCATCATTTTTATTTCTTTTTATTAAATTATTTATTTATTGTTTCTTTTGTAATTAATGTCTGTCCTGCAGCCAATCTTCACAATGAGTGCCCAACAAAATCAGCTGAAAGACATCAGTGAGGCGGAATTCCTAGATTTTATGAATTCCTACAATTATATTCCGGTATGTTTTGATCATAGAAAACGTGCAGCATGAAGCATCGCACAACATGTACAATAAATCCACTCCCTGCCTTGTTTACAGAGTGCGATGCAGTTTTTAGAGGCTTACACTGCCGAGGATGTAACAGTAGCCGAGTTAGAGGGAAGTTCGAACTCTCTGTGGACGATCAGCCCACCCAGCAGGAAGAACCTCATGGATGTACTGAGCAAAGAGGACCAGTTTCCTGTCACCATGTCTTGGACGATACAGAGGTAATGCACACATGACAAAATACGGTATTCACACTAATATTATTGAATATCAGTGAGGAATATAGCATTATATATATATATATAAAAGGGGCACGGTGGCTTAGTGGTTAGCACGTTCGCCTCACACCTCCAGGGTTCGGATTTGATTCCCATCTCAGCCATGTGTGTGTGGAGTTTGCATGTTCTCCTCCGTGCCTCAGGGGGGTTTTTCTCTCCGGGTTCTCCGGTTTCCTCCCCCGGTCCAAAAACATGCACAGTAGGTTGATTGGCACCTTGGAAAAATTGTCCCTAGTGTATGAATGTGTGTGAATGTGTGTGTGTGTGTGTGTCCTGCGAAGGGTTGGCATTCCATCCAGGGTGTATCCTGCCTTAATGCCTATAGACACCTGAGATAGGCACAGGCTCCCGAGGGAAGATCAGATATAGAGGTAGAAGATGAATGAATGAATGAATGAATGAATATATATATATATATATATATATATATATATATATATATATATATATATATATATCTATATATATATATATATATATATATATAATTCATGCATTGTGTGTTTTAGGAATCTGAGTCTTGGAGCAAAGGCTGAGATTGCCATGGACAAGCATGTGACGTACCTGGATATGAATACAAGACAAGAGTTAATCGAGTTGTTGAATGGAACGAGGAACAAAGCTGTGTGAGTAAAACTGCTGCACTGGATATATTGTGAAGGGCATGAAGGCATAAAGTGCTGTTCTGTTTCCAATTGTTTACAGGGTTATACAGCAGGTCTTCCCATGTTTCATTCGAGCACCAAGTGACTCCAATGCAAAACCTATTGAACAGCTTTATAAAGGTAAAGTATGAACAGCATTTTGTTTGTACATGAGTGTGGTTTTCCAGCACTGATCTGAACGTTTAAGTGATCAAAATAACTTCTGTTTCTGGAATTAAAGGAAGAGGCTATTTATTTAGACGCTAAAAGAAGTACTTAAAGGACTAAAGTACTAAAAGAAGTACTTAAATAAAAGGTAGTTAAGTTTTTTTCCCCACAGCATTCAGGATTCTGATTGCTCAGAAGGTTCTCCAATAACATCTTTGCACAAGATTTTTTGAAATTAATTTTCTCAGTCAGTATTTGGACATTTGTTCCTTGTAATATATGACTAATAAAAAAGTTTTTCATTTAACAGATTTAACATTTATGGAAGGAATCTTCTGTGTTAACACTTCTAACAAACAAATAAAAAACAGTACAATAATAGGAGCAATAACAAGTTATTGTGAACAGTGAAATGAGCTATAAGATAAAATGTACCTTCCCGACTTTATTCTTGGAATCTGCAAATATTCTCCAAAATACTTTAATGGATTTTTGTTCATGCCAATATATAATCTTTCCAATGTATTAACTTTCACTTCATGCATTCATATCATTCATTATTATTGTGTACAATAATATTCATTCATTCATTCATCTTTTACCGCTTCATCCGATCTTCCCTCGGGTCACGGGGAGCCTGTGCTCAGGTGTCTCAGGTGTCTATGGGCATTAAGACAGAGTACACCCTGGATGGAATGCCAACCCATTGCAGATCACACACTCACACACATTCAAACACTAGGAACAATTTTCCAAGGTGCCAATCAATCTACCGTGCATGTTTTGGACCGGGAGGAAACCGGAGAACCCGGAGAAAAAACAACTGAGGCACGGGTGTAATAACCCGGATCCTGGAGGTGTGAGGCGAACTTGCTAACCACTAAGTCACCGTGCCCCTCACAATAATATTCAGTGTATTTTTATTAAAATTATTAGTCTTTTTTATTATTAATGTAGTACAGTATCTTTCCTACTTATACAAAAAAATATATACCAAAGAAAAGTAATTTAAGTACATCTAGAGGTAACGTCTTTTCTAGCACAGCAGGACACATTGCAGTATGGTACTATGGTACTGAGTTTGAAATGAATGGTTTTGGGAGCATTTTAGGGTTTAAACTATAAAAGAATATGCATTTATAGGCATTCTTTGCTACATTTTTCACAATTCACGGGTCCTCTAGGAATTTTGGGGGACTCTATGTGCTGTTCAAGTAAAAAAAAAATACAAAAAAATAATTATCAACAATGACTTAATACAATTTGAAGTCTTTTAGAACAGGCGTGCAGCCGGCTCACGTTTTCCTTGTGACCCCTGATACACTTCCTTTTTTTTATTATTATTATTATTATTTACATTCCATTTGTTGATGTAGAGGGTGACTATAAGGACATCCTGTTGGCTCTGGAGAGGACCAATAACAGCAGTGGTGAGATTCAGGAGTGGTGGATTGTGGACCAGCCATCTGCAGAGAAGATCAACATCAGATCTGGGGCGAAGGCAGAGAGGAAGGGGGAGGCTGGACTGCAGCTGTATGTCTTCAATGATAAAGTTAGTCCACCGAGCCTGGGTTTCCTCGCCGGCTATGGGTAAGAGCACTTATAATAAAGCTAGAGCACTCAGTACATGTCCATTATATTACATTAATTTGAGCCCTAAACAGGGACGAATACGTGACATTAATGTGTGCCGATTCTTCCCTCTCGCAGGATCATGGGTCTGTATGCCTCCGTGGTGCTGGTCATAGGCAAGTTTGTGCGCGAATTCTTCAGCGGCATCTCGCACTCGATCATGTTCGAGGAGCTGCCGTGTGTGGATCGCATCCTCAAACTGTGCACGGACATCTTCCTGGTGCGAGAGACCGGCGAACTGGAGCTGGAGGAGGATCTGTACGCCAAACTCATCTTCCTCTACCGCTCACCCGAGACCATGATCAAGTGGACCAGGGAGAAGACTAAATGATCCGACATGAATCTACAGGGAACATACACACACACACACACACACACACACACACACAAAAGGAATGCAGAGAAAAGATGATGGAGAGGAGTGTGTCTGCTCAGTCAGAGTGCTCACACAATGATGAATACGCAAATGGCTTCCCAATGTGGAGTCAACAACAATGTGACCTACAGGTTTAGCAAAACTGAACGCGAGCAGCCGAAGGGCCCGGTGGGAATAGAGCAGCTGCTACGGACTTTAAGAAGCATTGCAGAGCTGTGTTCTAGCACCCCCTACAGGCTGAAACAGATATGAACTGGATTGTGCAATATACTGTGCTGGAAGCTGTAAAACACAAATGACTGAGCGAGAAATGAAAGAAAGTGACTGAAAGACACTGGCCACTTTGAACTCCAAAGGAAAAAAAAAAAAAAAAAAAAAAAAAAGCTAAAAATGTTCAGGTAAAAACTCAAATGAAATGCTACACCCTCAGCAGTGAGTGTAAAGAGAACCACATGTGGAAACCTGATCATCATCTCATCAATACAGTGTTTAGTTCGATTTCCCATATATGGCAAAGTACAGCCACATCATCAAGCCCGGTTTCTGCCCTGCAGTTACAGATGCTTTGTGTAGAGGAGGGTGGGATTGTGGTTCACTGACCTAAGCATAAAGCACATTTTAGAAACCTGGTGTCTTGGGGTCTTTCTGTCTGGCTTTTATTTAGTGTTAAGCCAATGGGGGAAATAAGCCAATATACAATAAAGATATACATACATATATATATATATATATATCTATATATATATATATATATATATATATATATATATATATATATATATATATGATATATCTATACTTGCACCAATCATGCTTATTACTCTATATCTATATATCTATAGATAGATAGATAGATAGATAGATATAAGCATGATTGGTCAAGTGTTTGCAACAGTTCTTTGCATCGGTCAAGCAAATTAAGAAGTGGGTTTTATTCACTGAGCAAGTGTGAGAAAAATTTTCATTGGTTAAGTAAGTGTCAAAATGGTCAAGCAAGGCGTGTGCTTAGTGGATGTGGATTAGACATGACAAGCAACCATAACAGAGTTCTCTGCAAAAGAATGTGGGAGAAGGTGAAGCGAATTCCTGACCCGAACAGATCAAATGTGCCAGAGACGGTAAGCCTAATCTGAATTCCTTTACAAGTGGTATATATATATATAGTGTAACAAATAGACTATAAAACACAATAATGTGAGATTTACATTTTATATCATATTTTGAATTTTTTTCATCTGGAAAATGTTGCAATTTCTTTATCATCAAAGTGTTCATACTACACATTTACACATCTCTACATTTACATGCAATTCAGACGTTTTTGTTAAAAGGATACAGATCAATTATCATAGAACATGCACACGTCATCTCACCGCACTTCATTATTAGCAGACAAAAGGAATTGCACAAAAAAAAATCTCTCACACAAAACATTTCCTTCCAAAACCCATCAAAGTAAAACCTGAAAGTTTCAATTCAATTCTGCATGACCTCTAAGCCACAAAATGCATTATATTCAGATTCAGGAGGTAATATTAAGGCATCTCATGCACTTGTTAATCACACACATAAATATTGTCTGCATTTAAATGCGTAAACAGATGGGAAATGAGATATAATATCAAAGTGAAGTAAGTGATTAAGGATGACTTTTTAAATATTTGATGCTTTTTCTGCGTTATATTTTCAGGCACGACTGTTTCCCAAAAGTGCAGCATGTAGGGTAAACTGGTATTGAGATATGACATTGGCTTAGAAATATATACAATAATAATAATAATGATGATGATCACCATGGTAACATTTAGTAGTATTGTATGAACAGCGTGTGTCCCTGATGAAAAGAAACCGAAGTAGTCAAGAGGTTTTATGTATTAAGTAAATGTTACTTTTCTTGTTACTATAAATCACCTATTACTAGATAGTATTTTGGACTTTGAACATATTTTCTTTTTTATTAGTTTTCATTTTAAAGAATTATGCAGTGAAAAACACATTGTCTATAACTTCACAAACACAAGAGAATATTATTTTGTATTGGGAAATGCAAAACAAGGAACTTTCAATTCATCACTGAGGATCTCATGCCTCAATACTCAGGCTGAAGGTGAGATGTATGTAGTTTTTTCGGCTGTGTTTATTAAGCCAGATCAAATGAGGCTAAGGCTATGGAGAGGAATTCTTCCAGTAGCTTGAGGAAATGCATGGTGCACTTACAGCATCCAGACCTGGAGTGGAGAGAAGCTCTTATATATTTAGGTACAATCTGCTACCCCTTATGAACTGCTATGCTTGAATCAGGAATGGTTTTTGAATTGCAGATTGACTGTGTAAAGCCACATTTATATTGAAGTATTTGGGACTGTCGTACTGATTTGCTGGTGGATGCACTGGCAACAGACACCATCTAAATTATAAGGGATAGTAATCAAGACTATTTTCCTCCAATATCAATAAGCCATATTAATAACAAACTGGCAGGATGTCACTTAAAACCTCAAAATAAATATCAGATGCCATTTGAGATGTTACTTATAAAAGAACGACTGGGACTCAATTCCCTAATTCCTGATCGAGCATTATAGCATAGCAGAACACACAAAGAAAAGGGGATAAGGTGGTGTACCCCCCCCCTTCCCATCAAAAGCAGGATGTTCTGTTCTGGAAAATCTCTCCCTGTGGCTGGACCGCTGGGAGCAGGAACGTTGTGGACGATTAGACTAACTAACAGAGTCCTCCGGCATACTCATCCTCGTCTTCCTCGTGTTTAGCAGCTCCACTGTTTAGTCCTCCATCTCCAGCAGCTGGCTTTTTCTTCTTCCCTCCTCCAGGCACATTGAGAGAGATTGCCAGCTTCGCATACTGGAAAATAAAAACAAACAAAGAAAAAAGAAGGTCAACATGACCTGGAGCTTCTGATTTGAAGCATTGCAAGAATAAAATTTGCAATATTTGCTAAAACCACACACACATACACAATCCTAATATAGAGTCTTGGTATTGCTCATATATACATAGGTACACTATAGTTGAAATAGAGCTGATGCTCTTTGGAATACTGGGGGCCACACAGCACTAGGTTTGGAAACACTAAAATACACCAATACTGGAATAGTGCGTACAACTGTAGTTTAAAGGGTTTTCACTATTCTCCTGTAAAAGCATTATTATATTTTATATTATTATATATTACATTATTAATAAAAGCAGTATTATATTTATTATACTCTGTTTGAGTCAAATTATTGCAGTTTGAGCTTTTGTGTGATCACCAAACTGTGGGGCTAATAAACCCCACCCCACATATTCAGCGGTCCTTTGAATAAGGCCAGAGACATTTTTTTTTTATTAAAATTTAAATTTTACTAATTTAATATCTATATTTGATAATAAATGTTAATTAAAATAAAAAGTTATTAGAGGTTTTGGCACCTATATGTATTGGAACTGCTAGCTATCGGCAATAATCCATATTGATGTAATTACAAAAGCGACCTCTAGAGGCAGAATCATGGATGCCAAGTGCCGTTTAGATTCCAGCACATTTTCATTGTAATGTTTATTGATCCAACAAACAAACAATTTAGTAACAAACATTTTTATTCTCCTCCTTTTATTACCAGAGCTGGTACAACCAAAAAAAACTTTCTTCTTTGTAATCTACACTTTCTATACCACCTAGTGGTTAGCTATAGAACTGGTTAACAAACACATTGTTCAATACTATTTTAAAATGAGTGTTTGTTTATTTATTTATTTATTTTACCCAATATGAATTTTAAACTAATTTAAAACTACCCACCACCAATTAACTATTGGTAGCATAACTATTTGTTAGGCTGACACACCAACGATATGCATAAGAAAAAGTTTTGATTTCAATAGCAACATATAGGAAAAAAATTTCATTATGATAGAAATAATGCTCTTTTAATAGGCTGTATATCTCTTGTAAAGTAATGATTGTTTATATGTATGATGAATAACAAAATGATACACTCATCTAAAATTTGAAGGCCTAATAAAAACATTTAAAATCATAATTGAATCTTAACATTAACACTGGTAGTCATGTGTAATTTTCACTTACAGAGCGACCCGATGCTCCATTGAAGAATGGAAAAGAAGCAAAACTTTGATGACCCTTGCTATAAAACTTTAGTTAAAGTCAATAATGAAGCCAAATTGTCTCTGAAAAGATCCAGATGTAATGTATAATAATGAAGATATAGTAAATACATCTTCTGAAACTAAAACAAATACATGGGTCACTCAAAATGAACACTATATTAATAGATCCTATATCAGTATAACAATGATGTGATTATAGCTGCAGTATTTCAAAATTCCTGGCAGTGAGTAGGATGCAACACTCACGTCGTTGTCCATATATTTGAATAGAGGCGAGTTGCAAACCCGGGCCACCTGCTCTTCATCCTGCTGGTCATATCCCTGTAACAGCTGCTCCAATGCGACGCAGTCCTCGCTCCCACTGAATCCTGGGATACTGTAGCTTTCCCTCACGCACTTATCGGCCGCTACAAAATCTCGTCGGTGCAGGTGAACCAGTACTTGTGCGATTGTTTTCTAAATGTAACACAACAAAAGATCTTCTAGACCATGAGGGTATGTAAGATCTGAATCTACAGATTTAGAGGACTGGGTTAAATAGGACAAACCTTAAAGCATGTCGGGTAATTTTCAATGTCTCTGTACATGTTCTTCTCCTTTTGGATCGACACTGCTGCTTCATCAAATCTTTATTCAAAAAAGAACCAGATAAGAACATGTCAATTAGGATAAATATCAGCTAGAAAGTGGATATTGTGGGGTTTAGAAACATTACTTCTTTTGTCGGACGAGAAGCCGAGACGCTTTGCCAAGCAGCTCCACGGCCTGCCGCAGACGCTCCTCGTTCTGTAAAGAAAAGAAAGAAAAAAAGAAAAAAACAACACAGCAACAATATAGCTTTTTGCCGATAGTTCCAGCAATTAACAATCAGCAAAAACAATGAATCGTTCCAACTTCAGACAAGATTTTAATAAAGGACCATTCAAAAATATATTCTATAAAAAAATGATATATTCTGTATTTCATCTCTTACAGAGAACAGCTCTGCCAAAATCAATTCAAGTGCAAATGCATATTTTTATTTATTTATCCGCTATATCATTCACTTGTATAGAACTGAATGATTAAAGGAAAACCATAAAATAAAAAGTAAAAATGTTATATAGCATCTAACACACTATTTATTTTAGTTACTGTGAGAGAGAAGACCCAGTCATATAAAATGCAAAGATCAATGCGAATGCAATGCGTTGATCAATGCAAAAGTGAAAAGCCTGACACTTACCTCAAACACTGATGCAGCTTTCTGATACAGATCCACAGCTTTGGCTAAATCCACAGTTTCTATTAACCTGCCAATCATATTTTCCCCATTATAATACTAAAACACCTACAAGATTTAATTATAGCAGAGGAAGGTTTTAGAAACATTTAATTTCTTAATAATGACTCACTTCCCAGCTCTGTCGAGAGCCATGGCAGCGGTGTCTGGTGTTCCGTTTTCAATATACATCATACTGGCTTTCTCTATGTACTGAATTGCCTCAGGAAGTCTCTGCATGTCCTGTAAAAGACAGAGGCAAATTGTATAAGGTTGAAACTTTTCTGCAGTATTTATTATGGGAAAAGTAAAACCTTGTGCCATGAAACAATTCATGCATTTCTTTGTTTAATATATATTTTATAATGGAATGAAGCTATTAAAGAAATCAAGGTAAAACATATTTAACTATGAGCATCTCGAACTCACATAATGCCTCTAGTATTTGATGGTACAAAAATAAAAGTTGAAGATCTCATTAGAAAGGACTGACCCCAGAACTGGTGAATATTGGTGTGTCACAACATTTACCGGCCCATCAGGTACAATTTGAAAAGCGTAACAATAAAAATGCTGTTTTCACGAGAAACGAGTGGTTTATGATTTGGGTTTGCTGCTATTTTGCACATTTAACCAGAGTAAATATTGTGTTGATTTAAGGAAAAATTATATATATATATATATATATATATATATATATATATATATATATATATATATATATATATATAAGATATTATATCATATCTCATTTAATATAAATATATACATTTTAATCATCAGAGCAAAAACTTCCTGCTCTATCAAATTCATAAATATGGACCAATGACATTTTCTGAATCTCTACCAGGACCCACCTTTAGCATCATCCCTGCCTGCTCGAGAGCCCTGTGGAGAAATCATAAATCAGCTTCAATGTTGTCTGTATATACACATGCAGAAATCTGTAATGCTATTGAAATTATATGCTTCAAAATCTCACTTTGCAGCATGGAAAAGTCTGTAGTTTGACTTAAGGAGAAAATGCCAGCAAAAGCATGGTGTATTTTAGTCAGTGCTCTGTGTATGAAGTCTCAGCAGACAGAATACACAGTACCAACAATTCTGTTGTAAATATTAAATGGGACATCGTATACACACACATTTAGCTAAGAAAAAAAAGCCAGTGACAGGTGAAAGGATACGTTCTGTTGTTGGTGTGTGCCTCTGCCTCTTGCAAATAAGCGTCTTTCGCTTCTTCTAGCTGTTTGGCATTTTTAAAAGCGACAGCTGAAATTAAACAGAAAAATGTGTTAAAGAGGAGGCATACTATAAACACATTACCCATATGAATAGCAAATATTTATTTACATTTTTGTACTATTCCTGATGACAATATAATCATGGTTTTTAAATGAATTGGTATATAATTTTTTTACTACTTAAAAATTAACATCATTCCCATAAACAAAGAGCATTCTTATCTTGATTCCAAGATTCATCCATTTGAACAAATACAGAAGAAATACTGCTTTCATTGTATGTATTGGAAAGAACCAAAATATACATAAAATACATACAAATATAAATGGGGTATAAATATTGCCTGGCAAAAAAAGAGGGATTATAATCTTTCAGTTTTTGGATATATGGTATGGTCAATGACATGGCCCTATGAATTAAAAAAAAGTCCAGTATGATGTAGATGTACAGGGCATTGAATCATTACATGAATGTTTACATGAATTGTTCACTAATGTATCTATTTAGTTAATTGCTTAATTTGTAGTTCATTTGTAAAAAAAATCATAAAATCAGAATAAACTACAAACAATGTCGTATTATTATTTACAACATGCTCATACTTACATTGCAACCCAGATTTTGTACTATAAAGAGCCAAAACTCAAACTTGATTAAGATACATAGATCAAAAACTCATCATGATTTCATAATATACAAAACAGATAGAAAATATTTCTTTTGTAATGCACTTTTATTCATTGAAGTTCCAGTACAGTGAACCTTAAGGTTTTTCCAAGTGCCATTTTCCTCTTTATACACACACACACACACACACACACACAATGATGCGCCAAATCAGATCTTCGGCCTGTAGGCTCTAGTTTGAGCATCTATGCTATTCAAGCAATAGGGGCACGGTGGCTTATTTGGATATCACATTCTCCTCACACCTCCATGGTTGGGGGTTCGATTTCCGTCTCCGCGATGTATGTATGTATGTATGTGTGTATGTGTGTGTGTGTGTGTTGAGTTTACAAGTCCCCCTTCACCCCCCCGTGCCTCAGGGGTTTTTCTCCGGGTTCTCCGGTTTCCCCCCGGTCCAAAAACATGCACGGTAGGTTGATTGGCACCTTGGAAAATTGTCCGTAGTGTATAAATGTGTGTGTGTGTGTGTGTGTGTTTGCCCTGCGATGGGTTGGCATTCCATACAGGGTGTGTCCTGCCTTGATGCCTGAAGACGCCAGAGATAGGCACAGGTTCCCCACGATCCGAGGGAAGAACGGATAAAGCGGTAGAAGATGAATAAATGATGATTTCTATTCACGGTTGGGCAAATTTATTTCAACATATTTAGACGCACGTATCTTTCTTGTCCCTGGCGTTTAGGTTTAGTGGAAAGCATCAGAAAAATAGAAGATATTATAAGAGGAAAGGGAATCCATTTTGAGGGTTTTGGGTGTGAGGGTCAGGAGTCTACGTACATTTGGAAATATAGAATATGTATAATGCATACTTTATCTGCATTCATTACTAGTAAATAATATAAAAGGGGAGATTCAGATGTATATTATTCAATATACGATGTCAGACTCGCTCAGTGTGTGTGTGTGTGTGTGTGTGTGTGTGTGTGTGTGTGTGTGTGT
>JACRUU010000002.1:9491716-9609216 GCA_030449085.1 Kryptopterus vitreolus | reverse complement strand
AATGTCTCAGTGTTTGTATTATGAGAGATAATTGCAGTGCAAATTTGTATCATTAGGGGGCAGCAGCACAAACATAACATTAGCAGTGCTGGACAAAAAAAGGCTTTTAGTCCATGTAGAGAAAGGCTAGTAAAAAAAAAAAAAGAAGTTATTTGAGTAAAAGTGCACAAGTATTTGCTTTAACCACTTGAACTGATTTACAATCATATTAAAAAATTAATTATGTGTGTTTTTGCAAATATGCATCAACTGGCATTGGAGGAATATATACATTAAATTTGCTGTGTGCAAAGTAGTTTGATGCGATTTTGCAATAGTTTCTACAAGGGGTTAAATGTACTCTCTTGTTAAATGTTCCTATTATCACTTTTTGTCTTGTTTAATTAACCCAGTTTATGTGAAACGACTCTAATGTTACTCTAATGTTAGCGCACAAATCTATTAATAGAATGATATTAATGAGTCAAACCCTGATTAAATTGATCATAAGCCCAATACCTCCTTAACACCTTCTATTTTTTTAAAGCACCATTGGGTGTTAAAGAAATGTGGAGTCAGGAGTTTTTTTGGTCCATCATTTATTCGAAACGAGTGTGTGCTCTACTCTAATGACTTGCTGTGTGTCTGACCAAATAAGTTAAATAAAAAGGCACAAATGCTTTCACGAAATAATTTCTTCGCTCTCCAACTAAACACAAGTGTATAATATTTGACCATGTATCATTTACAGATCAAATAATATAATACTAGTAGGAGTCATGACAACATGAAGGTCCAAACTTAAAAACATGTTAAACAAGTAGCCCTTTATTTGTAGCAGCAATAGTTTGTTGTATAATACATAATTTCTTCAGCCAACGCCTCAATATCACTAATGATATACATGCCACAATTATTAAGTTTCAATTGCCATAATCATTGGGGACATTTATTAAATACATATATGATATATGAAAACTGGATCTTACATCTTTTAATTTAGTAATCGGTTTGTAAATCGGTGGTTACATGTTGCTAAACTATCTTTAGCCAGCCTTCTTATGGATCTGGAAATGAATGGAGTGGCTTTTGTTCTTAGGAATATGGTCTATAGTGTGAGTTTTATTTTTAATCTGGGTAGCGTTTGAACCACACTCCTTTGCAGGTTTTACTCAAAGGTTACTGCTTATGCAGGAATCAGGCACTTCCAAATGCATTCCACTTTACAGCATGCACACAACTGTGCTTCATTTCATTGTGCTTCACCAGTTTTATTTATTTTTTATTTTAAACTTATAATTTATTAATAATAAATTGTAATAAACACTAAAATTAGTTGTCAACTTTTCTAGAATTTTATAGGCCGGTGTTAGCGGGAAGGGGGTAGCTTAGTGGTGAAGGCATTGGAGTCTAGATCACAAGTTCAAATCCCTGCCACTCCTAGACCTTTAAACAAGGCCCTTAGCTTCATAGCTGCTCTGGATATGGGTGTCCTCTTGTTTTATATATATATATATATATATATATATATATATATATATATATATATATATATATTGGGCTATATACATTAATCTGGGCTAACATTTGTTGTTAAACAAAGGACATTTAGAATGTTCTTAGGATTTTATGCTTTTTAACGTCTCAGATAAAGGGTCAGCCTTTTCATCAGGTTTCTAACTATATCACTTTTAAATGCCCAAGCGAAATTTAGCTCATTTGATAATAAGGAACACGATCCAAAGTGACCAGACAGAAGTCAGGTGTAATTGTTCTATTTCTAAAACAGTGGAAAAAGAAAAAACGAAATGATATGGGCCCTACAATAAAAAGACATATTTAATACAATGCTAGCTATCATTATGTATGACTTTTAAAGTGCAAATATCCACATAAAACAGTATCATACAAAAGCCACAAAATAAGACACAATTTCAGAAATATTAAAACCTGTTTTAGACTCAAATAAGTACATTTGGACCGTTGAAATTCCATTTTCGGAAAACAACTGGTTCAAAACCAGGCCAAAATAACAGACATTAGATAGAAACACCAGTAACCTTTTTCTTTTGTTTTTTTTTTAATCTGATAAATACTATTAGACACATCATGTAGTGGCAAGGTTATTACTTTTACAAACATATTGCACACCATGTCATCTTAAGCCTCGCACACCCGAGAGCACTCAGTCAAGAAGCTGCAGTAAATGAACTGCTTGTCAGAAGACTCCCGGTGTTCTCAGTAAAAAGCTGGGTTGGTGTGTTCAATCACGCAGCGCCTGCGGTGGCGTCGTATCAGTTTCAGCGCCTCTGCCGGCACCTCGCACTCCTGTACGTTCAGCATCTGTAGTTCCGGACAGCCTGTCACTAATGCTCTCAACCCTCTGCCAGTTATACTCTCACATCCTTTTAAACTGAGCCTTCTGAGGCCGGCGCAACAACGGGCCAGCATCTCAAGTCCCAGGTCTGACACTAAGGGGCATCTGCCCACATCCAGCGCCCGCAGTTTAGGACAGCCACGTGCGAGATGGCTCAGGCCCTGATCTGTGATGCCTTCACAGCCCCGGGAATTCAGGTAGCGCAGGCGCGGACAGTAGCGTGCTACATAACGCAGGCCTACATCGGTGATGCGGCTGCAGTGTGCCACGCTCAGATGGCGGAGCTGACCCTCCATGCGGGCCACTTCGCGCAAGCCAAAGTCACCCAGTAAATGGCAGTCGCTCAGACTGAGCTGGCGCAAAGCAGGGCAATGAAGAGTCAGCTGGCGTATGGCTTCATCTGTCAGTCGGGTACAGCGGCGCAAATAGAGATGTGTGAGGAGCGGGCAGTGTAGCGCGATGGCGCGCAAGCCTTCATCCTCCAGAGACGTGCAGTCTGTCATGTCCAGATAGCGCAGGCCAATCTGCTGTCCATGGAGTGGAGAGAGAGGCAATGAACTCTCCTGAGTCAGACTTATACATGTTACTTTAGGGCAGCCTAATGGGAAAGAAAGAGACGCAATGTGAGTACAGTTCAGTTCAATCCTGATCACATTTCCATTGACTTCTCTCTGATTGTTTAAAAATAATATTAATTACCACACAACAGAAAAACTGATCATACTGTAAAACTGAAATCACTTAATATATGTATAAAGATATGAATGACATCATCACTTTATTCGTTTTTATGAAAATAATTCATTAATTTGTTTATTTAACAAAAGCAAAGAACCGTTTGCCATCTTTCCCATAGATTACACAAGTTCACAGACTCCCACGACTGGCTAATGTTGTGAAAAGATGACGTCCAAGTAAACACCCACAGAAACACTTTACGCACTGTTTAACATGGCCCCTGTCTTGCTACGAGATTCTTTTTACATTCTCAGTCGATGCTATAATTCCGATTATTATTCAAGGGCTCAAAAGATTTTTGCGGTATTTTTTTAACTCGACTCATGTTTTACGTCTTCTTCTGAGGGGAAAAAAAAACGTATAAAAGGTAAAAAAAAAAAATAAAAACACAGGGCAACATTTTCATGTCAAAGGACACGTTTTCGTGTCTGTTTCCTTTGAGTTGAAATCGATACGACATCTTCCTTTTCTCACACTCAGCGTGCGCAACCGCAAATAACAAAACCGAGTCTTATGACAAAGGGTTTACTTCCTTTTCTGAATGGTGTACCATTAGATTTGCCCACCAAGGATTTCTTCAAGTTGTGTCATTGCATTAATGAAAGCACCAGACCAGCCTTTCTCCTTGAGGTTGAGACTCTCGGAGCTCAGCAGACCTCTCCTTCTCCCAGGGGGAACCATAAGACTGGCAGTAATTCCCAAATTCTTTAATGCTTTTCCCAGCTTTCCTTGCAAAGTAGCACTGCAATGAATTACTCTCCCAGCAAAATCCAGCAGCGTGATGGATGATGGCAGCCATTCGGCACCGTGAAATATAGATTATATGTTGATAAGTTCAGCATGTCGACTAAGCCATGTTGGTGAATCATCCACACCACATGGCTAACTATTACACAACATGAAACACAAGTAATTCTCTCTAAAAGAAATTTATTTCATTCATTCATCATGCTCAGTAAACATCCAGGTCAGATCCGTGGTGAGAGTCCCAAGAGCTGCCAATTGAAAACATTCGCCCATTTGACCCACTGGCATGTTTTCTGAAGGCTTGATCAAATCGTACCAATAGTATCCCAAGCTCAGGATCAAACTAAGAAGCTACTAAGAACTAAACTCCCCTACAGATAATTATTTTTACTTGAACAAGAAATCCAACATGCTTTTCTTACCGGAGACATCCAGGTGCTCGAGGTTCGGACAGCGGGACACGACGTCAAATACCGCCTCGTTGGAAACGTTATAACAGCCTGCTACCTCGAGTTGTCGTAACTCGGGGCAGCACTGAGACAACACGCGGAGGCCACGATCGGACAGCCTCGGGCATCTGCTCGCTACCACCGTCTCCAGGGTGAGACAGACGTTGGGGGTGTCCTGGCAGAGGCGTTGAGTGAGGACCTTTAGGGCTCTGTCGGCATGGAGCAACTCTCCACTCAGTCGAATGGTTTTCCAAAGACGTGGATCCCAGGCCAGGGTGTACCATCGCCGACACACTCTGGCACAGCGGCAAAGCTGCGGCGTGGACAGGTGACAGAAGATCTGCAACATGACAGTGTCGGGAAGGAATTCGGCGTGCGCGGTGGCGTGTAACTTGGAGGCCTTCTTGCAGCTTCCAGGAGGAGCATGGACGATAGCGACAGTTTCTCTAGGAACCGTGGGGGATGGGGACGGAGATGAAGACTGAGACTCGTGTCCATTGGGAAGAGGAGAAAGTTGACTCAAGTTCAGGATGAGAGCAGGACTCGGGGTGCTATGCGTCCTCATGCTCAGGTCTGAGTCTGGAAAGAGGATATAAAAAAAAGAGCGACAGGAACAAGGGAGAAAGAGTTGTTAACACTTACACCCGAGCTTTGATCAATGCAGTAATGTATTCAAATAAACTGTAAGCCCTCGCTTTAAACTGTGAAATAGTCTGATTAACTTATCACACTTAATCATTCCAGCCTGGTTCACCACATGTCATCAAATACTGAAATAAACACTCAACATTTAAGCACTTTCAGATCAGGAGGGGATTTCCACTGCTATCGTTTCAAGGCAATTTTTTGCGTTGATCAAGTGTCACTTTTATCTTAAATATCTCATGAAAGTGTTCAAAGGGAAAGACATTAGATAGCATGTGTGGTGTTTCATGATTGGCCGTAATAAACACTGAGTGTCGTACTATCTGCAGATGTGACTGATTGCAGTGATAGAGAGCAAACACGTGCAGAAACCAGGGATCGCTTGGCTGGATCTCAAACCCAATGGCGTGAGACAGGGGTTTCTCAGTGTAATCACGTCACGCTTTTTAATCCGATTCTCGGACTCTCGAATCCATCTCAAGTTCTAGCAGAAATCTCACGAACGAGGCGTTTCATCAAGGAATTATGAACTCTTAATATGTGGGAATTAAACAAGCCTTCCTTGGACTCTGATAAGAATCTTTAGGCGTAGATCTAACTGTATACGATATAAGCACTAAGCTCTTTGCTAGATAAGGAGATTATGCTAAATTGGGAACATTATTTTCATCTGTTTCTGCCTTCACGTCTGATACGTTTTTTTTTCCATATTCAGAAACAATATAATGGCAAGAATAATAACCTATGTACTGTTACGTGCATAGACCCTGTCTCAATAAAGTGCTCCATTTGCTGAGTTTGTGGAGATGATCCTAGTGAGGAAATGAGGGTTTAAATGTGATACTCCGTTATGTACAGGAAATATCTTTATTATTGCACCTGGGCTCCTCAAGGTCGTTTGGTAAGGAATCAGGATCAGTCTGGAGGAATTAGTGAGGCATCCAAAACACCAAGCCCAACAGCCCATCAAATTCCTCCTTCGCGCTGCCATATTCTGGTCACAGGACCGCACGAAGAAAACATTCATGCAGCTGTAGAAATACCTCGTGTTCCTTTTTTTTTTATGGAGAAGATAAATGAGTATCAGATTTTTGTGTTCAAATTTCATAATGAGCTGTCTCATAAATGACTTTTGCGTGTAATGAATATTCCAGTCTTGACTTCTCGACGAATTTGTATTTCGGGGGCGTAGTTTTTATGATGGTGGCGTTGCGAGTGGCCATCTTGTAGATTTACGCATCGCTACGGACAGTCGGATCCTCTCTTTAACAATTTTACACATAAATGACACACAGATCCTCCCGTTTCTTTTGGCTGTTGTAAATCACGGTGACTATTTTGTGTGTGTGCATACAGCATGTCAGGTAGATTTGTATTCCAGACATGACCCGAGCACACGTTGATTGGTGGCCAGGTCATGATGACATACACAGATTCTCTCTCCAGGGGGGGGCAAAATGAATTCAGTGGGACAACAGACAGCTTCCTGAAAACTAACCAACCATCCAAGCATCGCTCAGACATGCAGAGACAAACCAGGAATTTATTCAGTACTATCTAGAGAGTATTAAAAGACAAATGAAAACAAATTAACTGTATGTAATCTATTATTGCATGTCTGTATAGTTTAAAACCCTGATGCCAAAACAGTTCTCTCTTTTTTTTTGTCAAATTATTTATCTTGGCATATAAAAACATCCACTGAAAGTCATTTTAGTCTAGACATGTCTGTGTCCTGTGACCGCTATAGTTTCAAATCAATCGAGTAGCATGAAGTGATTAAAAAAAAGAAGCACGAAAACGAAAAATGTCCTTTTTCTCTGTTCCTGACAGACCTTATCATAAACTGGTTTTAGTACAATGACAATATGGTGCACTCCAGTGGAAATATTTGTCTAACCTTAGCTCACTTTACTTTATTCCTTTTAGACTAATGAAAAACGTAGCGATGACTTTGGCAAGATTTGATTCGGTTAATGCCTCCGACATAGAGTGAGCCCCATTTATCAAACTGGATATGTATGAATTTATTAATAAATAGTTCACAAGGGCAATTCAACAAGAATTATGGCGTCCATGACAATTCAATTAGTTAGCGTACGTGTCCTGCAGCAGTTTGTGTAATATGTAGAAGAATAGCTCACTAATGTGAGCCGTGACTGATCGGCTACACGTTTTATTCATTTGGCATGAGTTACTGGAATATAAAATAAAGATTACACCCTGTCGAGTTCGAATATATCATTCATTTGAATTACACGCACCGTTTTAATGAGGAATTTATGATATTCGTTTCTTGAAATAATGCAAAGCAATCCAGACAATATGTATAATAAGATACTTGTCATTAAATTATGATGAAATAAACACCACATTAAGAAAGATGCAGTGCAGTGCTGAGCTGCGTTATTGTACATCTTTAGCTGCTAGGTTGTGTGGGCAACATTAAATACAAATTAGCTGTGCTGTAATAATGCTGGGTATTTCATATGTGACTGGCATTTATCAACATATAAAATTAGACATAACATTATAAAAGTGAGGGGCACGGTGGCTTAGTGGTTAGCATGTTCACCTCACACCGCCAGGGTCCGGGTTCGATTCCCGTCTCGGTATGTGTGTTGGAGTTTGCATGTTCTCCCTGTGCCTCAGGGTTTTTTCCGGGTTCTACGGTTTCCTTTCTGGTCCAAAAACATGCACAGTAGGTTGATTGGCACCTTGGAAAATTGTCCCTATTAAGGTGTGTGTGAATGTGAATGTGAATGTGACTGTGAGTGTGTGTGTCCTGCAATGGGTTGGCATTACATCCAGGGTGTATCCTGCCTTAATGCCCATAGGCGCCTGAGATAGGCACAAGCTCCCCGTGACCCGAGGGAAGATCGGATAAAGCGTTAGAAGATAAATGAATGAATGAATTATAAAAGTGTATCTTCATCATGGTACCTGTTAGTGAGTGGAATGTATTAGGTAGCAATTTGCACTCAAAGCAGGAAAAACGTAACAGATTTAAGAGAGGTGGAGTCTTGTGGGGTGTTTCCAGTCTGTACTGATCAGAATCTATCAAAAGTGGTCCAAGGACGGGAAAGTCCCGGGTTGTCAGGCCCGTGTTGTCTGATCGCAAAACACACATGCTCAAATTGCTGAAAAAGTTTATGCTCGACAGGTCAGGATTGGTTCAGCAGCAAAAGCTGGGAGATCAACACAATATCAGGGAGGTGATCATAATGGTATGCTTTATTGGTAGTCATAAGATTATGCCTCATTAGTGTATAGGAGTTTTATTAAAACATTCCTGTCAAAATATCTTGATTGCAACACTCAATCTCCACCAAGAGACAATCGAAGGTAGCCATGAAGACCTGGTGTTTTCAGAAGAATCCAGTGAATACTCTGGATATAAAAGATTTTTTATGTACTGTACCACACACAAATATAAACCTGAGCAGAAATTCGCCCCAAGGAAAAAAACAGCTTCAGTATAAAAGAGAAAGCTGAAGAAAACGACTGGAACAGGCGAGTAGATGGATTAGGTCAATCCCCACTCAAAGCACCAGTCCTTCTACAACCAATATCTTAGTCCTGGGTGGTCTCACTATGTATCCGTTCCCAGTGGATTTGTAGCACGTAGCACATTCGACACATTATATGCAGCTGGAATCAACCCAGAGCAGGCAAGCTGACTTCTCCCACGGTGAAACAAGTCCCTGTCAGATTTCACTACCACTCTCCCTGGAGCTGCATTTAAAGAGCTACATGGCAAAGTGACCACATCTGCCACAGGTTTCATGCCTCTAATTCCTGAATAAAAGACTTCAAGATGGTCATTGCATCCCACAATCTTCGTGTTTACCCTCGGACTTTATAAATAGTGAAGCAGACTTTGGCTCATATCCAGAGTTTATAGGCACGTACAGTCACGGGCAGTTTACTCTAAACACAAGTCCATATACGACACACAATAGAGATCCAATATATGATCGGGCAGGACAACAGAAGCTAGCATTGTGTCTTATGAGATTCACTACTCGGTTTTTTGTTAAATTATTAATGAATTAAAAAAAACATCTTTAAAGGAAAACTCCACCATAAATGTGTTTTGTACACACCTGTGCTGTATTATTGGTATTGTTGGTATTGTATATCAATTGTATACAATATCAATTGTAGCTGTTTTACTGTCTTCAGCTAGAAGATGGAGTAATTGCAAATTTCCAGTGGCACCACAATCAGAAGGCAGCCAAACAGCATTGTGGTAAATGTTGGAAACTGTTAAGGGAAGCCAGAACAGACCTACATATTAATAAATTAGATTTTAAACAAATAAAAAAAATCAAATAAAAAAGAAACATAAAATTGTTGGGTGTCAGTAGAGATTTAGAAGTTTTTCCAGTTTGGAGTTTTTCTTTAAATTGGGAATGTATGGTAAATGAAATCAAGTTGTTATTTCAGAAATGATTATCATTATTTTATTCCAGTATACTTTATATAAATGCTCTCATTATTATTGATTTTATTTTGAACTCGAGGAAGGTTCACTTGTCCAGACATTCATTTAAGTGGTTTCACTGTTATAAATATAGGAATCTCTATGGAGCAATGGAAAAAAGTATTATTAATCTGGATACTAAATCAAATTGTTATACTGCGTCATACTAAATAAGAATTTTAATGAAATAAGTTACATGTTCTTTACATTATCAATACCAAAGTCAGTTGAATGGTGAATACTAATATTAAGCTTCTTCTCTTTCAAATCAAATCATTTTTCATTTACGTTCTCCTGTCAGCTAAGCTCTAGTCGCATGAGACCACAGCTCCCATCAGCCATTGCACAAGACGTGGTCAGTTTATACAGCCAGTCACATGATCTAAGCACCTGAACTACATTTATGCACAACGAGCCGAATTGTTTAAGTCACAGTTATAAAGCACTCTTTGTCTAGTACTCATAGCATGTTCATGTTTATTTAATGCTGTTCTATTTAGTGTTTTCTTTTTTCATAGCCTTAGTCCTCTGTTATTTATGAGACATAATTACTAAAAGAGTATGCACCTGCACCCAGCTCCAAATCAGCCATGGCCTTCACATACTTTTATTTTTCCCCAACAACTCACAATTGTTTTTTTTTACACAATAGTTCTGTAGAGTGTAAGAATCTGGCTCAGGAGTCAGGATAACCAGTAATCTTTGCCATATATTGTACAGGTTACAGTTGAAAAAAAAAACTATTCCAAACGAACCCTACCCCCCCCCCCCCCCCCCCCCCCCCCCCCCCCCCCACTCAGCTTTTATCCAAAAAGCCTATCCAAAGTCAGCATATTAAAATTGATATAACTAATACTGCTCAGCATCACTTTTGTAAAGAATACATCAGCCTAAATGGAGAACCCTGCACTATTTGCCAACCAACAGCTCAGTAATTCCTAATCAACATAATATACTTGAACTTCATCCATTCGACTTGGGATGGCCAAAATAGCAGTTTCCAAAAACACTAATTAGTCTACATGTGTCCCTGATCAGGCAACGGTTCAGAGTCATCTAATCAGAAAGGAGATAATTAGCCCACCTACTTGTATTCCGTCTTGTATCGCAGCTGGCAGGCATAGCTAGATCAAGACTGGCTTTGTGCTTGTTTTCTTTAGCTCTATTGTGAGACTAAGTGTCTGCTTTTGTTCTCCCGTTCTTTGCAGCTGGTGCGATTTTACGTGTGTTACTACATCTGCGATTTCGCCCTCATCCCGCAGATGGAGATCCACCTTAAACGTCACCGTTCGTTTGAAAAGAAGACATCCAGGACATGTTCCAGAAGTGGCAGGAATGCTGTGCAAGGAGACTAGAGCTAGACTGGAAACTTTTTGATAATGTACCATCTCAGTTCCTAGACCAAACATTAGCAGGATGCCTTATTAATACACTGTACACCTGGATGGATTATTCATAACATAATACCAGATGGTCAATTCTTCTGTGCTTCATGTACAAGCAGAACATAACATCATGACAACTGGAACAACTTCATGATTATTACCCAAACACTAGAAAGAAGTTTAACATGTAAAGGTCACAATTTTCACTCTTGTTTTTACCTGTTTTGAAAGGAACAATGTATATATTTATTCAGTTATTTCTATTGAAGTGATGGGTACATACATTTTAATTAGTGAATGATTATCAACAAATGCAACATTCTAAATGACTGAATTACTGCCTGTTTGCTAAATAATTCATTCATTCATCTTCTACCGCTATATCCGATCTTCCCTCGGGTCACGGGGAGCCTGTGCCTATCTCGGGCATCTATGGGCATTAAGGCAGGATACACCCTGGATGGAATGCCAACTCATCGCAGGGCACACACACACACTCACACACACTCACATTCATACACTAGAGACAATTTTCCAAGGTGCCAATCAACCTATCGTGCATGTTTTTGGAGAACCCGGGGAAAAACCCCCTGAGGCACGGGGAGAACATGCAAACTCCACACACACACATGGCCGAGACGGGAATCGAGTTAAGTGCTGTTAAGTGTTAGTCTGTTAGAGCAAAAAAGTACAGGACATCCTCCAAAGGTGAAAACCACAAGAATTATACAAATTATAAATACGCCATTATAAATGGCTGGTTGTAATAACAGCATTGTCTCCCTTCTTCTGCTGAGGAGAACTCAAAAGACACTTTTGTTTGAGAAAAGCATCCTATTCTAATGAAAAGTATGAGTTTTGAACAAGACCCCATTCATTTGTTCATTATATACAATCAGTCACTGTTTGTTCAATAAATGGGAATTTGATTTTAAGTGTATAGAACCTTTTTTGGACAAGCATGTTCCTTGTGTGTATAAATAAGCATTATGGTTATTTTAACCCTACCATTTCTCTACAGATACGAAGGGGTTAAACAGAAATGGAGTTCAGGTGTGTGTAAAGGCATTCGGTACAATTTCTGTGGCTATTGTTTACAGGTAATTATTGAAAAAAATGTGTCTCTGTTTCGCTCGGTGGTTGTACAAGTGCAAAATATGCTGAACTGCATGGAAAAGCAAATCAAGATAACTAGTTAAATATGCTTCTTTTCCTCGCTGGAAGGTTCAAAATTTGTGACTTGTTCAAAAAGTATGGTGCAACACTGGGACACTTTAAATGTGGCCTGCAAAATCAACAGACCTCAAGCCCATGAAATATTTGTGGTATCATTTGATACTGAAAGAAAAATGTAGACACCAACAAACTGAAGCTGCACCCAATCAATAGAACAGTGGACTAAAATGGACAGGAATGCGAGGAAGACGTAAGAAGGAGCTACACATGCAACTCATCCAGAAAGATTACATGTGACTAATTAAAAAGAAAAAAGTCAATAGAGATAATCGGATGGTATATTTACACAGCAATCAGTGGTCTTGAAATCAGAACATAACGACTACAGGGTAAAAAAAGAGAATTACAACTTCAGAAATTACAGTCGTTTATTAAATATGACTAAAACCTAACGGCGAAGAAGCACTGAATCTGTTCCCAGCATCACTCTGAAGCCAGGACATATTAAAGTTTAACTGGACCCACTGGGTTTGTAGTGTGTGGAGAATTAGATTTGGGATTTAAACCAATGTCTGATTATCTCTTTAAACTGAATAGGAAATCAAATCATAAACTAATCTTCGTACCTAGACTAATACACACTCAGGGGTTAAACAGAAACAGCCAAGGCAACTGAAAATATACAAGAGACAAAACACAATCAAGGAGCCAAAATATCTCAGACAAATTCAGACTGTAATTGAACACTGTAGCGGAGGGGTGTGTGTGTGTGTGTGTGTGTGTACGTGTACATATCATGTAAAGGTTATCAGAATCAAGACATGCTGTGAGTCTGACATTACCAGTCTAACATGACCCAGTTGCAATTGCTGAATTATTCTTGATATGGATGTTGTTTATATTTAATCAGACTGCTGTTTGCGAGCATATAATGAGCCTCATATCTCTTCCAGCAGTCTGACCTTGACATGAACCGCTAGTAGCTGCACATGGTCGAGGAATCCACATGTTTGAGATATCAAAGAAAAAAAACAAGTTAAACATCTGGACTTTGGTTTGGATAGAGCACATTAAAGTGTGGGGGGGTACATTTGAAAGAAAACCTTCTGCATTTCAAGTGGGTAACCACAGAAAGGTATTTTGGCTGCCCCTATTTGCCAGTGATTGACAAACCAGCAGGGATCAGCATTTTGGGCTCATGAACGGACGTCCCGACAGAGCAATCATTAGCTACTATACTGAATTTCAGTGATTTGAGCTATAACTCATAAAGCTGAAGATAATGGATCACAACCTATTAATGCATTACTGAATATGTCGTTAAATGGACAATGGTGGGAAAGGCGAAACACGTAACGTGTAGTTCAGAAATGTCAAAATGTTCATGTGAACATTAGTGTGTTTGCAGCATATTTCGGTCACATTTAAATCTTTATTACCAAAAGGCAAAGCCAAGCCGGAGATTTAATTCGGAAACTTGAGTTCAAGATGTACGCCAATAATTACGCAAATGAATATCCATATCCAGTAGCCTAATGCACTGGATCACTTTCTAAGCTAGGGGCTGGATATTTTGGGTACAAAAAATATTAAACAGAAAATGAGGAGAAAAATAGCTTACTTGAATATATATATATATATATATATATATATATATATATATATATATATATATATATATGTATATATGTGTGTGTGTGTGTGTGTGTGTGTGTATTTTTCCCCCCAGTTTTATTTAATTATTTAATACTACCCTAGAATCACATTAAGGTCATTTGTGTGTATTTACTTCTCCATAAAAATTTTATGATGAAATATCGTTACAAACAAATATTAATATAGCGACCCTAGATAAATAAAACTGAGATTTCCAGATTTCATATCCTCCTGTGACTACAATAATTAAACTGTCATTGCCGTCTTACACGATGTATTTAATCCCCATATGTCCTTATGAGTGTCCGCTGGGTTCGATGTTTTCCTCTCAGCAAGGTGAATGGCAAGTCTAAACCGTCCCTAGATGTGGAAAAAGTAACCGTGTGTGTGTGTTTGTATGTTGATCATAAACCATGAATGTCATAAACCATGAATGTCATCTCTGAAAACAACCAATCTTCTTTATTCTTTAATACCGAAGGGTTTTCCTCTAAGAATGCTCTTGCTTCATCAAATGAAGCAATAACATGGTTACGGAACCACTGTCAGGTTTAATTAGTATATTGGATGGAAATGACGAACAGAGAAAGGGAGGATATTTTTTTCAAAATGAATGACCCTTTTGTATTGTCATTGAGCCAGCACGTCGTACAAATCCAGTGGAGCAGCTTTGTACATCATGAAGCAGCTGTGCGCTGACATGAAATCACCCAACCCCCCCGCCCCCCACCCGCATTTCCCAAAATTCGCAAAGTGCAAAAGCTTGCATGCTCTACTGCAGTACTGCTTGGCTAGATGGTCCAGCCCATCACGGTTCATGCCAGCTATGCCATGTGATGAGTTCCTTTCCATCTGGCTATTTTCATACACCTTTCATTCTGCCAAAGACTATCCCTGCACAGGAGAAGATGTGAGAAACCTTTTTTTTTTGCCACTTGCTGCTGAACTCTCATTGGCAAAGAGAACACTGGATGTCACTTCTTCACAATAAGGTGAAGGGAAAATAAAATGTGAGATTGAAAAATGGTGTGACATTGTGATAAAAAAAAATACACTGTGCTGCTCAATAATGAGGCAAAAAACAGACTTATAAAACGAGTAGCTCTGAGTCATAAAATGCAGTCAAATCAGTCCACTAGAAAGAGTTGGGGCTGCAGATGACTTGTAACACATGGGCAAATATGAAACGGAAATGGAATAGGCAAATATATTTTTCCATTTGTTTTGTAAAACAACAAACGGCATTTTTGTAAATAAGTGGAAACAAATTTGTAACATTTCATTGGCAGCTAGTTTTGTCCAACTCCGTTTCGTCCAAAGTAACGAAGGGTTCTTAGGTCAAATAAGTGTTCTTTAATTACAATAATAGAATAAATTGACACTGTCACAATGCACTTCTGGTCACTGTGTGTCTGAAGTTGGGTTGCATGATTAATCGGAATATATATATATATATATATATATATATATATATATATATATATATAGATATATATATATATATATATATATATATATATATATATATAGTATATGCTGGTTTGTACTTATATCGAGGGTAGATTGTAGATTGATGCATCGATGCCTAGCCTACCCCATAGCCTGCGCTCTAACCTGACACACCCTGCTCCAAAAAAGCAATTATGCATCACGTCAATGCAGAGCACGAGGTCTATGATTGGTTGGCTTGGCAGCGTATTTCCCGTGTACCATTGTACATATTCTAGTCCATAGTGAAGGTCCACAAAGCATGGACATGGACCAAGCAGTCAAAAAGGTCATCGAAGAAGTGAAAAATATTATAAATATAAAAAAATTTTGACAGCGCTATGATTCTTCGTCGTCATTTTGCAAAGACTGCCAGATGGCAGCTAATTCCTGTCACTGCAGAAATTCACCATTGTCGTTACAGCAGAAACTCAAAACACCAACAAAGAAACTAAACACCACACCACCGCCAGTTAGTGATATGGAATAGTCAATGCAGAGTGACTATACGAGAGCTACGTGCATAGGCTACACCGTTCACTCGTCACAGAAATATAAACCAGCATTATTTCCCTGCATTCACATCATGCTACATTCAAACATTATTGCTATTTTTTAAATCGTTATTGGTAGACTATTTTTGTCCCTGTTTTTGTACTTAACTTTTTGTGCAATAACTTTTTGTTGAGAATCGTGATCTCAATTCCCATTTAGAAAAATTGAGATTTTAGCAAAGATGCTGAAGCCACACACACACACACACACACACACACATTCACATAAGGGCAATTTTATTTCTTACAACATGTATTATAAAAAGAACCTCAAAACCCCACAAAGAACCTGCACAAAAATTGTGTTTATTACCTTCCATTCAAAGCATATATATAAATCTGGATGTTGACTTACATCTCAAATAAGCAAGCCACAGATAACTGCCTCAAAAGAAAAACTTCCTAATACAACATGATGAAGAAACCTTAAAAGACTAAAAAAGGAACCTCTAACTTTAAATCAGAATGCCACTTCAGAACCACGAGTGTCCTATTCACAAACCAGCATCACTTTCAATACACAAAAGCTCAAATCAAAGTGTCCACACAAAGGAGGTTTGAGTTCACACGAAAAAGGGAAAGTGAAGGACCAAATATGTGCAGTCCCATTTTGACCTCTGATTTCTTAATGGAGAACTCACCAAAAAAATAATGTATAAAGCCCATGATAAGTGCTGCAACGGCGCACAGTTCTCTACATTCTCTTCTTAGTTTAGATTTCAGGTTGTCTTGGGTTCTTTTCAGCAACCTCATGGCATTTTGGCATTTCTCACATAGAGAAATGGACTCTTCCACAGCAATATTTTACTAGTTGTTTTTAAAGTTCTCAGTGATTTAGATAACTGCTCGCTAGAAATATGTGTGCATGTGTGTGTGTGTGTGTGTGTGTATCCCAAAGCTGAGCAGAAAGATGAAAAGCTGTGGCGCAATTTGTTTTGAAAGTTTTACGTTACTGTTTATCTACTATACCAAGGGCATGAACACAATTGGTAAGAGCTTACATACACTCTTACCCAGGGTTTGCTGTGTTCCGGGAACATCATACTGCCAAAATTGGTGCACATCTTAAACACTTTCCATTAAACCTTTTTGTTTAAAGATTAGGGCTGTTTATGCAAACGCAATAACACAAATTCACTTTAACGGCACTCGTTTTATTAAAGCATTTTATTACCATGTGAGCGATCTGCTCCTTCACTCTGTGTTGTGTTTTAGATGAACAATAAAAAGAACAAATGAAAAAGGAAACTTTAGCATTGACCTGACCTCAGCCGCGCTTACCACTTGTTAGGATAACAGGTTGGAATATAAAAGAGGTGATACATGTATTTTATTAACAAAAAAAACACCCAGCAATGTTCATCAACTAACGCTTCCTAAATTTCCCCGAATTGCGCCTACTAGCTGTGCATTCACAAAAGGTATGATCTCCTCACCTAATTACCATATATTAACTGATATAAACAGTTTATATGGAAACAACCAAAACAGGAACGAAATTCTTAAAGGAGCCATGTACCATATTTAACCATTAAAACAACCACTAAAAATTTACATAGAAATGAATAAGAAATAAATGAACAAGAAATTAATATTAACAGGATAATTTCCATAGTGAAATAAATAAAAAACATTTTTAATGAAATGTATTTATATCCGGAACAGTTAGTTTTTATTTATGGTACATCCAGAATAGAAAATTGTGTGAAATATATTGACAGCACTAGTAAAGACACATCCAAGCACATCACACCCTGATAACCCCCAGTGATGAAATTTAAATTGGACCTAAGTGCATTCTGAGCCCAAGTCATTCTCAAAAGCCTGAAAACACATGAAAACATGCCACATGGGGTGTGTTGGATTATTGTTGCATTAATGACTAGTGTTTCCAGATTAGGTACAGGATCTGTTGTGACCCTGAACAGGATGAAGTGTTTACTGAGTAGTAAATGTATGAATAAATGAATAAAATGATGCTGAATCCTATTTTCAGTAAAAAAAAAATCGTTACAGGCAAACGTCAAACGCAAAATCCACCCCACTCTTTGCTGATAATGTGATACAAAATGTATTAAAGTTTATAATTGGGTCTCTTCTTTGACAGTGATGCCTGTATTCTAAAATAGATTAATATGAATATAACATTTCATGTCACAGAGCTAATTTTTGACTCCCCTCAAACTATAAAGTCACGGTAAAATATCCCCGCACAAGTCTATAAGCAGTCAATTTCAACGTTTTGGAACCCAATAACCTTTGCGATGGCAAGAGATAGTGTCAGCTGACTATGGCACCCTTTCCAGTGCGACTTACAGTTATTTAATTTATACCGAGACTGAGCAGTTGAGGGACTTTACAATCAGATGTCCAATGTCTTATGCTCAGAGATACCAATTTGAAATGACTTATGAAAACAAGGATGTGGAGGTATATGAGAGTATTTTCAGGGTGTTTAGTGGACAGACTTCTTCCTCTTTCGGCTGCTCTAAGGACACCTTAGCGGATCATCCTCTACACCACCCTGTTCTCTACATCTGCCTCTTTCACCATATTAACCTGCATGTCTTACCTCAAGACATTCATAAATGATTTCCTTGGCCTGTCTCTTTTCCTCCTTCCTGGCACCTCCATCCTCGGCATTCTTCTCCCTATGTACCCCATGTCCTATCCACTGCACATCTCAATCTAGACTCCTTCACCTCGTCTCAAAAACATCCTACATGTTCTGTCCCTCTAATAAACTCATTTCTAATCTTGTCTCCCAATGAACACCTCAACATTTTCAACCTCCAGATCCACCTCCTGTCTTTTAGTCAATGCTACTGTCTCTTCGATCACAAATCCTACTGAATTTCTTTCCCAATCTCTCCCGCAGTGACATTCATTCATTTTCTACCACTTTATCCGGTCAGCCCTCGGGTTGTGGGGAGCCTGTGCCTATCTCAGGTGTCTATGGGGATTAAGGCAGGACAAACCCTGTATGGAATGCCAACCTATCACAGGGCACACACACATTCACATAAGGTGCCAATCAACCTACGGTGCATGTTTTTGGACCAGGGGGAAACCGGAGAACCAGGAGAAAAAACCCCTGAGGCACGGGGAGAACATGCAAACTCCACACACACATGACCGAGACGGGAATCGAACCCCGAACCTGGAGGTATGAGGAGAGGGTGCTAATCACTAAGTCACCGTGTGCCCAGCAGTAACAAAGTAAATGTAATTTGTCATATGTGACATGCATGGCTTTTTATTCAACTTTGTGAACTCAGTCATTATTTTTTCATTCATGAAAGAATAAACTTTTTATATAATCTTTTTCAATATTTTTTGTTGCCTTCATCACATTTTTCTTTCTGCAATGCTGTTTTTTCTTGTTTGTTTTCTCATTTTTTTCTCATCTTCAAGCACTATTACTCAACATTTAAGCAGGACATTTTATCGTTGTTTTTAATTACTTTATAGTCTTTATTATATTCGATATTATAAACCATTGTCAGTGATTCCTTCCAGTCAAAATAAAGCAATTATATTCTCCTGGTTAATTTAGGAGACTGCGTTATTAGAGACACACATTTGTTACAGTATATTCTGGCTTATTCGCTGATAAAAATTTACAACATTTGGCAGACGCACTTATCCAGAGCAACTTGAGCAGTTGCAGATAACGGGCCTTGCTCAAGGGCCCACTAATAACAGATTGGTGGTGTTGGGATTTGAACCTGTGATCTTCCAGTCCTGTGGCCAATGCCTTAACAAATCAGCTACCACCTCTGTATGGAGGAAGTGATGATGAGAGACAGACGGAAATTCACGTCCAAATTAATAGATTGAAGTTTGAGACTATATCAGGAAACAACATGAGACTATTTTGGATCAGCTTTTGATTAATTTCATTCTATATCGTATCACACCATTTCAATGGAGTAAATGATAACAGGTCATTACAGCCATAATAAATCATAGCATTTTGGAAACGTATGTACATTTGAAAACAAATGCGTTTGGATATTTAGTATATATATATATATATATATATATATATATATATATATATATATATATATATATATATATATATATAATTTAAGAGGGACACGTATAAAAATTTAAGAGGGACACTTACTTGCGTACATATCCCACCACTACCCGGAATACGACTCAACACTGTGTTAAAGCTGAGTGAAAAAAATATAAAATGCATAGACTGTTCTTGTGTCATAAATACAGACAGGGAATTTTTCATCCAAGTTCATGAGAGCCAAACCCTTACTTTCCTGCTGGCCTCTCATATTCCTCCTTTAAATGAAGTCTTTCTTGATCCAGGTCCAATGAGCTGTTATATCAACGTTGAATTAAATGGCTGCGTCTCAAACTGGATGAAAAATATTAAAGTTGCCAATATAATAAAAATGGTAGGTGTTACTTTCTAATAGATGATTGGGGTGTTTGAAGAGGTGTGGTTTTTCCACTGAGTAATGCAACATGTGTAATTATTTTATTATAGCGTGCAGACATAGAAACAGGAAAATACCTCTCAGGAATCATCGGGTCGACAGAAACGAATAACAACACAAAAGCGTTCTGTATTGGTGCCAACGAGGAAGTTCAGTGGAAACAGTTAGAGTACGAAATTAAATTATTGTACAAAGGCGGCATTTCAACCGGAAACTGTTTAGAGAACATAAAGAGGATGTGGTTCCTCTTTATGTCCACACTGAACAGTTCCAAGGGGATTATCCAGTTACGCTAAGCAGCATAGTAATACATTTATTGCATTTATTATGTTTTTAAGTTTGTACCATGCGATTCCCCGGAGAATGATCAGAGTCCTTACAGCGTGGAACAGCTTACATACAAAATGTTTAGTGACCACATAAAAGCGTCCTGTAACAGGATCCAGTTTGCATCCAAACCCGGCCATAAAGGAAAGACATCTTCCTTACAAAACTGGCTCATGGTCTGTGAGCTTTACTCTGCTTTGTTTATATGAGGTAAACCTTTCTCGCTCCTGCGTTCTTTCGTTTAATCGGCTGCTGGCTTTTATTTGTTTCAAACTCTCCAATCTTGGAGAGAGAGCACAGTGAGAGATAATGGGGGCCTTGAGAAAGGGAAGAGACAAGTTACAGGGCTAGAGGAATGTTTCGTTATGCTTTTTTCAAATAACACTACGTCACAAATGGTAGGTTAAAACGAGTTTAAATAGCAAATGGTCTTTTGTTGCAGTGCACTGGATGGAGGAAAAGCTAGGCATATGGATCATCTCGTAAATAATAACCACTTATCATTATTGCTAAAATAGCATTAAAGAATTAAATAGTTGATATCAAATTCATCAGATAAAAAAAATAGCAAAATGCACAAATCCAAAGCAACTTACATTTATCTCATTAATACAACCGAACATTAATACGACCTTAACCATGAAGCTACCACCTCCCTAACATGTATAGATGCACCTACTTCTGGGTGTTTTTATATCGTTAAGAGTTTTTCTTTAGCTTTCTGTCACACATTAAAGGGTCATCCTCATAAATGGAACCAGGATTGATAGAGCAGGGAGCAATCTGAGGTTTTTTTTTTTTTTTAAATTCCTGACCAGTGATTTGCTGTTCATATCAGTACAAGCTTACTATTTTGCTATTTGGGTCTTAACCCATTTTCCTGCCCATGGGGTGTATATATATATTGAAGACAGCTGGCAGTAGGAGCTTAATGTAGACTTTGTAAATCGAAGATTAATGCTGAAACCTAATGCTAAATTGCATCTCGTAAATAATAACTTTCATTATTGCAAAATAGCTTAAAGAATTAAATAGTTGATATCTTCATCAGATAAAAAAAATAGCAAAATGACAAATCCAAAGCAACTTACATTTATCTCATTAATACAACCGAACATAATACGACCTCTGAAGCTCACCTCCCTAATGTATAGATGCATACTTCTGGGTGTTTTTATATCTTAAGAGTTTTTCTTTACTTTCTGTCACACATTAAAGGGTCATCCTCATAAATGGAACCAGGATTGATAGAGCAGGGAGCTTGAGGTTTTTTTTTTTTTTTTAAATTCCTGCCAGTTTTGCTGTTCATATCAGTAAAGCTTACTATTTTGCTATTTGGGTCTTAACCCATTTTCCTGCCCATGGGGTGTATATATATATTGAAGACAGCTGGCAGTAGGAGCTTAATGTAGACTTTGTAAATCGAAGATTAATGCTGAAACCTAATGCTAAATTGCATGCTTTGCACTCTCAGCGAGTGTAATTCTTCAAATCATGCTTCACACGTTATACGTACAGCTTGCGCGTTAGAATGATATTTTTAGCTTTTAAGAGTTACATAAAGCTAAAACACAAGCGTGTTTTTGTAATCACTTTCATTAAATCAGATATAAACCGTCGCTATAAAACTCACTCTTGTGAGTTTTATATAAAACTCACTCTTGAAGTCTATTTGAGAGTCACAAAACTAGCTTTTCATGTTACTGAAAAACCGCACCCTGGATGCACCCTGGATGGAATGCCAACCCATCGCAGGGCACACGCACACACACACACACACACACACACACACACACACATTAGGGACAATTTTCCAAGGTGACAATCAACCTATCGTGCATGTTTTTGGACCGGGGGAAACCGGAGAACCCGGTGAAAAACCCCCTGAGGCACAGGGAGAACATTCAATATCCACACACACATGGCCGAGACAGGAATCGAACCCGGACCCTGGCGGTGTGAGGAGAACGTGCTAACCACTAAGCTACCATGCCCCGATAGTGGGATTCATAAATGTTAAATAAACATCATAGAAAGGTCAACCTTATCAATAATTATAAAATATTTCCTTTCATAAAAATCAACATTTTTGTCTTTTTTGATTATGTAAACTGTCTGCCATACAGTATATACATACACAGTGCTTATATATAGCACATTATAATTTACATATAAACAACAGAGCATTATAGGAATGGAATTAATACTTTTGCCTTGACACTGGAATTATAATCAGAGACCCTACTATAGAAAATCAATGAATATTATCAGACCAATCAGACCGGAAAATTATGTGTTTTTCTACGTTCTGAAAGTTGCCAATGAACTGTCTATGCAATGACGGACCTCATACACACGCACACACACATACACACACACACACACACACACACACATAACAATCACAATTCCCCCACATCATCCTTCACATTGTAGGCCATTTCATGTCATATTTGCTGGCCATTTGCTCTGTAACAATCAGGAAATGGAGATTTGTTTGAAAAGCTTGGTTTTGGAAGTCTAATCTGGTGTTATTTAGAAACCTCCCATAGTAATTTGCACCGACTCTATTTAAAACTCCATTACTTTCATAGCCATGTTTTTGGGGCCCCGTAAAACAAATATCCATTCAGTCCTTCATTTTCTGGCAAAGAGAAGATCAACAATGACACTGTGCACCATGGATATGTTTGTACTGCAAAATAAATGGATGAAAACATGGAAAGTGTTGGTATTTGGCATGTTTACAAGCAGTAGTATGAGAGCATTACAGCGTTACAGATGTATGGACTAGTCCAGAGAGTGTTTAGACTACTTTGACATGCTTGCCTCCATTGACCTCGCTGTGCTGAAAGTAAAAAGGAAAGTAAAAAAAAATGAATCGAGGACCACACTTATTATTCACGTACAGAGGACACGGTACAGTGAGTTTAGCTACTTCAGATTTAACCGTTCTCGACACTGGAAAAGGGAATATGTGCTATAAGACCAAAATGAAAAAGAGCATTTTGCATCGGTATAGAGTAGGATATTATAGAGGAGGGAGACTGCAGCGATGCATGCTTCAATGATCATCATTTGGAGAGCTAATAAACAATGATTTAATGTTCTACTGATGAGTGGTTCTTCCTGCTATGCAGCCATGTCCCACAATTGGAAGGAACACTTGTTTCAAAGATAAAACAAATGACCCTGGCATTAAAAATGAGCTGAGGTTTAGGATGTTATGGCCAATATATTTTCTATACTTAGAAATTACTAGTTTTTACTGTTTATAACATAACTGGCTGCAGATTATACCCTTGTGGAGGAAACTTCCATTAAATTCACATCATTATTTATCTAGTATATGGCATTCTGTGTATAGTCATTAGTACTAAGAGATGAGTTTTTACAGCCAGTCAGCAACCGCAACCTGCCCGAACCTCTGATGAACATTCTCCTTTTCTAAAGCGCAGCTCTTATGTCCATGATCCTCGTACCACAAAAACGAACCGTAAGGATTTATTTCAGTTTAATTTCCCGGACGTAGGAGGAACATTTTGGATGTGGTTGAAAATAACAAAATCCTCGGTGCTGAGAACGTCTTCCAGCTATGATGCATTCAAGCTTGAAACACTTTAATATCCATAAATCTTCAGAAACATTCAATTATTTTGCTTTGGGGTCAAAACTTGCTGTTTATTACAATCAGATGGATTCTTTACGTTTAGGTATAAAATTATATTTTAGGGATTATCAGTGCTAAAACATGGGATTACTCTAGTAAGTGCTCATAGATATTAGCGTTTAGTGATTTTTGTTTTCAAATTGCGTATAAGATATGTTTTACACTTTTACCTTAGTTTTCTTTAGTTATTAGTCAATTCCCATCCTGTTAGCTAGCTTGCCCTGACAACACCTACTAATGGAGCATTACATGTGCTTCCTTTCAGAACATGATGAAAAGACGGAGGCTTTTACTTGTCACTTATACAGCCAAGAGCCTTGGAGCTAAGAATGCTGCTCAAAAGGCCCAAAACTGGCAGCTTAGCGAATCTGGGCCTTGAACTAGAGATGGAAAAACCCGTCCCGCTCCTGCCTGTTCCCGCAAGGTTCTGTCAAGGTTCTGTCAAGGTTCTTGTCCCGCTCCCACCCGCAATATTTACATTTTGTCCTGTTCCCTCCCACTCCGGCACCCATTAATGCATAAACAAGTAATATTTATAATATATATTTTTATAATATATAATTTGTTTTCATTTTAGTTGACGCTGTTGCTTTTTGCAGTAGATTCATTTTCTACCGCTTTATCCGATCCTCCCTCGGTTCGTGGGGAGGATCTCAGGCATCTTTCTGGCATTAAGGCAGGATACACCCTGTATGGGGTGCCAACCCATCGCATTGCACACACACTCACATTCACAAACACATTCACACACTAGCGACAATTTTCTAAGGTGCCAATCAACCTACTGTGCATGTTTTTTGGACCGGGAGGAAACCCAGAGAACCTGGAGAAAAAAAACCCTGAGGCACAGGGAGAAATGCAATCACCACATACGCATGGCAGAGGCGGGAATCAAACCCACAACTATGGAGGTGTGAGGCGAACGTGCTAACCACTAAGCCACTGTGCCCCATGCAGTACATTCATAACAGTTAATTTGTTTTTTCGTATTTTTTTTCATACATTTATATAATAACCCGGACACACATGAATATATTCCCGCCCGCACCCGCGATCAACTATCAAACCATGTCCCGATCTACACTCATTTGGGTTGGGTCCCGCCAGAGTGCAGATCTCTAGCTTGAACCACCACCCTTCCAAGCAATAACCACTGAGCTACCGCTTCCCCATAAAGCCAGTGATAGTAAAATTCTGAATGTATGTTATATTACAGGGCAGATAAAGGACCAAAGCAAAAAGAACTAAACTGATATCTTGTATGCCCTTTTTTTGATAAAAAAAAAAAACTGGCAAGGATCATTTTGGAAGTCCAAAGATTTGTCTTTTATTGTTATCTGAGCTGAACTGCTAGGACTACCTGAGTCCAGACAAAGCAAATTGATAATAACATTTCACTTTTCTTTTATAAGAACTTTTGAACCAAGCAATAGGCTTATGTAAGTAAAAAAAAACCCAATTACATTGGCAGGAAACGTTTTATCATTGATCTTAAATTATAAAATGTTCATTTGACCATCAGGAAAACATTAAATAGACATAAAACAACTCTGTCTCCCTTAACATGTTAGCTTTTCGGCACCTATCAAATGGTTCACATAACAATAACTTAAAACAGCAAACAGAAAAATGTCTTATGGTGCTACAAAAACGGGCTAATAACATCTAGCGTTCGTTTATTCTCTGTGGCAAAGCATTTAAAGGCATGCCCCACAGCCACTAGCATGCCAAAGAAAACCATTGTTGACATTCCCTTCCCAGGCTAGGCTAGAATTTATAATGCTTACACTGAACCTGGTTTCTTCCTGTGGAATGTTCAGAATTAAGCCTGGAATGAAATCAGACAAATTCTCATTCCTAACGAACAAAAAGATGTAAATGTGCTGAATAAGGTTATAAAAAAAGAAAAAAAGGTGAAAACCAAATGAAAAGAACATCTGGAATTGTACACGTTATTCTCATCAAGTGATACACAATCATGACAATCCGGCATCAAGCAAAAATAATATTTCGGGATAACTTATTGTATAGTAAATTAAGTTTATGGTTTTTGGATGAGCCAGGTCCATTCGCCATCTGTTCCCTTCTAAAGCTGAACAATGATCCACCACAGAGTCCATAACAAACGGTGCAGGTGTTTAAAATCTCTCTTTACTAAGATCACCTTTAAGACCCTACTTTACCATCCAGGAATCTCACCCAGAATGCAACTGTTTATTTTCGATTTACAATTTTTATACCAGAAATTATGACTAGAGTGTGTATTATAGCATGTGGATAATATACTCCTTTTGCTATAGGAAGTGTTTGTTTTGATTTAGTAGTTACTAAGACAACTATAATTCTTCTGCAAGGTGTAAGGGAACTTTTCTTTTTTAATTAAATATTTAAAAAAATATTAAATATTTTTAAAAATAATTAAATAAATAACAAAAGTCTCTCATGCTGTTTCAATTCAAAAGATGTATAACATAACCAACTAACATTCACATTTTACGCTCCAAAAAACACTTCGGCCAAAATCTTTGATATATGGTGCCTATAAAAATCACACCATGTGTATTTCACTTTCATCAATCCATTCAATAAGCCCAGGTTACCCATGAAGACATAGAAACATTTCATCATTTCATAATGGTCAAATTCAAATCTGGGACAATTCTTTCTAAATGGGAAGGGAATACAAACCATGCCAGCAAAGTAATTCCCATGAGGACAAAGCACATCACAGTCACTGACACAGAAATATAGTGTTCACTGAGTACCTGGCACTTATTATTGCAATTACAAACAAAGGCACATGAAGACTGGGGCAAAAATACAGACTTGGACTCGACCTTCCTGGCATCCAGCCTCGGAAAACCGAACGCCTTGCCATAATGAAAACAATGCCCGCCTAGAAGGCTGTTTTGCAAAGAGCAGCACTTGTGCCCAACCGCACTCTGCCCTTATAACTGCGCCATTACAGCCACTATCAACAAGATGGCCTTCATTATAGGTACTGATAGTGGTATAAAAAAACACTGAATTCCTTGGAAAAAAACATTTATATAGTGAGGCTGGAGGCAAAACAAGAAGAGTTAGAAAAACAGCCAGGATTGGACAGAGAATATATACACCTGGGAAATAATTCCTCTTCTGTTCAGCTTGCTTGTTTTTCAATGTCCTGTTCATGTGTAGAATTTAAAGGCGATAACATTGTAAACCTATAAATAACTCGTCAGTTAACATCTAATAAAAACAATCTGGGGCTAAGTATCATATTCTTAAAGGTTAATATGAAGCTTCAATTTGGATTTCCGAAACGGTGGTAATGCTGCGCTTTATAGTAGGTGCGTTTCCATGACCCTTCAAAATGCGCAAATTTAAATAGCAAATTGAAAATACGCAAAATGGAAAAGTGTCAAATTCGCAAAAACTCACATGTATAGCAAAAAAGTTTTAACGCTCTCATGGGGTGTTAATAATTCGCAAAACTGTAATGGAACCAATTTTTCCGCATTTCCAGGTCACATATACGTGCGATTGGCTGCGATATAAGTAAGCCTGCCAATTTTTTTTTTGAGTGACATCACGAGAGACGAGTTTTAGCAGGTTCAAACCCCACAACCACCAAGCTACCACTGGTGGGCCCTTGAGCAAGGCCCTTACCCCTCAATTGCTCAGTCTCTCTGGATAAGAGCGTCTGCCAAATGCCGTAAATGTAAAGGTAATGCTAACACCGTCATTTTGCAACAATTTTTCCATCGACATTTCGGAAATAATGCAAACGTTTTACACAAATTTGTAATGGAAACGTACCTATTGATAAATACAAATCATCGAACATAAATTTAATTTTTAATTCAATGTAGCTGGTTCAAAATCCATTTGTAAGCTAGTTAAGACACTAAACATCGCAGCGAGAATAATTATTATTATATTTTTTGAAAATGAATGGCATTCATTTCAGATCAGGTCAATTCCTTTTAGAAGAGCACGCTTTTAAACAATGAACATTGTCTCAAAGGAGCCTTACACCAATGCAGTAAAAATGAAAAAGATTTTTATAGTTTATATTCTTAATGTTTTTGTCTATAGTGATTTTGTCTCTAATGAGCAAGCCAGTAGTGACGGATGCAAGGAAAAACTCCCTGTGATGGCATAAAGCAGAAACCTTGAGCGGAACATGCTTGTTGGACTCATTTTCACCGTGGGTCACATTCAGCATTATGGTTGCCCTTATAGCGCAGAGTTGGAAGGAACGGCTGCTTCTTGGACATTTAGCATTTGGACAAATTTGTAAAATTCTGCTTGTTGGAAAAAACGCCCTCGGTAAACGCTGATTATGGGATACACTACAATCTAGTAACGGGATGCCGTCACTTCGGGGGGTAACATAGTCGCATGCATTGTGGGAGATGTAGCCTATTGTCAATGCACACTTTAAAACAGCATAGGGTTCTTTTAAGACAATCATACACCTCTTGTGGTGCTACATAAAACGACGTGGCGGGCCACATTCGACCCACATTGAGTTTGACACGTGCTCTAGAGGGAACAAAATCCTCATTTGGGTTGCATTAAATGTGCGTTTAGTAGGATTAGTAGAAATGAGGCAAGCTAAAAGAGTCCTGCATTTTGCATCAGTAAATAAAAGAAAGACAGTTGTTGAATAGATTAGTTTAAGTGCATTCATTCTTTATATAATAGTATAAAGTATCTTAATGTTTGCAACTAATTGAAGATATTACTACAATAATTGATTGAAGTTCAATAGATATACAATCTTGATTTAGGGAGCCAATTAAGAGGGGAGGGTTGTTTCTGGCATTCCAGCAGGTCTAAACCATCACTGGTGAACTTAAAAGGGCTTTAAAAACAAAGAAGAATGCGCTTACAGAAGAATGCACTTAAAGATAAGACAGTGCAGCTCTAAGGTATATATATTTTGTTTTCAATTATTTAAAAATAACGTGCAGCTGCTTGAGTCTTATGGGAACAACGAGTTTGACAGTGTTTTTGATTTTAGGTTATCCTTGGAACACAAAAAGACGTAAAAAAAAATAGCATTTCATAAGATAGGGAGTGTTGAGCAGGGAGTTTCACACATAATGAGGACCAGATGCCTTACCTTCACTGGCAGTTACATTCCTGGGAGCTTTGGTGTTTGTATGTTCGGTGCCGGAGCTCACGTCGGATGAAATGCTGGAGCTTCCTTTACCTGTGCAACCAAAAACACAGCATGTATGTAACAGGATTCGTAAATATCATAAATGTCTATTTATCAATGTCTGTTTTTACAATGCAAGGGTTAATCATGATGTTCAATGACCTTAAGAACAAGAGTGTCACAAATGATCTTATATTATTAAATAAAGAGGGCGACTAAGTGCAAGTCAGTGTTATAACAGATGCTCTACAACATATAGGCCTTGCTGGTCAGCCATTTGTTGTCTAATTACCAGTGTCATATTGTGTTATTTTTCAATCCATGCTGAGGTTTTCATGATTAAGGATATTGAGGAAAACTCATCAGGAATGCACAGTAGATGAGCTAAAACGGTTAATGCTTCCCTGCCAGTAAAAGAGCAGCATTGAAAGAAAACATGGAAGAATTTTGCTCAATTTTATCACTTATGGGTTTTATAGTTATGTTATGATCCTCTGTACCAGCACTGCATTTGACACATAAACTTTGCTGACCGCTGGCAGTCCTCGATTTTTTCCCTGCCTATTACGATCGGTCATATCAGATGGTCATATTAGTCACTGAGACTACATTGGAAAGACACCCAGATCATATTACAATAATGATACTATAATGAAAACAATAAAACACTAACGTCGGTATGTGAAAATACACACCGAACGTAACCAACTGTAAATGGGAAGGACAGGAAATACTGTAATCTTATGGATTACTTGGGATCCACTTTTAATGACTTTCTTAGCACATCATTTTGGTTAAATCAAAACAGCTGAAAATAATCAAAAGCACAGCATTTATAAGCTTGTTTCCCTACAGTAACTGCTTTATCATGATCGAAACTGTGGGGAATCTGGAGAACGATCGTATAATGAATAGAACCAGGATAAAGGGCCACCATGAATAAACATACATTAACAGAATTATGCACATCTTGAGGCAACTCAATATAGCCAATCTGCCTTTTTGTTTATTTTTGTTAACCCAGAGAACCTGAAGGAAAGCCACATAGACCAAGGGAGGAAGCGCATAACTCCAACCAAACCTGAGGATCAAACTGGGTTACAATGAAGATGTGACGTTCCCAAAGTACCCACCTAAATATTTACTTGTATTTTAGTTTATTTTATTATTTGACAGATTTATTTATTGATTGAAATTGATTTAAAGAAGATTTAATTGTGTATAAGGGGCACGGTGGCTTAGTGGTTAGCAGGTTCGCCTTACACCACCAGGGTTCGATTTCCGTCTCATCCATGTGTGTGTGGAGTTTGCATTTTCTCCCCGTGCCTCTGGGGGTTTTTCTCCGGGTTCTCCGGTTTCTCCCGGTCCAAAAACATTCACAGTAGGTTGACTGTGATTGGCACCTTGGAAAATCGTCCCTAGTGTATGAATGTGTGTGAATGTGAGTGTGTGTGCCCTGCGATGGATTGGCATTCCATCCAGGGTGTATCCTGCCTTAATGCCCATCGACGCCTGAGATAGGCGTCTCACAGACTCCCCGTGACCCGTGCGAAGATTGGTTAAAGCGGTAGAAGATGAATGAATGAATGAATTGTGTAGAAATGAACCATGAAATCATTCTAACAGTGAGGTTGAACAGTGATTTTCTTGCACTCCTTGAGCTTAGAGTCCACTGAACATCAGTACAACCACCAGAATCTTTCAGAAACATAAAACACTCCATTTACCGAGATTATGAGAAGAATGTATATTTTCCATAAAAGTCTGATTTAAACATTATGAATAGTTTGCCTTGCACATTGACGAGCTAAATCAAGATCTTTAGCAAAGACTCTTTGAGCCGCAAACACAGAACTGGCAAAAATATGTGTTCGCGTGTGTGTATGTGTGTGAGGGGCCTTTTTTTATGGCGGGCCATAAACTCAAACCACTAGTGGCTTTGTGCAAAATCATCTTGGGCTTTTATTCCACATAAGGCGTTCACCATGTAAACAATCTTTTCTTCACACGCTTTCTTTAAACGCTCGACATACCTACACACACACAAACATGCAAACATTGCCATATTGCCATGCTCCACGGTTACCAGTACCAGTACCAGTACCACAAGCTCCTATTATTATTTGCGTAGCAAAACCACTGTTTTGCTACACTGGTAGCGACCATTGGTAGCGTCTACACAAAGGGTTAACGTTCATTCATTGTTTTCCAAGATTTCTTTTCCTGGTAAACTAACCAGTGCTGTATTGTGGCTAACCTAAGACTAGACAGCATCACTATCAGTGCGGTGAAATCCCTGAATCAGCACATCTGCTTTTTTTTGCTTTTGTTTTTTTCTTCCACTAGTAAAAGATAGTAAAATGTGACTCACCAAGCAAGTGGATGCAATTTTCTGTATGGTCACAATTAGTTGAAATTATGAAAATGCTTAACTGTTTGAATCTTCTTAACAACTTCTTAATAAGTAAAATGTATTATGGTAAAGTTAGAATTGGTTAAAGCTGTACAAGGACGCCCCATTTATAAAATTAAGAAGCAAACCCACAAAATTCTGTCCAATGTTTTTCTCTCAAACAGCGTTACTGTCTCCACCACATGCCCTAAGCTCCAGTGTGTGCTAAGTATAAAACCCAAGACGACTAATGAATTACAGAACTTCGGTGGGTATATGATTCTGAATAGTCAGCCGTTTGTCGACCGTGGCTCGCAGAAATTTCATCCTTCGCGTGCCGATCGACAATTAAAGAGCTCGAGGCGAACCTACTGAGCTCAAAAGACGTAGTGATTTACTCCGGTGGATCGCTCTTCCTTGCTTGACTACCAGTGGTTTCTTCCACTGTGAAATGCCTGAGCAGACGGTTCTATACGCATCCAAGAGAAAGTGCTTCACTCACCCAACATGAAGAGGAATGGCATCAGTCATTTTGTTCCACAAACAGCAATTTCCTTAAAATGTCGCTGAAAAATACAAGCTGAAAGCTACAAAGACATTTTTTTGGTGCACTGATCGGCCCTGTGATCCTGCAACCTTCATACGGCCACATTTTGATTGAGGACTGTGGTATTATGGAATGTTCCAGATGTAGGGACCATAAAGGCAATCCCAGTTCTTATCCAATCTTGGTTCCTTTTCATCACTGGTTCAACCTCCAAAGGGAACCTGAAAACCTAAACATTAACTTCTTAGTCCGGTTAAGCCAGTGAAGAGCGTGGCCTTTTGATCAGACTCACTTCATTTGCAAAACATTCAATAACGTTTGTACGGCGAGATGAACGTCTTCCAAAAGTAATTCCTTTCCATTGATCGGATGGGAGGATTTGAAACAGAGACAGACACAGCTTGAATTCATACACTCTACCCTCGGCTTCTGTACGTAGACCACAGGCACACCTAATCACTTTCCGCGTATAATTCGCCTTAGAAATGTCAGTGGTTTCTGAACTCTGCTTAATTACAGCGAAATCGTGGCACTGTTACACTCAGGAATAAAAGCGGATCTGTTTTCACAGTCATATTTCATCGGCCTTCCTGTTTAAGATGCAGAAAGCTGGGCTGCGTCCCAAAAACCACTGACATGGATTTATTTCGGTGGAATCCTTCCTACTTTCCTATTCTACCCACTTTTCCAGCAGATACATCCATGTCACAAATGACTGAGAGGCGAACGCGAGAGCCCCCTTGAGAGTTTGGCGCTCTCCACGTCCATTAACTTACGCTCACCACGTGCCAATGACACATTCTTAAGAAGCGGTTTTGGGGAAAGAATCTGGGGCCAAGAGACCTGTTTGCTTACGTTTCTGGAAAACAACCTGTCAAAAACTTTCACCAGTTTCCTGCCTGGTGCTTATGTAAGGTGCAAAGAGAGAACTTTACAGAGCGTTCGGTGGCTAAGTGAAATTCAAGACGAGGTCGAGCGCAGACGCTCGTGGCACAGATATGGAGAAATGGCATTTATAAACCCTTGATGAGGTATCACGTTGTGCAGAGATCCTCATGCAAGCCAATTTTACTCATACATGTCTGTAATCCTGTCCAGATTTGAAGTCTATCCTTTTCTGTAGTAACTAATTGAACTGAAATACCATTCATCTTGAGAAATGTGCCAGTAGTGAGCCAGATGCTACATTTCTACATTTGTAGATAATAAATTCTGTCCGTGATTGGATCCATATGATCTTCTAGCTTAAGATAAATCAGATTTGCATTTTCTACTTCTTTTATTGAGTTTTGACAGGCAATTGGCATGTTACCTTTTGCTGAAATATTAAGTCGGCATATACATTCGGGTCAAACTACAACTTGGAAAAATGTGTATTTGGATGTGATTTGTTAGCTGCCTAAAGTATCAGGCTGCCTTTGTAATCAGACTCTAGAATTGTTTAGGGCCAGTACAAGAAGCCCTTCGAGATAACATGGGCAGTTTGTCCTCATTCACTTCAATCCCCATTTAATTACATTAAATAAATCACATTTTGTACTTCGGTATCCTATTAATGTTGTGGAATGTCTGTAAAACAAATTAGAACCTGTTATCACTTAGCTATAAAGATCCATTCTCTTACCAACCTCTCTTGATTTTCTTTCAAGTTAATAAGACAATAAAAAACACACTGTTTGTCATGCTATGGAGAAATTTAAAACACTCTTTTCCCTGAAGACTTTCCTTGGCTGGCAACTTTAAAAAAAAAACTCACACTTGGGATGAATATCCTTGCAGAAGCTTTTCTTTTCAAATAATTTTCTTTATCTAATAGTTAGTACGCTTAGTTTGTGTTCAGAATTAGACATGCAAGGACACGTTCATAATGTTACAATAAAAACAATAGACCGTCATAATGAGTGGAAATGAATAATTCCTTATGCAAATGGATCCTGCTGTGCGCATATACTCCAAAATAATCATTAGAACTTTTTGTACACAAATATCTATCCATATATCTATAGTGTCACAAATATCTATCTGTCTGTCTAGCTATCATTATTAATACTACTAATCAATACAGCTTGTCCACTGTTGGCCTGGTTCTGTGATGAGTTGAGAATTACGGGAGTTTTGTGTATACGTTTCTCTGAAGCTGTTTCATTTCATCCTTTAAAGGAGGACAAGTTTCAGGGCCATGTGTAATATAAATAAGTTCTATGCCAAATGGTTTGTAGACTGGAGATAATATGAAATAGTAAATTGGGAGAGTAATAGAGAGTTTGATAAACAGAGAGACAGAGAGTTAAACAGAGAGAGAGAGAAAGAGAGAGAGGGAGAGAGAGAGCTGAAGAGCTTTGACGCTTCCCTCCGGGTTTCTCAAGGACTTGACTGAAGCTGAAAGTTTGACTTGGCCGGTTATCGCACTATGACTGAGCGGTAGGTTGTGCCCCAGATGTGGATGTTTGCCTTGGACGGCTGAACAGTTTAACATTTAAGAAAATCTCATGGCTACTCTAGGGATCTTTATTGAAAATGCAAATTGTGACAAACTGACTCTTGTTTATAAGTCTATAGATGTAAATAAGTCTGGCAACCTGTCTGTGACAGAGGAAGCAATAATGCTCAGCTACGGCATTTAAAAAACATGATCATTAGTAAAATACCTGTACAGTCTGATATCATTCATTGTAATTTAATAAAGAAGAAGAAGGAGGGAGGTGGTAAATCAGAGTTTAAGGCATTGACCTCCGGATGGGGCGATCTCAGGTTCAAATCCGACCACCACCGAGGTGCCACTAGTGGGCCCTTGAGCAAGGCCCTTAACCCTCAATAGCGCAGATTTCTTCCAATTGCCTTAAATATAAAGAAGACGCAATACGGTAATAGTTGTATAATAGTTTGTAATAGTTTGCATTCTATAGGAGGAGAATCTTTGGGAACATTATAGCCCCTATAAATAACATAGATACATGAAAAATCAGTGCAAAGAAAGAAAGAAAGAAAGAAAGAAAGAAAGACACGTACATCTTTGATTGACAGCTGAACATCTTGCATGCAACACGCTACGGTTTGTTGTTCTAAGCAATGCCCGCAAGGATGAATCAGACACATGTAACTACTTTTGAGTTGTTCATGGGCAGCATTTGATTGCTTTTTTTATTATTATTATTATTATTTTTAAAGTTCATTAAAGCTTATTGGAATTGACCTACCTTCGCTTCCGCACTGTTTGCCGTTATTTGCTCCCATCCTAAAGAGCGCATTGTCTATCCACAGCACACTGCAGCACACATTTACTCTCACACCACTAAAAACTTGAACTGAAAACTAAAATGCATGGCACAGGAGAGATGAGGGAGGGGAAACATCCGCTATTAGGTATGTCCAACTTCAGCAACGCGACGAGGAAGAAAGGAGGAAAAAGTTGAGCTCAGATGTCCACGACACCAGCAGCATCCTGTTTCCCTGCACTGAGAGATGTGTTTCAAATCTGCAGCGAGAGCTGCGTTCATTCCCCTCCACTCAGAGCTCAATACACACTGACTGATGTGAGCTCGGGGACCTGGCGTTCTCTCTCTCTCTCTCTCTCTCTCTGTCTCCTTCTCTCTTTGACAGAGGGAAGTCAGGGGCTGAACAGCCGGTTTTTAAAGAGACCGCAAACATTAACCCTCAATGCACACGGTCCAGAAAACACAACTCCAAGGCTATTTAATGCATCCGATTAGATCTCTCCATTGTCCAAGAGTAGCTAAGCTTATATGGTAAGGACTCGACTTTTTACAAAAATAAAAATAAAAATAATGTCTACACTTACAGACAGCCAATGTTAACATTTGTTTTAGAAATCTATAACATGCACATCAGTTCCAAATGATTTTAGAGCATTACTGTAAATGAACATAAGATTCTGCTACTAATGAATAACTTGCTGTATTCATTCATTTCTTCATTCATTCATCTTCTACCGCTTTATCCGATGTTCGCTCGGGTCGCCGGGAAACTGGTACACACATATATGTCGGAGGCGGGCATTGAACCCACAACCCAGTAGGTTTGATGCGAATGTGCTAATCACTAAGCCACTAATTATACCAACTTGCTGTATTTAAAAAAAAATTACAAATGTAAATAAATAAATAAATAAAAATTATTACTTGTATTAATACTTGTTATCTCTCTCTCCCTCTCTCTCTCTCTATAATATATATATATATATATATATATATATATATATATATATATATAATATTGCTATATTTAAAAAAAATAGAGAGTTTCAAGGTTGGTGAATCAATCTGTTCTATTCTCAAACTGTGCACAATTATGACCTGCGATGGGTTCACGCTATGTTCACAGTGTGTTCTGAATTTCCTGATATTGGGATTGTTCTCTTGGGACCCAAATCTCAAATGTGTGATCATTTGGAAGCATACAATTATACCAGATGTCTATAAATCTTCTAGAATTTCAATTTCCCTTCACTGGAACTAGAGGACCAAACCATACTTAATACAAGCTCTGTGAACACATTGTGTTATAGATTCAATTTAAAAACCTTGACTGTATTGTTTTGGGATGAAGTGGAAAATCGAGTGAACTCCAAACATCTGCACAGAACTTCAGTGTGTGTTTTCACTAAAGCTCTAATCAGAAATCTTTACAGCCTATCTTCCAAAGCTAGTGGAAATCCTTCTCAGAAGATGAAAAAATTCATTAATTTTCATTCATTAATTTATCTTCTACCGCTTTATCCGATCTTCCCTCGGTCACGGGGAGCCTGTGCCTATCTCAGGAGTTAACGCAGGCTACACGCTGGATGGAATGCCAACCCATGGCAGGACATCACACACACACACACACACACACTCACACACACATTCATAGACTAGGGACAATTTTCCAAGGTGTCAATCAATTTACCGTGCATGTTTTTGGACCGGGGAGGAAACCGGAGAACCCGGAGAAAAACCCCTTGAAGCTTTGGGAGAACATGCAAACTCCACACACACATGGCCAAGATGGGAATCAAACCCCGACCCTGGCGGTGGGAGTCTGTGAGTCAAACGTGCTAACCACTAGACCACAGTGCCCATATATATATATATATATATATATATATATATAAAACAGATCACTGTAGGCATTTGAAGTTATTCCAAGAAAGGCATGTGGGCAACAAACAAAGGATAAGAAAGCCTTTTGATAATAATAAAAAAAAAGTAAATAAGATATCACAACAAAAAATTATTTATTTGGTTACCTATTTTTCAGTTTACCTCATTTCATATAGATCTTTGTTGTACTTGTGTGATCAGCTTTATACTGTTTTTACAGTATAGTTTATACTATTATACTGTATACTGTTATACTGTTTTATCACAGCAGCAAACAGTGTTCACTTATTCTTATCAGTTCACTTATTCCATTTTGGCTACAAAAGCCTAAGCATTTTTTTTGCCCATTGCCACCAAATAAAATAGCCATGTATTGTACTATTTATGATGTTCCAACAACATATAGGGCTCAATAGTTCACGGGCACAAATTTTTAACCTTGTGGCAACATTTTGTGGCACACTATTGCCATGCTAGTAACTGAGTTGCCTAAACAGACCACTCCCTCGTAAAAAATAGCAACATATTATTGCTGCATTAAAAGGAATATTGCAACAATTTTAAACTTTCCCCAGACTACATAATAAGCATATTTGTGATAACCACAGATAATAAATGCCTAATGTTTCCCTGCTGAGGAAAGAAATGAAAACTGAGAGACTTGACAGAATGACTTGAAAACTCGTTTGAAAGTCGAAATGTTAGAATAATTTTTTATATTCTTATATAAGAAATATAAGAAATGGCTATATCGCTCTTCACTAATATTGGCACCCTGGGGAAATAAGAGTCGAGAATGCTTTGAAAATTGTCCCTATTGTTTAAACTTAAAATTTCTGTAAAAAAATAAATAAATAAATTGCAAAACTAATATACTCTCTACTCTCATGGATAAAAATATCTTTGTTATATTATTGTTTGATACTTGAAATATTCCCATGGATGGTTTAGGCATTTTCGACACACATTGGTGAATTGGAACTAGAAAAAGTTCAACCATAACTTTCTGTTTCATTGAGGGCATAAATATGAGATCAAATTCCCTTGAGACCAAATTCCCTTACTCATTTCTTACAATGGAAGGATAAAGGCATATAGCTGTTTTGTGGAGCTTTACAAGAATTATAAGCTTTATAAGAATATAGAGCGTTAAAAATGTCCATCAATAATTTACTTCCAGTCAAATAACAATTTTATGAATGAACCTGAAAGACAAGTGACTAAAATGTATCAATGAAATAATAAAAAAAAATGATTAAATGATGAGATGAAAAAAATGATACAATTGGAGAATTGCAATAAACAGTCTTGGGGTCTGAAAGTCTCCACAATTATAATTTCATTGTTAATAGTTTGCCATACACAAAGAATGCATCTTTGTTCCTCAAAATTGGAAGTTAATCCCTAGGGAGTGAACCTGTGGCAAATTTGGCACCCTGGGATGGCCTTGAATGGAATCAAACTCAAAGGGGAACCTCATTCTCATCTTGGTCGTCCTGATTTTCTGTTTATTATAATTCATTGTTCTTAAGGTGTGCAACAGAATGTGATTAAATGCAGCTTAGCCCTGAAGAATTGTAGCAGACTGTTGACATAAAGTACAGTCCAAATGAATCCTCAGCAATTTCATGAGTCTTCAGATCAATGATGCAAAACCAGCTGCAGAGACTGACCTCCAATCGAAGAGAGGCAGGACTTCAGACAGATCAGAGGGGAGGAAATGGACAGGAACACTGATCACTGGGACATCAGAATCATGTTCAACTCAACTAAGAGCAAGAGAGAGAGAGAGAAAAATATGGATTATTTGGTATACCTATTGTTGTATAGAATTTAAAGACACAATAGATATTTCTGGCAATAAACACCAAAGGTAGGCTTGCCACACAAAGAGGAAAAGTACTCTGTGCCAACAGTAAACTATGTTGGTGTCACCGTAGTACTTTGTGGCTCTTCTTCTGCCAGAGGGGAGCTGGCTATTTTGTTAGGACACATGGACTCTTAACAAATGAACATATTCCATGAACATCTAATGAGCACCATATCAATGGAGAGAGCTTTTTCCTTATCGAACAGCGCATTTTGAATTTGCTTGTTAATTGTAGCTTATATGGAGTACTATTCCCTATTAACTATCTGTTGGATTTGACATATCTAAACAAAATGTTCTAACATAGGCTACGTGATCTATATTGAAATGTAAAATTCTTCTGAAAGTAGTCCTGTCGATAAGACCAATTATACAGATTGAACACACCAGGGAGGTGGTGGCTTAGTGGTAAGGTGTTGGCCTCTGGACCAGAAGATTGCTGGACCAGAAGATCGCAGGTTCAAACCCCACAACCACCAATCTACCACTAGTGGGCCCTTTAGCAAGGCCCTTAACCCTCAATTGCTCAGTTGTAAGTCGCTCTGGATAAGGGCGTCTGCCAAATGCTGCAAATGTAAATGTAACGCACCATTTTGCTAAAGTAATCACGAACATGTTCTACAAGATGTGCTGTACTGCCCTGGCATTGTCCCATAGACTTTCATCTTACATCATACCAAGTATTAATAAACTCATATACCCCCCCCCCCCCCCCCCCCCCCCCCCCCCCCCCCCACACCCCCCCCCCCCCCCCCCCCCCCCCCCCCCCCCCCCCCCCCCCCCGCCCCCCCCCCCCCCCCCCCCCCCAACCCCCCACACCCCCCCCCCCACCCCCCCCCCACCCCACCCACCCCCCCCCCCCACCCCCCCCCCCCACCACACCCCCCCCCCCCCCCCCCCCCCCCCCCCCCCCCCCCCCACCCCCCCACCCCCCCCCCCACCCCCCCCCCCCCCCCCCCCCCCCAATTTCTTAGTAATGGAAACTTTGCTGAAATTTATATTTGTGGTAATGACACAAACTACAGAGTGAAATACACTGAGGTATTCCTTTAAAAGCCTTGAATCTGACCAGATGTAATTTATGGGGCTGACTTACTAAGTTATATAAATCCTTTAAGGATATAAACCCAGTGTCTAAGCCACAACACTTTGGTTCAACCAAGATAACCCACTATCCAAACAGTCTTATTTGTATAATGGTACTTCCAATAAAGACAAAACTCTCAATTCTTTTTTATTTTCCTCCAGTAAACACAAGTCTCAAATATTAGGCATACACAGACAAGTCTAATCCTTGTGTCAGGAATGTCTGATGAATGAAAACAATGTGTCCCGCTAAAAAGCTTTCATGCGCACTTGTCATGTGAATGCGGTGCATGATGCTTGTGTTTTCTCTTTTTGCTCGGGGTCGTGGAGTCCAAGTGGTGCTCCGTGATCCAATTTTATTCTACACATCAACATGGATGATGTAAGGACATGGGGAGAGATGATAGATTAGCAGAGATCAGCATGCTCACACAGAGACAATTATCCACATGACCCAAGGTCTACAAAGTACGCTGTTGACTAAAGGCTTTATTGTTTGCTCTAGTGGACTTCCTGAATGAAATTAAAATGGCTGACCTCCATCGACGGAAACTTTATTGTGCTGAGAAAAAAACTAAAACAGGAACCTGAGAAAAAACACTGAATTCATATTAGTCACTTTCAGTGCTTTTGTATAGCATAAAAGGACAAGGAAAAATTAAGAAAAATACCTGCTGGGATTAAGCTGGAAATCACAATTAGGAGATGTAATATAAAATCATATTTAGATTAATAAAAGTATCAAGATCTACATGTAGATTATTAAAATAACTCAAAATTCAAAGAGTTAAAGAAACACATTAATAGTGCAGGAGAGCAAGTCTGTAACATTCTTAATTGTTGGGAATATTCCCATATTGCAATATGTCCAAACCGCAAAAACTTCTGAACTTTATAAACAGATTTGGAAGGATACATCTAGTCATTCATTACAGATCTGAACACAAGCTGTGTAGCATATCTAATGGAATGGAAAAGACTTTTTTTCCACATGTGCATTGGAGTGGATTCTAGGTACAACAACTACTTTTCACTTGTTTACTTGGCTCGCATGGTACCAATCAGCAGTGTGTCAGGCTTGGCATTTGACCCTGTTCCAAAGAAACATTTAACAGCCAGCAAAGGAATGCTGTGTACTTCCTCTTTTTAAGGTCTTTCTTACACACATTAGCAGGAAATATCTCGGATAAACAAAGGAACAGTTTCAGCCTGGGCTTTGACTTTTTACAACCTGACATCTAGTATAAGTATTATATTTTTAATATAAAGAAGTGGGCAATCAAACACCATTCTGTGATGATGGCTTATAGAACAGACGCTTTGGGATGCTAAGCTCTAAATATTTCCAGCTCGCTGTGAGAATTCGTGATTGCATGACATCTTCCATTTAAAACATTTTTATTAGGGACAAATAATCGGCTATGCATTTCTCTGACAAGATCATTCCTTTTGAATCTTCTAAGTCAGCTCAGCTGCTGGCCACCCAGTGTGAAAAGACACCCACAGAGGCACAGGGGGAACGGTTAGCAATCGACTCTGTATTAGCACCATCGACTGCCGGAGCGGCGGCAACAGACATGACATAGCGGCCAGGTATAGAAGGCAGAGTGTCCGCTTCCATGGGCTCAGGAGAGAGCGCGGCAGGTGCGACGATGCCTGGGGTGTCCTCTACGGCACAATGTGGCGGAGTACAGGATGAACTCTCGGCCTTCTGGGCAGAATCAGGTTCGAGGGGCAGTGCAGGAGGCATCAAGCTGGAGATCCTCTTCCGTATAGCTCTCAAAGTAATGGGGATAGACATGCACCTAGAATGAATGGGAGGAAAAAGAACAAATATAAAAAGACACCCATGTCATATTTCTGCTTGCAGGTTCATTCAGGTTGCAGACATAACGTGAAATTAAAACATTATGACAAGGAAAGTGAAGTTATATTGTCAAACCCGGTGCTGAAAAAACTGAAAAAAAAAAAAAAAAAAAAAAAAAAAAAACTTACAAGCTGTATGCAAAGTAACAGTGGTATGATGATTTTTCTACAGAAACTGTGATATTATTTAATATATATTTGCACCAGGGGCACAGTGGGTTAATGGTTAGCACGTTCGCCTCATACTGCCAGGGTCCAGGTTCGATTCCCGTCTCGGCCATGTGTGTGGAGTTTGCACATTCGTCCCGTGCCTCAGGAGGTTTTTCTCCGGGTTCTCCAGGTCAAAAAAAATGCACGGTAGGTTGATTGGCACCTTGGAAAATTGTCCCTTGTGTGTGTGTGTGTGTGTGTGTGTGTGTGTTTGTCCTGCGATGGGTTGGCATTCCATCCAGGGTGTGTCCTGCCTTAATGCCCATAGACGCCTGAGATAGGCACAGACTCCCCGTGACCCGAGGGAAGATCAGATATAGCGGTAGAAGATGAATGAATGAATGAATGAATGAATATATTTGTACCGTGTGAGGACTCTGGATATATAGTCATCCAAAGAGTGATCCACTGTCCGAGGAATTAGGAGCCTGCAGTGCATCTGATGATAATCCACCACAGAAACAAGCACTAGTCATCAATATAGAGAAAATGAACGAAATGAGTAAAAAAAAAAAAAAAAAAAAAGAAAAAAAAACAAGCAAACAACATGTAAAAATATTGAAATCTACAACAACAGACATCATTTAAGCACATACAAACTGCCAGTGTTTCACTGTCTGGGATACTGAAGGTCACAGAAAAGCTGCAGACAGACTCGGGTAAGATTTCACAGCTATGGTCGCATGCTAACTCTGCCAGAGAGATGTTTACAGATTCAGACGCAGATAATAATCATCAATTCACACAGATCTACATGCATGGTTAACATGTTACCCGGTTTGTTCTTTACACTGGTAATGCAGCTCGAGAGTAGGGTGTTGATTGCAGACTGATGGCGGAGGAGGTCCAATAAGACGGGTACGTGAGCGGGATGAGTGAAAGGAACGGTGCGAATGAGAGATCCTTTCCAAAAGTCACATTCCCATTCAACATCAGCAAACAAATAGCTGTGGAACTCGGCATCTGGAAGAGACTAAGAGCAGTTCCCAAGTCACACATTTTCCAGCTGCATATGACAATAGTAAAATGCAATGACAAGTGTGGAGTTTTATGATAGTTTGGAGATGCCGTGGTGATCCGCTTTTAATGAGACGGTTACATCACATGATTTGAGAGGCTTCGTTAGATCAAAAGCGATCTGACAAATTAAATCCTTCTTATTCCCAACTAAGGTATCATAAAAGGTCATACGAAACTCAATGGCATCATGGTGTCTTTTGGGACCCCAGCAAAATCCTATAAAAACTACATGGACAAAGGGTTGTGGGCATTTGGAACATTCCATTCCACATTTAGGCCCCTATTTGCTGTAATAACCTGCACTCTTCTGGAAAGATGTTGCTCCAGATACTGAATGCGCTTGTGAATATTGGTGCTCGTTCAGCCACATACAGGGCATTGGTAAAGTCGGATGTAGGTTGAGGAGGCCCAGGGTGCAGTCAGTATTCATCCCAAAGGTGTTTATTAAATTGAGTTGAGTTTTATAGCAGGCAACACGAAATCACCCACATCTCCCCTGTAAACCATATCTTCATACAGTGCACTTTGAGTCCATGGGGAATTGTCATGCTGGAACAGGTTCGAGTCTACTATTTCAAGTGAAGCGAATTTTTATGCTCCCGTATCCAAAGGCAACTGAAAGAACCACGAATGGCTGGAAATCTCTGGCGTCACAATTATTATACATACAGTGGACATGTCTCCGGAACAACTGGCCCATTCAGTTTCATCTTAAAATTCAAAAATAGCTTCTCAAGATTCTATTCCAACGTTAGAATAATGAACATAATGGCCACCCCCGTTTTAAATTACAATGATGAGAAAGTGATTTCTCAATATAATTATGCCTTGTTCTCATCACCTGAAGTAAGTCCCATGCTGCATTTATTTCATTCATTCATTCATCTTCTACCGCTATATCCGATCTTCCCTCGGGTCACGGGGAGCCTGTGCCTATCTCAGGCGTCTATGGGCATTAAGGCAGGATACACCCTGGAGGGAATGCCAACCCATCGCAGGGCACACACACACACACACACACATTCATACACTAGGGATAATTTTTCCAAGGTGCCAATCAACCTACCATGCATGTTTTTTTTAGACCGGGAGGAAACCGGAGAACCCAGAGAAAAAACCCCCGAGGCACGGGGGGGAACATGCCAAGATGCGGGAGATCGAACCCGGACCCTGGCGGTGTGAGGCGAACGTGCTAACCACTAAACCACCGTGATCCGCTGCATTAATTTAATTTATTTAATGTAATCACTGTCCCTTTCTCTCAGTTGATTATTTCTGTGTGAACATTAGCTTGGAAAACAATGCTTCTTCAGTTACTGCCTTTTTATCAGGAGATTGCATTTTTGGACTTAGTAAAGAAATAAAACCATAAGAATTGATAATCCCTGATATTATACACAATTGCCAAGTAGTAAGTCTATATTTTTCCACAACATCCAGTATATTTGGGGATTTGTTTAATAAAAATCATGCATTTACTCATACTTTCTGCCAAAAATATTATTTCCCTTCATCTCCTTGCTTAGGAATAGCATAGAAGTATGCAATTGATGTTGACAGAAACTTAAAAAGTGAATGATTACTTCACAATTTCTTTGTGAGGAAGACATGAAACATTTGCACATATCATATACAGATTTGAGCAAGTGGGTTTTATATAATGCTTGGTGTGTTGCACATTAATGAAGTCACATATATTTTGGCACTTTTCCACACAACTCAGTTTAAATGTTCATGATTTAATGCCTTAAGATTTTGGTTTCCTTATACCTTTAACAACACATATTAACACAGTTATTTTCTATATGATCAAATATCCCTCTGACAAATTTACATAATATAAAAAAAGTATTATTGTGTTTTGTTATACTTACCACAATAAACTGAGAATCTTTTGCTTCATATGACATTCTGCCGTCTAGAGCACTGGACTGGAGCAACTGGAACAGTGGCGCCCTCTGCAGGTCAACATCCAGGGGAACGTCTAGCAAAGATGAATAAAAATCGCCGTTAGCATCAAGAAAGATACCGTCAAGGACACGACCATGAGTGCCTCGTCAATATTTTATTCTTTACAACTCCAGCCTCAAGCAGGCTCAGCTCTATCCAAGCACTATTTCATACTTTAGTTCTGATAGAGACAGTTTAGTAGTGACCTGTTACGTGACTCATCTTCTGGATGAAGGAGTCGAGCATGGGCAATGGTGGCTTGAGTTTGAGAAGGAAGAAGCCTGGTAGGATATCTGAACATGTTTCGGACAGCGGGATGAACTCTGGAAGCCTGAAAAATATACAGCGGGTGAAAAATGATGAACGATGCCTTATTCATCCAAATGATCACCTAACATACATATTTATATGATATATATAAAAACAGGAGCAGAACATTGTAATATGAGCTATTTACTTTTACTGTGCAAAAGTTTTAGACAGGTGTGAATAAGTGCTGTAAACAAAGGATTTCAAAAATGGGAGTGTTAATCATTTACTTTCAACAATGACCAAAATGAAGTGAATGAACAAAAGAGAAATCGAAGTCAAATCAATATTTGTTAGGTTATTCTATCTTGGAGAAGTATGCACAGATCTTCTGTGGATGTAGACGTTCTCATATCCTTCTGTCTCTTCATGGAATCCCACACATACTCCATGATGTTGTTGAGATCAGGGCTCTGTGCGGGTCGTGCCATCACTTCCACTACTTCTAGTTCAAAAGTTACTAACACCAAATACCAATATATATATATATATATATATATATATATATATATATATATATATATATATATATATATATTATACTATATATAATATATAACATATATAAGATATATATCTATTATATATATATAAATATATATCTATATATATTATATATGTTTTTTTTTAATTTATTATATATATATATATATTTGATTTAGTGTTTTCTTTTGTTTGCTCACGTTGCACTTTGTAAATTGACAAATGAAAATCATTATTTATGTTTCTGAAAGCATTCTTTGTTTACCTAATTTTTTCCCTACACCTGCCTAACACTTTTGCACAGTACTGTGTGTGTGTGTTTATTTTTATTATTTATTTTATTATTTATTTGACATATAATATATATACACATTTACATGGCATGGTGGCATATCCAGGCTGAGTTTACTGCATTTGTGTGCCCTCATTGGTTTTCTCACGGTTTTTCCTTACTGGCTTTTCTCTGTTTCTTTAAATGCCCACCTTTATGTTCTAAAATTTCTTTATGTCCACCTTTTTCTGTAATAATTTAACAAAGATTTTGAGAGTATGTGAAGAACTAGCATCCAGTGTAAAATGAACGGAATTTGTTGGTATTCAGCCACTTATGATCCACAGTCTCTGGAGGTTAATTCAGCATCATATGTTTAACACACTCCCTGACCTGGCATTAGAAGAATAGAATAGAATAGCATACGGGCGTTACACAGTATTATTCGGTGTAGGTGAGGTGATATCAAAATGACTCAAGAGCATGAAAAGAGCTTTTTGTACCGATTTTGTCAAAATCATGCCAATCGTCAGTGGCGTCCTAGATCTCATTACGCACCCTGATGAGTCCACTTGCGGCGGTGTGGGTATCAGAGACTCCATCTGCAACTTGTGTAAAGTAGCACTGGCACCTACCAACACTACAGCAGTCTGGCTGCGGTGGCTTTCCCCTGTCACAGGAAAAAATAGTAAACAGAACTGATTCCAGTTTCTGTGAACTCCTTAAATGACATCGTATTGATTTAAACTCATATTAAACGAATTGATGGATATAATCTTCCTCGTTTAAATACTCATTATACCCATGATTTGGTAGAGGATTGTCTTGACGTACCTGGATGTAACTTCTTCATTAGAGCATCTGATGGGCTGATGTAGTACTCAATGCTCATTGGGGTTCCTGAATGGTATGAAAGGCCAAGGCCTGCGATTAAATTTAATCCTAGCATCTATTAAATCACCAAAACATTTAATGACACAGGCACTTTACCTTCTTTGCCAGGCGTAATACTCCCAATTCTGCCATTTAGGACTATATCGACATGAAGGTCACTATCAATCAAATGCCTAAAAATGAAACACTTATTTTTCCTGATGGCAGCGAAACACATTTCATCATATATGAAGACAAATATTTAGTTTTTCCCACCTTGGTAAATTTGAGATTTTCAGTAGGTCTTTCTGTAGATGCTGAAGGGATGTGTGCAATTTTAGCTTCTCATCACTGTGGGATTAAATTAAAAAAAAAATTTTGACATAAAGTGTAAACAAACATGACTGAATCTATGTCTCAATCGATGTTTGGTGAATTGATACCCATCGCCTGGTATATTATAGAGAGACAAAAGGTCATCCATCTTGAGTGAGAATTCTTCAAATTTCTTCATTCTATATTGATGTGAAAAAGTCAGTATACCTCTTAATGAAAAGCACAGGTACACCTGCTAATTTATGCCAATTAAGACCAGCAGCACAATTATGCTGATACAGATCAAGTGCTTTAATGTTTATCTCAGTGTGTAGAAGAAAAATGTGACTTCATTCAATGTAACAGACAATGTGTTTTTCCTGGACATGATATTATACTAGAGTCTACACAGAAAACATTAGAGATCAACCAGTTTGTCAATTAACAGGCACAAATAGTTGATTGTTTGGGCTATTACTGATAGTTTTTCCGGGTTGCCGGAACAGCTGAATAGGTCTGCCATCATTATAAAGTACAAGAGAGGCCTCTAGAGGCAATTCACTGATACCGCATGCTGAAGGGTTTTTTTAAAAATTAATTTTAGATTGAAACATTTTTTCTGTTCTGTTTTGTACTGCAACTTTTTGTTGTTTCAATGCATGTCTTATTTTCCCTCAATATTTATTAATATTAAATGTTAATATAAGGTACTGTCCTATTTTACATGAAGCATATGTTTTTTAAAACCAGTATCCATTTTAAAATCTCAGTTGTCTGTTAAATCCCACTATTGATCCCAATAAAACTTTGTTTGCAGAGGATCTGATGAACAGAAAGGCATCTCAGAATTCCTCCTGGGAACCTGATGCTACAGTGGGCATAGACTCACTTAGACTAAACAGTTCAAAATGGAAAACATTGCCTGGACTTTTTCCTGTCTGGTGGGGGGGGGGTGTCTAACTGGATAATTACATAAGGAAGCAGGTATAAAAACATTATTTTTCAAGTATTTTTGTTTTTACCAAAATTGATTACTAATGCAGAAATTCCTTACCTGAGCAACTGACAAAGTGATGCATTTGACTGTGAAAAATGAACAATCGGTCAATCACCAGAAACAGTGCACTGACTCCTCATAACATAGCTGTACCCTTCGTACCTCAGGAGCTTGTCCATGCTGTGCGAATTTCACATCCTCAACCTCTCCCCCAGGCAGCAGCAGCACCTCCACATAGAACAGATCAGCTGTCAGATAGCATGCAGTCTCAGTGGGACTCAAGTGGGAGCCCAGCCTAAAGAGGTCAAATGTTCAGAACATAGTTAACTGCACATGCATACGTTTCACATGTTGGTCGGGTTGGGGGGGGGGTGGTTTTTCTCAATGTTTTACTAAGTATATGGAGACATTTTTATGACTTTTACAGGAATACACACATACTAACTCAAGGCTTGCTTACACTGTCTAATCACCAGAGGTCATATTTCTCAGATAAAATCGAGCTGAGGAAGAGTGTCTAGCAGGCTCTCTTGTGAACGAAAATAAATACCCCAACAACGTATAAAGATTGTAAAACGGTGGCTTGGATTATGAAGAGATTTAGTCATCATGCATGATCCTGGTGTGAGGAGTTCCATATTAAAAGGTGTGAATAGCAAGAACAGACAGGAATTACTGGATGACATTATATAGTATTCGTCTCTAGGCTCATGATCTGTCTCAAACAGCCTCTGCTGCTCATAATCCATCTGAAACTATCTCTTCTGCTCATGTTCTGTCGCCAATAGTCTACATAGTCTACAACCGCTCACATACTTACTCCTACAGCTTATACACTTAGTCATAGACTCGCTACTGTTCATGCTTGACTCCATCAGTGTCCAATTAACTGGTCTCAAACCCATGACGAGTAAGTGCAGCGGGAATCATCGACATCATGCTGTACATTTTTCAGGGAGAAAAGAGAGGTTTGTGTTTTTTTTTTTCCTCCTGCAAATGTAATTTCTTCAGGCAGCCCGGCAAGAAAGAGACCACATATTTACAATCAACTCCATCCACCACAAGTGATAGTTAATTAAAGATTTCAAACCCTCTCTGTTTGGCAATCATCTCTAGTCGGGTCACAATGGCATGCAGAGAGGTCACTATAAATGAATGAAGAGAGGAAAGGGAATGGAAAAAAAAGATAAATAAAATATTAAATATAAATAGTTTCCTGCATAGTACATTAGTTTTTTTCATTTCTACACAGCTCCTACTTGCAAGCCTCTCTGCAAGCCCAAACGAAAGAGAGGAAAAAAAACTTTTACATTTCCGATATTTGATCCTTTTTTGTCCTCCTCCAAACAGCATTTTTCACCATTGCAGACATGATAAATGATGTGATGGAGATTGTTACCATTCAGAGCTTCCTGGAGTTTCTGCAGGCATCTCATAATTGGCTCACAGTGCTTTATGTCTGTTCTGGATTTCTCCTGTGAACACAAAGGAAATAAAAATGTGTCTGAAGTAAAAAAGGAGCATTATTTATGACATTATATATTTATTATATTATATATTTAAAAAGTGTGTGTAAAGCTATCACATTTTGTATTATGATTTGCATCAAACTGGCAGCAGTGAAAAAGAGGGATACTAATGAGGCATACTAAAACATTACTGACTTGAAGGAGAATCTCATTACCTAAAGACATTAATATTGCTCTGTTTTAGACTCTACATTGGATTTAAGTGTTCATTCTCCTCGAAGTAGTAACATTTAATGGATAATATCCAGTAACATTAATGGCCCAGGACCTAAGCCAAAAACATCTGGGGGTTACACTAGTAGAAACTTTTGGGTAGGTTCATTTATTGCATTCATATGGTGTATTTATTACCATAAACCACTTCTTGACGAGTAAAAGCCAAAGAATTATAGTACACATAATAACCTACTGGGTTTGTTTTTGTTTCCTGTTAGTGAAAGAAAAACACGTCAGTTGTGAATCATGTATATGAAACCCTTTAATAAATATGTACAGTAAACTAAGGTGAAAAACAAACAAACAAAAGCAAAAAGACATCATATTCTACAGCTGCTTTGAGGGATACACCTAAATGAGCATGTAGAAGCAATACTCTCCTCTCCCAACCTCCAGAGAAGGAAGCAGCTGCTTACGTATTAGTTTGGCACAGGCCTGTTCCGGCCACAATAGTTCTTACTTAAGCCCCTGCATCTGGAAGACATTTGTAAGGCTGTGCACGCAACTTGCTCAGCAGCACAGCAACGGTCATGGCACTAGGCTATCACTTGTGTAAAATAGTTAAGACATGGAATGTCACCCAGAGGAGCGTATGGTTGCAGCAAACAGATGGTCAGTATTACTCTCAACCTTGAGCTAAATCACACCTTACATCCACTTGGGGCTAACAGGTTCCTAAAAGTTCATGTGCAAGCAAGAGATTTGAGCTTCTCCCTACCATGCATCTGTGCACCAGCTGAAAGGTCTCACGCCATGGTTTCTCTGCATATTTGGAGCTTAATCTTGATAAGTAGGTCTTCTGCTGGACTGGGGTGGGGGTTAAAAATGACCGTGAATAAGGATCCATACAAATATAAATAGCCTAACTGGCCCAATGCCTTGCACACAGGTATAGATCCAGATAAAGTTCCTCTTACCATCCTCTTTTGATTCCATCTTGGTTTCCTTTACTCTAATGGGCAAGCAAACTAAGCATTTGTATTCATAATCAAAATTAATAAAACAATAAACTAATGCACCAACAGCTGTGTGCTATCCGACATTACGGTTTTGGTTTTATTGGTGTTAATTCTTCTGTCTCTTTTAATTACTAAATTATCGCTATAGAGAGATAATACAATAATTTCACCTTTTGCAACTTCCAACGCTAGAGAAGATAAGCAGGCTTGCCCAGAAGCCTATTTACGCATGCGCAGATACATCCTATCAGCGCGCGTCCACGCCACGCATATTACTACAGCTTTGATGAGTCGACTCCAGTTCGCAATTCCCAAGCGTCTGTTCGCAATTGAGTCGGTTCAAAGAATCCCTTCCATGTTACCGAACGATGAACTCAATTAAGTCCAGCGTTGAACATAAAAGCCAAGTAACGAAATACTATAGTACGACAAATACTATAAAGTATCTATACTTCTCCTGGAGTAATTATTTGTCAGTAATTATTTTTAATAACCTGTCCGTTCTACTCCTTACATTTTAAAAATAGCTTGTTTTCATTACGGCTTGTCAGAAAAATCTAACCAAATAAATCACTCCATCCAGATAGAGTGAATGTGATTGGTTGGATGAACATAAACATAAGCATTCCGACACCTTATTGATTTGTACGCGATCCATCGCACCTGCACGCGATACAAATCATGTCACACTCCAGCAAGGACAAAACCAGTGTTGGGGTCATTACTCACAAAAGATTATTTATTAAGTTATTATTTCTCCACTACTGTGCATTCTCTTCATCCTCTGCAAATGAAAGTACAGTAGATAGTTGATTAAAGAGACGATTGAATAAATTAGCGATTGTGACTGGTGCAGCCTAAGCTTTTGTCCTTAATGGCATTTTTTCATTCATTCATTCATTCATCTTCTACCGCTTTATCCGATCTTCCCTCGGGTCACGGGGAGCCTGTGCCTATCTCAGGCGTCTATGGGCATTAAGGCAGGATACACCCTGGATGGAATGCCAACCCATCGCAGGGCACACACACACACACATTCATACACTAGGGACAATTTTTCCAAGGTGCCAATCAACCTACCATGCATGTTTTTTTTAGACCGGGAGGAAACCGGAGAACCCAGAGAAAAAAACCCCGAGGCACGGGGGGGAACATGCCAAGATGCGGGAGATCGAACCCGGACCCTGGCGGTGTGAGGCAAACGTGCTAACCACTAAACCACCGTGATCCGCTGCATTAATTTAATTTATTTAATGTAATCACTGTCCCTTTCTCTCAGTTGATTATTTCTATGTGAACATTAGCTTGGAAAACAATGCTTCTTCAGTTACTGCCTTTTTATCAGGAGATTTCATGTTTTCATGTACCGTGCATGTTTTTGGACCGGGGGAAACCGGAGAACCCGGAGAAAACCCCCTGAGGCACGGGGAGAACATGCAAACTCCACACACACATTCCCGAGATGGGAATCGAACCCGGATCCTGGCGGTGTGAGGCGAATGTGCTAACCACTAAGCCATCGTGCCTCCGGCATTTTTTCCTTATGTTACATTTTATGTTACTTTTACAATTTTTTTTGAGAAAAAAGCTTGAGTTTATTCTTGAACCTCTATAGAAGTCTTTTTAAACCCTAGTATCTATACTTCTACCTGAGTAATGAATGGGAATACTTTTGACACCAGTTCATAAAAAGGCAACAATAACACAGCTGCTGCTGTTTCGGAATTAACAATACATTTTTCTTACAGACAGATAAAACAGCTTCTACACAGTTTTTTTTTATTGTAAATCAGGCAGGCTGTGCATTGCACACCTACAGTGCATTACAAAAAAACATTGGACTGGTTACAGTTTTAAGCAATGTATATCTTATCTGCAAGAGCCGTCTCTGTTGATTATGAAGTCTCAGGGCCTTGACTATGGCTTGACTAAAGAAAACAGGCATTACAGGAAGCAACACAAGAGAAACTCCGTGATATACATTGAAATAAAGAGAATGGACTTTTATGTTTAGGCCAGCAGAGAAGGCCTTGCTAGCTCTGACAGTCAGCCACTTCTGTACTTATATTAACATATTTTTCTATATATTTAAATCTCGGATATATATCCCATATTTGCATACTGTATTTTCTGCACTTTTCAGGCCTTTTCTGGTAAATCTGTTGATGTGTACCTGAACTATGCAATGACAAGTTGTATATAGCGTATACATTTATCTAATGCAATAATGCACTATTCAAAACACTTCAAAGAAGCATATTTAATGTATAAGCCACACATGCAGACGAATCATGTCAGTGTTTAGGTCTAATGTTAATCGGCAGTAAAAGCACAACAATGCAATGCCATCTATTTATATAGCACATTATAAACCTCATTCTATTATGCTTTATTATATAAGCATTTTCAAAAAGTTTAGGAAAAATAATTTTATGTGGAAACAGTGCGAGCAAAATCACTAATGATCTGATTTCTGATTTACTATATTATTCTTTTTTTATTATTCTTTTTCTACTAGTGAACCAAAAATCCATCCATCGGGAATCGACTCTATTTCCAAGACCAGGGATCGCGGAGAATCGGTTCATTTATGGACTCGACTCCCAGGAATACCGCTCGTCTGACCCACCTATCTCCAGGCGGTGGTCTTCAAGCTTTCGGCTGGCTGTCGGGTTATCCGCCGAATTAGTGTCAAGTTTTGGGGTTGATAAAAAAAAAAAAAAAAAAACAAAGCAAAAAAAAAACACTGAATTACATTTAGGATCCAAAATGTCGGGACACTGAGCCATTTGTGTGCAGGAAGAGCGGGAGAAGGGAAGGAAAGCATAGGAAGGAAGGGCTCCTCCTAGAAATATTATCTTTTTGTCTCTTGTTTTGACCTGCTCATAAGAAGCAAAGGTAAGTTTGAGCATCGCGGTTTGTATATGTATATATATGCTGGATGCATATTGGTGGAAAAAACCATAAAGCTGAATGCATGTGTGCAGGGAAGGGATTTAAAATAGTATTAGCTAGTTAGCACTACAGTCACATAACGCTAGCCGGCCGGTCCAACTCCTGAACTGCATCTCAAAGGCTCAGGGAGAATCAATGGTGCTGTGTAGGGTATCAAAAGATGCTTTTACTCCCCTACATAGTGATCTAGATTCCCAGGACAGGGACATTGCATTGAGGACTAATAATCTAGTGGAGGCTGTGCGTGGTGCCAGGTTTAACTGCATAAAAAGGACCTCCATGTAGTTCTTTAACCAAGTTCATCTTATTATCCAATGATACAGAACATGGACTGTAGTGAATATAAACATAGAATCCTGTATAATATGGATAATTCTTTAATATGATATAAAGTATAGCATACTGTGTTATATATAAAATAATATAATAAAATATTGCATTACTAAAATCATAGAATATTATTATTGTGTGAGTGTGAATATTTCCATATTTTGTCATGTTAAAACCACAAATTTAAATGTATTTTATGCGATAGACCAACACAAAGTCATGCATATGTAGTCAGCCCTCCTCAGTCAATACTTTGTCGAACCACGTTTCACTTCATTTACATCTGCAGGTCTTTTTGGGTATGTCTCGACCATTTTTTCACATCTAGAGACTGTGATTTTTGTCCATTTGTCTTTGTAAAGAAGCTCCAGTTGAATCAGATTGGGTGGAGAATGACTGGTCTTGCCAAAGATACTCAGTAGGATTCAGGTCTGGATTTTGACGGGGCTGTTCTAATACATGAATATGCTTTGGTATCATCCATTACATTGTAGATCTGGCTGTATGTTTAGGGACATTGTGCTGCTGGAAGGCTCTCTAATGGGTTTTCTTCTAGGATTGCCCTGTATTTAGCTTCATCAATTTTCCCATACACTCTGACCAGCTTCCCTGTCCCTGCTGAAGAAAAAGCACTATGTTTCATGGTGGGGATGGTGTGCTCAGGCTGATGTACAGTGTTAAGTTTCTGCCAAAAGTTCAGTGGACAGACTCTCCCACCTGAGCTGTGGAGCCCGGCCTGTAAGTTTAGGTCGGCAACCATGTCTTGGTATGTTGGCAGTTGTGCCATACTCTTTCCATTTTCGGATGATGGACTACACCGTTCTCCTTGAGATGTTCAAAGCTTAGGATATGCTTTTATAACCTAACCCTAACCCTGCTGTAAACTTCTCCAAAACTGGTATGTTCTTCAGTCTTTATGTTGCAGTTTATTCACCAATGTTTTCTAACAAACGTCTGAGGGATTCACACAGAACAGCTGTAATTATACTGGGATTTTACTACACAAATGTAGACTGTAATTAGTAACTAGATGACTTCTGAAGGTAAGGGTATCAGAGTAAAGGGGCTGAATGAATATGCATGCCATATATATATTTTGTTTTACACACACACACACACACACACACACACACACATTTTTTTAAACCTGTTGCTGTTTCAGTCATGTCCCAACTGTTGCATCCATGTATTATTGTTTGTTTTTTTTTTTTTTGTATAGTGTTTTTAACAGTGAGCATTGTCCGGAAGCTAATATACAAGGTTTTAGAATTTGAATTTATTTGTTAGTGCCTATATATTTATCCCTAATGAGGAAAGTCTCACTGAAATGGAAGAAGCCAGACCAGATTCTAAATCAGGGGTCACCAACGTGGTGCCCACAAGGACCACATGAGTAGCTCTCAGACCTGTTCTAAAAACTCATCAGTGAGATGCGTCTAAAATGTTAGTGAACTCACAATAGTTAACTCACATTACTTATTGTGAGAAATCATCAGTGTCATTAAATATAATATATAACTAAAGGCAAATGTGTTATTTCAGAAGAGTTCGTCAAACTGGTAGCCCTTTGTATGACTCAGTATTCATGAAGTAGCTCTCAGGTTCAAAAAGGTTGGTGACCCCTGTTATAAATCTTCATCTGGGTGCCACAGAATATCCATTCATTACCGTTTTATCATTGTTGAGTGGTACGGTTCTGTGATGGGCACTTTTTTTTTTTTTTAGAATTTTAGAATTGTTCATGCAAATTGCAGTGTTGTATTATTTAACAAGGCCATGTCACAAAGCCTGGTTTCATCATGGGTGAAATGATGAAAATCTAAAATCTATGATGAAAAGCTAAAATCCTAAAACAAGGCTTATCGTGATGTAATACAATGACCCAAAATGCTTAATCTAACACAAAAAAAGTTTTATCATAATATTTCAACACTATTTTAACTATTTTATTCTTATTGAGGCTGTGTGTGTGTGATATAAGGACATGCCAAGAAGTTCTGATAATATAAGAGTAGTGATGCATTCTTAAATTTTAATTGAGCTAATATTTATCCCCTTTATACAACTGAGCATTCGATATGGTTAAAGGCCCAGCAGTGGCATCTCTCTGCCCAGTACCTCTCTTTGCCCCTGTTAAACTTTATTCTGATATGGAAGGCAGGCATTTTCGCCGTAGTTTGATTTGGATGGTTCTGTATCAATCTTTGGCGGGCTGGATGTGTAGTTTGCCCACCTCTGCAAACTTTCAAATTCACATGCATGGGTTCCTTAAATTATTGCTACAAATCTACGTGTGGACAACTATATAGAATGCCATCGTAAGGTGTAGTATAGCAAAATCCCATCTGTATATTTTATGTAGTGTTTTACACATAATAAACCTGTTCAAGTACCTCCAGGTAAAATGGAATTGATATGTTGATAAAATTGGAATACATATTACAGCCAACAGTATTTGGACACCCATCGAATATATCTGTCTTAAACAATTGTAAGATGCAAACTATTCAAACTAATGCCATTATATTCTGTAGCACTTTTTTCACTTTGACTAAGAGGTAAAAATCTGTTGTAGCAAGATGATGCTCATATTAACAATGCAAGCACCATGAAGACATGAACCAACATCAGGACCTGATCATCTTAATGCCCTTGAAGGTCACTGCGAAAATCTAGTGGAAAGCCTATTCTGAAGCGTGGACCACATGTGGATGTGATGGTGAGGTGTACCTAAATGTTGTCCCTTTAAAATCCTTTAGATATATTTCAGTGGTCGGAAAGAAAAAGATCCATTCTTCAACAAGGGGAAAAGATTGATTTGCCTTATCTCTGGATGAAGCGCTTTTTATTTAGAGACCATTTATTGCAGCTAAGCATGGTTCCACATGAACAGTCTGGAGAGCCATAAAATAAGTGTTGAAGGTTAAATTAAAAAAGAATGAAGATGGATTGGGGAATATAAACAGTCTGGTTAAGGCCTTCAATTGCTATAAACAGTTTCACATTCAAGTGTCCATCAGTGACCTTATAATTTCAACAATGCTAAAATGGTAATGAATGGTTATTTGAGGATGGGTTTAAATCTGGTTCCTCTCATGGTTTCTTTCTCATGATTCTTCAGGGCATTTTTTCCTCATTCCTCGGGGTACTCATTTCTAATGTTAAAATGCATATTCACAATTCATTTATTGCTGTAAAGCTGCTGAAATGTGAATAAAATGTACTTGAGAAGATAGTTCCTCACCCTGTTACTGAATTAGTGCCTAAATTCATTAATTTTTACAGGTTTTTACAGGTCTTTAACTTTATAAAGCTGCTTTGGGGCAATGTCCATTGTCACATGTACTATACAAATAAAACTGAATTTGAATTTTCACCGTGTTCTCATTTTTGTATGTCTATTTCTAGAAGTTAGAGTTTGGAGGAAATATTAAAAGTAAATAAAATTCTTCCAGCCTGAAGTTTAAAGCTGTCGGTGTATGAACGAGGTCACCCCAGGTTCATCCATCTTGTTCCGAGGCTTAGTTTTAATCCGTGATACTAAGGGGGAAAGTTGGAATTAGACTTCCATATGAATCTTCTCCTCTCCCTTTGCTATTTTGTTACTTTTGTGTTTATCAGTCACAAGGGTTAATAAAGTCAGGTACTGATATAGGGCGAGGGGCTGTATATTCCAGGCCTCTTATTCTCCAAACCATGTGTTTAGGAGATTTAACCAAACAGGCTCAATCCAGGTCGCTTCACGAAAAAGTAAACGCCCATGAGACAGAGAATAAACAATAAGCCAGAGTTTTTATTGAATCAAGGCCACAAAAATGGGTGAAGGTCACTATTCATTATAATGTCATTATCGGCAGATCTTATTTCCCGTTAATAACCTTAGGTTTCGACTACAATTGGCCATGCAAATGCAACGCCTATTGCATGCTCCCGGTGACCATAGCAACGACCCAAACGAAAGAGGCTTCTAAAAGCCTGTGACGCTTCAAAACTAAGACAACGCCACTATAAATGTTGCCCAAATTGTATGATCAAATCTTTCCGTTAAAGAAGTCATTATAGGCAGTCAAACTACGATAAGTGCTCTGTCATTGAGAAATCTTTTCTCGTGTAGATGCACACTGTCTCAAATTCATAAAACCAGTAAAATCTGATGTGCTGTGTTTTTATTGACATCCTGGGGTGAGCACAATCTTCCGTTTCCTTATAGCATGTAAACCATGTCTTCATGGAGTTCGCTTTGTACAAGTTTGATTTGGATTTCCAAGTGAATGCTAATAATCCCTGCCGTAAAGAGAGGCCTTAAAGTGCTGACCCCATGAGTGAAAGTTCAAATCCTGACTTGGCCATCCATGGCCAAGGTAGCAAAAATGTCCCGAGGGTGGTATGGCATACACTCTCTGTCCTGTCAATCATAGTGGCACCAGATAATCGTCACCTCTGAGCTTATGCACGTGTAAGAAGGCAGGTGGCACGGTCCCCTGAGTGTCTTACGCTGGGCTATTACACAGCATGAGCAGCAGGTTGCAATATGCACATGGCTGGCATGGTTATATGTAATTGTGTGTGTGTGTGTGTGTGTGTGTTTTTTTTTTTTTTTTTTTTTTAAGTGGATTGTGGGGGCCCAAAATGAAATGGTTTGGACAACATGGCATCTTCCATTTTCAAAGTATCACATGAACAATCAGAAAGCATCCTGTCCTTGTGCACAATACTGATGTGAAGTGAACTATTATACAATCACCTTGAAAGATGATGAAACAAACGGCAGAATTCTAAAACATTGCATGAATGTGACTTTTAAGCACCTGAATACTTTGTATCTCTAATAGACTTTTTGTTGAATTCTTTGACTATTTTAGGTCCTTTTCTCCTACTGGTAGGTGCCTTTTGCGGTCCGGAAAGTTAAAATTCTCCAGAGTTGCTCAAATTCTCCAGAGTTGCTAAAATTGCTCCGCATCACCTCCATTTCTTCTCGCCGATCTCTCGTCGCCAATTCTCAGCGCTCTCCTAGACATCTCATAATCCTCCTCTTCAACCCTGCGTGGACATGGCAGCTGCCAAGCCGAAAGGGCAGAACTCTCTGGCCCTGCATAAAGTGATCATGGTCGGGAGTGGAGGTGTGGGCAAGTCGGCTCTCACCTTGCAATTCATGTACGATGAGGTAAGAACACATGCTCCAAAAAGAAAAGAGTCATGTAAAAGCAAAAATGTATTGAGTAACCAGATGAATATGTTTCGGTCATCGAAATCAGGAAATGGCAGCTAATTTGATTTTATATATAATCAAATAAAAAAAGGTGTTTCTAAGTAACTATTCTATATATAATTGATCTGCTGCATGTTATTAATAAGTAAAGGTCATGCGATATGGGTTCTTCCTCTGGCTGATGCCGATATTTAGATATCAGGCCAACACATGACTCGTTTGCTGATATCTAGTTCTTACGGTTTTCCTGTTTGGATGGTGAGTACCAACTACTGCCACCTGCTGGTATGGGAGGGTTATGTTCTCTTGAGAAAGCGCAGAATGTACACGCACCCGCCTTATCATCCTTATTTGCAGCACAATTGGCCAGTGCTTATTTTTTATTTTTTTTTAAATGTCTCAATTAATCAATCGATCTCTAAACATACCCTTTGAAATATGTTAATGTGTTATACATATGATATGTCTCTGTAGAACATTAAATCATTAAATAAAATCATTATTTTCAGTTTAGTTAACAAAAGCCCTATTTTGACCGGATTTGGGTAGCGTAAATCCAACTTGTCAGTATATTTTACATAATTTGTGCGCATACATCCAAAAAGCGTATATTGTTTTACTCATTTATAAAATAACCGGTTGTTAAGAGTTTTTATTCTCTATATGACTAACTGTGTTCTTGGATGCAATTGTACTGATTACTTTTATATGCTGTAGCCTTATAGTGTCCCTTTATTGGAACTAGTAAGAACTTTGTGTGCACAAAACATGCTGCATGAATACAGGGTGTGCAAAGGGTGTAGTGGTAGAAGTTGATTGGTCTGGACAGACCCCTGATGTCAACCAAACTGAACACTTTTCGCATGAACATAAACATTAATTACACCCCAAAATTTCTCCTCCTATAACATAAGTGCCTGATCTCACTAACGATCATGTGGCTGAATGACATTGTAAAATCTAGTGGAAAGCCTTCCCAGAAAAGTGGAGCTTATTATAACAGTAAAAATGGGAACAACTTTATAATCATGTTCTATGGTTTCGGAATGAGATGAGTTTACATACACATATAACACACATTAACACACATACACTCTTTTAATCCTTTTAATAATTAATTATATACAGTGGCAAGAAAAAGTATGTGAACCTTTTGGAATTTCATGGTTTTCTGAATAAATTTGTCATAAAATGTCATCTGATCTTCATCTAATTCATTGGTATTGACAAACACAATGTGTCTAAAAATAATAACACCAAAAAAATGCAATCTTTCTTGTCTTTATTGAACACAATCATTCAACATTCAAAATGGCAGTGGAAAAAGTAAGTGAAACCTTGAGTTAATGACCTCAAAAAACCTAATTGGAGCTAATTCTGGAGTCTTGTTAAGTTTGGAGGTGTGGACTACAGCTACTTTGACTGATAAAAACCCCTCAAACCTTTGGAGTTTGCTCTGCACAAGAAGAACATGATTATGTGAGCCATGCCTCGCCAAAAAGAGCTTTCAGAGGACCTACGATCAAGAATTGTTGATTTACATGAAGTTGGCGAGGGTTACAAAGTTATTTCAAAGACTTTAGAAATTCACCAGTCTACAGTTCGGCAAACAATCTACAAATGGAGACAATTTGGGACTGTTGCTACTCTACCTAGAAGTGGGCGCCCCGTCAAAATGACACCAAGAGCACAACGAACACTCATCAATGAGGTAAAGAAACAACCCTGAATGACAGCCAAAGATTTGAAGGCATCATTGAAACTTGCTAACTTATCTGTTCATGAGTCTACAATTCGTAAAACACTGAACAAGCAGGGTATCCACGGCACATTGTGTTTGTCAATACCAATGAATTAGATGAAGATCAGAAAACATTTTATGACAAATTTATTCAGAAAACCATGAAATTCCAAAAGGTTCACATACTTTTTCTTGCCACTGTATATGTATATATATCTATATTAGTCATGGGCAAAATAGTTAATACATTGGTATGCATAAAACCTTTGGCCTGATGTCTGTGCATACATTGTGAAGACACTGCTGTCTTTGTGAAAGCACTTATCTTGTGCAAATCGAATCATTGCTACAGACGTACTTAACAGGCATCCGGAAACCCGAACTTGTACCTGATTGTATTTTAGTTTCATTTGTATTGACCCGAAAATTATATTAGAAATTGTTTGTAAAAAATCGATATTTTACAAATTTACATTACACTTTAAATTTAGGCATCCAGAGAGACAACTGGAATTGAAATGCCTTGCTTAAGGGCCCAGCAGTGGCAGCCTGGCGATGCCACCTCCATCTTAACCACTGAGCTACTACTTCCCCCTTATTTCTATCTTTTACAACCATGAGAGATATATTGAGCAGAAAGTGGATTAAATTGGTGAGGGAGTTTATTTAAAAAAAACAAATAATTTTTTTGTAACATTTTTCATGTTACATTTTTCCAAAATGCCTGTTTGTGTTTGGATGTTTTTAGAAACGGTCACCGTAAATCCTGTGGGTGGAACTTTGTGAATATATTACCAGGCATTATCACATACTGAACACACCGTACTATTAAACACAATCATTTACAAAATAATGACCAATGATTTTTCAGAATAATTTTTAAAATTCTTAATCTATGACTGCTCATTTTGCTTTCCTATTTTCCCTATACTACTTCCATTAAAAAAAAAAATCGTAATACTTGTCTCAGTTTGTGGAAGACTATGAGCCAACGAAAGCCGACAGCTACAGGAAGAAGGTAGTCCTGGATGGAGAGGAGGTCCAAATCGACATCCTGGACACAGCAGGCCAAGAAGATTATGCAGCAATTAGAGACAACTACTTCCGCAGTGGAGAGGGCTTCCTCTGTGTGTTCTCCATCACTGAGCTGGAATCATTTGCTGCGACTATGGATTTTAGGTACCATGACTTTGTACATTAGCATTACATTTGAGCATGCATTTTTAATGCTGTCATACGAATAAGTGGTGTATGATATATGTATATCAAAACCAAAATACACCTATAAAGTGTGTTCTTTCACTGCGTTATTCTGACTTTAGAAATATAAAGACATTCAGGAAAAATAAAAAAATATATAAAATTTAAAAAAATAATGGGGAAAATATTTAAAAAAAGTAGAGAAAATCTAAAATAAATTCAGGAAATCAGCAATACAAATATATTATCAAATTAGAAACTGCTTGTTTTATCCAAATGGCAACAGCCACAATGCCGTATTATTCCAGTCTAACACTTTTTGCCCATAAAAGGTAAAAAAAAACCAAAAAACATATTGGAAAAGTTCAACCTCTGTCACTGCTATGGCATAGAATATAAAGAATATCAAATGTCCAGGAGTTATCTGTCCACTGTTGTGCTAAGGAAATAGTACAATAATGCACTCATCAAAATATTGTCTAATTATCATTATTATCAATTAAATCCCCAAAAATCTTTTGTGAATATTGCACAGTCCTACTGAATGATGGAGAGGCTGTGCTGAGCTTTACCTTTCGTGCGCAGAGAGCAGATCCTGCGCGTGAAGGAGGATGAGAACGTTCCCTTCCTTCTGGTGGGGAATAAATCAGACCTGGAGGACCGGAGGCAGGTGAGCGCAGACGAGGCCAAGAGTCGAGCTGAGCAGTGGGGGGTGTGCTATGTGGAAACATCTGCTAAAACCCGTGCCAACGTGGACAAGGTCAGTATTCTGGGATGGTATTCTGTGGTCAGTATTCTACGTATATACGCACACGTCTGTGTATGTATATGTGTTTTTTTGTGTGTGTGTGTGTGTGTGTGTGTGTGTGTGTGTGTGTGTGTGTATATATATATATATATATATAAAGAGAGAGAGAGAGAGAGAGAGAGAGAGAATGAGTGTGTGTGTGTATGTGTAGTTTATAGTTTATACAGTAATTTTATCTAAATCTCTGTTTTGATAAATAATCGACTATAATTACTGTAATAGTGATCATATTCTTTAAGATTCCTGGGCAGGCTTGGCCAAATTTTCATGTCATGATGTAGTTTAATGGAACACATCTCCATCGCACGTCAGGCACTACCTGTACTAGACAAAATTGACTCCATCCAGGATATTCTTAAAATGACAAGATTTTGCATATGGAAAATGCAGTTGTTTTTTTATGTATGTGACGCAGAACCACAACTCCAAATAAAGTCAAAAACATTGAGATTTTCTCACTCTTATGCAAATTACTTACTACATGGTACAGTGACAAATCCAAATGATTGCGTCTAGTGATCACCTCAGACCATCCTTGCAGTCTTACAGCACACAAGAGCGCCACTGTTCCCACCTCTTTCTTTCCTACATGCCCTGATTACTGGCCAAACTGTTGTGAGCTCGTATTTTAGGTGCTTTTTGTTTGTCTGTTTAAATACAGTTACGACAATTTTCTTTTCTCTAGTGTACAATGCCCACTCACTAAAATAACTCAGTCACATGACCTCTACTACCTGGACACAGGTTAATGCATGCTTCCTTTGAGACGCATAAAACCACTGCTGCATCTTTCTCGGAAGTGTGATCTGCCCTCCTCTGCATGCATGAGATGGCAAAGATTGGTCAATGTTACAATGGGTGACAGGGAAGAGACAATATACCATCCTTCCTACCCTGAAAACACAAGCAGCTTTGCTCCATTAGTTAACAGTAACTTTTAGACCGCTTTAGAAACAGTAAAAGTGTGGCGTAATGATGAATTACATACGTTAATACACCATAATTACTTCACAACATGTACAAGAGTGTTTTATCTTCATTCTTTGTGCTTTAATATGCTTGTTATTATGTTAATAAAACTTGATCATTCAGAAATTGGGATCAGGTCCAAAAATGAAAGAAAGGGACAGAATCGCTGTCAGTCATGTGACAGTCTTGCTTCCCGTGTGCGTCTTTTCATTGATCTTGTTCTTCAGGTGTTCTTTGACCTGATGCGAGAAATCCGTGCCAGGAAGATGGAGGACAGCAAGGAAAAGAACGGGAAAAAGAAGAGGAAAAGTCTGGCTAAGAGAATTCGAGAGAGATGTTGCATTTTATAGTAAAAAAAAAAAAAACTATTGCTTCAAGAATCATTACCACGCTCTTCCCCTATGTTTTAAATATGTAAATATCTCTGTTCCGCATTCTCACAGGCAACTAATCCTACCGCGTGTACGGGGGGTCGCAGCGTGGTCGCGGTGATTGCATCAGAGCCTACGTTGGCTTTATAACGCTTTATAGTTTCGCCTCTGGTGAAGCTCATAGGATCTCCTTCTAACTTCTCTGTCATGTCGTTACGTGTACTTATGTACAAGAAATCTACAATAACCTGTAGAGCATCTTTGTTGGTACCGGTCACATTTTAAACCACCCTCGATCCAACCCTGTTGATTTTACAAGCTCAGCACAAAACCCTGGGATCCTGCTGCTCCATAAGATTTTGAACTGGAACCTGTGGGTCCAAAAAAAAAAAAAAAAACAGATTATATATATGTGTGTGTGTGTGTGTGTGTGTGTGTGTGTGTGTGTGTGTGTGTGTGTGTGTGTGTGTGTGTGTGTGTGTGTGTGTGGTGTGTGTGTGTGTGTGTGTGTGTGTGTGTATATATATATATATATATATATATATATATATATATATATATATATATATATATATATATATATATGGACCACTCGTGTAAAAATTGTGACCCTTGTCTTGAATTCTGGGCTTCTTTTGAGGGCTTCTAATAACCCACAATACAGGCCTCGAATTGCCTTAGATAGAGTGAAGTAAGTTAATGGAGGCACCAGTGGTTAGTAGTGGACTGTTGTGTGATCTTGGTTGTAAAAACCTCATTTTTAACTTAGATTAAAAAAAAAAAGAAATATATATTGTTAAAACAGCGTGACCTGATTTGCTGTTTGTCGTGATTGTTGCTATTTCGATTAAAAGCACAGAAAAACCTTCGACTTTAGGTTAACAAACATGTACTATGAGACACTTTGTGGTTAACAATCTCCCATTTTACTTCATGCTTTTGGTAAGCTGATGAGGAATGTGAATTGGAAACAGGAAGTTGCTTGCAAAACATTTTTTTTTTGTTTAGTCATTCGACTTCTTAATGCCTTGACGTCCAATGTGAATGTGAAGCTCCGTATTAAAGATTTTGATGACAAGTCGATTCGGAGCAGTACTTTGCAACAAATTTGCGCTTACTCTGTATGTTATTATTTGAAACTGTTAACACTGTGCAGGGCTTTATTGTAGATGGAAATGTGACATTTTGCTCTTTCTAGGCCATAAATTGAGATACAATTTACAAATGACCCCTAATGAATACTAAAGCTCTGTAATATAACAAGGCGATGTTCATCTTTCTGTTTGTATGTGGTATGTGAAGTGATGTTGCCGTGTGTTTTTATTCTTTATGTATTTTTTTGGTACACTAATACAAACTATTAGTTAACTCGAATTTTAAATGGAATTATTATTTTTTTATTGTTTTTGTCTTTTAATTTCTGTGTATCATTTTTACCTTTTATATCGGTTCTGATATGCCAGTTACTTAGTTTACCAAATGATACTAATGTAGTGGAGGTGAAACCTTGTGTCAGTTCACGAATTCAAAACATGCTGTTTATAAGAATTGCATTCTTCACTAATTCCAGTTGGAAACACTACTAACAAAACACTAATGCAAAAGCTTAATTACTGGGTCTGTGATACTGCTTTGTAAAAATCGCAAACCTTGGACATTCTTAACCCATTATATAGAAAACAGCTTTACTTTTAGTAACTACCAGGATGCCATTTATGATGACCCATAATTCACAGTGAATATGGTTGAACTGAACTGTACTTATTTATGATAAATAATAAGTATGAAATTCTGTAGGTTGGAATGGTAGCCATGAGATAACCACGGTGGGCTTTTGTAGCAAAATGACTAAGCTGTTTGCCTGCTTACTTACTAATCGTGTCATGGTGCTAATTTTTTGCTGATCTGTAATGGCTTTAAATGTGTCTGTTGATGTGTGAAAGCATCTGTAAGAATTGTCTAAAAATGGTATGAATGGTGTGCAGGTTCATACATGTTATTTACAGTCAATTGAGTACAACTCAATATGTGTTTACTGTTCTGTTAAATGTTTGATAGGAACATTTCCCATTTCTAGCAGCTTTTTTTTTTTTACATTGGCATTTCAATAAGTTAGTATTAGTTTTTTCCTTTGTTCTTTTAATCCTAATTGGTTACAGCTTTGTTCTTCCAGCATTTATCTTCTGTCAAAAGTCATTGCTGTGAATGCTTTAAATACACTACTTTATTAATCATGATTTATAATACTTATGCATTTTTATCATATGCAGACTTCTAATGCGACACTTTTGAATGATTTACACTTTTAACACTGGCTCTGCCCCTTGCTATTTGCAGCAGGATGTCCTCTGGTTGTCCTTGTTTATGATCACTTTCATTTATATAATTCTGTATAATTGATTTGGTTTCTTTAGACTGCTACTGTCTTTTTTTGCTTTTGTTTTATTAACCATATTCTTGTGTACTTGTTTGACTTGTGTACTGTGAGCCGATGGAAAGAACAATAAACTGAAGGTGGTTGGTTTTTTTTGTTTTTCACAAAATGATTTACTTTGTATTTTTACCTCTTGTTACTTATGTGAACTGAAACCCCAGCTAGAACGATTTATTATTTCTGGTCAGCATGGTACAAAAATATATGGGCACCTGTATGTATTTCTTCCCCAATACTGTTTCTGCAAATTTGGAAACGCACCACTAAAACTCAAACGTACTCCAGCAAAATGCCCTATGAAGACGTGTGAAAAAGCCTGTGTGGAATTTGTGTGTCCTACAAAGAGCCCTGACCTTGAAGTTATTGAACACATATGGGTTAAAATATAACCGGCCTTCTCATCCAGCAACACTGCTTTACTAATGGTTTTTGAGGCTGAAATGTCACTAATCTCAACAGCAAGACTCCACAATGTAGTGCAATGACTTCCCAAAAGAGGTCAGGGGAATAAAACTGCAAAGGGATTATACTGGTTTTAAAAGCACATAGTGGTGTCAGGGGCATGTGTTTCCACACATTTATCTAACTTATGATTTGTGTTTGTTATGCTTTCTATGGTTGAAACTATTGGTAGTGGGAGTCTGAATAGCTCACATTATATCTTTTTTGTTTTCTCATGTTTTCTAGTGGAATAAAACAGAGATACTATTATCTGCTTGGGGGGTTTTATTGTATGAATCTTAATCCCAGACAGAAAGCAGACTCGCCCTCTAGTGCTAAAGCGATGTATTGCAGGTTTTACGCACTTGAGAGAAGTTCCTAAGTGCCAGGCTAGCCATGATTGAAGGCCTTTTCTAGTTCACTCACACCAGCGAGGCCTTGTAGTAACGTGTTGTCAGAACCAGTTTCGCTACACACACACGCAGAAAAGCAAAATTTGTAGTATCCAACAGCGACCTCAAATAATTTCCAGGAATTTCAATGTTTCTAGTAGGGTATATAAAAACACGTGTCTTTATTGCAGTGTTTATTTGTTTTGGGGTTTTTTTATTTGAAGGCGCATCGTTGAATCTGCTGATAAGAAATGCGAGCTACGCAGCGAAGCACAGCTAGCCTTGTGGAGCTACTTCCGTGTTGGTGAGAGTCAGTTGTAGTGTGAGGTCAGAAAAGCGGCCAGAAGTTTCACTCGGAAACATTTTTCCCCTCTTTTTTTGGCTTCACGGGTCGATTTTGTGATTAATACCCGAACACGGACTTTTGTTCTGCGTGAGGAGACGGTGAAAGCTCCGGGGAGACGATCTGAGGGAAAAGGATGATGGTTCTTCATACGATGGTTCACTAAAAGTCAGCTAGTCAGATGCTAAGCTAATCCCAGGTAGCCGGCTAACACATGCTGGAATGCTCCAGGTTGGATCACCGGGCTTCCATCCCGGCTTTCGGGCCGTTTAAAGATCAAATTATTCCCGCGGATTGTTCGTACTAATGCAGTGGATCGGTTGGTGTGCAGGAGAGACTAAACCGGCGGCTCTGGGAGACCGTTTCAGCTAGCTTCGTCGGCTAGCTTTACAGCTAGCGACCAGCTCTATTTGTTTCAAATGTTTTGCTTTGTTTTTACCGGGGACCGGTCCGCTGGAGACGAGCCTTTCAGAACGGGGATATCCACCTTCATCAATGCCTAATCCGGAGATTTCGCACGACGCCCGGGGCCGGAGCCCCTCGGCACAAAGGAACCGCCGACACGAGAGGCGGAGGAAAGCTCCCGCGAGCGCCGGTGCGACCGCGAACGCCGCGCGGCGCGAGAGGCACCGGGACGGGAGGCGGCGCGCGTCGGCGTCGCGGCGCAAGAGGCGCAACAAGCACGACCGGGAGCGGGAGGCGCGCCGCTCGCCCGCCAAGCTGGACGGCCACGACGGGGACGTCCACGGGCTGGCGGTGGAGTACGACGACGTGAGCTCGCAGTCGGAGCGCTTCTCGGCCAGCCCCTCGCCCAGAGCGGAACAGTGGGCCGAACTGCCCGAGGTGCGAGAAAGCGCCGTGACGCCGGTGAGGAGAGCGCGTCGGGAGCCCGACTCCTTGGGGGGCCGACAAGACAGGGACCCGAAACTCAAGGAGCAAAAAACCGAACGTGACAGGAACGCGCTGTCTAGGTCGCGGGAGAGGACGAGGAACCACGACAGCAACGGCAAAAAGTCGTCTGCGGACAGCAAGCGCGATGCCAAGCGGCACAAGAGCCGAACCAAGTCGGACAAGGAGACCCCGTCCGCGTACAGAGACACGCCGCAGGCCTACCGCGACGAGCGCGACGAGGTTCGGTCCTACCGCAAAAGCCCTGGCTGTAATAAAGCCGAGAGTCCGTATTCGTCGTACCAGTACGGCTACCAGTCTCCGAGCTACAACCAGTTCTCTAGCTACGGGAGCAAGAGGCTGTCGCCAAGCACCAACTACTACGGGCGGGACGCGGACTCGTACGGCGGCTATAGTGCGTCCAAGTCGCCGTCGGGCAAGCGGAAGCGCTCCCCCGGCAGCCCGTACGCGTGGCGCCGCTCCCCGAGTCCGTACGAAGCATGGGAACACACCTCCAGTCCGTACAGCCGAAAACGCTCCCGGAGCCCGTACAGAAAATCAGTCAGCCCCAATCCAGAGCAGAGGTAACCCGACACACACACAAAGTTTATTCCTCATTTAGTATGCAAATGGTAAAGACTCACTTCATGGTTTCCACTCATTCCTGTAGTCCCAGTGCTCAAGCTGTTCCTTTCTTATATCTCACACAAACTTTGCACTACAAGGCCCTGCTTTTTTTTTTTTACACACACGTGACGACATATTTCTGCACAAACACCTTCAAACCAAAAGATCAGCCAAGTTCATTAGTACACATTTTACTCATGAGTCATTTGTGTTGATGTTGTAAATATTGTGTAAAGTTTGCACCAACAGTTTACAAAAGCGACTTTACTTTATACTGTTACCTAAAAAAAGTCACAAAAACCACACATAAAGCATAACTAGTTGCATTTCTGAGGTTTTAAAAAAGCTCTTATGAGTGATCTACATTCATCCGTCTGTTTAGTAACTAATCAGTAACTAATAACCTTCATGATGACCTCTGGATAGCTGGCTGAACGGTTTTATGGGACACATGAAAGATTTTGGTTATATATTTTACTTTCTGATAATTTCTAATATTTGCTCTTTATTATTAAACTTTGGCTTAAGCAAATTTAGTTTACAAAGAGGTCATTGGATGTTTGAACTTTAACCTATTGAATCCACAGCCTTGCTTTTGTCAGTGTAATTACATGCATTACTAGTCACTGCATGATTCATTTATAAGCAATGGAAAAAAAAACCCACATTAATGTCGACACTTTTCAAACTCTTATGTTGGGTAAGACTTCAAATGGTAGATTTTTTTTGTGTTCTGTGCTTTTTCTGATTTGAAAACAAAATAAAATTTTCACATTGTTTCCACAGTAAGATCTGTTAAATATATTGGCTGTCAAGTGGAAAGAAAACTTTGTACTAATTATTTAGTCCCTGTGTACTTCTCAGGTTCTCATGTTCTGTTTATTGAAGCTGTGAAGTAAATAAGATGTTTAATGATTGTTTTCTACTACGCTGTTTTTGGTTCCAGGCGTCCGGCGAAATCACGCTCACGCAGCCCATACACGTCATCACGCCGTTCACGGTCTCGTAGTCGTCACCGCCATTCACGTTCGCACTCGCGGCCCTCCAGCCTCTCGCCCAGCACTCTTACGTTAAAGAGCAGCCTCGCGGCCGAGCTCAGCAAGCAGAAGAGGGCGAAGGCTGCTGAGGCTGCACGCGCCAAGAGCTCCAGCAACGCTTCAACCCCAACCAAGGGCTCGTCATCCTCTTCTACTGCACCCCAGCCCAGTCCCATCACCAATCACACAGTGAAGAAAGCACGACCCCCTTCTCCCCCTCCTCCGGCACCTGAAAAGGGCCCAAAAAGTCCTGCATCAAATCAGCCACAGTCTCCTGCCGACAAGACCACCAAGAGCAGTTCGGAGGTGCCCCTTCCTGGCAGGGAGTGCAGGGTGAAAGAGGAGAAAAGGAAAGGACAAGCTGCTCAAGGGAAGGAGAAGGAAAAAACAAATGCTCCGGTGTCATCACTGTCATCTTTGCCCCTGCCCAGCCTTATAGACCACATAGATGGAACTGATAGGTCTGTATCATTTGCTTGCCTTTTGTTTTGTTTCGTTACGTTTTAAATGTTTCTATTAGTTACCATTGATATTGACTGACTTTTCTTTGTCTTTTTTAGCTTGAAGAACTCAACACTCTCAGGGAAGAAGAAACCAGAAAAGAAAACTCGCCATCTCCTGGCTGACCTCCCTCTCCCCCCGGAACTCCTGGGCAGTACACTCGGTTCGCCCCATAGCCCAGCAGAGGAGAAAAAGGCTGCCACGTTAAAAAGGAGACCAAAGTATGATTTCGCAGAGCTCTAATATGCAATATGCCAATTTAATGTTTCAGGTGCCAGCACGCGTCCTGTCCATGTGATTTTGTGGGGGTTGTAGACAATGTCAGCATTCAAAATCACGTTACAGAATATCCTTATGTTCCTAAACTCCTCATATTGTCAGCATCCGAAAGCTGTGATTTTAAGAAATCTGACAAACATCTGGAGTCTTGATTTTTAATGATGCTCCGACAAACAGATTTGTTGTTGAGTTTCATAGATTTATAGATATGTTCTTTAGCTATGCAACTTCATTTCCCAGATTAAAAAAAGAGCGATGGCTAGACAGAGCATAAAACTGTCAGTGTAAAATGTTCTGTCAGTAAGTTAACCAGGATGTGCTTTCAATCTCAGTGGTCTTATATAATTGGTTAATACATAGATAGACATCTGGAGGTAAAGATATAGTCAGTATCAAATTGCAAAAAAAAGTACCTATGGTTTCCTTGGTTGGTTTGCTTCCCCCCCCCCTTCGCTCTCGAGTTGTGGCTTATGAGTCATTATAGTTTAGGTACCAAACATTTTCACAACCATTAACTGGTGCACTCCCAAAGTGCGAGATAGTATTTAATACAAATATAATGCATTTTTAACATAAAATGAACATGACTATTTTTTTTAAAGATGTGAATCTTGCTATATATGCACGTTACATTGTCAAGAATTTGCGGACACCTGGTCATTGGTATGGTATGTACGCTTTGGACATTGCATTCCACATTTAGTCCCAATTTACTCTTTTCAGTTCTCTCCACTCATCTGGGAAAATGTTCCACCAGATTTTTGAGTTTGCTAGTGGACATCTGTGTTCATCAAGTCAGGTAGTTGTGTAGGTGTGGTGATGAGGTCTGGGGTGCTGTCAGTGTTCCAATTCAACCCAAAACTGTTCAGTACGGTTGAAATCAGATATAACAGGCCACTCAAGGTCTTCCTCTTCAAAACATATCTTGATGGAGCTCGCTTTGCGCACAGGAGTATTGCCATGCTGGATAGGTTTGGGTTTCCAAGTTCAAATGAACGCACAATTTTATTATACCTCATCCAATACCTCCAATACAGTTCTAACCGTATGTAACATGAAAAGTCAGGTGTCCCAGTAACTTGGTCCATATTGTGTCATTTTTCTTTGATAAATAGGCCACTTTTGGGGGACACATTAGTTGTATTGCACATGTAGACAAAAGTACTTAGCTCAAAGCCCAAGTCTAATCCCCAGTTTAATTTCTTGTGTGTGTAGAATATGTGGCCCACGCTTTGGTGAGATTAAGGAGACAGAGATCGATTGGGGAAAGCGATGCGTGGACAAGTTTGAAATCATTGGGATCACTGGAGAAGGTACCTATGGACAAGTGTACAAAGCCAAGGATAAAGATACAGGTACGTTTCTCCCTAACTATCTGTGTTTTTCCCATTTATGCCAATGTTTCAATGAAATGGACTTCTGGTGCCCATTCTCGTAGTATTGTAGTGCTATTTGTTCACGTTAACAGGAACCATAATCGTGTTATCGTCCATCTAAAATTTTTATTTGCCTTATTAATTAAATTCCCTCTCATTATATGTATAAGCTGAGATGGTGGCCCTGAAAAAAGTGCGATTAGACAATGAGAAAGAGGGCTTTCCCATCACGGCTATCAGGGAGATCAAGATCCTGCGGCAGCTCAATCACAAGAGCATCATCAACATGAAGGAGATTGTCACAGATAAAGAAGACGCTCTGGACTTCAAGAATGATAAAGGTATGTGCTGTGTACATGAGCTTGTGATTAAAATTACAGCCATTGTTTCTAACCTTTGATACAGTCTGTCTACGTAATCTAACCCAACAATAGTCTTTGTCATATAGTCAGTTTGAAGAGAAGGGGTGCGACCTATTGGGTCTTGCAACCTGAACCTTGTTATTGTGGTTTCCTTGCAGACTGCATTTAAAAAGAAGGATATTTCAGTAGAATTTTAAAGCAACTCTTGTACTTGAACTCTATATCTATTCTTTATATAGGTTCTTTAATACCACTGTATAGAATGCTTCAGTGTGAAGGTTTTTCCTTATATTCTTGTTTCTGTAGTAAGGGCTTATACATATGAATTTCTATTAGATAGAAAACGATAGTAGTCAGTCATTGGTCCTTCTGTTAGTGAAGTGTGTGTGTGTGTGTGTGTGTGTGTGTGTATTTGTGTGTTTTTCTGACAGGGGCGTTTTACTTGGTGTTTGAGTATATGGACCATGACTTGATGGGGCTTTTGGAGTCTGGCCTAGTCCATTTCAACGAGAGCCACATCAAATCCTTCATGCGGCAGTTGCTGGAGGGTCTGGATTACTGCCACAAGAAGAACTTTCTGCACCGAGACATCAAGTGCTCCAATATCTTGCTCAATAACAAGTCAGTGCGCTTCAGAAAGTCTTTGATACAAAACAACACAGACAGTCTGTTCCTGGCTCAACTAGTCGTGTTATTGTTTCCGTTAGTGCGAAAATGGTTGGTGTATTTGTATCGCCAAACGGCACAGTCCTAACAGACATACTTTTAAGTTGTATTCTCTCTGCATTAGGGGCCAGATAAAGCTGGCGGATTTTGGACTGGCTCGACTCTACAACTCTGAGGAAAGGTCAGTGCTTTCGTATACAGAAGAAAAAAAAACATAAATGTAAGATGAAGACCCTTTTCAGAAACCTCAGAACATGCATTTTTGTTTAGCCGGCCTTACACCAATAAGGTGATCACTTTGTGGTACCGTCCGCCCGAGCTGCTTCTTGGGGAAGAGCGTTACACACCTGCCATTGACGTTTGGAGCTGCGGGTAAGAGCTAAACGCGGTTATGGAGATTTGTATTGACCTAGATCAATTCTCCTTGGTTTAAATCTTCGTCTGTTTTTATTTTCTAGGTGCATTCTGGGTGAACTCTTTACCAAGAAACCTATTTTCCAAGCCAACCAAGAACTGGCACAGTTAGAGCTAATTAGGTGACTTGGCCTTCTAACATTTTAATGATGTATGTGTCCTAGAGTTTGGTTTGGTGTAGCGCGATGTTACCAACTAACACCATGTCGCTGTCTCTTCAGCCGTATCTGTGGCAGTCCTTGTCCCGCTGTGTGGCCCGACGTCATCAAACTGCCGTACTTCAACACCATGAAACCAAAGAAACAGTACAGACGCAGGCTCCGTGAAGAGTTTTCTTTGTGAGTAACAGCACGAGGGATTTTAATACAGAGGATAAACCTTTTTTTAATGTAGAGATGTAGGTCAACATTTAACACATAATGAAGTAAAGTCTTTCAAGTCAAGTGTATTGACTTTAGGGTGTGGTCAATGATGTGGGGTTTGAGGGTGGAGCTGTTGCAGGAAAACAAGATACTTTCAGTTTTCATTAATGTTATCTGTTCAAAAGACAAAATATATCCAAGAGCTTAACAGCAGATTTTCCTCTGTAGTAGAATTCAGATCATTAACCTTGATTAGATTATCAGTAGAAGGAGCGTAATTACTAAAGTGGTGCTCTTTTACAGAACTAGCTCATTCTCATAAAAATGGTTCTGGCTTTCGTATTTCTATGAACCAAGGAGTCAAGTACATATTTAAATATGATAACCTTATCTTTATGTGCTTTAGTTACATTAGTTAGATCAGTTTCAACATTTTTGATTTATTTTTTTTATAAATGCAAATGTAAAAACCCAGTATAGTAACATAATGTAATGTGGAACAACATTGGTATTTTTCTTCCTCAGTGTGGCTTACATCACCCAGTGATGTGATTGCATCCAGACCTATTATTTGGCTGAAAGAAAATTGTTCTGTTGGTTATTTGCTAAAATAGAATTGAATTGTTTCTCTTCCTGCTGCTGAATGAGTTGACTTTGTCGCTCTGCTATGTTTAGTATTCCTCTAACAGCCCTGGACCTGTTTGATCACATGCTGGCTCTGGACCCCAGTAAGCGTTGTACTGCAGAACAGGCGCTCCTCAGCGACTTCCTCAGAGATGTGGACCCAGCTAAGATGCCTCCACCAGAGTATGAGTGCCTACTCATTAGTCTAAAAAGGAATCCAATGTTATGCTCTTTTTTTTGTTTGTTTGTCATTGTAGTTGAAATGCTAGCCAAGAATGGGATCAGTACTTAAACAAGTTACATGAAATAAATCTCGATATCTTGTGTAAATAATTTGATCCCAGCGATTTATTTAAATGAAAAAAATAGGTTTAATAAATGCTGGGATCAAGTTATTTACACAGGATGTTCAATTGGACACTCAAATGGAGAAAATCCCACAAAATCCATTAAAATCCAAATTTTGTCTTGGATTAAAAAAAAAAACATTTTTAGTTTTATATTTTCATAAGTAAAACTTTGCTTTTGCTATGAACATAGCTATAGAAGTTGACAGTGCCGTCTGTGCATGCAGAATACATACAAATACATTTGACCAGATCCTACTTCAGCAGTTTGTATGTCTGAGAAGGTGGGGTGCTAAAAGATTGTACTGGACCTTTTCTCTTTGCCCTACCCTTTTCTCATGAGTACACTATTTCTCCCTCTCTCTGTCTCCAGTCTCCCTCTGTGGCAGGACTGTCACGAGCTGTGGAGCAAAAAGCGGCGGCGGCAGAAGCAGTTGCCAGAAGAACTTGCCGCTCCAAAAGTTCCCCGGAAAGAGCTGGGACTGGACGACAGCCGCAGTAACACGCCTCAGGGTTTTCCTTCTGCTGGAGGACACAAAGGGCCCAGTTCCACTGCCGCCGCTATTCTGGGTAACACAATACCTCCTTTTCTTTGCTGCTGACTTGCACAAACATTTCAGTGAACATCACTTAACATGGATTTGTTTCTATGGCATTTGTTTGTGAATTTGTGCTAATATGTAATATGCTATTACTAGCTATTACATTTAAAAAGTTGTTTATTGATTAACAAACTGGGTTGTAATTGAGACCAGGCTTAAATACATATGTTAAAACTGAAGATTTGAAGAATGAGCCAGGCTCTATATATATATATATATATGTGCGTGTGTGTATGTATGTATGTATGTCTATGTATGTATATATATATGTATATATATATATATATATATATATATATATATATATATATATATATATATATATATATATATATATATATATGCTCCCTATCCTACTAAGTTATAGTGCCTACCACTGTCCTACCATTATTATATTATCACTATCTCTGCCTCAGACCCCAAATGCCCTAACTCCCAGCTGACCCAAGAGCAGTTGGCAGTGCTTCTGAACTTGCTCCAGTCTAAGAGTACGGCAGCGGGATCTTCGCAGCTCTCCCAAGCTGTGGGCTTTAAAATAAACCCTGAAACATTGCAGCACCTAGCAAAGGCTCTTCTCCCAGGAGCAGCTGAGCCGGAAAGACCACCAGAACCTCCTGCCCAGTCTCAGTCCAAAGCCCCCAAACCCCCACTCCCTGTTCCAGCAGCGAGTGGAGCTCCTCGAACCCCACCCCTTCCCAAGCCCCCATCACCACCCACTCCTCAGCAGCAGGGTAAACACGACGGAGATGTCTCTGCCACGGCTACACAAACGGCTGTTACTATGCTGCTCGCTCAGTTTTTGAAGGTCCAGCAGGGGGCAGAAGCACTCGGAACAGAGGGGGCGGACACCGCCGTTTCGACAGTGGCCGGGGCGGGTGCTGCGGCTGCCGCACCGCTTCTTCCCACAGAGATTAAACCACCACCAGAGCCTAGCCCTGTCTCACCAGGTAATATCATCTCTCTCTGAGTTGTCTATATATGCATTAGCTATTAAGACTGATGTGTTTTTTTTTTGTAATTTATTTAACAATTGGTGGCAGAAGTAATTTTAGAAGTTGTCCTGAAATTAGCTTTTTTCCTGAATTGTGGTATGCTCTTGGAATGTAATCCCAGCATATTTTGGGGGTCGATTGCATACAACAGTCTGACCAATTGGGAGGGAGTAAGGCGCTGGGCTACTGATCAGAAGGTCAGGGGTTTTTAGCCCTGATGTCGCCAAGCTTCCACTCATGGGTCCTTGAGCAAGACCCTTCACCCCTTGTTGCCTGAATTTTTTTACAATCATAAAAAAATTGTATGTTTGCTTTCAAGCAAATACTATGATTGCACAGTTAGTGCCTCCAATACGACCTATGGTACATGTCAAAATACGCATCAACTGGCATTAGAGCAATACTAAAACATTAAATTGCCTGTGTTGGAGCTAGAAGCAGTTTGACGTGATTGTCTTCAAGGGGTTAACCTTCTATACTTCAGGGGCGTTGTACCATGGCTGCACTTGCTCTCTGAAGCCAGCTTCCAAAAAAGGGGGCGGGGGGGGGGGGGGGGGGGGGGTGGGGGGTGGTATGCGACGGGTAAAAGTTTCCCTTTTCCTTAGCGTTTTTTTTCCTGGGGGGGGTGTATGCGAAGAAACAGTTTCACTGTGCTGTAATGTATATGTGACAAAGGCTATTCTGTTCTATTCAGTACGGCTGTATCCGATTGGTCAGAATTTTCTGTGCCATCAGTGATGACAGTAGTGACTTCCTCTTTTCACAGAGCCTTTCATGTAATCTTAGACATAAATGCACTGTTGATATAATGAAGTATTTTTAAAGGAGTCTTGTCTGTGAAAGATTTCTACTGTCTCTCTGCTTTTGCCATATGAGTCATATGATTTGTCAATGCTCGCAACTGCACGCACTCCATGTGGTTCGTTACTAAGCATAATGCGTGATTAGTTTGAGAAACAGTAACCAAGTGTGGGAATGTTTCAGGAAATAAAACTTATAAACAAATCGCAGCAAAAACAGAAGTGCGCACTACAAGCGGCCATTATTTCATCAGGTGATCAGGCTTAAAGTACTGCTTTTCAAAGTTATGTTTGAACAATTACAGTGGAATATTAATTGTGAAGTTGACCATTTGGACCCTTTTGTATAATGAAAAACAAATATTTGTATTTATTTTTTTATACTCTCATCTTGTCTTTTTAGCCACTGAGGGGAGCGGATCATCCTCCAGAGCTCCTGAGCCAATGTCCATTTTGCCTCCTGATCAGAGGCCACCTGAGCCCCCAGAACCCCCTCCGTGTGCAGATTTGGACTACCGGCAAGCCCCTGAAAGCCAGCCTCTGCTCTCCTCTTCCTGTTCCACTTCTGCAGGGTTAGGAGAAGCAGCACGACCACCCGAGCCTGAATATCCTCCTCCTCCTCCACCAAGAAGCCACTTGCCTCCTCCACCTTTCCCGCCGGCGGGCTTTGGAGAAAGCTACCTCAGCCACATGATGGGTGGAGGAATACCCCCTCATGCACATGCCCACGCCACATCCTCTGCCCCAGTGCCCTACCCTCACGGGGCAGCACCGGGTGGCAGCACAAGTGGACTTTCTGCAGGAGCCGGTGGCAGCATGGTATTTAGTGGAGACAAGGACCATCGCTTCGAGTACAATCACAGTCCCATACCTGTAGAGGGCACCTCTCACCCCTCTAGCATACATCTCTACAACCCTGCTGTAGGGCAGAAGGACGGAGGCGCACCACCCCCTTCAATTCCCCCACCTCCTCCCGGCCAAGTGTGGGGCTCCCCATCGCAGTCTGGGGCTCCGCCCCTTCCTCTCGGGTACATCCCCCATTTGAACACTGCAGCACTACGGGGCAGGGGACTCCCGTTTTGATCGGCTCCCGGAAATCGGGCGGGACAACACCGCGACAGACTTGCACCTCAGAAAAGGACGACTGTCACCGAGAGAAGCAGTTGCAATCGATCATGCCAGCACTGAGTGCACTACAGAGGCACATTTAATTTGTAATAATTCTAATTGTCAACGCAGGCAGGCATTTCAGTAGAGTATTGTGGCTTGTGCTACAGCTAGAGGGGTATGAGATGAGAAGGGAGAATTTTGTTTCCTCCTCACCCATTTTTTCTATTAGTTACCCCTCTGTATGATTTGGTAAATCTATCAAACTGCTGTCTTTTAAATAAAATTTGATCTTTTTTGAGTGTGCATTTACCGGCCTGGGTAAGTGTTTTTATTATCTGTACCTTAGTGGCACCTTTAATTGCTTAAGGACAGACTAGTATTACAATGTTTTGCACTACTGAGTAAAGTAGGTGGAAACAACTAAGATGATTTTGCTGTGCTGTATCTGCACAAATGGAAATGACCAGTAATGTAGGTTTTGTTTTTTGTTTGTTTTTTTTTTTTGTTCCCCCTGAACGAATTAACATTGGTGGGCTTGGTCCGTTATTCACTGGAGGGGCTTTTTAAAAAAGCACTTTGCTCCAGTGAGCGTGGCAGCACTTGGGTGACGAGGCTCCTTCCAACCGATTTGTCTACTGAACAACCGAATAAAACAAAGTTGTATTTTTCTCACCAGTTCCACCAGCCGTTATTTACAGCCATTATATGATGGAACGAAGAGACCATTTAACCTAATTTCAACAAAAAAAATGGAGGAGCGGCATTTTTTTTTTTTTTTTTTTTTTTTTACTAAATGTTTTATGTTCTTTTGGCAAATGTTTATTAAAGAAATGCCAACAATGTACGTCCTGTTGTCTGTGTTTTTGTAGCATTTGATAAGGTGCTACCAATATTGAGCAATGTCACCGCCTGCTGTTTCTCTTAGTTACCCTCCCTTGATCTAAGAATGGAGCGTGTGTGTGTGTGTGTGTGTGTGTGTGTGACTGAAATCAGCATTTATTTATGTCTTTATCCAGGGTGACATCTTTATCGTTGCTGTTAGACACATGTAAGTGCAAATGGGGGAGATTAACGGCCCACTAAAATGTTAATATATGCTCCATTAGTCCAGACAAGAAAATGTCTCAAGCATTATTGTTCCTTATGAAGCTTTTAATTGCTTACGGGGAAGTCGACTTAAGCCATGGCAGAATCTTAAAGGTGAAAGTGTGGTTTCATAAGTGCTTTTAGTGTTTGACTGGCTAGAGAATGACAAAGATGGGTGCTAACTCATCTCTGATATATCTGCCAGGAGATTCTGGTTAAGAAATGTGATGTGATTTCACCAAGAGTGTGTCTAAGGAAGAGAATAGTTACATTATCAGCAATTCAGGGTTGAGGGCCTTGCTCAAGGGCCCACTTGTGGCAGCTTGTAGGTGGTGGGATTTGAACCTGCAATCTTCCAGTCAAGGGGCCAATGCCTTAACCACTGAGCTCCCTCCTCCCTGGTATGCATCAGTTTCCTCGGTCACCTGATATAACTCCTTTGTTTAGACAGAGCTTCTTAAACGTTTTCAGCAGGAGGTCCTTCATGTGTAAGCCGAATCCTTCTGAGGCCCCACAAAAGAAAACTCATGAGGCAAAACATCTGTAGTTTTTTCATGCAAGCCTCTTCTGTATTCACATCTCAGCTGAGACGCTTCTGTTTATCTGTCTATAAACGTGTCCATTTTAAAGAGTATTTATTAGTTCATTGCTGACCATTTTGTTGAGGTTTCAGTGTAGAGCGCTGTGTAACATTGTTTGTTTTTTTATACACCGTAATTTATGTTTGTTGACAATCCTGATATTCAGGTAAAATACTTCTTTTAAGCAATTTCCTAAGCAAGAATCTGGAATTTCCCTGCTGCCCCCCTAGCGTCATCTGGTGGACACATGTTTAAGAGCCACTGTCGAAGAAGAGACGCTGTGCCATTAAATTAAAGATCAACCATATCTGACATATTTATCCCAATTCTCTCTCCTTTAACGCGATTGAACCTATATCAAATAAACAAATTCCGATACGAGAAGGGTGAAATCGTTTCAGTGAACTTCAATAATGAGTAAAAATAAGCATTTAAAAATTCATAATTAACTAAAGATTGTGAGCTGAATGTGTCAATCCTTGGCTGTTTAAAAGTGATTAATTAATCCAAAGGATCTGCTCATGGCTTTTGTTTTTGCAATAATATATTGAATAAATTCCAGTCTTTATTTGAACCCTGAGGTAATCTACAGAAATTCCAGTCAAATATTTTTCACACCTAAATTATCTGAAAGAGGATCTCTTTAATCCAAGGAGAGAAAGTCATCTGTTTAACTGCCTTGGCACTCATTAATCCCCCCCCCACACACACACACACACATCTTTTATGGCATAGGCCATGGAAAATACTTGCATTGCATAATAAAATTATCCTATCTTTTGAAGCTATAAATTTTACCCCTTCATGTGTAGTATCATTTTAAAGGTCTCAGTGTGATTGACTATATGTTCTCAGATCTCAGATCAGTAGAACAGATCAAGAACAAATCTCTCTCTCTCTCTCTCTCTATATATATATATATATATATATATATCAAATCCAGTGTGTGTGTGTGTGTATATATACATACACACACACACACACACACACACACACACACACACACACACACACACACACATATATATATATATATATATATATATATATATATATATATATATATATATATATATATATATATATATATATATATATATATATATATATATATATATTATATCGTAAACAAAGTTTTTTTCTGTAAGGACACAATTCTTATCCATTGTTTAAAATACTATATGAAGAAAATTAAAATTGAATTAACTTCACTATACTTGTTTTGCCGGATGTTTTAATCCATTTGTCAAGGAAACTGTGTATAACATTTTTATTTAGCTGATGATTAGATCTGTAAAATTTTATTTGGCCTATAGAACTGTCCGATGGACAGGATAATGGACGAAATAATGCTCCAGCTTCCACATTTCATGAAAGTGAAATAGTTGTCATACAGAATGTTTATATGCATGTGTGTTACTGTGCACAGAACAGTAGAAAGAAACTTATCCCATACAATCTGTAATTCAATTCTGATCCTCATGCTTGTTGTTGATATTAGTGTTATACAATAACCATATTTTCACATTTCATTTTTTTTACATCTGTAATGGTGGACAGTATAAATAAATAGATGAGGCCCTTTGAGAAAGACACAGACATGCACGAATGTAACTGAATAAATGAACGCTTCTTTCCTCTCTGCTGCCCTCTACCGGATCACTGATCCCACTACACGTCATCTGTACATCAAATGAAAAATAAAATGTGCAGGGCACTGATCCAGAAAATGCTTCATGCTCATCGTCTTATGTAGGCTGATTTGATTGCAGACATTTATCCATCTCATGTCAGAATAATAATAATCCATGACAATAATAAATATATACACTGTTTTTAAGTGTCGGGGTTTTAATAAATAAATTCAAAACAGCATGGCAATAGTGAACATGTTTAAAAGGCACTTCAAATGAAAAGAGATTTGCTCAGGATTGCAGTGCAACATAATACTGCCTTATACATCCAAAGTCTGAGTTTATCAGTTATGTGTCTCAGTAATTGCAAAATAGACCACGGCACCTGCTTCATTTGAATTGCATTCAGAAGCAAACACTTTTAAACATTATCCACAAATGAAATAACACCTTTTAACCACGCAACCATGTACCATGAACGTTTTCACTATTCTAATAGTTTCTTCTTTTTAAAAAAATGGCATCAGTGGTATAAAAACTTTTTTTTAAAGCAGAAATATATATATATATATATATATATATATATATATATATATATATATACTATATATATATATATATATATATATATCTTCCCTTTTAACACCTCTGGACTGAGGGAAAATATCGCAATATTAAAGAAAATCTTTTGCATATGTGTGTGTGTGTGTGTGTGTGTGTGTGTGTGTATTAGTTAAATGTGTGTTGACAGGGGAATCAATGCTCTCAATCACACCCTCATTATGCAGTGTGACATGCCTACGTTAAGTGTGTTGCCTATGTCACCAAGAAAACATGGCAGTTTAGAATACATTTCCTGAATCTGCAATCCGGATATTTGCTTATGGGGCACCACATGATCACATTTTCTTTTTTTTTTTTCTTTTTTAAAGAGGTTTAAAGTAAAGACATCAGTAGGGATACTGATTTCAGAACTACATACAAACGTGAAGTAAATGATCGGCCACAGACACAGGTTGAACTCAGATATGCATAAAGTTGCAAAATATGCTCGATATATAATATCATTTGCGGTAGACCATTAGAATGAGAAAGACCGGAATGCCCCCGTAGCGTCTGTGAGTGTGGTATAGAATTGCTGCAGAGACCATAAATATTGCAAAACACTGAAAAACAGCAAACACAAAAGAATATAAAGCTCGTAACAACGCCTCCAAATACATGCCAAGCAAGTATCTCTAGAGTGATTGGCAATTAAAAAAAAACAAAAACAAAACAAAAGACCAATACAAATCAATAATACTCCTGATTGTCATGTCGGACTTTACACAGTCACGGCGAAACACTGCGGCAGAATTCTCTAACAGAATTGAAGACTGATGTGTATAATAATAACTGCTGTTATAATGGTTGACTTTGTACCTTATGTAATGCTTATGAAGAGTTCTAGACCATCAGGAAATGTCCACATGAAGGTGTGTAACAAAAAAATGGAGAGAATACAAACAGTATTCTGAACAAAAGCTTCAGATGCTGATAAAAGTCTTTACAAACTGTACAGGTTTTGCAAAAAAAAAAAAAAAAAAAAAAAAAAAAAAAAAAAAAAAAAGGAGCAGACACAAATTGATGTTTCCTAACATGTTGCTACAATAATAAATGCATAGCTCTACAACAAAACGGTGAAAGACATTTAAACAGGACAGGAGAAATATTTCAAAGTGAAATAGAGAATACTACTGTGAGCACACGGGGGGCATTATTTCCCTTCGTATTTCGGATTGATGACGGTCGTGACGGCGCTCTTGTAGATAGGATTTTCCCCCTGGGAAAAGCAAAAAGAGGAACATTGAAAACAGGACTTTGATGATTCAGTGGTCTGAAGTTTAGACCTGACAAAACTCATTTGTTAAGGTTTTGAATAAAAGCCTATAACGGATGCAATAGAACAAGCTTCAGTCAGACGATTAGTTCATAAACATTCAAACATACACACTGTATAAAGGTAACACATGTCAGTGAGTTGTAGTGGATCTGTAGGTGTGGTGGACTGCATCAAAAAGAAATCCCAATATATTTGATCAAATGTTAATTACACACAATATGAATAACTATCTGATTTTCAAAGAGTATCATTCTGCAAAAAAAAAAAAACCCAACAAAGGGGTTGAAAAAAAAAAAAAAAAAAAAAAAAAACTTCTGGCACAAAAAATAAGGGTTGTTCTAAAATGTTGGAAAGCACGAGGGCATAAAACATAAAATCAAAACATTGAAATAAATAATAATAATATAAAAAAGAAATGCATAAAATATTTTTACAAAGAGGGTATACTTTTTTTTTGAAACAGAAGAAACTATTATGAAATTAAGGAAAATGACAACCGATGTCTTATACGTTCAGAAAAACCCCCCCAAAGCAATTTAACCAAAATTGAACTTGCTTTTAAACATTTAAAAAGTGTTGCACCACATCAACATCATATCACCACATCATCGAACACTAATGAAAAATTACAGTGTATTTGCTCCATAAGTTTACAATACAAAAAAAACTTAGTTACTGAATTTTTATTCTATGGTTGTTATTAATCTAGTATTAAGAATGAGAAACAGAATAAATCTCACACACACACACACACACACACACAAAACCAAAAAAACCCATGCAGATGCGAGTGGAAAGTAATACAAACTTAATGAGCTGCAGTTTTATGTCCATAGTTTGGATTCTGGAACTTATTAACAGGACTCTTGTAAATTGGATTGTCTTGCTAAGGAAGGGGGAAAAAAGGAACAAAGAATTTAAAGGCAAAAGGAAAAAAGGCGAATGAAAAATGCAAGAAGGAAAATGATCATGAGGAGCTGAAAGGAAAAATAAAAGATTTTTATGTTTGTAGACTCTTATTTCATTGCAGCAAATGCAATGTACAAGATGGAAAATCGAACACGTAAAGGAGCAGAAGGAAATACACCCTTGACCTTGATGTATACTATCCAGCATTTCTGTAAAATCTCTGACAAAACTCAAGTCAATCTAAAAACCTATACCTTTCCTTGTTGCTTTATTCTGTAAATATAGAGAATTAGTTTACAGCCCTGGGAGTGATTAAATCCAACCAACTCAACGGATTGCAAACAGGCATACCATTACTAAAAAATAAAGATCAAAGGCTGTTCTTATATAACAACATCTGCTACCAGTGAAATCGTTTTTTTTTTTCACATCATCCATCACTCCGTGCAAAGACTAAAGCAAACTGTCTGACCGTCTAGGAAATGGAAAGCGATCAACCGCAAATGCCTGAATTATTTCATTTCTTTCCAAATAACAGGCTGTGTTTAAATAGAAATACCCACCCCACCTACTCCCACTGCACAAATATATAGAGTCAAGACGTTTTTATTGTCATTTCAACTATATATGGGTGATGCAATATACAGTGAAATGAGACGACGCTTCTCCAGAACCTTGGTGCTACATAAAACAAAATATAACACAACATAGTCTAGTCCTCAGCTCTGTGATTTGTAGCTCTAAGTTAGTCCCAGCCACATAAAGTACATCGTGTGCAACCTAGTGCAAACAGCGCAAAACAAAACAGTCTGAAATAGACAACACGAGTCAGTAAAGGACAAATACACAACACAAAATAACGACCCGTAACTATATGTAGTGCAATATTCAAATCCAGTGTGTGTGTGTGTGTGTGTGTGTGTGTGTGTGTGTGTGTGTGTGTGTGTGTGTGTGTGTGTGTGTATGTGTGTATATATATATATATATATATATATATATATATATATATATATATATATATATATATCTGATCTTCATAAAATGTTATCTAATTCATTGGTATTGACAAACACAATGTGTCTAAAAATAATAACACCAAAAAAATCCAATCTTTCTTGTCTTTATTGAACACAATCATTCAACATTCAAAATGGCAGTGGAAAAAGTAAGTGAAACCTTAGAATGAATAACTGGTTGACCCCCCCTGGCAGCAATAACCTCAACCAGGCGCTTCCTGTAGCTGTGGATCAGACCTGCACATCGCTGAGGAGGAATTTTAGCCCATTCTTCCTGGCAGAACTGCTTTAGCTCTGTCATATTCTTTGGACGTCTCATGTGTATGGCCCTCTTCAAGTCAATCCATAGCATCTCTATTGGGTTGAGGTCTGGGCTCTGACTTGGCCACTCCAAAAGGCGGATTTTGTTTTTCTGAAGCCATTCTGTTGTGGACTTGCTCCGGTGTTTTGGGTCGTTGTCCTGTTGCATCACCCACTTTCTACACAGTTTCAGCTGATGTACAGACATTCTCACATTATCCTGAAGAATTGTCTGATATACTTGGGAATTCATCTTCCCCTCAATGATTGCAAGCTGGCCAGGCCCTGATGCAGCAAAGCAGGCCCAAATCATGATGCTTCCTCCACCATACTTTACAGTTGGGATGATGTTTTCATGACGATATGCCGTGCCCTTTCTACGCCAGATGTAGTGCTGTGTGTTTTTTCCAAATAGTTCAATCTTAGTTTCATCAGTCCACAAAACATTTTGCCAATACCGCTGTGGAGTGTCAATGTGCTCTTTTGCAAACTTAAGGCGTGCAGCAATGTTCTTTTTAGTAAGCAGCGGCTTCCTTCGGCGGTGTCCTGCCGTGGATACCCTGCTTGTTCAGTGTTTTAACGTATTGTAGACTCATGAACAGATAAGTTAGCAAGTTCCAATGATGCCTTCAAATCCTTTGGCTGTCATTCGGGGTTGTTTCTTTACCTCATTGATGAGTGTTCGTTGTGCTCTTGGTGTCATTTTGACGGGGCGCCCACTTCTAGGTAGAGTAGCAACAGTCCCAAATTGTCTCCATTTGTAGATTGTTTGCCGAACTGTAGACTGGTGAATTTCTAAAGTCTTTGAAATAACTTTGTAACCCTCGCCAGCTTCATGTAAATCAACAATTCTTGATCGTAGGTCCTCTGAAAGCTCTTTTTGGCGAGGCATGGCTCACATAATCATGTTCTTCTTGTGCAGAGCAAACTCCAAAGGTTTGAGGGGTTTTTATCAGTCAAAGTATCTGTAGTCCACACCTCCAAACTTATTATCTTAACAAGACTCCAGGTGTGCTAAAACCAATTAGCTCCAATTAGCTTTTTTGAGGTCATTAACTCAAGGTTTCACTTACTTTTTCCACTGCCATTTTGAATGTTGAATGATTGTGTTCAATAAAGACAAGAAAGATCTGGATTTTTTTTTTGGTGTTATTATTTTTAGACACATTGTGTTTGTCAATACCAATGAATTAGATGAAGATCAGATAACATTTTATGACAAATTTATTCAGAAAACCATGAAATTCCAAAAGGTTCACATACTTTTTCTTGCCACTGTATATATATATATATATATATATATATATATATATATATATATATATATATATATATATATAATATATATACGATATATATATATGTGTGTGTATGTAAGATATATATACAGATGGTGGACAAAGTTGTTGGTACCATAATGAAAGAAAAACACAATGAAATAGTTAACAAAAAATAATAAATAAAAATTCTCATGCCAAACAGAACAGAATAAACTCCAGGCATGGACAAAAATGATGGTACCCCTATCTTAATATTTTGTTGCGCAACCTTTTGAGGCAATCACTGCAATCAAACGCTTCCTGTAATCAATGTCACAGCATCTCACCTCTCAGCAGGTATCCTTTGGCCATCCTATTGAGCAAACTGCTCCAATTGTGTCCTGTGTGTTTTGGGTCATTTGAAGGACCTGCGAGACTGTTGCTGACCTGCGACTCTTCCACACTGATGCTTAGATTTCAGCATTCCACCATGCCAGATCAGAGCCTGTCCAATAACAGAGCCTTCCATTCTTGATATGCTAGGGACAGTGTTCTTGTGAACTTCCTGATGTGCCATTGCCCAACTGACCTGCTCACTGACCAAGCTCCCAGTCTTGCTTGTCAACATGATTCGTACCTCCTCCTTGATAGTCACACACCAAACACACATTCACACTTTAATCCTTGAGAAGTCACCTTGCTCTTTACCAACTCTTACATTAGTCCAGAACATCAATCCTTTCACACTAAGTTCCGTCTTTTCATAACATTACTCAATTGTTGCTTGGAGATGGACTTTCTTATAGACAGCTTGATCTTTATGAAACACTTTATTCCACACCATTTTTGTCACATTCCAATTACAAGACATTCACACCTTTTTGTAACATTTCTCTCTACCAGTCCACATGTAAGCACACACAATTCTCACACACACCATGTCACCTTCCCTCTTGTCTTGTTTTTCAAACACACACACACACACATGACAACACACTGAGAAGTTGCTTTTTTTGTCTAACCACAAAGTCAACACTAGCTTTCAGACTGTAAAGGTCTTGGAATTTTTTTATTTATGCTTGTCTATTATTTTCATTTTGATCAATAAAAAGATGTTATTGGATGATGAGTTTTTTGGAGAGGGTACCATTTGGTTTCTGTTTATTAAAATTTCAAGGTACTACTTTCACAAATAAATTACCATAAATGAATTGTTGTTGACAGTAGTTATTTTGTTTATTCATACAAATAAAAGGGTGGGTCATATCTTTTTATTTTTTGTATTTTAAATATATAACTTGTAAGTTGTAAGTTCTTGCACAAGAACTACTTTTAACGACTTTGTCTCTACAACCGAAGGCTATAATTATTACTGCAATTCCTAATATTAGTCATGCAGAAACCACACAATACATCATAGGCATATAACTACCTGCCAGGAAGCAACTTCATCACTGCCTCCTCCTAACATCCCAGTCACACACTGTTTAACTCCTTTTCATCTAAAAGCTAATACAGTAATATCTGCACAAAAAGCAGCAGGTTCAAGGCCAGCCTCCCGACCAACAACCATCACCACCTTACTTACACCTCTATAATACTAATACTTTACTCATTTTTATAGCCAGTAAATACCATGCAGTTCTTCTCCACTCTGTATTATCTCTTTGTAATTATAACATACATATACCTATATTGATATATATATATATCACATATATATATATATATATATATATATATATATATATATAGATATATATATATATATATATATATTATATATATTAATAATAATTCATGAATACGTAAATATTGTTTTTTAAAAACAATAATCAAAGTGAAACCTCATAGATTCATTGCTAAGAACCTTGATTTGTTCTTCTTTTATTAAATCCAGTCTTTGATCATCTCTGATGTTATCAGTGTTAGTCAATACACCAAGTCCTGAACATTTCCTCCAGACACACCAGTCAGACACAGTCTAGCCAAAGATGTTGAAATCATTTCTAGATAGTGAATCACACACATTGGCAAAGTTAAAGATAAAAAGCAGTATCCTTTAACATTATGTGTAGATGAAGCCTGTTATGCCTGATGTATTGTATAGTTGACAATACTAGCTTACAAACAAACAAAGTTTATCAATGTAGTTTCAGAGTCTAAACCATCTACAGAGCTAGGAATCCTAAAGTATCTCTAATGTTATCTGAAATTACAACCCGACAATTTTAAATGCAAAAGAACAATAAAAATAATGAAAAACATTGACTCTAATTTCTGAAATACCGCAATAAAAAGTAGCAATTCCAGTAATGTCCCTGGAAAAGTGGTGTTCAAAAACATGATGGAAATCAAACACTCAATATAACTGTCCCAACCAATATCACAAGCCACATACTACTTTTTGATGGCATTTTAATTACAGACCCGGGTGGAAAAAAAGGCTGAACTGAAACTGACACCATGACCTTTGCGTTGCCATAATAAGAGCTTCATGCACATTTACAGCCCTGCCCGTGTCATGTAGATACACTTTTACATTACAGAGGAGCTTTGATGAATCATAAAGCCTACATTGAGGATAAATAGTCCAATATTTGAAATGCTGAAACAACCATGTATTTCAGTGTAAACAAAAAAAAATCTGCCTGCAGAGGGCAGCACATAGTAACCAAGTTTGGAAAAATGATTCCACACAAGCCACACCTCTAAGAACCAAAGTCTCTAAATCCAAAATGGCCCTGTCTGTTATACAGCTGCTAGAAGAATTAACCCAAAACACACTCAAAGCCAGCTGGCCTTCAAATAACTTTCCCATGGATTAAAAACATAAAAAATGGGTTGAGACATGAGGAAGGGAAAGGATTTAGGGGCAAAATGTTACCCCTTCGCTAGAATTAAGGAATAAGAACAAGGAAGTTTAGTGTATTATGACTAAGACCGAATAGCCTAAACAATGACTGAGTAATCAAATTGTCCCCGATACAGTCATAGGTGGAAAGCATTTTCTTACCATATCCCATTTGGCATTGATTTTCTCTTTTTCAAACTTGGCAAACTCGCGGCGGTCATGAATGATCATGAGCAATTTCCAGATTAAAAGAAGGGCTAGTCCAATCAGCACGATTCCCGCAACCACTCCAGCCACGATGGGGATGATATCGGGACCAGCTGGGCATTCTGGTAAACAAAAGATCAGAGGGAAAACAATGATGCAGCAAATTTCCCCTTTTCAAAAGACTTCAGTTCTAGTGACCCTAGTAAAATTAAACAATACACTTGCTTAGTAATTTCCCTTCAATATACACTTCCAGTATCATGTGACATCTTTCTTATATTTTATTATTTGTGTACTTTGCTGGCACAATAAAGTTTGTATTAAAGGATTACACTTGACTGTCAAGTACTAAAGGACTCAACTAACACACACACACACACACACAACTGAACAAGCTCATTGACCGAAATTCAGATAAACATTCACTGTCTGTGTGTATTACTGTCTGCATTACCATTTTACTGTCTCATGCAATAAATGTTGCACGCATATATATAAAGTTCTGTGTTTTGTTTTTATTTGTACTTATGTTGTTTTATGTAGCACACTGGGCCTGAGAGAACATTGTTCCTGTGTTCTGTACAGTATAAAATTGGAATTACAATAAACATCTACTTCATGTCTTCTTATGCCTATAAATTTGTGTAAGCCAAATTTAAGCCAAAGAGTTGACTTGAGATATTATTGTTGGATATTTAACACACTTGGACACTACTAAGGTGCCCTTACACCCTTAGAACTTTGTCACTTTCTTTGTTACCTAAAGTCTCTACCACGTGGACTTCGGTTCGGTTCGTGACGGAGTAGGTGTAGTAGAACCAGCAGTCGTTCGCATCTCTCTCCTTGCAGTGCATGAGCGGGAAGGCTTGAACGGGCTGAGGCAGGTCGTCTGTGTGTTTCACCTTAATCAGTTTGAAGTAGTCGCATTCTTTTTCACAATTGTCCATCTTGTCTCCCGTGCCGAAGGCTCTGCACTGCACACACGCCCTGTGAAACAACGTGCTGCTTGTTAGACATGTGATTAACATTCATCTCAATTTCCTTCCACATTTCCACAGGTTGTCCTGGCTAAAAGGATCAGTCTGAATTCTCCAACCCTCTCTCTCTGTGTATTCCCTGCCACAGATTCCAACTCCTTCAGGCTCCATACTCAATCACAGAAACGTTGTTGCCAGCAACCAACAAAAGGAACATGACATGACTTCCGCTTCTCATATGCATGAGCTTTATTTATAACTAACAACTCACAGAAGAGAACGTTATCCGGAAAGTGACTTCCAGCTTTGCACAACAGTCTGCTGTCCCTCATCTAATCTGTCAATTCTGTCTTCTGTCTTCTCCTGCCACTCATGAGAATGATCTCAACACCTAGCTTCAATATTGCTGATGTAATGTATATTTCTATAGAATTTCTACCATTTCTATAGAAATATCACAATCACAAGAACTAATTAGAGATGGATTAAAAACAATGTTATTGAACAAAGAAAGATGTACAGATGTTTATTTAGTTGAATTAAACTATATGCAAGGAAACAAGATTGCATTTGCACTCTTGTCTTATAAATAATAAATGAATATAAATAAATAATAATTGTCTTGTGTTGACTGTTAGTTAAGTGAAGGTTCTTAAGTTATTTTTGGAACATTACATCAAGCTTTTTTTTGCCTTATTTTTGGAGAGAGAAAAAAGAGCTTGTGGGAAACTTGGTAGAAAGCAACACTTGATTTATTAACTAAACTAACCAGTCAAATGCACCTACACGTAATAACAATCCATAAATCGACTACATAAAAAATTAAAATGCAATACCAAATTCAGAATGTACACAAACAAACAATTAACAAACAAACAATAAAAAAAAACCTACTTAACACTGAATGATGAAGTATGAGAGACAATAACATGTTTCTGAGTTGGTTACACTATATATACAGACCCACATACACACACCCACCTCAACCCTCAATCCCCAACACCAACAATAGCAGCATTCTTTCAAAACTCTCACACTAAGCCAAAGGAACTAGTTATAACTAAAGGAAGGAAATTAAATGGAACAAAAAACAGCCTTAAAATGATAAATGACCAAGGGAAAAACCAGATAGCAATAAAGAGAAAACCACCAGGGGAATAACAAGTGTACATCATCCAAGAAGTTAATATATTAATAGAAATGAGATTTGTTATAATGTGGCAAATTTACAAAAGTTCTGTGAATCAATCATCAGAGAAAATCAACTAATAAAAAAAATGGGGAAAAATGAAAAGAATGAGATGCTGTAGATCAAGTTGATTATTTATGAGATTCTTAGAACTTTCTCAACTTAGAAAAGTCTTCTAAGCTCTCGTATTGGTGCACAAAAGTGTATATTTTATCATCCCTTGTCACATCCCATACTTACTTGTGTTCAGTGCAGACTCCTGGACAGGTAGGACAGATCTCACAGGTGGGTCCCTGGAATTTAGGATCAGTGCACCTACAGGTTCCACATTCACAATTGCCTCTGCCGTTACAGATCTGATTATTGGAGGCCAGACATGTCGATGTATCCAAGGAGCAGTCACAAGCACTTCCTGTGTAGTTAGCATCACAAATGCAGACTCTGCAATCGCAGCGGCCATGACCTGGAATAACGCAGGAATGAAGGTCAACAGATGAATATGTACTGTAAGCAATCAGTATTTAATAAATGGTGTCTGTGAGCAATTACTACCTCCACAGAGCTTGTTGTTGGATCGGTCGCAGTTGAAGTTGTCGCACTCGCAGTATTCGCCGCTGTAGTACTCCTCTGGGTTGTCCCTCTTCTTGCATTCGCACTTGCCGCACACGCACTCGCCATTGTTGCTGCAGAGATCGGTGCCATTGTCCCTGCGGCACGTCTTTTCCAGGTCCTCGCTGGACACTTCGTCTTTCCAGCACTCGCACTCTCGCCCGATGCGATCCTTATTGCACCTGAGAACAGAACGAGAATCTCAAAGTGGTGCGGCGTACATTTAGTAGGGTTAGATTAGAATGAGGCATATCTGACTATCAAAAATACATCTCGGTACCGTATGATTGTTTTAAATTCTTCTGGGAATTTAATCTATGATTATAGACGGTTAATAATTTCCTTCAGAGATCACACTATATGGAACTTAAAATGCCATATGGAAAGATTCAGAATTCATATCTGGTGGTCTCCATAGGAGAAGCTTAAAAAGTCCAAAGATTTTATGTGTAGTATTTTCTATAAAGACTCTCTTTTTCAGTGGCAAGCATTTTAAAACGGACAGCGGTATAGCTGTTGCTTTAAATTTTTGGACACAGCACAGATTTTAAGGTTTGGATATAGTAAGCTAATGAAGAAAAGGCAGTTAATAACCTTTTATATCTGTTAGGAAGAAAAAAAATGAGTGGGTGTAAATGTGGAGATCATTTATGCCCTAATCATAGAGATCACATTTGCTTCTTTTTTATTTGCCATGGGAAAATTAACAAAATCTCTTGACTTGTATTTTACAAATGCTTGCTTTTATGTATTGTGCTACTACCACATAATATTTATGCTTTTTTTTACTACATGTTCCATCTAACTATAAATATACAGCCGAAAAAAAAATATTTGTGTCGATGAGCTGTTACCTGCATGCACCACATTCGAAGGTGCCGTTGCCGTTATGGCAGAGTTCACTGTTCGGAATTCCTTTCTTCTGGCACTCGCAGTCACAGATAAAGCTCATATTGATCTCCACTTCCTCAGTGAAACCCAGAGGTCTGATCTTTAGGACCTGAGACTTGCCTTGTTTGGGGCAGCCATTAACTGTGATGTTTATGCTGAAGGAGACCTGCAGAAAAAGAGGAAAATCTGAATAATAATCAGCAACGTATATATTTTAGTAGAGCATTAGAATAAAAACACACAAATAACATAAACTATTGACATTCAAACAAAATATGTTTTCTATACTACAGTGTACACCAAGCTTCAGTATTTATATTCTTTAGAATCAAAATCTCTTGTGTTTGTGTTGTACTAAAATGAACACACACCTAACAACCTGATCTCAGACTGCTGGACCTTCAGTGTATATTATAAGTAGACTATGTTTACTATGGTTGTTTTCAACCAAGAAACAGTTGCTTCAGAGTGTAGGAGAATCAAACCTTCAATCTACATAAGTAAATAAATAAATAAGGGTGTATAACAAAAACACCAAAAATGCAGTGATAGAACTGTCCATTCCCTACAGAGGCGTTTCTATTCTTCATTTCTACCTCATCTCCAATTGAGATGTTGGAGCATTTGCGTCCGTCCTCTCCAACACTCACGACTCCGTTCTTACAGCGCGATTGATATGCAATTGTGACACCTTCAGGCAGCTTGCTGTTCTCAAGAATCACCTCTGAAGACAGAGACTATCGGAGAAAATTAAAAAAAATGAAAATCATGAAAAAATGGTCAGCAAATGCTTTACAAGCAAGTGAAGAAACGATTATAAACGAGTGCACTGATATACTTTACATTGTATGCATCGATAATAAGGTTGATCACGTTGCTGGAGTTTGCGGACAATGTTCCCACTGCAGACTTCGGAATGAGGTTTTTCAATTCCTGTGGAAGATGGAAAAAAGAAGGAAAAAACAATGAAAAAATGTGTTGGGGAATGAGCCACAGGACAGACACAGATATGAAACACTGCAGTCTAGAACAGAGTGAAGAAAAAGAAAAAAAAAAAAGAGTGACTCGGTCACGTTCCAGGCAGGAAATCTAAATGGTGATTTTGGAGTGCGGCAAAAGCCAAGTCTCGAGGTGGAAACTATTTTCAGAGCTATTCAAAATTCTATAAAAGGCCAGATTAAGCCGCTTGTGAATATTTGTGAGGCAAATATCTGATTTGCACGTTATAAGAGTGTTTTGGATATCATTGGGAGAAAAATAAAAAAATATTAAATTACAGAATGATCGCAAATGCTAATAAACGATAAGAAGTCCAGGTGTAACTATTGATATTTGTATTATGTATCATGTATGATTATCCGGTTGCAGTTTTGCTTTGTTGTATTCTTAAAAAAAAAACATTACATTGGTCAATTCCAGCAAGGGAGAAAGTCACAAGAGCATGAGAACACAAAAAGAGGCCATAAACATGATCACAAACTTCAAAAAGGTGGACTTTTCCGGACTTAGAGTCCAAATAAGAAAAAAAAAATTAAACAAACAAACATTTTATATAATCAAAGCACACATATGCATACAAACACACATACACACATACACATGTGCACCCACACCCATGCACACAACTGAGTGAATGAAAGAAGCCTACTTTATAAACAGGCTGAAATTCCTCTGTGACAGCGAAGATGGTCTGGATGTTGTTTTCACTCAGTTTCTGCACCAGATGTGCTATTGAAGGGTAATCCTGTTTAACAGAAATTAATGATTAAATATTTAAAGATCCGAATAGATCATCAAGAATTCAATGAATACGACACACACTATACATACATAATAGTGGCTCATGGTGTACATGTTGTTTTCCAGGTGGCATTTGCCATCATTAGGAAGTACAATTCCACCCAGTTTTCCATCTCCGGCAAAATGGAATCCTGCGTCCGTAGAAAACACCAACAAACGAGTGACATTTCTCCAACCAATGTGCTCCTGATAAAGTGAGAGTATAAAAATACAGTCAAGATGCGCATCCAACCAACACAAAGCTGATCATCATGCATGACATTCTATTATACAGAGCTATCTCTTTCAAAACCAACATACTTTTTTATTAAACATATTCACAGAAATACCTCATACGCTTTATCTACCCAAAACCAACAAACCAGCTGAAATTGGTCCATCTTTTTACCATTCTTTTTAATAATGCTGGAGACCAAACATTCCTTATTCATTTGTCAAGCACAAACTGTGCATAAAAACAGTTTGAACACATATATATCTATCCATCCATCTATTTGTCTATCTGTTCGTTCATATATATATATATATATCATATATATATATATATATATATATATATCTATATATATATATATATATATATATATATATATATATATATATATATATATATATATATATATATATATATATATATATAGTGTGTGTGTGTGTGTGTGTGTGTGTGTGTGTGTGTGTGTCCATATATATATGCGTTAATGCAAATTCACTTTAACTGCACAAATGTTATTAACACAGTGCTCCTTCACTCTGTTATGTTGGTGATTGAACAAGAGACTGCACTTTTTATTCTGAAGCATAAAAAAACAACAAAAAAAAAATTAATAAAGAAACTCCAGTCAGTGGCCGAGATAATTTCAGCATTGAACTTTCCTCAGCTGCTTAAAATGTTACAATGGAATATAAAAGAGACGAAAAATGTGTTTTATTAACAAAAAACACGCAGCAACATTCCTCCGCTCACGCTTTCTAAATTTCTCCGAATTGTGTCTACTAGCTGTGCATTTACAACAGGTCTAAGCTACTCACTATATTACCGTATATTACAGTATGTAACCTAAACTTATCACCAGTTTAAATGTAAAGCAACCAAAACGGAATTCTTAAAAGGAGCCATGTATAGTATTTAACAATTTAAACAGCCACTAAAAAGTGTAATTATCAGAAATTCCTTTAATATTAATTTCTGAGATAAATAAATATAAAACAAGTAATTATGTTATTAAAGAGAGACATTTACTGTCATTCTCCATTCTCTACACTGTTGTACAGTGTACTGTTTTCCTTTTTCTTTTCTTTTTTAAAAAAATGGGGAGGAGTTTGGTTGGGGAAATTTGAGTGTACAATTTTTCCAAATGATCATTGGTAACTCCTGTAAATAGTGCAGGCTGTAAATAATTCTTTGTTCACTTATACCTCATTCTTATTTATTCATTCATTCATCTTCTACCGCTATATCCGATCTTCCCTCGGGTCACGGGGAGCCTGTGCCTATCTCAGGCGTCTATGGGCATTAAGGCAGGATACACCCTGGATGGAATGCCAACCCATCACAGGGCACACACACACGCACAAACAATCACACACTAGGGACAATTTTCCAAGGCGCCAATCAACCTACTGTGCATGTTTTTAGACCGGGAGGAAACCGGAGAACCCGGAGAAAAACCCCCTGAGGCACGGGGAGAACATGCAAACTCCACGCACACATGGCCGGGACGGGAATCGAACCCGGACCCTGGCGGTGTGAGGCGAACGTGCTAACCACTAAGCCACCGTGCCCCTCTCATTCTTATTTAGATTTGTATAATTTGTATAAAGACATTTTTGCTTAACCAAAAATGTGAACAAATGTTTGTCTGACAGGGCATCCTTTAAAAAAAATATATAAAAGGAAAAATGTTTTTACATTTCCAAACTTACCCCACACACAGCAACTTGCATAATGGCATCAAACCCGCCCTCCGGAGAGTCCAGATTACCCGAGATATGCTGCTGTCCCACCAGTGTATTGAACCGCTCACCATTGCTTGTAAGTTTCAGAACGTTCTTGTAACTAAAGGGACTCGTGCAGTTTTGGTCACCGGTGCAGGGATTCAGAAGTTTGGCAGGAGTGGTGCTGATGTAGGGCATGACTGTCTTCTCAACAAACGAACCGAAACCTGTTCGAGAAGTAACGAAAAAGAAAACAAACACGTGATTTAAACATTTAAAAACATCACAAATATTACATCTGTGTCCTAAAAAGGTCACTTGTATTACAAAACGTTTGTTACTTTAGATTTAACAGAATATTCATCATTCATTAATAATCCATTAATTAAAAACAAAAAAAAAAGACTTTAAATAGGAAAACCTTGATACTGCTAAACATCAGCAGCATAATAATAATAATAATAACAATAAAGATCAACTGTCATGCACTGCAGATATACATTATACGAACAATTCTAAACAAGAAATTAATATCCAGTACGTGACATTTATGCATAGACACATGGATAAATGTGTATAATTTTGTTCCATTAGCAGAAACATGCCCAAAGAAGCACCACTTAAAGCACTGACTCAGAACGGAATTACACTTATGGCATTTGGGAGAGCACTAAAGGGACAATTATCTTATTTTTAAACAACTGAGCAATAGAGGGTACAACTGATCCCTTGCTCAGGGGACCAACATTGTGATACCACTTCCCTATCTAGCTGGTAAGATGGATTACAATCATTTAGACAGTCAGTAATCTTGAATATGAGAATCTGAACTTTAAAATTGAAAGCTTATTAAGTGAAGCTAGTTTTCTATTATAAAGAAAAATACACAGCTGTACATGAAATTTTGGATTGGAGATACGAGTTGGATTTGTAGATTTCTGGCAACCCATGGTGAAAACTCGGATTCTATTATTCAATCATGGTTTAATTTCAGGTTTTCAAATCTGTTTCTAAATAGCATTCTTTGTGGTTCACCTCAAATAATAAAAAGTAGTTCATGTTTATTCTGCCCTTCCCATGTCTTCACCCCCCTTTGCATATTTTCTGCTACCCTGCTCTCAAGAAATAATGTTCACTAAAATGGTTATAATCAGTGTAGTTAAATGGCACATTATTAGAAGATTTTGGTTTAAATTCTAGTCCTTTGTGCTCTGTAGAGCCTCCTCTGTGCTTTTTGTTTACTGTGAACTCTCCCTTGGTTCCTGTTCACATTAGTTATACTATAAGTGTGTTTCTTAAATATTTACATATATAAATAGTCTTAAATAGTTACATTCTGCATGTTTCATTTAAATTCTCGATTTTGGATAGAAATAAAGGTCGGTTTATGGATAAGTTGTCTGTTTTTTTTAAATAATCAAAACATATATAAACATATATAAATACACATAGAAATAAGAAAACAAAAACAAGAGAAGAAGAAGAAAACAAAAGACTAAAACAAAAAAAACAAAAAAAACACACCAATTCTAAAGTCTGATGTGATTTTGGACATCTCATGCATCAGACTGGTGCCCAAGTTTTTCACATTTTCCAGGTCATCCTTCATGGAGTAGGACAGGTCCATAAGGTAGTACAGATCAATGGGATAGTCCTCTGCCCTCTTAAACTTCAGATTAATTGTTTGTGGTTCTCCTAAACAAAGAGAAACATATTCAGACACACCACAAATGTTCACCATAAACCCATATGATACTCTATGCTTTAATTGGAGGATTATAGATTGAAAAACCCACCGGATCTCAGACTGACTGCAAGTTTCTGCGGCTGGATCTGGGTGATGTCCTCAGGTTTGAGTTTCTCGCCTCCTTTCTTGCGGTTGGTCACGGGTTTGTTTTTAAGGATTCTTAGGCTCCCCTGAGGGTTTTCAATCATGGACACCATACAGCCTCTCTTTTTCAGGGACTCGAGCTCATCACAGCGAGCTGACGTGGGCTCACCCTGCTTAAGGAACACCTGAAAGGCAAAAAAGGGATTAACAAATCAATCAAAAAATCAATGAGTAAATTTACCACAAAAAACTGCTTTCGAAATCAAAGAATTTGGAACATTAGTCCAAATCCCAATTTGATACTTTATTTTTTGACGCGCCAAGCTCAGAACCTGCCTCACTGTCTCTGGTACAGCGGCTTGTTGGCGCTTCAGTTCGGAGCACATTTATTTCATTAAGTGCAGCAGACTTGGAGAGCATAAGATGCTGAGCTCGGCATTTGTAATTCTGGCCTTATTCCATATAAAGCTGAAGTGCTACCGGAACTTTCATTTCATCCTTCAAACAGCTGGAACATGGCAAAGGCTGTTGATATCCACTCAGACAATGAGGTCATCCGTTTATAACAATTTTCTTCATTCACTACATCGCCACAGATTTATTCATGGACTGAAAAAAGTCGGAGATGATTTGCGAGTCTCTCTATGTGGCACGGATAACTCATGAACCTGCATTATCAAGCAGGCATTTCTGTTTCCCCTAACGGTTTTTTCAAACATCTGTGACAAACGAATGAGTCAGATAAGCTGAACATGTGAGCACTACTTACTGTATCTGTGCACCACCCACACTTGGCCCCCACTTGGATGCAGTCACCGCAGGACTCGGCGTTAGCCTTGATGCACTCGTTCCCCTCTGCGCAAAACAAAAGCGGCGTGGATGAGTTTCAGCAACTGTCGTCATACAAGGAAAACAAAAATGCTCTGGCGCTGAGTGCTGCCTTTTGTGTCCTCTCATTCAGGACTCTGTGGTCCAGGGTTATTTGAGCTTAGAGAGAGTGGGATGTGTTTCCATCACGTTATGATTCTTTGGTTTCTTGTGGAAAAATCGCATTTAAAAGGCGTACACTCTTTGTGAAGGATTAATATCAACTCTTATTGAAGTTTAAGTTAAATTGAGTTTCTCTCTCTCTCTCTCATATATATATTGCAGGGCACACACCCAGAGACAATCACACACACATTCATATACTAGGGACAATTTTCCAAGGTTCCAATTAACCTACCATGCATGTTTTTGGACCGGAGGGGGGGGGGACCGGAGAACCCGGAGAAAAAACCCCTGAGGCACGGGGAGAACATGCAAACTCCACACACACATGGCTAAGACAGGAATCGAACCCGGACCCTGGTGGTGTGAGGCGAATATGCTAACCACTAAGCCCCTTACATACATATACATATTGTTTACGCTTATATTTATTTATTTAGTTATTTATTTTTAACTGAACTTGTTTTAGTTTTTTAAGATTGTTCAAGTGTGAGTGTTACCTGGCTGGGCACTGCATATGACTCCTAACAACGCTGATATAAAAAGTAGTTTAAGGTCCATCTGAAATAAACAAAGGAAAAGAAGAACATAAATGCAGAGTAGCCATATAAATAACGTAGGTTTCGTTACCTTGGTGAGATAATGATTCATGGATAGACACAAGGATGGATAGAGAGTTGAAGGGAACCTTTTTTCATTATTTAAGGAGGAACTGGCTATTAGTAAATGGCTGAAGAACTTTGAATACACAAAGCACACACACTCACAGCAACAACGTTAAGTGCAGAAACTTGACGGAAAAGGAAGTGCATAATCCTAACTGTCTAATGTTGAATGACAAAACAACAATAATGCATTTGCATTACATTTGGAACAATTTCTTAATGACTATACTTTTCTCTTACTGTAATCAGTTGTTCAGTTCATTTACTTTATTGGTTAATAATTTAACTGGCAACCGTGCCTAATGGTGTAACACTAACTAGAAATAACACTGGTGTAAAACCCAGTATTTGTTGAGCCACACATCAGAAATTCTAAAATAAACCGACCGTGACATGTCACACAATTGCTTTAGTTCTTGGCACAGTGTAAAATAAGCATAAAGCGTTGTATGTTTAATAAAATAAATCATGTCAATACAGTAACAGCATTATAATGGATTTACAGTTCTTTTTTATCACGTATTAAAAAAGAAAGATACGATAGGTTCGATAGGTATACAAAATAACGCATTTAAAAGCTTAGAAGGTAAAGAAAAACAATATACGAACAATGATTGGTAAATGCTCAAACTTTGTTCATTAAAAAATCACAAAAGAAAAGGTCACATGCTGTATTTTCTATTAAACAGAGTTATAAAATAACTAAAGTTTCGAAATAACCACACCTATACATTCCCGTTAAGCTATTTCTGTACTAGTGAAGAACTCCTTCCCAAGACTCCTCCCAGAATTATTCATGCTCAAGTTCCCCCATGAGGCTTCACATCACCAAGGTGTGGCCAGAGAATTCACTTAACACTACAGAAACATGTTATATGAGCAAAAGCAACTACTTTCCATCTCAACATATAATCCTGAACGTCCCCTTTTAGCTAATTAAAAAATCCTGCACTTATTAAACAGAACATTAATGCAGATTAGACAGTGTCCATTCATAACCTAATGGTCTGTACAAGGACAGCTCATAAATAACTTAAGAGCATGACACATTGCTTCCAGGTCAGAGGTGAGTTCAGAGTGTAGACTGTAATAGATATGAGCTCAGCGCTGCTTTTCTATTCTGAGTTTCAGATGAACTAGCTTCCATTTTTTCCTGAAATGTAATCCACAAGGTCCTTCCAAGCAACACTTTTCACCTCCTGAAATAGTTCACTTTCTTTAGCACAGATACAGCACTATGGCATAAACCATCTGGCTGGGCTTTTATTGTTTTGGACATTTTTTTGCTGCCACAGAAGCACCAAAGGTTACAAAGGAATGCAATTTACCACAGAAGGGTATAACGGAGAGAGAGCACTACACGGTGGTGGGGGGGGTAAAATAGTTGTTTGTCGGAGGTGAAATGAAGCAAATGGACCGCAATTGGTATGCAGCCATTTGGCTTGGATTAATGCACTGCTCACCCTCACTTATTTGATTTTTGAGCTAATAAAAAAAAAATGTACACCAATTCCAATTACACCACAGTCGTTCCCAAATGCTTACAATGTTAATAACGAGACAAATATACATTTGATCCATTTAGGGTTATATTTAATTCTAATAAGAAGTGCTGGTTGAATCTTTGGATCTTAATATTTGGTCTTAATATGAATGTGACTTTACTCTCATTCATAGACTCATCAAAATAAAGTCGTCCACACAAATGAGGGGAGAATTCATTTCCCTTGTTTATTTCTTTTTTTGAGAAAGTACCACTAGTATTCTCCTATATGTCATCTCCCGCCCGATCACAAATGTCATGTGTTATATTTTTTTCATTTTACAATGCAATGCATTAGGGCTGTTATCGGTTATTTTAGTAACAGAGTATTCTAATGATTACTGCATCGTTTACTTGAGTACTCGGAAAAGAGATACCTTTCCTTTAATAAAGAGCAATACTAAACAAGAGACAAAAAATAAGACGGATCTCTTAAAATAAACAAGCAATTAGTTTTTCTTTTAAAAAAAAAAAGTACATTTTATTGCTCAAAGTACATACAAGTATATCAACAGATCAACATATAAGCTGTTGCTCTTACACAGGGTACACTTTGGGACTCCAGCATGTTTAAATGGCCACCCAAGTACATTTTCCAATTTTAGAAACACCTCACACTTTGGTAATAAAAAGGAAGGAAAGGGGGAGAGCGGAGCAGCTGTAACAAACCGGCTCAGACTGAAAAGCTGATAAGGCTTCTTATGCCTTGTGTTTTTATGTGATTTTTTTCATGCTCCGTGCAGTTGAAAGTAACTCTGACTTGTATATAAAAACACCCAAACCCACTTCCACCCCTCGTAACATTAAGTAAACAGCAACGTGCTACTGACCCAACACTCAGGTTTAATTCAGAAGTGTGAGAAACCCCGCTGTGAATCTGTAAAACGTTTCAAACGTTACTACATCAGGTTTCTTTTTAGCATGCAATGAATAAGATGCAGTAGAACATCACAGTAATCCTTTAATGACCTCAGAACACTTAACTGCCAGGACATAGGAACACGTCCTTGTACCATAAATAATTCAGATACATGTGGATCAGGGACATCTGTTTACCATTATGTCCTGTCCCATACCTCAACCCTCCCCCACCATACACACAGCTTAATATTCAAACGGGCTGAAAGTTCAATACACAATTGGCTCTGTTCCCAGATAAAGGATTATTGATTTTTGCTGCGAATGGGTCACACGTATGACTCAAGAGTCTGATTCATTTGCCCTTTTAGGCTGCTTATATCAGAGTTTAATATATAGTATATATATATATATATATATATATATATATATATATATATATATATATATATTATATATATATATATATATGTATGTGTGTATGTGTATATATATATATATATATATATATATATATATATATATATATATATATATATATATATATATATATATATATATATATATATATATATATATATATATATATATATATATATACATATACACACACACACACACACACACACACACACACACACAGGTCAAGACCTTCAGTTCATGTCCCTATCCATGATATTAATATCAGAATTCTCATCATCATAATCCCATCATTCCTATTAGAAGGAGGAAAAACAAAATGTGATTCCAGTGACTTTGCAAACAGATGTTTGTGTCAAGAACTGCGTTGAAAAATACTGGTTATATACTGATGGAGTCGTTACGGAATGGTGCAAGCAAACAACATAACAAAAACAGTGAGCCATGCGGATGAGAGAGGTCAAACGGTAATGTTTAGATTATGCTGAGCTGACCATAGTCTCCCTGTAACTCAAATAACCACGGTTTACAATCACGATGGGCAGAAATGCATGCACACTGAACGCAGACATGAAATGATTGAATTTTGGTGATAGTATATGTATGTGCACATGCATAAAATGTAACCCAAACACAATTTTGCATCTAAATTAAGAAACATCTGGCAATAATATTGCTTAGAATCAATACATAAATTGAACAAAAAATATTGTCGTAGGATAAAAATGTTTTTTGTATAAAACTGAACTGTTATGTAACATAGAAGGGCCACTTTTTTCGACAATTTAATACTGTTCAAAAGAAAATGTCTTTCAGATGGTCTGAAATGCATCGCTGCATCATTTTACCACAGAAGCCACTGAAACGAACACAAAGGGAAAGTAAAGAAAATATACAGACTCTCTTGAATCCCTTAAAACAGACAGGAAAGAGAATTCCACACTATAATGCCATGCAGCTGGAGTGTAAATAAAATGTGCTTGTGCTATGACAAAACTACGACATGTCTACAGGCGAACAGATAAAACAAAAGCAAAACACAGCAGAGAGGACTGAGTGAAAAGCATAAAGACCAGAAACTGGTGAGGAGTGTGTGGGGTCAGAGTGGAAACAATCCTCCCCTGCCGAACGCAACACATGTGGTTCAAATTAACACTCGACGGGTAGAGGTGAGGCAGCTCTGGAGGAATTTCACTCCGTTACTCACCACAACCATGCACAAGCGATTTACTGTTTTCAACATGGCTGCTGCAGAGGGTGCCTTCTTTTACAAGCTCACTGGGAAAACAAATGTTTCACTGTTGAGGAAAAAATTGAAAAAAAAGGGAAAAGAATGCCATTTGAACGCTACTGGCAGAAGAATATTTAAAACTTGGGCTATGCTGTGTAATGCAAAGCTTGGGGTTCATTCAGAGCATTCATGTCCGAACTTATTCGGACAACCCGGTTGCCGCTTATTTTATACACTAAATTGCACTGATACCTCTGGCATACTAGTATACTATATACAAGTAGATACTATATGGATTGTTTTCTGAGAATAATAGACATTTTAAAAAACATAAAACATAAAAATAATAAAGCAATGTCTCTGTCTTCAGTTTGAAATGGACATTGTGAAACACCAAGCACATATGATTAGCCACTAAATGAATATAATTACCATGCTGGCTAAAAAGAAGCAGAGAAAAAAGTAAAAAAAAAAAAAAAAAAAAAAACATGGATAAAATACTTGCATTAACATAACTATAGATTAATTGTATTGTACACACTTAAGTATCTTAAAAACAACAGAGAAGCACATATTAAAGTGAATACATCAAAATCACCCGTTAAGTGTTTAGCCACTGAACCATGCAAACGGGAAAAAAAAATCGGTAAGAGTCAACAGAGTAAATACCCTCAAATTACATTCGACTTGTATAACAAAACTGTATTCATAAAATATAGAAAAAAGACAGTTTTCAAACACTAATTTGTTTTGACTAGCATGCTAGCACAAGAATTCCAGAGATCGTCCCTACTGTGTTAGATTGGGAGGTGTACAAGACAAAATGATCTACTCGCTACCAATTCAACTCGGTCCGAAATGTAAAAACATATAGTTTATTAATTCACCAAACAATACAGTCATTAGATATATGATCATTAATTCTAGATAATCATGTACAAAAAAAAAACTTATAAGTATCAGTTACTTTGTACATATGGGTGTTTGTGTGTGTGTGTGTGAGAGAGTGCTGATCCATTGCTCAGACCCCATTATACACCAAGGGCAGACAGGATGTCGGTCAGTAAGACCAGATTAGATCAAGTCTCTATGGCACTACTGCAGGAGGTCTAAGCTTTCTGACATTACCGTGATGCTATTCTCATCTGCTTAGCTAAAAAACACAAGCTGTAAAGACCGCTTGTGATACCATTCCATTTTCCTCACCATAATAAATGGTGCAGTACAAAAACAGAGTTTGCAAAATAATACAAAATAATCAAGTTTGCTTAAAATTTTAATTTTTTTTTCACAATCAAACAAGTGATTTTACCCTGAAACAGTTCTTCGCAGTTAACCTCAGAGCCAAAATCGATCAAGAAAACATCAGTTAATTAAAACCGACCCTAACAAAAGCCTAGCAACTCTGGGTTCTGAATTAAGTACATTATTGTCAGCTATGCTTGTAAAACACCAGGAAGACAACAATTTCAGGAAAAATCCCTGAGGTTTGTGGCTTCGCAGCTGGAGAGAGGAAGGAATGCAATGGAAACTCTCCCCTGAGAACTTTGTTCATCTTTCCAGCAATCCTTTAACAAGGTTTCAAATGCATATGGAGTCTTTCTAAGGCTAGCAAGTATAAGGCAAAAGCTTGTTTTTATCCAAACATGTTAATAAATAGTGCTTGAAAACAGTAATTGCAGGAATCATATTTTGTGAAGTACATTTGCCTTTCAATCAATCAATAAAGCAATTACTCTAGCTTAAATTCTATTGCCTACTAAATCTATAAAACAGTAGCAAGGAGCTGGATTTGAATAAAAAAAATGGGAAGGAATGAATCCTGTCTTCCCTGGGGAATATACCTTTTTAAAGTAATTAGAGTGCAGTGACATTTCTCCTTACTCAGCAGTGAAGTCCATATCCAAATCTACAGTAATTAATTTGGACAGTGAACAAGCAGAGAGAGAGCCAGATGCTCAGCCTGCAGATATGCAGAGTAGAGCTGCACAGTATGGAAGAAATGGGGAGGGTGGGGGGCAAACAGGAAAGGGCAGCCTTTTAACACTGAAGGACACTGGAATAAACCCGTTTTTTTTACTGGAGAATGAAAACCCCACTGTTTTAGCAGCGACCTTGCTGACACAGGGCCCGGGAAAAGAACAGGAACAGACGCACAATCACTCGGTTCTTCCTACTGACTTAACAGAGAGCCAACACAAGCACAATTAACCATCAAATTGAACCTGGGGGAGTTTGGAATGACACCCTTGTCTAACTTGAAAAAAAATGGCCAAAGACCAAAAGAAAGAAAATAAAGAAAAATTCAGCACTTCCTGTCTCTAATATCCTCCAAACTTCTATTTCCATGCTGTCTTTCTAAATATCATTTCATGCTTAAAATGCCATATATTATAAAGAGTTGGAAGATCAAATACAAGCTCGATGTCATGTCTTATTTCTGCACAATAGTTTATGTACATTCATTATCCCTCTCTCTCAGCACCACAAAGTGTGAAGCAATAGCTGGCACCACTTTATGCAATAGCATGGGACTTTAGTTATTTACAATGTTGTACTCTTGTATATCCATTCTACATGCCTTTCTTGTAGAAAGATATTGTGGTAGTTGTAATTGCTAGTTATCTTTTTTTTTTTTTTTTTATTCCCCTATCAAAAAAAATGTTGATCAAATTCTGTAAAACACTGACCAGACCATCTGGAATTAAAAAATGTGATTATAAAAGCCACTGACATCACATTCTGTCCTCACTAATGTTAGATTTGAACTTTAAATAAGGCTCTCGGTCTGTTTTATTTATGTGTATGTTTTATGTGTATAAAATCACGGATTGTACAGGGGTAATGGTGTTTCTAATCAAATGTCAATGTTTAATCAAATATGCTCCTTTTCATGTATCTCATTACTTAAAATTGTATGACACCAACACTCTGACATCTGACAAAGTAGTTGCTGATTAGTATTCCCAGACATTCTTTAGTGATTTATTTCTCCTAAACATTCCACGCACAAAACACAAAGCAGTCAAAGTTAGTTAGAAAATATAAATTCCAAGCACATTCCAATGTGTAGTAAGAGTAGTCAGTTTCCACCAGTGTAGGTGTAAATCTATTCAAATTAAAATGCATATATGATATGATATAATATTAAAATAATTTCAGACACTCTGATTATGTTTCACAGACCAGTGTTTAAGCAGCTAAGATTCCCATCATCTGTTGGAATGCTCTGTAAACAGGGTGGGATTGTCGAGTGAATGGTTCAATCTTAGCCCTGACCTAGCAAGGGGTCACCAGGACGGGAATAAACACTATCAACTTAACAGCTGCCTGAAAGCCATTGTAAATAGTTTAAGTAGAGCTAAGCAGGAGACACAAGACTCACATGATTTATAATTTGAATATAATTTAATCTGATGTTCCCAATTGAAACTAAAAGAATAGAGTTGTGCCTAGTATCTGTGTCCATTAGTCTATAGATACTGCTGTAGGTTACAAAGAAGCTCAGAGCCCACAATATCATGGTACTTATATTGAAATGCTTTTTTTTTTTATCTCTAAACACAGGCATGTAGACAGACAGCCTACTGTTTAGTCTCACACTGTGTTGAATGTGTCAGAAAAATGAAATAGGTTTTTCACACCATATATATATGTGTGTGTGTGTGTGTGTGTATGTATGTGTATATATTTTTTTTTCTTGTCATTTCTTGTCACTTATTTCTTCAATGCGTAGCTTTTATAACCTACCTCTTGTGTATCATTTCCTGTATAACACGTAGTCTAGCTTACGAAGGTAACAAAGAGCCAGGTAGAAGGTAACAGGAAGTATGGCTGACGTGGATGACACAGAGAGAGTCAGTGATGTAATCATGACATTCCTGAGTAGCTGATCCTTATATTTTCTTTGCTTGCATCTTTTCATTGGGCAAACCTTTTTTTTTTTATTTGTATTATTATATTAATATAATGTGAAGTACTGCTACCAGTGTGATAACCATAACTACTTTTTACATGTCAGAGACCAGGTTTCTTTGTTTTAACTTTTTAAAACCAGAGTACCTAGATTTCTACTTAAGTGACAGATGTATGTATCTTTGCCACCTCTTTCATATTTTGACTTTTGATGCTGAAATTTCTCAGCTCACTACTTACATGATAAAGTGGTTACTTAATGTAAACGATTAAAGTAATAAATAAATACATAAAGCTCATCTTTACCAGTCAATAACATCTATAAGAATGTTAAAACAAACAAACGAAAACTTTATTTGTGGATTGTTCTATTCACATTGCTAGCTAACTTCTACCCTTGCTAAGAACTGATCTGTAAGAGTGACTGTATGAAGGCAGCTCTCAATCTGCTGAGCTGACGTTTTTCCGCCAGTTCAGAGATGAGAGCTGCTTGTATGCTGGCTAACATGCCCAATGCTTTTCTCTTTTGAAATGCACAGTAGAGCACTAATCTACGCTAATGCAGCCCCTTCCTCTTTACCAAAACCCCTCTACCCCCATCCATCCATTTTGGATTGGTGATACTGCAGAAGAACAATAAAAACAAGCAGACCTGATAAAGAGGTGTTTGTGATCAGTGTCTTGGCCTGAATAAACCCGATATGTGGATGTAGCTGAAGCTGCTTTCAAGATTTACAGTTTGGGAAAGGAAAGGCAAGGCCACACACACCCGTCTGCCCCTGTTATTATACTAGCTCCCTGATTTATACTGTTGAAGACAGGAGAGGACACAGAAAAAGATATCCAGGACACTTTGATTGGAAATATAGCATGGCATGGAAACAGAGCAAGAAATGCGTAGATGAAATGGCAGACAGATTGAATCTTTCTTCACGTGCTGAAAATAATGCGTGGCAAAATGATTTATGAAAAGTGAGTGATTTAAACTGTGAGGTGGGTTCTTTAACAGAAAAACTTACCTGAACGAAACTGCAATGTTCATCAAATTGCCTGTATCAAAGATATTGTTTGGTGCAGTGATTGTAAAGTAGTGAAAAACCCAACATAAAACAGATTGGAATATATAAAATTATCTATTAGAACTGAAGGCATAATTGTGATAGAACAGTGTTTCAAGGATAGTTGTTTCTATAAAGTTTATTATACAGATTAATCTTAATTATTAATTCTATATATAACCGTAAAATGCACAAAATGATTTCTGTATCTGATTTTAGTGCCAAAGATTCACAATACAACTGACATTTTTTAACCAGGAATATAACATATATTTAAATATATATTTTAATATACTAAATATATTAGTATATTTCAATCCTCTAGATTGTGTTCGTAATTGTTTCTTTAAACAAGTGGTTAACATTTAATGGAGATCCGGCTCATCCACCCTTCTTCCCCACGGCCATGAGGATCTCATTAAACACACCTTTCAGCCAACTGTGTTTAGACGACAGTCGCAAAGCTGCCTGCCGTAATGATGATGACTCTCAGATGTCTTCTTCTAGAAGACAGAGATGAACTTTAGGTCTTCATTATTACAGAGCAGCATATTTTATACCGTTATTCAAGTAGCACACAAGGCTACTTACTCTGAGTGCAGCGAACATTTGGAGACAACAAAGTCTCTATTATGCATTACATTGAGACCTTGTTATGCATGGTATTTGGGGGAGAGCTGCATTTTAAATGTGAGGGTTGACAACAGAGCACTGACCGCATGCCGGAACAACACAGACCAAGTTCAAGCTAATTTCGCTTGTGATGTGCTTCTGGCCTGAGTGAACACAAGCCACATTGTGAACGACACAGTTACTGGTCTTTTCGATATTTGTGTATAACGAGGACATTTTTTCACCCCCAAGAATGTCTCAGAAGAAGCAGTTCTTGTGAGAATAACCAGAGGAGAGAAAAATCTGTGATAACACTGACCCTGACCTATGGGTTATTCGTTTTAATTAATAATGACATGTTCAACCATTATACAGAAAAGATCATGTCATTCACTTTCATTGAAACACTTTTTTTGATATCTTAGCATATCATTGCTTTGGTTTAAACCATTCGATTAGCTATTAATAATTAGAATATCACAACTTTTAGTGTTTGTCATGAAATATAGAGGAAAGGAATAAGGGAATATCTGTAAAACTGATTCCAGAAACTCTAGAGCAGGGGTCACCAACGTGGTGCCCGTGGGCACCAGGTAGCCCCCAAGGAGCACATGAGTAGCTCTCAGGCTTGCTATAAAAAGTGCACAACTCATCAGTGAGATGCGTCTATAATGTAAAATGTAGTTAATTCGTTGTTGATAGTCACTGTCAAAAATCACAAGTGTATTCACATAGATAAACGAGTATCATTAATAATAATAATAATAATAATAATAATAATAATAATATATAACTAAAGGTAAATTTGTTATTTCAGAGGAGTATTTCAAACTGGTAGCCCTTTATATGACTCGGTGTCCATGTAGTAGCTCTCAGTTACAAAAAGGTTGGTGATCCCTGCTCTAGAGTTTACGTAATGTCTATACAGGCATCCATTAAAAAAGTCAGTCATAAATAAGGCAGAAATAAAACTAAAACATGTTTGAAAATTTTAAAAGTGGAATATAACATTTTTATTGCCATTTCAGAAGTATTGTGTAATAAACAATAAAAAAATGTCGCTTATCTTGCTTTGTTAAATATAGTAAATATATCTGCTATAAAATGTCATATGTCAAGTAAATATTGCAGTTTGTGTATATACTGCACATTTTTTGCTGCAGTGAATTGTGGTCATTGAACCCTGGTAATACTGTTTCTATAAACAACTGCACTGAAATTTGTCGAGCTAGAAACGTTACATATTTCACTACATGGATCTATATTTAGACTCCCGGGTGGTGCAAAAGTCCACACCCAATGATCAAACCATTGCGGCCAGTCAGATGTGGTCCTGCTGACTGGGCAGGAAGGATCTACAGTGCATCCTGTTGTTAATCACAGCAAGACTCCGTAGTAAAAACAATTCTATAGGTTCTAGTCTATATGACAAAACACGGCAGAATACACAATATGAGCATACTGAGATTTTAGGCTATTTTAAACAAAATACAAGCTACAATCATGTTTTCAAACTCAATAATACCTTGGATAAGTAACACCTCGATGCTCACTGGCTCTTCTCACACACTCGTCACTACTGAAAAAATTATTCGCCATCAAATCTCACGATGAAACTCATGGTAAACCAGACCCAGGAAGAGTATCATGTTATCTCGTGAATAGTGCCATAAAGTCTGCCCCTCCAAAGCACCCTCTTTCGTTCTTACTATGTATTTTGGTTAAAACTGCTACCAAGAAGACTGGAAAAATGTACTAAGGCACTTAAGGGCAAATTAAAGAGCGTCACAATGGAAATTAAAAAAAGAGGGAGCGAGAGAGATTGTAGCCAAGCATGACGACGGTATGAACGACAATGGTGGAAGATAAGGAAGACATTAAAGCACCAAGAGCTGCTAACGGTGTGAAGTGTGAAACTAAAAAACTGTCACAAAGATTGGAGACAAAGATTGGAGATCTGGGTTAAAGAGAAACTGTTATCTGATGACAGCATGTCTGAGGCAATAATCTGTGAGAAAGCTCTGAACAGTTAACATGCAGACCTGTTGAGTTTAAAGTGAAGTTAAATTGTATTTTATATAAAGTATCTGATTAAATGATTGCTTTCTATACCGGTCAAAAACATCATGGAACAATTTGGCAAGTGCCATTTTTAATTTTAAGGAACCTTTAAGGAAGCTATTTTCTTGGTTCCCACAGCCAATGTGTACTCATGCTAATGTGCTAATATCCTAGGAAGCTGAACTGAAATTCTTTTATATCACCATTATTTACAAACAACAGAAGCACTAAGTTTGAAAATAAACCCAACAACTAAATTATATCAGAGAAGAATCACTGGCACCAACATAAATATTAAATCCATCTTAAAATATTAAAGCTATCTTGACTAGGTTGTCATGGCTTGGACTGGCCATGACTTGGAGTATCAGTGCTGTTCACTATGATGAAATTATAGTTAAGGTTCTTTCCTCAAACTGGTTCAGATTTCTATGATCTCATTGAACAAGATCTACCACCCTTTAATTCCATCGAGAAGATTCTGCTCATAAGATGAATAACATTGTTTCACATTTTGAAATAAATATTCACAGCTCTTCACGAACCTTCCAGAAAGTTCCCTGAGCTTTCAAATACCAGCAAACCAGTGGTCTTCTTTAAAACCAACAACACATGTAGCTTTTAACACCAACCTACTAACAAAGGATAAATGCACAAACACACACAACAAATAGCACTCGTGTGCAAGCAGATGTCACCATGAGAATATCAAGAGCTTCTGTGCAGCAGCTGGAGCCTCAGTGAGATTAATCTAGACTGATGGCAAAAATACACATACAGAGACATACCACACAAATGCTTTCCTACAATTACGTCTATCTTAGAAGGGCTACACCCACTCTCTTGATTCAGAGATATGGATCTGCACTAACCCTGTTCTCCACCACTTCAATCCCCAACCCCCACCTCAGTGCACAGATTAAAGTGAAGGCCATCAGCTGCAATGAAGAACAGGGAAGACATCCAGACATCCTTCTCAAAGCTGACACGGTGCTCCGTCACTGCTCGTTTCCTGATCCGAGCTCCAGCCACTGAATCACCATCACCACTGCATCCTTGGACCGATGCCATTTAGGAAGAGATTTGGCTTTGGAACTTAACGGAAGTCTTTTTTTTTTAAAGTCCGCATTGCATTAGATCTCGCTCTAAAGCCCCTCCTCCTACTCATGCTTATGTGCGTTTAAAGAAACCATGCCTGTTATTTGTCACATGTATGCTACAGTACAGTGAAGACTTTCTATAAATATTATAGTGATATTATTAAGATATTAAGGGCTAGAGCGCAGGGTCAGCCATGAGACATGCCCCTGGAACAAAGAGGGTTAAGGGCATTACTCAAGGGCAATACTGGGCCTTGAACCATTAAAACTAAGTACACTTAAATGTGCCACAGACGCCGACAGAAATTATGCATCACTGAAACCTTATCAGATCTGTGTCTGGAGCTTCAAAGATGAGGAGAGAAGATTACACTGTGGAGTGAAAACATTGTGCTATATGTATGATACTGGATGAACATGATATTAAATTACGATGCTTGATCAAATTAAATATTGACGTTCACAATCTGGATTAATGAATAATATAAAAGCATTTTTACATTTATTAAAAGAGCATTTTACAAATGCTTTTACCCCACCATAATTGGAGGCTATACCAATTCAAACCAACAAAACTCATCACTGCTGCAGAGCTAGATCTAAAGAACGTGTCAATCTCAACAAATGTGGCCCACTACATCATTTTATTTGGCCCACAATAGCTTAAAAGGTTCGATTGTCTTAAAATAAGCTGCAAATAATCAATGACCACATCGATCGTTTGTTTGCTGTTTTAAAGTGTGCAGTGACAAAAAACTACTTCTCCCACAATGCATGCGACTACATTATCCGCAAAGAGACGATATTCCCGCCGCTGATTGCAGTGTATCCCACATAGGCGTTACCGAGGGTGATTTATAATTGAACATAATTGAGGAATTTCTACAAATTATACAAAAATGTCCAGGAAGTGGAAAATTTATGCAGATGGAAGGCACTTCCAAGAAAGATGAGAACGTAAATACACGTTTGTCTTCAAGGAGAAAAACTGGTATGTAATTTTGTGTTATGGGATGGCGTTCGCTCATCAAAGACTATATACTTGTAGTTACAACTGACCCTTCGAGGGCAACCATAATGTGATGTGGCCGACAGTAACAATGAGTTTCACACCCCTGTCCTGTTCTAGATGCAAATGTTTTGATTGCCTGAAAAAGCTGCTAACCATTTAAGCCCTCATGTCTACAACAGATTGGTTCGAATCCTTCTAGTTGATGCCGGAAATAGATAAAGTGCTATACAGCAACATTATATATATATTTAACTGATCAGTGACTCCTGAGATATGATTTTGTTTGAAGGACATGGTACATTTTACGTCCAAGGCCACTGATTAGCACTTTATCGCATGAGCATGGTATGATTAAACCAAAAGCTATGATCAGCTTAGCTGAATAACTCAACATAGTGTAAATAGAATGTAGATATATTGAAAAATTTTAAGTAATGGAAAAGCATTTTTGGTGTAACACTTCTCTTTTCAGTTTAATTATTCAAGACATGTCAAACTCAAATAAATCATATACAAATATCATTGTTGCCTAAACAATAAAACTATTTGAATATAACAATCATAATGACAACGGATTCAATCATAAATATAATAGCTTTGACATATTTTGCATTAAGTGTAACTAAATTGAAATTACAGACGCTACTTTAAGAACCTCGGCTCTAGCTCGATTACTTTTAGAGAAACACACTGGGAAAAACGTCACTGCTGAATTTTTTTCCCCGCCCTGAAAAAGAGAGAACATTTGGACGTGGAGATTCCCACCCTTTTTTATTTCTTACATTCAGTACATATTATTCATGCTCCCATATCAGCTGCTTACTAACATATCTAAATGTCACACCCCTCACCCCACACACTCACCCTAGTGTTAGTAGCAAATAGTTTAAAGATAGCTATAATATACTACTTATTACTTTAAACAAAAGAAAATATTCCCCTCCTTCAGTTAGTTTATATATATATTTTTTAATTAAACAATTTACTAATAAAGACCATCCAAATGTCCTCCCAAAGTCATTTGGTCCCCATAAAGCTTTTAACAAACACACAAACACACACACACAAAGTATTAGTAGCCAATGGTTGAAAATATCTTCAATATAAAGCTTGTTTCTTTAAATACAAGTCAACATTTTCTATCCTGTAGTCCTTTTATATTCAAACAAACAGACAAACAAACAAACAATGTCCTTCTAAGTACAATCCAAATGCCCCCCCCCCAAGTCAAATCTGTCAGATATTTTTATCCTTATACTGTAGGGCATTTGGTCCCCACGAAGCTTTCAACACACGCACACGCACACGCACACGCGCACACACACACACACACACACACACACACACACACACACACACACACACACACACACACACACACACACACACACACACACACACACACAAAGAAGAAAGAGAGAGAGACAGCGAGAGAGAGAGACGGAGGGGGGGGGGGGTAAAGGAGCGGCTTTTTTTAAATTATGGCCAAATGAAACAACAGAACATTACAACATGGAAACAAAGTAAAACTACAATAAAAGCAGAGGGAAAAGCAGTTTACCTCTACAATGTGTTCTTTACTCCCCGGGCCTCATACGCGTTTCCTTTCCG
>JACRUU010000002.1:9159216-9486716 GCA_030449085.1 Kryptopterus vitreolus | reverse complement strand
TACAGAATTAAGTTTACATTTACATTTACATTTACAGTATTGAGCAGACGCCCTTATCCAGGGCGACGTACAAGTAGTGCTTTAGGTCTCCATCTAAAGATAAATTCATTCATGAAGGGTAAATACAATCTTAAGTACACAATAAGCATAGACATTTTTTTTATTAATGTGGATTCCTGGACAGTGAGAGCAAAGAAGTGTTAGGATATGGTGTTGTTGGAAGAGGTATGTCTTCAATCGACATTTGAAGGTGTCTCAGTGTCTCTGTTGTTCGGACATCCAGGGGAAGTTAATTCCACCACCTCGGTGCCAGAACAGAGAAGAGCCTTGAGCTGATCTTACCTCTTACTCTGAGAGAAGGTGGATCCTGGCGAGTAGTGCTAGACACTCTCAGGCAGCGAGGTGCGGTACGGGAGGTGATGAGCTTTCTGAGGTATGAAGGTGCTGATGCATTTTTGGCTTTGTAGGCGAGAATTAGCGTATTGAATCTGATCTGTGTGAGCAGCTACAGGAAGTCAGTGGAGCGAGCGCAGAAGTGGGGTGGTGTGAGGGAATTTATTCTGGTCGAACACGAATCACGCTGTTATAAACCATATAAAACCATGCTTAACAATAGAAGAAGCAAAGTTTTTCATGCAAATTTTTCCCCCTCATATGTTAACAGAGGTATCATTATTGCAATATAGTTCAAAAACATATTTTATTGAGTTTTGATAATATTAAATATTTAATTGCTCCTTGCTTGATTTTTACAATTAAAAATCAATAAACAGATTGTTACTATAAATTTGAGCAACATCCCTATAATCCCTATATGTTTGTATGTAATGAGCAAATCCACTATTGACAGTCGCTGAGGGAACCATTAATAGAACCAGATTCAAAATGAAACCCATCTTTATCTAGGTATGTTCCAGTACATAAGATCTCCCAAGATGTGATTAGCAAGTTACTGTGGGTCGTTAAAAATATAAAAAGCATAATTAGAAGACTTGAGAAAAATAAATTTTTGCTTTAATATTTCTTTTTAATATCATATTGTATTTTTATATACATTTGAAATGACCATTTCACGTTTTAAACTAAATCCGCACATTCTAAGTGTTCAGTAATTGTATTGATGGATAACATGGTGATTCTGTTCATCTTATGACAATTCTGACAAAGCAAGCGTCATATGCTAACCTTCTGATCACCTTATGCAACCAAACTTCTGCCTATTTCAAAGCTCTAACTCATCACTCGCCACATTATTATGCACACTGATTTGACCTTGTTTCCAGAAATGACTGACTTTGTTTTGTCTTGAAAATGTATCCAGCCTTTGCTTTTCATTTATTCCACATTTATATCTACAGCATTTGGCAGAGGCCCTTATTCAGAGCAATGCATATAAGAAGTTAAGTGCCTTGCTCCAGGGTCACATTGGCAGTTTAATAGTGCTGAAATGTGTTTTGGAAAGTCCTGAATTTCCAGGATCTCATACGTACTGTATATTTTGCTATAGACACACTTAGCATCCATTCAGCACCGTCAGCATGGTTTGTCTTTACTATATGTATTGACTGTAATGATTTAGCATAATCCTTCTATCTGGTGTCACTTATGTGACAAGTCTGGTTCCAATCATGATTTTCTCTTTGTGAGATTTCAAGCAGCTTTATTTATTTTATTTATTTATTTATTTTTACTGCAACCTCTGGATTTCTCATTGTGGTTTCCCATCTGGATCTTTTTCAAGTTGCTGTGTGGCAATAGCTGTTGCTGAAAGCACAATACAAATGAACTCGGTGTGCTTGTTGACAGTCCAAACCCTTCCCTTTTGATTTCCACTCTGTCTTTGCCTTTTGTATTTGTCTGTTTGACTAATCGTCTAGTTTCTTCTGCGTTACTTGTTACATTTAAACCATATAAAACCGTGTTTAACAATAGAAGAAGCAAAGTTTTCCATGCACTCTATGACATTTCCCCCCCTCATATTGTATACTTAATATTTACGGTTCTGGAAATATTTTAACAGAGGTCTAATAGGTATCATTATTGCAGTATACTTCATAAACATATTTTATTGAGTTTTGATCATATTAAATATTTAATTGAATCAAGCAAATGTTTAATATCATCAATAATATGATTCACCTTTACGTCAGTTTAAAATAATAAAAGGACAATGATGGCAGGGTAACAGGATCAATTACTAGAGGAGACTGTGCTCTACGCTTTAGGCTTACAACATTTATACAGCCAAAAGTTATAACCATTAATTATTGGAATACTTTAACAATTGAAATAAGGTGTAATACAATGAAAAAAAAATATTTTTTTGTGTCATTTCTTTTGAGATACTGCTATTATTATTATTATTTATAGAATCTAGCAAGAAGGCAAAAGATAAAAATTAGCCTCTGGATTATTTATAGTATCTTTTGTCAATTAATGAGCACTATTAAATAAAATTAAACTTCTATTTTCAGTCATATTCTTGACAGACTCAACCACAACTCAGAGTAAATATGTGTTTTGAGGGGTAAACAATATTCAGATCCTTAAGAATAAGAAAATAAAAAAGCCACCCAACATGTCTTAGGAAAGGTTTTATTGGATCTGAATCTTTGGAATGTACGTTGAGCTAAGCTGATGGGAGAACAGGATTTTTCTTTTTTTCTTTTCGTGATGCGTTGAAATACAAAACATTGATTGACAGTTTTTTTGTTTTTTTTAAGGCCTTGCTGTTTTATTCAGATTTTTTTGTCTTCCTATAACAGCAATTACAGAATCAGTATTGAAAATAAAAGTTTCTCCCCTTCTTCTTGTGTACAAAATAAAAAGCAAAAAGCAAAACAAATCCGCACAAATTTTCGATTGACGATACAAAACCAAAACCATAATCAATCAGGTAAATGGCAACTTTACTATAGGAAATTTGTATACCTTTTTCAATAATGAAAACATCTCAATAACCATATATTTCAGAATTATTTGAATTCTTCTGAAACTATTAAAAAAAACAACAACACTGTCCTTTTTTTTTAAATGAAGATTTCGTTTTATACAAATGAATGCTATAAACACATAAACCTCTTTAAATATATCTATCAGTGCAACATTGGTTCTTGTTTTTTTTTTTTGTTTTCCCTTGATGCTACAGTATGCTTTCTTCATCAAAACCGCACTGAAGCTAGTCGGCCTTTAGCTTCAGTGAACACACGCACGTAGCATTGAGAAACGGGGACGGGGGAGGTGTGTGTGAGTGTGGGGGGGGGGGGCGCTTAGGGGCATGGCATTGCAAACTACTGGAGAGAAATGAAATCGAGAACGTGTTTGCCACAGAACACAGCACAGCACAGAAACATACCAAGAAACCCTTAAAATATGAATCAGTTTAGGTGTGTTTGTGTGTGTGTGTTTGTGTGTGTGTGTGTGTGTGTGTGTGTGCGTATGTCTATGTGTGTGAAAGAGTGAGACAGAAGGGAATGAAAAAGTGTAGTACACTGGGTTACGTGTGAGAGAAAGTTCTTAGGTTTTATATTGTTCGTTGTGGAATAATGAGCCAACCTTCGACGTTCTGTATTAAGAGTCAGTCCTTCATATGCTGTTCGCTTTCAAGTCAAATCCGGTGACTTATCCGAATCTGATGTGATGCACGCTCCTCTGTATAGTGCATGCTGTGTGATTTGAGGCAACGATCCTTTGGTACAGATGCAAAAGCCAAAGCGACGATTCCTGTTTCAATCAAACTTTAGGCAAATTGTGATTAAATGTGTGTGACATCAGCGAGAACGTCCTCTGGACGAGTGCTTTTCCAGAAGGTCAGAGATGACAGAAGATGATAGCACCATTCTTATTCACGGGTCATTCACGCGAGACGGATGACGACAAAAGTGCATTTCGAGCAGAGGGGACGGTTTAAAAATGTTGATTTGAGGTGAGGGTGATTATGTTGGCATGGCCACGATGGCAAAACTGAGCTATAAAAAGGAACGGGGGGGGGGGGGGGGGGGGGGGGGCTAAAAGAATGGGTTACACCTGATATTTTTCACCTTGAGATCTTAAGTCTAAGGATTAAATAGACTTGTAAATGTCTGTGAGATGTCGGTGAAGTGCGGTGCTTTATTTGTCAGAGAATGAGCGTCTGTGTGTGTTTGTGTTTGTGTGTGTGTGTGTGTGTGTGTGTGTGTGTGTGTGTTGTGTGTGTGTGTGTGTGTGTGTGTGTGTGTGTGTGTGAACCACCAGCGTTATAACACATTAGCTGCATTTCTGGGAAATGTGATAAAGCAAACCAAACAGGACGAAAAGCACACGTTTTTCACCTTCACAAAACAGTCAGACGATTGTATTTACAACACCAAAGAAAAAAAGGGATATTGCAGCTTTTTTTTTTTGTTCTTTTGTTTGGTTTTTTTTTTTTACTTTGAAAAGGGCAATAAAATATATTAAAACTTACTGTATGTACAATATGTGAGCTCTCAACATTAAAGCGCAATGAATAAACCGGGTCATGATTGCAAAGTCAGGTGACCAGCATTTTTGTTTTTGTTTATTTTTTTTTTCCTTTTTCGATTTCATCCTTTTGTTTTTGTGTGTTTGTCTTTGTTTCCAGAACGAAAAAAAGGATGACAGAAAAATTTACAACTCAACAAATGAGGCCAAGAAAGATGTACCAAAGGCACTGACTGAACCACGCCGTCAGATACGTGTCCCATTATGGGTTATCAGACATGGTTCGTTTTGGATTTTTTTTTTCACATCTTCTTTAAACACAAAAAAAAACAACAAAAAAAAATGTTCAAGATGTTTTCATCCTTCCAGACAAAATGATAAATACGTATAACATTTTCATATATTGGTCTCAACACCAGCATCCGATTGTAAAAATGAGCAACTAAAAAATAATAAAAAATAATAAAATAAAAAAATTAAAATAATCATCTAAATCCTCTGTACATATTCTTTTTTTTGTTTGTTGGTTGGTTCCCCCCCCATCTTCAACCTCATATTCAATGTTTTTGTACACAGTGTCCCCTACTGGTAGGTTCTGTTCACTGCAGCTCCTGAGAAAAGCACGGCTCAGTCCCAGTTCTCCTCTCATTGGTTCTCAGAACCTTGTCCTTATCCAACGGGAGAGCGCCGTCAGTCTGTTTATTTACTCTTTTATTGTATTCCCGCCTCCCTGAGGAGAGCAGTCCTCGGATTGGCTGGTGCCTCACGCTTCTGAGTACGAGTTCTGTGAGTTGAGCTTGTCCTTCTTTAGCTTGACGCCATCCACCAGCTCGAAGTTATAGTTCTCCAGAGCGGATAAGTTCCTGTCGGCCATGGAGCCATGCGAGCAGGCACAGTACAGAACCACGCCGCAGATAGCGCCCAGAAACACTCCCAGGGCGCTCATGGCGATGATGGTGATCAGAATGGGGTCCAGTGTATTCAGCATGTTCCCTGTACCACTGATCTCCTTGTTCTCGACAGTCTTTGGGAAGTTGGTGATGTCCACAGCTAGAGAAAGGAAATGAACAATAAAATATTACTCAAAGTACACTGCTTTTGGATAAACATTGCAATAACTAAGATAAGAAATAGTGAGAAGACTGTAGGGACTGGACATAAAAATCTGGGGTTAAGGTCAATCCAAAAGTCATACTATGATTGAATAAATATACTTTATTCAATCATATTCAATCATAAGTCCCCATGATGTCATTCAGAACTTTTGTGCCTTTTTTGTACAAATATGTTATCTATGGTATAATCTCGGGCCCATGGTCCTGTCAAATGTGGCTTAGCCTGGCCTGTGAAGTAAGCTAACCATTATAGATCCTGCTCCGACCTCCCATTTCAGTGGAAATTACTTCAAAACGCTGCATGTTCCAAGGTAAAAATGAAATGTAAAATTTAATTGATTTGAAAATAAATAGTTAAACCTGCTATAATTGGTTTCTGTTCAAAGAGGTCCCAAACCCTGTCACACCGCCAGGGTCCGGGTTCGATTCCCTTCTCAGCTATGTATATATATATATATATATATATATATATATATATATATATATATATATATATATATATATATATATATATATATATATATGTACTATATATTAATATACATATATACACACAGACACACACACATATACATATGCTAGTGAATGTGAAGGATATACATCACATTGCGTGTGGGTGTATGAGTGTGTAGAAATCATATTATTAAATAATTATTATTGTGTATATATGTGGTGTAACTTACGGAATTTAGCAAAGTCTTCAGCTAGCATGGGTTCGGTAGGGACATCTGGGTCTACACACACAACACAGAAGACAGATATATTCAAAGTGCACTTCGATCTATCCGACTGACAAAGCAACATTCAAGATGCCGAGTGAGCTTCATGGGCTTTATGGCTGACTCACCTTTGCAATCTGCCATGTTGATTTCCAGGATTTTAATGTCGTCCACAGCGATGTCTCCTAAGCTCTGTCCCTCTACTACACCCTCTATTACGACCTGATCAACCGTAAAAGAGCGGAAGTGTATTTAGAGTCAGTGTCTCTTCTTGTGCACAAAAGTGTATTTACATGCCTTAGTAAGCAAGTCTGAATTGTTTTTCTGTATGTTCGGTATTTCCATACACACACACACACACCTGGTAGGGTTTGCTCGAATGTGGGATCAGCACACGAGCCTCCCTCCATCGGTTACCCTGATGTCCGCTGACGGTCCAGAGCAGTACATCAGCCGTTTCCCTGCCACTCTCATGACGCTGCTTGATGTGCAGGGTGCCAATGTGTGAGCCAAACATGTGATACCAGAAGGAGAGGCAAAGATCCGATTCCTGACCCGTAACAGCCGGACTGACGAGCTGTGCCACCTCTTTCTTCTGTGCTCCAGTCGCTAGGGTGTAAATGAAGTTCCCCGAGCCACCTGAATACAATCAGTTTAAAGATTAGAGAATGAAACACTAAACTGAGATATCATGTGTTATTGAACTCTCTTTGTGTGTGTTACCTGTGTGGTCCATGTTGGGGCCGGTGTTTAATGTGGGCGTGCCACTGGACTGAATCTGCCACCTGTAGCTGCCTTCAGACGTCCAGCTGCAAAACGAGGGGTTGTTCGCCCAGCCAAAGTCACACGCGAACCACAAGAATGCTAGGAACACACAAACACAAATGCTTAGAATTGCCAAGGCAACCTTATATTACATAGATACATAGTGTAACATTGAAGTTTGCACGTCTGAGGAAAAGCCCGTTTTCTCCAGCTGCACCATTAGGGGGCAGTAGAACACCCTGATACAATTGGGTGATGAAATAATACAATCAAAAAAATCTTTATAAAAAAGAAAATGCAGAAAGCTGTCACTGATTATGCAGATGCAAGATCCTGTGAGTGATATTTATATGTGCATAATATTGATGAAACAGGCAGAAGGTGTGAAATCAAGGCAGTTTAATACAGGGCACACACTTGTCTGTGTGACATGAAGGAAGACAGGAACAGAAGAGAACAAGGGGGGTGTAAAATCCAGACCAAAAAAAAAAAAAACAGATATAAAAGACAAACGATGTTGTCGCCTTTCTTTCTCCAGACAGTATGAAATGCAATAACGTGCGGATTCAGAGTGGCTTGTGCAGAGTATTTGCCCAGTGAAGAGGAAAAAATTTTCCATTAAAAGCCACAGCTAAGGCTCCCTGCCACTGTTCCTCAAAAAAAAAAAACAGCTATTCAATTAAAAGTTATTTCTCTTTTTCCATCTCCAGAGGATTTGGACTGCGGCAACGGAAGGCACCAGAAGTTTCCTTCTGGTGAAGTTTCACCGAAATGTCCAAAAATATTTTGAACCCTTTGCATAGCAAATAAACCGCATTCGAGTGGAATGAGCTTACCTATTCAATAGCAAACATATCTAGACCGCATGCGTTCCTGCAGATTTGAAACTACACGGTCAAAACTCTATCCTTGTAAGTATACGAAAAGATTATAGAGGGGAAAAAAGAATGCATCATCACACCCCACACTTGCACATCCTAATTAGAGCTATTGTTCTGTCCTCCCACTCAATTTATTTCCATTAGCACACGGGGTTTTGTTTTTTTCGGCGGTTAACGCTGATGAAGCTGAATTATTACAGCACTCGTTAGCAATTACACAACTCATAAGCGGTCATGTCTACCTACCTGTTAAGACAAAAGAGACGACTTGTGTATTATGTAATAGAAGGATAGAAACAAATAACGTGAAAGCACATAAGACCTGTTAATCTTTCTCACCTGTCATGGGGCTCATCTCTGTAGTGGTCTCGGGAACAGCAGTGCCACCTGCGCCAGGGACAAAAGTGAAATCAGACACACAGCTGGGTATGCACCTTAATGACTCACGCAGCTTAAAGACGACTCAGAAATCGAAGTGAAAGTGGTTAAAGGAGCAGGATGTCATTTTAGAGTTCTTGTGCAATCTTGGCGAAATAACATTCAACATTCATTCATTCATTCATCTTAAACCGCTATATCCTGGGAGCCTGTGTCTATCTCAGGCGTCTATGGGCATTAAGGCGGGATACACCCTGGATGGAATGCCAACCCATCGCAGAGCACACATACACTCACACACATACACACACATTCAAACACTAGGGACAATTTTCCAAGGTGCCAATTAACCTACCGTGCATGTTTTTGGACCAGGAGGAAACCGGAGAACCCGGAGAAAAACCCCTTGAGGCACGGGGAGAACATGCAAACTCCACACACACATGGTTGAGACGGGAATCGAACCCGGACCCTGGCGGTTTGAGGCGAACGTGCTAACCACTAAACCACCGTGCCCCATAACATTCAACAGTGTTCACTTAAACTTCATCGTTTGAAAGATATACTTTTGGGGACGGGGTTCGGTTTTACAGACTGGAAAAAAAATGTCCAAATCAATTCAGATCTCTCACACTTAACTCCAGCGGTGCATAAACTGCAGAATTATGCATGTTTTTCATTTTTCAAAGAATGAAAAATTGCACATTTAACTTTACAAATGACCTTTGGGTTAACGGTGGACGAACATATGGGACTCTGAGCAGTATGCAAACGAATGAAAAATTACATAAGGCTGAATTACAAACGGCACTTGCGCTTTCTTTATTAAAATGAATTCCTTCCCGGATAGCAGTGTATAATAAATATCAGCCTAGCGTTAATGTCAAAGGTAGATGCTAACACAAACACGACAAAGATGCTGCTGCAAACAGGACAGAGATGACATCGCATTCAAGTGTCAAAATAATACACTTGCACAAAGGTGAAAGCAATGACCCTTGAATGTGCTCGAGGAAGCCTGCGTGCATGCGTTTAAGCAAATATTGTAAAATGAGTGTAGGGCGCCAGAATGTGCAAGGAAGCTAGTAGGGCGGGTTTAGTATGCACGGTGTAGGGAAGAAGTGCGCAGGCTTTGCTGTTAGCACCTTTCTGCTCGTAGTCATCACCTGTTCCACTGTGACAGTTGGCCTGATCGTCATCACAATCGTCCGATGGCGTGGTTGGTGGGACGGGCAGAGTGGGAGGCACCGTGGGTGCTAGAGATAGAAATATATATATATATTATTAAAGGATGAAATGTCATGATGAAACACACTAGTTAGTAAGAGCAGAGGAGCAGCACCAGAAGCATCTCCCGAAGGCATGCGCGTACCTATGGGTGTGTGCGCCAGTGTGTTGCGTGTGTCTAGGTGGTGAGGTTTGGCTCTGCTACTATGGGCTCTGGCAGCCTGAGCAGCTCCACCCTGGGCTTGGTCTGTATGTGTGAGCGTGAGGCAAACTTGGGTCTCTCATTAGTCAGACGTGTGTCCTGCTGCCTGTGGCTCTGCCTGCTTATACTCACAGCCGGATTCCCTCCATTTACTCACAACTTATAATGAGAGGCTCCTGAGCCTGCCAGGCTTTCAGCGAGTTAGAAAGAGAGATAGCAAGACGAAGCGAGAGAGAGAGAGAGAGCGTGTGAGAGAACAGGGAGGAGGGGTTGAAAAGTTTTTACGGGGCTAAATTTCCTGCCGTTACGTCGTTTGTTAAAGGCAGGTTTAAATCGCATGCATGATTTGCACCGTCCGCACCTTAGGGAGGTTCAGACAATTTGCGAAAGACTCAACAGATTCTGGGACGAGACAAAATAAAGCGAGTTGTTGTTTTTGTTTAACATTAACAAGCCATGTAGTTCCTTTGCTAATCAGACCCTATGAAGATATGAAAGTTGGAAAAAACATGTCATTTCTTCAATGTGCTAAATTCATTAGTTGTTGAAATTATGGCCATTTTGTTACATCCATGGACATTATAGGTTTAAAACGGTTCGAGTGTTAAGTATGGGTGTATCTCTAAATAGAAACATTCAAATGCATTTTCTGATCTAAATCCAAAATGTTATATCACATGTTCACTTCACAGTGTGTTACTTAATTAGCAGATTAACCATGAAAAAAACAGCAGATTAACCATGAATTATGAATTAACCAAAAGTGGCTTTTAGGTGCAATTCTTCATACATTGTATAAAAATCAGATGCAATACACGGCTTTGGCTACGCTCTAGCACCCTGTTGTTATTCTTACAGATACGCATAACGCCCAAGTGTGTATATTTCATGATATGCTATACTCCCGCCGCGTGTCTGAGACATGTAGAGAATGACCGAGCATATATAAACTGTCGTGAATTGCCTGTATATGTGTGTGGTGCATGAGTGTGTGTATTGGCTTTGCCAGTAAAAACAAACTATCATCCAGCAAAGAGCCCACAGTGGGATGCCGTAGCTTACATAAGCCAGCTTCGGCGATTCCAAGAAAGCCAATATGTAAATCCACTTAATGCTGTCTCAACAGGGAATGTACTCCTAACAAACGTAAATGAGTTTGAAGAGCGAGAATGAAAGAGAAAGCAAAGTGTGTAGCGCGGCAGAAAAAATGAGGAAGGCAGGTAAGTATATATATATATATATATATATATTTTTTTTTTTTACATATATATATATATATATATATATATATATATATATATATATAAAATATTGTATTGTGTATATACAATGACTAATAATACAATTACTGTAATTATTGTATTGTATATACAACAATAATAATAATATTTTATTATATTTGTAAACATGGTCAAACATAACTAAAGCTTTAACGTTCTAACACCACTGTGCTTATCATCTTGTAGATTATGTCTGAAGCATCTCAGCATTGAACAGCTGCATTTCATTCTCAAACCGCTATTTGCCTTCGTGCATATTTCTGCTTGCAACTCGGGATTTGACGCAACTGGAAAATGGTGAGTGAGAATACATGTTCGCAATCTTTTGTTGTAATGTGAATCAAGGTCCCTGTGCGACAACACATTACTTGCTAAGCTCTCGTCGGAAAAAAAAATGTCACCGATGATTTCAACAGAAACGGGTGGGGTTTGCTCTTTTAAAACATAACGATAGGTATTTACAGAGGATGGACTGTATATCCTTCTCTGCTCTTTACAGGGTCACTGTCATTTGGTCTGTCATTAGACAGAGCCATATGCTGGTGCTTATTTGGGCAAAAGAAATCCTTTGATGGAGCATGTGTGGGACAACTGCGCTAATCCGGAAGAAGGCTGAACCCCTAGGGCTTTCCTTTTTTTACATTTTTTTTTTTACCCTTCGAAAGTATCCGCTCAACTTCAGCCAAGCAGCATCTGTATTTATTCCTCCATGACGAAGGACCACACAGTGTGATTTTAAGCTCTTTTAATTTTTTTTTTGTATTTTAAAGCCCTTTAGTCTGCAACTTTGTTTTGTTTGCTTTTAGACAAATAGGACATTATGAGGGAAAATGAGAGACGGAGAGAGAGAGAGAGAGAGAGAGAGAGATGTATACGTAGGCCTACCTTTAAACTCACAGCCCAGCAGCTCTAGTCTCAACCCCATGCCTGTAGGTGTCGCTCTGTCCGGATAAATTCGGATAAAGCGTGTCAAGATGGGCTCCACCGTCCTCAATGCCGGTGTATCGTAGTTCATATTTCCCTCGAAAAGCTGCACAAGGACAGAGAGGTAGTCAGTAATAACATAGAGCATACAGGTGCATTACAACCATACGTTTCAGCGCTTTCTTTATCTCTGTGAGCGTGGTGGGATGAAACTAGGGACGAAACATCCGAAAGCCTTAATCCGAACAGTGACTGACATCAGAACGGAACGTTACAGCAAAAGCCCGCTAGCTCTTAACTCGGCAGGTAAAAATCTCTCATTGCCTTTCACTCCAGACTCCTTGTGCACAGTGGAATAGCACGAGAACGAGAAACAGAGGGGAGAGAATTAAAGAAAGGAAGACGCTCACGCATGCTCCCGTAATGAAAAAGGTCTACAACAGTAACAGCATGAAAGAGAATTAATGGGCTTCACTGTTAACGTTTCCCGTCTCCTTCAATCTCGGATGGGAGGATGAGCGAGAGAGAGAAAGAGAGGAGTCGAAAGGAGGTACTGTACATCTAGGACTTTTAAATCGGCTACATAAGCCCCCGTGCTAGATCTCTGCTGGTGTATTCTGACAGGCACGAGGCGTTTCGTCTCTCCGCTCTCTTCCTGAGGGCAGCGCGGCTGAACAGCATGCACAATGCATACCAATGAGGCATTAACACATTTACAGTCAGCTGCTGCAAATCCTTCTTCCTCATCTTTTTTTTTTTTTCACCCTCATCCATCCTACTTACCAAAATTGGAAAAAAAATGGTGTATACATTTTAGGCTTGGTGTGGAAAGTTTTAAAGGTAATTAAAGACCCAATACCGTAATATTTATGTATCGTATTTACCGAGAAATTGGTAGTCTGTTTTGAAAAAAAATTGTCATACTATAAATTACAAATTTTGCAACCACCTTAAGTATTGTTTTTGTGAGAAGGTCTTGGTGCCGTAGTTTCCCAACTAACGAATGATATTAGGAGTGCCAATAATTTTGCAATTCCAAGGAAGATGTGATTAAATAAACGTTCCCAGAATCCGCTATGTGTTTAAGACAAAAAGACGGAATTCATTAACGCTCTAGCTGCGTTTCTAATCACCTTGGGCTTGTTGCTGTTGGCTTCCATCACCATCTTCCAGTCGGAGCCGTTGTTGCTGTAGGCCAGGCGGAATTTCTTCATAAAGACCTTGTTCTCACGGTGCTTCCCTCCCTGGATGATCAGCCCGCGCACCAGTTTCTCCTGACCCAGGTCCACCTGCAGCCATTCGTCCAGGTACGTCTGCGTTTGTGGGAGTAGAGTCCATCCCGAGCGGCTGGTCAGGAGCCGGGCGTTCTCCGGCACCCAGCTGCGGTCGGTGTGTGAGGACGTGGTGATCTGGTCATCGGTGATCAGGCCAGAGACCATTCCCAGCATTCCTGAACATGGGTATTCTGCCATGAGATAAAAAGGAAAGAAGGATGACGTGAGACAACGGGGAGGGCACGGCAATGTTCTCAACTCAGGGAACGCATGAGAACGGAGATCTACCGGAAAGTGAATGTTTTACTGGCTTTCTACAGCGTGCTTAGGAGAGAACAAAAAAGAAGGCTTGGCCGGAGCACAGAAGGGCATCTGGAGAGAGACAGAAACGTGAATAAGAGCAAAGAGACAGCACCCGAGAGAAAATGAAGACACAGAATACACAGATAAGCGCTTCCTCTTTTCTCTCTCGTTCTCTCGCTCGCTCTTTTCTGCCCTGTGCATATTAACTCACCCGCCTGCGGTGTTCGTCTCCAGGTATCTAATTAAAAACCCCCCTCTCCTCTGGCGCTTCTACCTTTCACATCTGAGCTTCTAGTTTTCATGCACCACGTTTCTCTCCCCCTCTTCCAACCCCGTTCTTTTGTCTTTGATATTCTCTCACTCCCGTTTGGCTTGTTAGGTTTTTTTTTTTTCCGTTCTTCTGTTTTCACTATAGATTACTGCACAATATATGGAGTCTTGAAGGAGTCCTTATATACTATCCTTAATATTTGTATCTAAAACTAGATTTGCATTCACACAATGCACTATATATATATATATATATATATATATATATATATATATATATAAAAACAAGAAAAAAAGACTGCTGGAATATTATCTAAAATCAAGTTCCTGTGAATCAGGCAAGCATCAGAAACACTATGAGATGTGTCACAGATGGACTTAATGCAGTGTGAAATACCAATGCTGCCTGTGCAGCTCTGGAACGGATAAACACGCTTCCCTGCGATTTTCTGATGTGCTCGGATGTGTGAGCTTTAGAGAGCACAAAAAAAAGAAAAAAGAAAAGAAGAAAAGTCCAATGATAGTGGGATATTACAGGACAAAGGAATTTTATGTAGGATCCTGGGGGGATCGGGATTCAAATATATTTCTGGCTTCCATAATTGCACATTGTTTTCATATCACTATAAAGCTGGAAGTTGTTACTATAGGAACGACAATGTACCAAATATGCCCCATTAGCCGAGCGTAGTAGGAGAAAAACAATAATCTTGCTAAATATATCCTTCTTGCTCAGATACGTAGTGGTTGTACAGAATAAAAAATATAATCAAGCAGCATTTCCACCAGCATTTCCATTGATGTCATTTTTTCTTGTAATTGGTGTTAACCAACACATTGTCACCAAATTGATACTTTAACGATTCTTTTAAATAGGAACGACTTCAGAAGAGACGCCATTACACTCTATTACTATCGTAAGTATTCTCTCTAACAGAGAACTTAGTTTTCCAATTTATTATTCGGTATGATTAGGAATTAAGTTCGGAAAAACACAATCTAAATGTAAATTTATTTCTAATAACATTTGTTTAAAGAAAAATGAACGAGTCACTTTGAAACAATTGACTTGCATGTTCTTGCTCATGAAGTTTCTTTTGCAAGCGTTTGGTGGGAAGTCGGCTTGATCCGTGTGTGTGTGTGTGCGGATGGGTGTGTTTGTGTTGCGTGTGTCATTGCGTGAGTTGCCGGTTGGACTGCAGTGATTGGGGTGGGTGTGTGAAGCGGGTGGCGGCACGCACAGATGGCCTTATTTACAAACAAGTAGAGGAAGTTTATTAAAGGCTGTGTGGATGTGGAATGACTGTTACACATGACGTCTCGTGAGCATGCTCATCAAACCCTTCTGCATTTTAACGCACATCTCTATGCTGTTGTGCACTGCTTGACGGCGCAACTTCTGCATGCAGGTATGGGTGGAGTGCTGTGTACAGTGTACTGAAACCGACAAATTTCCCGAAGTTATATTATTAACAACCTGTGCTTATCTTCAGGCATCAAGGCAGGACACGCCCTGTATGGAATGCCAACCCATCGCAGGGCACACACATACACTCACATTCACACACAATTTTCCAGGTGCAAATTAACCTACCGTGCATGTTTTTGGACGGGGGGGAAACCGGAGAACAAACCCCTGCATGCAAACTCCACACACACACACACACACACACACACACACACACACACACACACACACACACACACACACCACACACACACACCCGGCGGAGACGGGAATGGAACCCCCAACCCTGGAGGTGTGAGGAGAATGTGCCAACCACTTATTATTAACCTATATTTCAAAATTTTAGAGTTATAATAATTTTAGAGTTTAGAATTATTTATGTTTGTTGACTCTTGAATGGAAACCTTCTGACTGTCCATATTAATCATAACCATAAAATTCTTGAATGCATAGAAATGTATAGAAACATACAAGATATATCTATTATAAATGTCTATTTTGTCTGTATATTTCTATACATTTCTATGCATTCAAGGGCATGATAATAATTGCTATATTCTCCGTTCCATGCTTAAACAGGCGTTCCCATTTCTTTTTTTTTTTGGTGGGGGGGTGTTCAGCTGGCCAAGATGGCCGCATCATGAGAGGCAGCCCACAGCACACTGATGATGTCGCGACGAAAGCCTGAGCCCTTGCGATGTCTTTTAGATGTGGTGATCTTATCCGACCTAAACATGGCTGCCACAGCTGGACTCATCAAAATGAGTATACACACCCACACACATACACAACCAGTACTAAATTTCACCCAAGAGGTTACTGAAGGTATAAATAGAGCCACAAAATGTAGGATGTACATTAGATTGATAGTACACACACATACACACACACACACACACACACACATCTCATCAGGGAGGCGCTTCATAACCAAAACCCTGCTAAGGGTGGAGCCATGCCTAAACATGCAGATGAGCATGCAAATGAGAGCCGAGCCAGCTGGGACTGTGTGACTGGTGACCGAGGAGCCATGCATTTATAATAAGACTGTAACATGCGTGTGCGAGTGTGTCTTGTGGAGAAGCCAAAGCTCTGGGGAGAGTTAGTGGGTTTAGAGTGGAGAAAGAGAGAGAGAGAGAAAGCAGAAGTGAGAATGTTCAACTCTCTCGGAGGAGAAGTAACCATGCCTGCCATGGACGCCATTCATTTTAAATGAAGAACATCCAAACATAGGACTTCCAAATGCGTAATCGTCTTTTAGCACATCAGGGCTCATCTATAATGCTGAAACAAACCCCCTACATCCTAAGAGAGAAACGCCAGGAGTGTGCAAGAAATCTAAACAAGGTAGATGAGAGATTTATTGCCCTTTTAGAGGAGCACATGGACCAAGTACGGCTTCTGATTAAATTTTTTACATGTAAACAGTATCTTTGACAAAGTGCAGCTGTTTAAATCGATAGAGTCCGAGGATTTGGGCATCTCGCCCTGAAACCCACCTGAGATCTTACAGCCATACACCTCGAATCGCAGAGCAATGCCCGTTTCCCACGTGTAGGGCCGGATCCGGACGAAACGTGTCAGCGTGGGTTTAGGCAGAAAAGTCTTCACAACATCTGTGGGGTTGGTGTTGCCCAGAAAAACCTGCCAGGGAAGTAGCAAATCCCACATTAATTATTAACACGCTTTCTGGAGAGGATTCATCAAGAACTGTCCCTAGAAGCCTGAAGCTTGTGTCGCTTTCTATCCAATAAACATAGCAACCCGGTCCGGATTAGATTGAACACATTGAAGAGCGAGAAGGTGCAGTAATTATATATATATATATATATATATATATATATATATATATATATATATATTTTTTTTTTTTCTTTTCTCAAAGTGAAGGATGATAAAAGACAAAAATAAACAACAATTCGTTCCTAATTAAACCTAAAAAATTTTCCTAGAATGATTTTACTTTTTTTTTAAACATTTATGTTTTTATGTATCATTTATTAAAGTATTCTTTAAAATAAAATCATTAAAAATAACCAAATTTTTTTTTTAATGTTTTGACAAATTTATTTTTCAGGCCATCCTGAAAGTCTCAATTAAAAAGAAACACTTCTTTTGCAAGATATATATATTAATATTCATAAATATTATGAATTCCTCTGAACTAAAAGATAATTTACAGAAATGCATTCAAAGTACGATTGCATGCCTAGCACCAGATGTGTTAATGTGTGTGCATCATGAGTGGGAGCAACAATTCTGCTGTTTTTTAATGAAGAAATGACAATCATGCAGAGATTAAATTACATTTTGCTAAAATATGTGTTAATTTTCTGTAAATATGGAATCTTTTGGGACTTTGTTGTTTATAAAGGAAATCACTAATGTATTATGTAAAACATGACAGAAAAATACAACAAAGAAAACCCAGAACTGTTAAGCAGCTAGAAGGCGGGGGAGGGTCGGGAGGGGGGGGTGTTGATGTCAGTGGTTAAGGCATTCGCCTGTGGACTGAAGATCACCGGTTCAAATACCACTCCCACCAAGCTGCTGCTATTGGGCCCCTGAGCAAGGCCCTTAACCCTCAATTGCTTCGTTGTAAGTCTCTCTGGAAAAGGGCGTCTGACAAATGCCATAAATGTAAATACTGTATTAGATACGTGTTGCACTTGTGTGTATATATATATATATAGATATATATATATATATATATATATATATATATATATCACACCCAGCCCGATAAACAAAGCAAAGAGAAAATTTTATATGTTTTATTATGGATTAAATATGCCTACTTGAGAATTTTTTTGGAATTGGAAAAGAATTCACCTTTATTGGTATAAATTAATAAGAACCACAGGCTATATCAAAACGATTAACCTTGTATTGGGTTTCTAATTATTTTCCTACAACCACAAACCAATTAGTATAAAAAGGTTTCTCTAACTCTCTTCAGGAACATTATTTCTGAAACATTAGTGTCTAAGTGTTTCAGCAGCTGTTGAGCACTTACTTTCCTAAATCCAAACAACTTTCTATATATTAGCAGGGAAAGGTGTTTATACATTTGTCCAAGTGAACCCTTAAAAAGAAGTTAAATATGTTAAATAAAATATACGGATGGATTAAACAGGAACAGGACGTTCAGCCAGTGTTAAAGCTGACCACTTTCAGCTAATTTATTTCACTGTAGGTTTTATAAATGCCACATTCTCTCTGTTTTTATTGGTTTCTAAGATGAATGAACTGCAGTATTTTCCACCCCGCCCTCCACCCCATCCCTTTCTTTTTCTCATTGGCTGCTGGAAGGCAAAGAAAGAAAGAAACACAAAGACTGTTTGCACACAAATTATATTAGCAGCGACAATAAAAAATATCAACAGAGACTAAATGGACATGAATGCGGCTCCCACGTAGCCTGAGATACACAGAAGGCTTTGTTCTATCCGTCAGCGGTTCGAACGCCGCAGTAAAAGTTCAAACCCCGTCCAATTATGGTTCTGTCCGTGTGGTCACTGTGCTAAGTACGTCTCATTTAGTGGCTTTGTCAGATATCGTTATGTCTCCCAGATCTAGCCTGAACTGACAGAGTTCAGCAAAAAGAAGGGAAATCCAGAGGAATTGCAAAGGAAAAGGAAAGGGTTTGGAGGGAAAGCCCTGCATTTCCTCTTTCAAAACATCGTACCCTCCTCAGTCCGCAGGTCACGGAATGCTACCTAATTGCACAGACAAATGTGTCTGGGTTCATGGCTTATTCGTAGTAAACCTGAGCGAGTCTTGAATGCGCGTGACCTTTGCGGTGTGTCGGTAGATCAGATAAGAGGATGAGACGTGTGATCCATTCACACACAGCTCTTTAATCGGTCCACTTGTACATGCTAATGTGTTTACATGTATTTAAGGATGTCTGGAGCTACGAGACGTCGCCGTACCTGCCGTCTATTCTAGTTCTGTGTTCTTGCTGCTATCTCGGGTCTCCGGGTGCAGCTTGTCAAATGTGTGTGTGTGAGCCGAAGAACAACACGAGGGGCTCCCTTTAAATGTCATGCCAGCGCGTCGTCTATTAAAAGCCTTTTTTTGGAGAGCGAGCGGCAACCACAGAGGCAAACTGCAACCTCAGCGGTCTGCAAATGGGCCCCTTTCGCATTAAAGCATTTTAGAGCATCCAGAGAGAGAGAGAGAGAGAGAGAGAGAGAGAGAGAGAGAGGGAGAGAGAGAGAGAGATGGAGAGGGATTGGTCTAAACTATAGAGTATAGGTTTTATAAAGAGGGAATTGTGATTTTAATGAAGGGTCAAGAAAGAAATTGGGCCTTTGGGTTTACAGACAACAACAATAAACAATTGACACACACACACATACACACACACACACACAGACACACACACAGTCAACATCATTTATTGAAACACTTTCTTACTTAATTAAAGACAAAAGAGGAATGAAAGATGCATATCTACACCTGATCCCTATTTGGCAAGAAGGGTCCAGTCCAGCTGCTCAAACACACAAACACACAACACTTTCCCTCCGTCCTTCCATTTTAAAGTCTCTGTTTATTAATCCCATTTGTTGTTTGGCTTTGTTATCAAGTGATGAAATCCTCTATACAAATGTTGACATCATTAAAAAAAAAGAAAAAAAAACTCTAAATAAAAATCTCCCTCCGCCTGTCTGGCTACTGTGGTTGTTTTGTAGTTGTTTTTTTGTGTTGTTTTTTTTACTTTTTTTTTTTTTTTTTTTTTTACCGCGCTTGTAAATTCATTCAGTCTTGGAAAGTGTTCGCATTCCAGACTGGGGGGGGGGGGGGGGGGTTAATGGAGTCTGAGAGACGTTAGTTAGAGAGCATGGTGGTCTTTATGGAGACGGATACGTCATGGACACTTTAACAGACGAGTATTCTGTTGGCACTGCTGCTAAGAAACAGGCATAAAATAATACAGCGCTGACTTTTTTGCATTAATATCTATACCAGGCTGCATGAGAGATGTGCAGAAATCATCAGCGGGATTCCAGAATTCAGATGCACATTTTATATAGAAAACTAGAGCTGAGAGCATGTGAGACCTGAACTCTTCTGGTTAAAAATATCGGCTAGAATTTGAATATTTCTTGAAAATACTTATATTTCTAAGCATTGTTTAATAATAGCTGCACCTCAAACAAGAGCAGGTAATCCTCAAAGTTACACTGGAGATGCGTTCTGATGCTCGAAAATAAGTTTACATTTACATCTTTTATTGATCCCGTGAGGCAAATTCTTCTCTTCGCATATCCCAGCTTGTTTGGAAGTTGGGGTCAGAGCGCAGGGTCAGCCATGGTACAGCACCCCTGGTGCACAGAGGGTTAAGGGCCTTGCTCAAGGACCCAAGAATGGCAGCCTGGTGATACCAGGGCTCGAACCCTGACCTTGCGATCAGTAGTCCAGCGTAACCATGTAGTGTCGTGTAACCATGGAGCTACACCCCTCCCCCTAAGTCAAGGCATGGGTGAAGAAGTTGTAAAGAATCAGTATGGATTAGTATACTGATATTTAGTATACTTATTCTTTGTGTTTTGTTGTATTGCTACTGTTTGCAAAAAAAAAAAAAAAAGCATTAAGTCGAACTCGGGGACTACATGTAATTGTTTGAAATGTGATATATTGGATTTCTCCACCATGTGTGCACAATGATGCAGTCAAATAGCCAAACCAAATGTAAGAAAACATCACTTAATTAACAGGCAATAACAAAAATGTATTGTGAATGCATAATCCAACCATCAAGGACATATACAAAAAGTTTTGCCTATAAATACTATTTTGCTAACTGGATAATATCTTCCCATATCTGATTCCCTGATACATAATGTGTGAATATATATACATATATAGTCTGGCTTTTCTCCCTTCAGAACTTTAATAGCACCATTGTATAAGAAGACATGTTAGGACGAGTGTCTATATAGAGTTATATAGTACCTTCTGTTTGGGGCCTTCCTTCAGCGTGATCCAGTCTTCCCCATTGGAGCTCACGTCCACCTTGTACGACTTCACATAGTACTTTTTATTTGTCTCCTTAGAGATGGCACCCTGTGTCCCGATAGCTGAGATGAATCGCAGGAACCCCAGATCAACCTGCGGAAAAGAGCGAGCGAGTTGTTCAGTCAACGGCGTGAAAGCAGGGAAGACTTCCTCTGTAAAATAGCCCTGAAGTATGACACTGTTATAACCGAGTGAGGGACGAAGAAGGTAAGATTGATTTAATGAAGCCGAACTTAATAAAGGGTGGCACTGGTGACGATTTAATTTCCTGTGATAAGACGTCGGGTGCTTATTGGAATACCGGGAGATAGGGGACTTGTCTGCCTAAGTGACTAAAGCAGTAAAAAATGCATAAAAGAGGAGAGATTTTCAGATGTGTGCCGAGTGAAAAGATGAATGCTTCATAAATGAATCATGAGCTCTGTTATCATTATGGAGGGATACCCTGTGAGTAGAGAGAGAAAAACAGAGAGAGAGAGAGTGTGTGTAAGAGAGAGATAGAGAGAATATGGGTTACTGGCAGAGACTGAATGTACAGGACGAGCCAGAGATGTGTTGTTGTTTGCAAATGTCTTGTTTTGCAGACTCTGCGTTTTTTTTTTTTTTTTTTTTTTTAGATTTAAGACGGACAAAGCAGAAGCATGTCTGTAAAACTAGTGACACAGACAGACTCAGACTTGCTGCGTGTGTGTTTTATGATATGATTATATCCGTGAAAACACATCCCGTCTTCCCAGGCCTGTCCGTGTCAGCAGAGACGAGCCAGGCTGAAGATGACCATCCTACCCTGTGCTTATAAAAGGGATTGATTTTGCAGTTTGTATCCTCAATTCGCCGGGTATATACTTACTTTTTTCATTGTATAGTGATTAAAGCTGCTTTGTGATTAAAGTAAGTACGTTAAAAAGCGATTCAAACATTTGTTATGAAAGATGCTACTGCTGGATTTTCATTACAAATACTAGCAAAGTTAGCTAGTCTCTATTTTTGACACACTCCTCCATAAAATAGCCTGAAAGTGTGAAAAACACTCATTACAATCTGAATTAGCCATTAAAATAATTAAAATTATCATTTTTTTTTCAAAATTTGCACAAAAGCTTCCAGGACGGGTTTCGAAAAACCTGTTTCAGACATCAGGCTGCTGGAAGTGCTGTAGTCACCACACAGCAGCCATGGTAACAGCACATTAAAATCCTGGCTGGGTCGAAGCAGAACATTGCTGGCTGTTTTTCTTGACATGGCTTTCGTTTCTTATTAAACACTCGTCTACTGTAACTTCCAGGACATCCAAGCAAAGAACAAAAACAGATGGAAACGAGCACGAAACCATCTACTTCGCCACTTTATGCCTCATTTAGGGAGGTATAATGTAAATTTGAACTTGAACCGGGTCTGACATTTTTCTGCTTTCCTCGGAGCGCGACCCGTTTTCAAGAAGATCTCTTCTGCTGCATAAATGTAGAGCCAACATAATCTTCTGTTTTAGAGTATTAATAATAAATGTGGAAACAAACGCAAAATTTAATTGTGCGTTATCTATTTGAGTAGATGTATGTCTGAGGTCAGCCTGGCCTTGAGATTCCAGTCAGGAAACAACTTTAGCCACAATTTTTCTTTTTACAAGTACAGTCTAGGTGTTCCTTTTCGACTATACATGACTATTCTAAATAAATAAGTAAGAGTCTGCTAATATAAAATCCCTTGCATACAAAAACAACTTCTAACACGGTCTACGACGAGAATTAGTACATACCTATGCATAGCTATTGCTTTATGTTGCCGTAGTGTATATTATCATTTTTGACAAATACAAGGCACTGTGAACAGATGACATGCATGTTTTGGAAATGGTTGTTAGATCATGTGATCAGATGAGACCACCTGCAGGGAAGAAGTTCGCTATTGCGAACGTAAAAAAAATTTTAAACGTTTTTTAAAGCCACAAACCCACTCCTAACTTTCTTTATGCACAAAAAGATGAACAAGAACAAATGTAGCAGAAATCAGCTAATAGGTTGGCTGTCGCCACTTAATAAATAAACACTTATAATGCAATTATCTGTGAGTTTACTCGTTATTTATATTGGAACTGTTTAGGTGATATTTTATCTACTGCATCATATTGCATGCATCATTCATTAATTCATCTTCTACTGCTTTATCCCATCTTCCCTCGGGTCACGGGGAAGCCTTTGCCTATCTCAGGCGTCTATGGGTATTAAAGCAGGATACACCATGGATGGAATGCCATCCCATTGTAGGGAACACACACACACACACACACTCACACACACATTTATACACTCGGGACAATTTTCCAAGGTGCCAATCAACATGCTCCACACACACATGGCCGAGACGGGAATCGAACCTAGACCCTGGCGGTGTGAGGCAATGTGGTTTTTTTTATTTTATTTATCTTACTCAACATTTGCATTACTTGTATGAGCTCTTATGACCTGTAAAAAAACTGTTACCATAACCATGACTTCTATTTATAGGTATGTAACTTATTTACTGTTTGCATTACTCAAAATCGTCTTTAGGTTAACCTGAAAAGAAAATGAAGATAATTTTTTTATTAGGGATAATATTTCTACATCAGAAGAATCCTATCTAGGTTTTGAGAGAAATACGGGGAAAAATACAGAGAGAAATACCAAAAAACCTGCAACAGATTTCGCAACATCATGCCGTGTGTCACGGCGATCCAGAAAGCAGCATTGACACAGCTGAAAAATCCCTAATTAACGAACATGCGAGTTCCCAGATGTTGGAGTGAATGCAAAGGACACGTTTCAACATCTACCACAGTACCTTATAAGGCAAAGGGCACGTATTGCGCATTTCCTTGACCCTGACATTATTACAGAGAACACCATGACCACACTAATATGTCTCTATATCTGGACATGCACTTTTAGTGTACAGCCTGGGAAACGTCAGGTCAAACGTTCCAGACTGCCGTTGAGTGAAAACATCAATCACCGGTACAAGTGTGTTTTGTTAAACACAACAGGATTTATGGACAGGAGACTTGCTGAGTTGCTAGCGGCTATAACCGTTGCGCGCGAGTCGGACCCCTCGCTCAAACAATTACGGTCAACTTGCACCTACTTTCATCATCTTTTCATCTACTCGCTTTCTTCTGCCAAGACACGGTCAAGCCAGTTGGAAAGCCTGTTAAATGCCGATCTTAACCCAGTACAGGTTTTGAGAAAAAGTTTACATCGCATGCTTTTTAATTAAACCCATGAAGAAGTTTGACTTGATTAAAAATCGAAGCATACCGTATCATTCCTGTGATTCTGAAGCCTCAAATGTGTTTATGACCTTGTGCATGATTTATAGCTGTGTGGGAAAAAATAAAATCCTGTTTTTGCTTGTTAATTATTTAATAAGAGGGCATGCGTGGCCACAGGCAACCGCTCATAATTTAATTGGATAGAAATGTCATTTTGCCACAGGATATACTGTGTCATCTTCTCAATTAAAAAAAATAAATAAAATACAGTTCAGTTTATATCTTTTGAATGAATACCATTAGGCAGCTAGAAAGATCTCGAGTCAGCATTAATAAAAAGAAGACTTGAATTAGATCATTTCTAGTAAATGTGTCATATATACCAAGGCAATATCAGGACTATGCGAGGATAAAAAGGCTGATAGCGGTATGATTTTGGATCAGATGCTCCCTTCCAATCCTAGGTATATCATTGAAGATGTAAGGTCAAGATATGGCACAGAATGATTACGTAAAAAGCCTACATCTGCTTCTACGGGCAGAAAAAAAAGAAAAGAAACAGCCACTGAAGTCATTATACTGCTAAATAAAAGCCAAAAAGTGGGAACAGAATTAGCCCGGGTTTGCTTTGTAGGCTGCCAGCTAAGCCTAGTGTGCAATTAGATTAACAAGGAGAGTGTGTTTTCACCACACTGGGGCTGTGTGATGTGTGGGGTTCGTGCGTCTGTGTTTGATGAAACTACTCTGGTTAGAGTGGATAAGATGAGTATGCTGTAATCCTCCCATAACCCCGTCTTACGCTTATTAAAACGTTTGTCGTGACCCCACCGCACACTCGTTACTCCTTCTCTGTGTGAGCGTGTAGCATTAGGCACCGAGTCTTTCTGGTATAGTTTTAATTTGAGGGAATTTAAAGGGCCACGACTTATTTTATCGTCTCATTTGTCGTTTCAAACTTCTCTCTCTGCTAATAAGGTTTACAGGAGGGAAATTAATTTCTAAGAAAACTTCGCTTCTAATGTAATCTGAATACACAATTACATTGCGAAATCTACAGTGATTTTCAATTAGTTTCATTCTACTTGTTTACAAGAGAAAAAAAAAGTCTCAGCATTGCTGATCAGTATAATCGCAAATTGTTCTCTGTTTCTCAGATACAAATACCATCTGGCAGAGGTCAAGCAAGAGCAGGTAGTGGAGGAGAACCGAAGGGCCAAAATGCTTCGACAAAGCAAACACAAACATAGCCTGCTAGCAACCACGGGGCAAAGATCGGTTCATCCATCATGCCATGCTTTTCTTTCTTTCGCTTCAGCCGTTACCACCTGTCTGTCATGACAGACTGCTCTAAAATTCCATTAACTACAGGTATAATTAATTTGCATTTTCATGAAAATTGCATTAGTGCGCATTGCAAGACCAACAGGCAATCCCGTTCATTTATCACTGAATCTACCTGCCGGAATTAGCCGGCGTTATTTTTAGAGCACACTCGCGCTTCGTTTTTAATGGCTTTCAATTATACATATTTTCCTGCGCGATGATCATTTGTTCCTGACACAATGAGTTTCTGGCGAATAAGCGATAATTTGTGCACAATTGTGGCATGAAAATGTAACAATAATACTAATAAAAATGCTCTTTCCACAGAAGTGTGTTTTAAAGGCCAGTACGCAAAGTGTAAGGTTTGACGATTTGTTATTCCAGGTGATTAGCTGAACTACAAAGCCGTCAGTTAATATTATGATATTGTGTTTAGGCATTTTCTTTTCAGTAATGACTTTGGCTCACTGAACACTATTACACGGTTGCTGCTCAGATCTTACTTGCGTCGGTACTCAAGCACAATGGGTGAATAAGTGAGCGGTCTAGGCAGCTTTTGGTAGGAGCAATGCGATGCTTCTTGTATTATTGATATTATTGGGTATTATTTACAGACCTTTGCACCAGTCTCACTGAAAACAAAATGTTAAATTGATTCCTTCAAGCTCTTGGAAATGCTAATTTGATAAAATGTCTTTAACCTTTGGATTGCACCGATATCTCTAGGGCTGCTATAGAGACATTCTCTTGATTAAATTATTATTATTAGAGGTTTAGGCTATTATGCTATAATTTATTAGCCTATTCTGTAGTTTAGACCAAAGATACGACCTATTGATGAGATTCTCTAAAGCTAATTACTTAGCAAGTGTGCGAAACGGTTAATGCTAACCTCTGACTAGTTGTGAATAGTATTAAACAAATCATCAGATACCTGAAATAGTTACTAAATATATTTGTTCCTGGTTGCCTCCTGACATAGTTACCGGGTAATGAACAGCATTGTGAAGTGTTATGCGTTTATTTGTTTGCGCTAGGATAAGTACACACTACAGCAGCGCATTAGCTAGTAACAGAATGCGATTCGCACAGGTGTGGTGCTAGCAGGGTGACTCAGTCTGACACCAGCTCCACAGGCTTCATCATCAGAGATTCTTATGTTAATTACAAGCACATTGTGTAATTACTCATGAGCTGGCGAGGGGACAGGTCCGTGGCTCAAAATAGAAGCAGCTTTAATTGATGAGCGAAAGAAAGCTAAGCAAAACAATGGAGAACGGTCGTAGGAGCGCTCCACAAACTGTGGTTAACTGGAAGCACATTTGGATGGAGGGAAAGGAAAACAGGAAAAGGGTCGCCTGGGATCGTTACACCGACTTGCACTCTCTTAGCCGAGATATATATACCAGGGCTGTACGGAATGTTTTTTTCGAGGGAAGTCTGTAATTAGTGCCTGTTTCGGCGGCCTTTGCTGGAATCTTGGTTCTTTTTCTCGAACAAAATACATCCAGGAGTCAGGATAATGGCATAATGGCTGGGTATAGGGGTCACTCAGTCATCGTTTCCATCTCAGGACCTGGCACCTTCTCTCTTTGGTTCCATCAATCAAGGAGCGCTGGCTTCCTGCTGATAACCATTCTCCAGTTAGCAATCTACTTCAGGAGAATATGAGAAGCCTTTGTCAAAACATGATTCTTTTCAGTGCACCATTCTGATTCCGTCCTGATAACCGGACATTCTACGGTTAGGGGTCTCAAAAGTCTCTTTAGATTTGCTTGGACAGGATTTTAGAATAATGTCTATTTAATAAAAGATTTATTTTGCCAAAGTAGTTATATTTACACTACATAAAAAAAAAGAAAAAAAAAAAATATATATATATATATATATATATATATATATAATGTATATTTTATAACCTCTAATAGTGGATTGAATAACAGACAGCATTAAAGCTACTCATTGGTTTACAGCAGTAGCTGTATCCTTTAATCAGCCCGTGGGATCTCGCTCCATGATGAATATAGCTTTTGACTCCTCTTCTGTTCAAATCGCTCTTGACAGTGGCAGGGTATCATCTACATAAATAAACCACTGTGCATTCAAAAGGCGACCTTATATATGCTAATATGGAGATCTGGATGGGGTTTGTTAAAAGGTTTTGATTAATGGAACAAAACAAGCTATTCACTCGGTGAAACCTCCGTCGAACCATTAAGAGCTTGGCATTGGAGAAGCTTTCAAGTATTGACAGTTGACTTTTTCCCAGATAAAATGCATTATTCATGCTTCTGTTTTAATCAATAGCGACTGTCAGAGTGAACTAGTTGGACTTAAGATCTCCGACTGCTTTTGTACCGACACTCAGGTCTTGCTCCGGCAGGAATATTAGCTGCTTGACAAAACCAATTTCTCATTACTTGGCATTCTCTCGGGGATGGGAAATTGTCTCTCCTTGCAAAACACTTCTTTGGTTTTTGGGATGTAGTGTGTCAAAGTTGCTCCTTGGTGAATCTTAATGTGCTACACAGATGCAGGTGCTTCCCTGGCTCCTGTCACGCTTTAGCAAAAGCTTCCCATTAAAATACAGATATATCATTCTTTTGCTAGAACGACGTGTGTAAACCATTCTGGGAGTTTTGGTTTGACATCCGTGACGTGGGCTTCTTGGGAGCAGGGTTTAAAATAAAGCTCAAAATATCCAAATAGCGAAAGAATCATGGATCCCAATCCACCTTCTATGAATAATATAAGAATATGCAGAAAAGTGCACTGGGGAGAATTAATGGAATCAGGAAAAAACTGCTGATATAAGTGAGAAGAGGTGAAGCAGAGAGGAGTGCGCGATTTGCGCATGCCGCGTGCAACGCGCCATTAGAGGGCGAGAGATTGTTGTTGTGGCTCACCAGCAAGCTTAATGAAGGCGTAATGAAGAATTCGTCTCCCTTAATAAGGCTTATAATTAAACCACTTCACGAGCGCAGGTTGAAAACAGACAGAAAGAGAGAAAGACGGAGGGGGTTGGGGGGGGGTTCTTTAAATTATAAATCACTCAACCTCACTCATTCTCAGCAGTGCTCCAGCTTTGTTCCCTTGGAAACAGATGCACGGGGCTAAACTTTGACATCTGATTGGCCAAGAGGGAGTAGCACGGGAATATCAGATCAGGGGTTTGAAACAGAATACGTTTGATTTGCCTGAAATTTGCCTGCCAAAAAAGTACCCCCTCTAATCAATACTCTTCAGCGGATTTGAAACGGCTGCTGGATTTCGCCTCTCGTACTCGGCGGGAGACAGTCCATTTAGAATTTCATTAAAATCAGAAATGACTAAACAAGTTCCAGTAAGTAGAGAGGGCTGCTTAATTACACTAGATAAAATATGAAATGGCAAGTGTGAAACGGTGTGGAACCGAGACGCTGATTGAAAGAGGCAACCATTTTTTTTTTCTCTCTCTCTCTCTCTCTCTCTTTTTCTTCCTCTTATAGCTATGCTTTAATGGAACCCATTTACAGACAGATGTAGAGAATAAATCGTTCGACATCTCAGATCTCTTCTGCACTTACATACATTCCATATCTTAGTGTCTATAGATTTAGGAGTCAGATTTTTTTTTGCGACCCACTGCAATCCAGCCACAAACCGGTGCTGTAATCGAGCCACTACTTAGACCCTTTAGCTGTGGTCTTTAAAACAAACAAAGCCAATTATTGATTGTTTTTTTTTTTTCTTTTTTTTTTCGGACGACATCTTAGTGGAACAGTAGTCTAAAGTGTAGTGTCCATTTTGTAAGACTGAAGAGCCAATCAATGCTATATTGAAAGGATCCAATAAACCACAAGGCTGCAGAGTCTTTCAAGGCAGACATTTTTAATAGGGGAAGAACCTGGAAGATGGACAGCTAGCGATAGGATAGAGATGGAAACAGACGGACGGCAGACAGTCCTCTTATTGTCTGGCCTTCACATTGGACCCTAGAGGTCCCCCCCCATCCCACACTCTCTCACTCTCTCTCTCTTTTTTCCTTTCTCTGTGTATATATCACATGAAGGAATTCCCCTTCTTAATGTGGCCTCAGGACAGAACTTCTGCCTCACAGGAAGCACTCAAGACCCTCTTCCTGAATTAAAACCAGCCATGGTTCCTCTTCTCTGCTGGACCAAGAGCTCCTTCCATTGATTCAATTAGTCTGCAAGTTAGAACATGGGGCCTCCAGGACAATATTTTGATAGCAATAAGGAAAAGATCTTTTATGGACTGTTTGTAGACCTCCCCCAGCAAATATTTGACTGAGTGCCGACTCGGATATTAGCCCCCTGAGGAACGAGACCCGAAACTTTCCGGAAAACCGAAGATTGGAAAATAAATAAGCAAAGGTTTTGACGATGCCTGCGGGCCATGAGTTATAGCAAAACAGAAACTTGCAGGGAAAATAAAAAAGTACCCTGATGTCAGACAAAGATCCTTTCCTGAACATTTTCATCAACATTTATTTTTTTTTTCATGAAGTTATGTTTGAGAGAAAATATACCCTATCCTGTCCTGTTCTAGATCAAATCCATACAGCGTTCAGGCCGAAGCAGATGGTGTGCGTCACTTATGCACATTTGCGGTTATAGAAATGTACAGCCAGAGGATCATCGTCTGGCCTTCAAGACATCAGTGGGTTTGCAGTCAACAAAAGGCTATTCTATCAAAACCGGTCTTCTATATGGAATGACGTAGCGATGGCCACATCTTTCAAATCCGGTACTGGTTTATCATAGAAACACCTCGAACACTAAAATGTGAAGATTTGAAGGTCTATAATCTACCTGACATATGTGTCACATAAATTTCTCCTCAAGGAGAAATGCTTACGGTTTTACTTAATCAAAATAGGAACGTTGGTTCCTGTATACATGGTTATCCTGAGGTACCTGAATCCACTCTTTGTTAGAGTCTTCCAAGGGCGTCCAGCCATTTTCGTAGTTGTTGAGTCTAGAACGCTGTGCGGACCAGCTGGGATTGTACTCCGACGAAGCCTCGATCTGCTCCAAGTGAATCTCGCCGGATTCTATACCCAACGGCTCCATGCAGTCATAGTCTAAAAGTGATACACGCAGAGAAAGAAAAAGTTAGAGACCAGCTCCTAATAAAGCACACATCCCATGCGAACCTGGAGCGCAGCCGTCCTCTAGGGAACCGGCCACTCACATATACAGCACTTTCCATATTTGGTGACCAGAATAATATAAAGAGAAAAATGGTTTCAAGGGGATGCAAAACTAGGAGTGTACTACATTAACACATAAAATGTTGGTCATAAAACATTGGGGGTTCAGAAGTACGAAGAATGATTACACCTCGTCGGAAAACCCTTTTTTGTTCAGCACAGTATGTATCTGGCAAACATTAAAGCTGTTTGTTTAGGCTTTTGCCTTCGGAATGAGGAGCCAGGGAAAGGACTATATATCACTCTGATTGCCTTGCCACCCAGACTCTGGGCATCACATTCTGTTTGTGTTGTTGTGGGGCAATCGACCAGAGGCATGCCGGCTTGGTGGCTAGGGACAAAAAGGTGAGTCAGAGTTCAATCCATGACCCGGAGGGGTCACCATCCAGACACCCAGGGTCCGGAAAAAAAAGGGGAGAGGAGTATGAGCTGAGGCTAATTTACTAGTCTGAATACATATGCACAATGATGCACTTATTATCACTAATTAACATTGCAGTTAATTGGCCAGACCAAAAATCTCTCTGTCTCTCTCTCTCTCACACACACACACACACACACACACACACACACACACACACACACACACACACACACACACACACACAGAGGCTCAGAGACGCTGGTCTGTCTACTTGTAACAGATGGACAGAGCATCTGTGTTATCTGATAGACAGCAGTTTGAGCTGCACACACTGACTGTTCGCACACTTCATCTCTGTATTCTCATCTCCAACCTCCACACACACACACACACACACACACACACACACACACACACACACACACACACACACACACACACACACACACACACACACACACACACACACACACACACAATTTCAACTCCTACACTTTCTCTTTAAAAAAAAAAAATCCTCCTTGGCATAAAGCCAGGATTACATTACACCTGTTGTATAATGTTGACTTTCTACTGAAAGCAAGTACAAACACTATTTTCTATTTTAATGTTTGAAATTTTTGATATTTTGCTCACAATGTATTAGATCCAATTGGGGAAGAAATATTATGTAGTCCGTGAAAACGAGTTGAATGGGGTTGAGGTCAGAGCTCTAAACTCCAAACATATACTCACTGAGTTTGCTTTGTGTACGAGGGCTTTTGTACAATACGAGGTTTTGGTTCTCCTAGTTCAAGCGTATAAAAAAAATTCAACACTACCACACCCTGAGACACCCTATATCATTGTGTGCCTCTGACTTTGTTGTATCAGTTTGCCCGACAACAACATATGGCATAAAAATTCATTTCTTGATATACTGTATAACCGAAATGTATTCTATTGTACAATACATTCATTTTCAGATTATCTATTTCAGCCTCTCTTGCATGCACATGCAAAGAAACTGCTGTGAAATAAATAGATTCCCCATTGAGTAAGCTTGTTGCATTTCTCTCTCACAAATAGACATTTAACCTAAAGCACTATATGAGCATGTTCTCGCAGCGCCCTGCTCGAGCGCCGAAGGGAGGAGGAGGAGGAGGAGGCTAGAGGAATGCAAATTTATGGAGGTGCTAAATAATTGATAGCTTGTGTCTGCATCTCACTGCTCCAGTTCGGCGGACACCAAAATAGTTCCCCGGCAAGGGCTGAAATCAAGCAGCGAAAGGCGAAACTATAAACTATTAATGGATAAACATCGACTTCTACTCATCACCTATACTGATAACTTATTTACTAAAAAAGTATAAATATATATATATATATATATATATATATATATATATATATATATATATATATATATATATATATATATATATATATATATATATATATATATATATATATATGCCCATAGACGCCTGAGATAGGCACAGGCTCCCTGTGACCCGAGGGAGGATCGGATAAAGCGGTAGAAGAAGATGAATGAATGAATATATATAATATATATATATATATATATATATATATATATATATATATATATATACATATATATATATATATATGACCATGATTTTGCCTGAATAGCGAGTGATAGGCTTGGATGGGAATGCAGTTGGTGAAAGCAGAATGGTGGTGTGTTGGGAAATTAAAATAAATTATTGATTCAGAACATCTCTTTAGTTGGGGTGAGGAGGTGAATTCGCAGTGTGAGTGAGTAAAAATAGTGTCAGAGAGCTTCTGTCTGGGAACTTGTGGGCGTGTGTGTGTGTAAAAGTCAGGCTTCATAAAACAGGGTAGATGGGCCATGACTTCTTACAGATTCACTTAATGAAAGAGCACAGCAGCTGAGCATTTAATAACTTCCTGTGAGGCTTCCCTATTATCTGTTAGAGAGTGTGTTTGTGTGTGTGTGTGTGTGTGTGTGTGAGAGAAGCACATGCTAATTCCTCATACATGCTTCATGCACTTATACATCGCGTTACAACCGTGCTCCACAGAACTGTATACAGTTGATGTTAGATGACTCTTTAGGAAGCTGACATATTGTATATATGTTGTGTTTTTTGTGTGAACTGGACCGTGAATGCCTAATGTGATGTCTAATGTGATGAATAAATAAAACCACGTTAATTAAAAGAAAGCACATACGATTCTTCACACCGAGTTGTGGTTACTCACCCTCAGGCACAGTCCTCTCCACTACGGTGAAGTTAGCGGAGAAGCCCTCTTTAGCAATAGCGCTGTCCGTGTTGATTGTCAAGGCCAGTATTCCGGTGTATGAGATAATCCGGCCCGGAGTGTTCTGCCCACAGTAGCGGCCGATGTGCGGACCAACTGCACACAGAGAAAGGAATGAGAGTGGGTGTAGTGACTTGCGCTCTAACCCTTTTTTTTTTGTATAAAGGTTCATCTAGCTAGAAGCACGTTCTAGTCCATTAAATAAAGAAATAATTAAATATTTATTGTTCAGGGCCAAAGATTCATATAAATAATAGTGTCAGATGATTCAGTCAGGAATTTGTGTTGCTAAGGCCACTCTGTACCAAACTGAAGGACACGCGTTCTGAAGGACGTCCTTTAACTTCCTGGAGATTGACTGCAAACTCTTGGCGCCCTGTTTTTCACCGTAAAATAAAGGATGAAACAGAAAAGTCAAACGCAAGGCACAAGGCAAACGCTTCTTCGCGCTCATAAATTCCGAGGCTCTTTGTTAAAAGCCAAGGCTCGATTTGGTCCTGGGGCAATGTTGGTCACAGCCCAGTGACTTCCCAAACCTCTCTTCAAGAGAAAAGAGAGGAATAAGATAAACAAAATGACTTGAAAGGACAGCTGTAAACAGAGGTCTGGAGACATGTTACATTGAGCAGAGTCACCGTGTGTGTCTGAAGGGAGAAAAAGAAATGAAGGGTTTGGGCAGCAAAAGTAGTTAAAAGAGATTTAAGTGGAGGACAGCGATGGACAAACTAATGAAAAGAGGAGTATAATTAAAAAAAGAGGGTTAGGTAGGTAGCCAGTGTGTCTACCCCATTACTTTTCTCTTTCTTGTTTTTTCTTTTCCCTGATTTGTTCTTGTTCTCTTATCTCTGATTAGCAGCCTTGTGATCTGAGGCGAGTGACAGGCTCTTGCATCGCTCAGCACATGCTCCACACACACTTCTACAGATGAAAGCAACACTGTGAGCTGTGTGAACGTGCGTTTGTGTTGTTAAACTTAGATACATCGATCTTACCGTGATTTCATAGAATAACACACTCCAGGTGTGACGATGTGTGTATGGGAGTGACTAATGTTATAAAATGGCCATATAATAGTTATTATATGTTATATAATGTTATATAGTGGCCACACACACCTACACACACACACACACACACACACACACACACACACACACACACACACACACACACACACACACACACACACAACACACATATACATACATACATACATACATATATATATATATATATATATATATATATATATATATATATATAATTTTTTTTTTTCAAATATATTATTACATTTTTACCATTTTCAATCAAACTTGGCAGAATTACAGGAAAATGAATTTGAAACAAATTGATATATAAATTATATGCGTAGTAGGCTACCTTGAAATCAGACAATCCAGTGTATTTCTGGCTTTACATGGTATCTTTTAAATAATCATTTATTAATGTTTTTATTAAATATGCTCAAGCGGGACCAATTTAATTATAGTGTGCAAACAACAATTTAAACACTTATTTATTCATTCATTGTCAAAATTCCTTCGAAGTGAACCAGCCAACGGTGGTTTCCATGGTAGCAAGTGACATTTTGCTGTGTACATGGGGGGGGTGCTTTGATTTCACAAGGTAGTGTAGCGACAAATGACACGCTACGTAAATAAGTTATATATCACTTTCTTTCAAATTCATTTACCTACATTTCTGCCAAGTTTGATAAACATTGGTCAAAATTTGACTCACATTTTGTGAAAATAAAAAGGGTATGCTTAGTACAATATACGTGTATATATATATATATATATATATATATATATATATATATATATATATATATATATATATATATATTCAGCTTACAATTGTATTGTTAGCAAAACTCTTTTCTATTTCGTAGCTGGTTCTCTCTGCCAGGCGCATTCGACTTTTAAGTGTAACTGTGGAATCCGGGATGGCTTTCTCCCCCTGGAGCTCCATCTCGTTCTTTCCACCCTAATGCACTATTGATCGGTGCGGCTCCACAGGTAATGCAACGGCGGCATGAGTTGGCCAGACAATGTAGCAACCAAAGGCCAAAGAGTATTCAGCGTTGCCTGTAAACCCAGTTGTTCCACCTCACTCACCCTTTTGTTCTGTCTAATAGAATACACAAGGGATACTGGCACGGCCTCCTAGTGTCATTTTTCTAGGGCTGTTGCGCTACAATTTCTACAAAGTCGAAATTCTATACTGAGATAAACTTTTCTATGAAATTTAACAAAGATTGTTTGTTGTGCGTGGATATTTTGGAAAAAAATACATAAGCACTGAAAGATCACATGTGTTAATAAGAGGTATTTTTGCATATGATATTAAAATGCAGTCCTTTCGATTTTGGAAGATACAGTCTTTAGGTGCGTACCGTGAACTGTTGCTAGGCAACAAGCACGGACATTCACCAAGTATAAACTAGCTTATGACTATGATTATGGTTAATGATTAAACTAGGAGGCTGTGGAACCTTTATATGAATAGCCGGTATGACAATGGAATCTAGATGTGGTAGTAAATTGTGAAAATAAACGCCCGTGTTTGTTATAATTACTGTAATTATTTTTAACATTGATTGCTAACCAAAGATTTGTGGCAGGGGGTCTAATTTGTTTTGTAGCCAGGAACATATTTAACTGTAAAAAAAAAAAGAAAAACAAAATAAATTAAACAGCGAGATTCCCTCAGTACAGATTTAATTATTGATTGTCGTCACTTATCTTTCAGCTGCATTAATCTTGTGCTTGGCCCGGGCTGGAGTGTTCAGCAGAAAGAAAGTGTACTGAACCGAATCTGTTTGGCCGTATCTGTAGGACTATATATTAAAATTACAAATTTGGCTGTCGTTTGCACCATTCAACTCAACAGCATTGTAGTGGAGAGATGAAGTGTTTGTTTCTAATGATTTCTCCGTTCGTTTGAGAGTTCACTCTGCTTCTAATCACATGTGCCACCTTTCCATCAGCGTCTGCACCTCTAAAAATAAAGAAAGTGATAATAAAGTGAAATCTGGAACAAGCCTTCAGGTATTCGCAGCCTTCGCTTCTGATTTGGATGCCGGTTTGCTCGTTCTACAGTACCTTGCGGGAGTTTTCACAGATCAGATGCACAAGACACTGAACACAGCCTTCAGAGCTGTGAATGTGATTTTTATTTATTTATTTTATGAGCAAACTAAAAGGAGAGAACGTGTTCATGAAATCTTACATGGAATAAAAAAGAATGGAGGCTCTTTTAAAGCATACACACAGATCATTACATGATGCTTTGCTTATGTGCACTCAAGGAGACGAGCAGCCGCTCCAATGACTCCGTTACAGCACAGGGAAATGACCTATATTCGTCAAGTGCCTTAGATGCAGGGTACCTAAGTTTCCACCTGGGGGGATATATGATCCTAGGAGGTTTGATAAGTTAAAAACAGCTAATACAGTGGCGCCGGTTTCTGCTAACGTTCTGGATAATGGCGTTTGCTCCGGTTAACGTCAGGATTCTATGGTACCTGTTTGGCAGCGTCGCGCCACGTGGTGAGCAAGGAGTCTCTTTAGGACAGTTGGTCAGTCAAACGCACATTTATTGTAAATCAGACATCCATTTATTAACAACGGATTATGCTATTTGCGCTATTTAGTGCTTAAAGTGGTGCCAAGGCTAACATATGTGTGTTTGTGTGTGTGTAGAAGAAGTGTTTATGTGTGCTGGACATAATCTGGAGCACAACTTCAAGGGGCTATGCTTTTGCGTCATCAGCTCGAGGCCAGAGTTTCCTTCCATTCTCCCCAGAGATCAATCACAGTGCATTGTTCACGAGCGATGGTATCTAGTCACGCTGATAAAATGTGCATATTTGCAAGGGCAAGGTCCCCCCCTTTGCTGACCTCTAGCCCAATGTCGGCGAGACAGACTACAATATCTTGGTTGTGTTTGACAGAGCAAACCCCGAAAAAAAAAAAACACTAACTAATGGACAGAGATAGGCGGTGTTTCAGGGACAGGGAAAACAACTGGGCCAAAGAGCTACTCAAAGTAAGGCAAAGAGTGTGAGGTTGTGTGCATTTCTGATTGTGACATTGTTTCATCATCATGGATAATAAAGTTATTTAAACATTTTCGCTTCACAAAGGTCAGGTTGCCTCATATTTTCTTACCTCCAGGAAAACCGTCCCAGATCTCCAGGCGGTCGTAGCGGCAAAAGACCCCGGCGGTTGGCTGCGTGTCAGGTTCCAGCTCAAAGCTCTCGAACTCCAAGATAATTTCAGACATTTTGGGAGCAAATATCATAAATGTGCAGTCCAGGTTATTGGGATACTTCTCGGGGAAACCAGGTGACTTGATGAACCCGCTCTTAGAGGTGAAGTTTCTTGAGCATTCTGGACCTAAAACGGGGGTTGGGGGGTTGCGGAGGGAGAAAGAAGAAAGAGAAAAGAATCGTTTTAGTGCCGTTTTGTTCCAGCAAGACAAAAAGAACCCGGGGCGGGTAAACAGCAGCGGAAATACGTGGTGGTCCATATTGTTCAGCTCCACAACCACACTGTTTATGGTGTAAGGATAAAGGGGCCACCATGTAGGTCCGGGGCCTTGGGGTGAAATGGGCGTGGAGTGTAATAAAAAAAAAAAAAAAAGCTTTATGTTTCATATGAGATTGAATTTCTCAAACCAAAAAAAAAACAATTACAGCAAAATGGATTTTAAGAGAAGGGAAACGATTATTGCTCATTATAGACTTTCATTCTTTCGAGCGTATCATCTAGGGTCAGACCTGTGTGTGTAAGCGTATATATATATATATGTGTGTGTGTGTGTGTGTGTGTGTGTGTGTGTGCATGCACAGAGCGATTAGTGAAAGGCTTCAATCAGCAACATGGGACTCGGGGAGCCGTAAAGTAAACATGGCAGTTAGATTGCTTTCCAACGCGGTGCCCCCAAACACCACCCCCTCCCTTCCCAACATCATTACAAGCCTGCCTAACATATGAGTGAAGAAAATTAAAGCCTACTACACACCCGCTTACACACTTTTTTATATTGGCACGTCATAACATTTACTCAAACACCTCTAGAGGCTCAGTCTTCTGGCGTTGCGGGTTGTCGCCGAAGTTCGCACATACCTCACATCATCGCGTAAGGTTTACATCTCAGCCACCGGATTAGCGCAGTATATTGTAACAAAGGTGCACGAGAAAGTCTCAGTGCACAGTAATGTTGAGCTGACAGCATCGCTACTAACGCCGTATTACTGCCACTCCTAATAGCATGGCGGCTCTGTGGTTCTTCTCGAGGTGGAAGAGATCCAGCTGCATGTAGCACTTTGGAAAATAGAAATGAAAAAAATCAGACCAGACTGTCTAGACTGACCAAAAATGCAGAATAATATATGACAAACCGACACACACACACAGTCTAATGGAAGGATGTACATAATGTTATATTATCTGAGCTTGTTTTCTAATACTTCATATAGCATAGTTAAAAATGATTTGACTGAAGTGATATAGGTCAAATCTTATGGTACTAGGGGAAAAAAAAACAAACAACCCAAGGAATGTAAAACTAAATCAATAAACCGTCCATTAACCCGAACAAAATCAAGTCTGCTGAGGCTTTCATGAAGATTGTCCTATACTAAACCCTTATCCACAACATGCTCATCCTTTAAACACATAAAATCCTACCTCTAGCTGACAGTGATGTAGACAGAGAGAGAGAGAGAGAGAGAGAGAGAGAGAGAGGATGTTTGTTGGTATTAGTCTCAGGCTAAATGGATGTGAAAGATTGGCTCCTCTATGTGTTGTTTTTACTGGAGTTTTGCTCCAGCGCTGCATCAGAATAGAATTGCCTTTATTTGTCTCATATACATTATAACAGGGTGAAATTGTTTCTTTGCATATCCCAGCTGGTTTGGAAGCCGGGGAGCACAGGGTCAGCCATGATACCACGCCCCTGGAGAACAAAGGGTTAAGGGCCTTGGTCAAGGACCCAAGGGCGGCAGCTTGGCGATACCGGGGCTCGAACCTCCGACCTTCCGATCAGTAGCCCAGCGCCTTAAACCACTGAGATACCCCCTATCTGATATGTTTCTGCCTGGCATCGAACCAAGGACCTTTTGCATGCGAGGCGAACGTGATGGCCACTACACTACAGAAACTACAGAAACAACTTGCTGCTCTGCTTTATCTGTGGTCTTTCCTCCTCGGAAAAACAAATGGCCGGTGCCAGAGTTTGAGTCTAAAGTGAGTTGACATTTAGTCCCATACTGATATTTGGGCTTGAAACAGCAGGACGTTACAGTTAGGGTCTTAACCCCTGTGGCCTGCCGAGTGACCAGGTTTCCCCATGTTGTGCTTCTTGTCTCTGTTTTCCAATTCAAAGCATAAAGCTTCCAAAAGGGCGTCGCCATTGAGTCTCCTTTTGCCTCTATTCGCTCTACATTAACTGCTTAGAACGAAGCAAAACCGTGACAAGAGTGCTTGACTTTAGAGTGGTATTCTATGGCTGAACTCTTCCGAGTCGAGGTTTTTAGTGTCTCCTTCAGAGACCAAAACACACCTCAACACAAATGGAGTAGATTTACATTAATGTCGAGCTTGAAATCGCTTCTGACCTCTCGACGGGCAGCCAGTCTGCTGGAAATCAAAAAGAAAAAAGCGGCTGCTTGCCGTGTCAAAAGGGAAAGCTGTTAAGATAAGAGCACTTCTCTAATATGTCTTTCCTCTGCGCCAGATCAATCTCTGCCTTTGCTTCTCTCTCACTCTCTCTCTCTCTCACTCTCACTCTCAATACCTCTTTCTGTTACTCTCTCTGCAGATTTGTCTCATTCTTCTCTCCCTGGGCAGTAATTGCATGTTATCACCCAATTCGTTTTTTCCCTCTTCCATTTTGCTCAGGCACTGAACACTAGGGGAGACACCGGGGTCACAGCTGGAGACACCACAGGCCTTTCTGTTTGTGCGCTGAAAGGCAAAAGATTAAGATCGCAAATCTGATCATTTAGCCTATGGATAAGTGTATCTGTGCTAAATCAAGTGTGTCTGAACTTCACCAGGCAGTGCTTAATCTCAGAACATGGTCGAGCTTTTCAACTGCTTTTAGCAACACGGTGTGTGCAAGAGAAACGCAACTACAGATTTGCCTGAAAAAAAAGAAGTCATATACTGTATTTTGTTATAGCGCCACTTCCTGTTGTTGTTCACCAGGCGTTTACAAGACAGTGAAAGCGGCTTTTGAGGGGTAAAAATGACATAAAAAGTGCGCATGAAAAACCAAGTGAAATAAATACAGCTTTGCGAGACTAGCCCAGGCATGCGTGTCCCATCTTAGTCCATTCTCTCTTTCAGTCTCACACAGACAGTCTCTCCGTCCCTTCCCACCTTTTTAAAGTACACAGGAAAAAAAAAACAACCGCGGCCAGGTTTTACGCAAACACTAGGATTTATGGGAGGATGTAAAAAAAAAAAAAAAGAACTGCTTGTGAAATAAGAAACCTTAAGTGGATTCACGACAGCTAAGTGCTAATTCCACCGTTAACGGCTAACACTTGTAAGGATTATTTTACTGCTTTGTCCTCACAGGATTATATTTACTCGGTGGTGTGATGGCTACAGGCTTCAATCTCCGTGGAATTTGCTTAGTTTATTTTACAGGCCATGAGGAGAGCTTGTGAAAAAGATTGTTTGCAGGCCAGTGTTAGAGAGCAGGCCCTGTGCCCTGAAACACAAAACCTAATGTTTTCTCACAGGGTGAGAAAACATTGTTTTTTTTGTAGAGTGCTAAATCAGACATTTAATAGTCAGCTTGTAAAGGAAAATAAAACAACACAGAAGATTAAGGAATACATTATTTTTTATTTAGCTTAGTTCACACCAAGCTAGTCTACTAGTCTAACTGTTTGTCAGGAATTGATTTTAGCTTTGTTTCCTTCGTGAAATATTAATTTTTGTGTAATTTGGTGATATTTAGAAATACTAGTAATACTAGTAAATACTAGTAATATCAGTATACTAGTCTCGGTCTAGTTGGGTGCATGATGATCCAAGAAAAAAAGTATACCTTTGTTTACCAATTCTGTCTGGTATTCCTTTGCTAATATCTAATCAAGTTACAGCTAGTTTACTAATTAAAATTAGTAAATTAAAATCCAGAAATCAAATGAATGGTGGCTTAAACTCAGCCCACACTTACTCAATTTGATCGCACCAACAAACTCAATGAAACTCTTGTGTTTATATATGGACCACGTGGATAGTAGCCTTTTCAATTCACATCATATTGAATGGAACTTGTTTCCGGAATAGCACAAGTATAACGTTCAACATGAGATTTAGGGTTTTAGTTTTGCTCAACAATGGCTCAGGGTTACAACTAGTTTCTACGCATGAATGACTTTAATGGGTTCAATGCTGAGGCCGTTGTTGAATCTCTGCTGACTTTTGTATACCTGCATCAACATACGAACACGCAGCATGCCTTTTCTTCTGCTTTCTCCTTTTACATAACACGCGGCATTTCATTACTGATACGTACACACCTATCATGTTCAAGCCTCTGTAATTGCTATCAAGCTAGGCTAGAAATGTAACATAAGGATGATCTGTTCATATGCTTCAAGAATTTCCATTAAGATCTATCATATGCTATAGTCTTTGCTTTGTTTTTTGTTTTTTTTTGAAAGAACATAACGGAGAGCTTACGTGCTACATAAGGAAAAGAAAAGGGTCGATTTTATTTTTTACAAGGGATGTCATTTTTCATCCATGGGAATAATATCCCCTTTAAATTGCACCCTGGAGGTATGAGGGCAAAAGGTATAGCCTATGTCTTAACGAGTGATACCGAGTCCAAATGGTTACGGAAAGCAGCATCAGCAGAACAGCAATACGGCGATAAAATGGCGCTAATGCTTTCTGAGGCAGGTGAAGTAATCACCAATGTTTATGTTCCATATGTCTGTAGGGTGGAAAATTAACTACACACATACTTACTTACACACGCGCGCACTCGCGCTTTCATCTCCTGCGGCCGAGGCCGGGGTTAATGGTCGGTGAATTAGCAGGATAGAATTTGAACACATTCTCCTGCAAACATTAACATGGAGTCAAACACAGCGACACACACATCACCCAGTGCTCACACAGATTATGTTGCTGACACAACAATTAGTCAGTCTTGCTGATGGTGGCCCTTGAGAATAATGGCGACCTGGAAACGCATATAGACTGTTTGCTTTTGGGTTGTGGTATGCGTGTGATGTTTGGAAGACTGTAACTGTGGCACCGGGGGCGGGGGTTGCAGTGGTATGACAGAGCAGCTCTGCCAGATGTGACCTATACCGCTGGCCCTTGGAGCACGTAAAAAACCTGAACGGACTGGGTATGATGAATAAACTCCCCTTAACACGCAGACACACACAGAAGAATCAGGCGGCGGTGTTGACACAGGTGCCATCGTAAAAACCACGAGAATGATAAACAGCTAAATCAAACATGAGGCTCTATCAAGTTGCCTTTCAGAGCATCACTTCTCCTTCTTCCCATCAATCCATCTATCCAAGGACAACAGGAATAAATGGCTGCATATGGTAGAACGCAGTCCCTCTGAACTATCTATCTATCTATAGATCTATAGATCATATATATATATATATATATATATATATATATATATATATATATTTCTTTCTAGAACAGACTGGAATGTTTGGAATTGCTCAACCCTAACTATTTGACTGTTTATTGATCGGAATGAATAGACACTGATTTACACAATATCACAACTATTAATCACTCTTATCACTCTATCTATCCATCTCTCTATCTCTGCATCCATCCATCTTAGCTCTTACCCCTCCCTGCCACCCATCAGCACATCAACAGTGATGCGAAGCCCGCCTGTTTGGCTGCTTCCATGGGACTGATGTGGTTTTGAAAATTGCAGAGCTGTCAATTGAAAGCGTATGCTTCTTTTCTTCTCCGAGGTACTTTAAGGAGACGCTCGCAAAAGACGGGATGACAAGAGCTTTTAAAGAGATGCACAAGCGCAGGATTCCATAAAGAACCTATTAGCTGTTTGGGATGGGGGGGGGGGTAAACCTGGGGTAAACTTGGGAAAGGGATTTGGTGGCTGTTTGGAGCATCTGTCCCATATTACACACCAGGCAGGGGGAATGGAATAAATGAATGAGCATGCTTGAATATAGATTGTAAACAGTTTTACCTATCTCTCTTTGCAGGAGGGTTGGTGAGGGGTTGGAGATGAGGGCAACATGCATTACGAAAAAAAAAAAAGATCTCTTGTGTACTCAGTGATATAGTCAAATGCTGTTTTACTAGTCACACTTAATGTATTAATTTAAACAGTGGAATATATTTTGTTTTAAATTCAATAATTCCCTTATCCCATTGAAAGCACTATTTTTTCACATATTGTTTTTTCCTCCATCATTTTCTAACATGCACCTTTTCTGTCTGCTTCCTACTTCCCACCAAACTGACCTTTTTGCTTCCCTCATCTCTTTTCCATTCTAACGTAGTAATGATTGTTTTGTGAATAATCAAGACTTTCCAGCACATTGCGGCTTCTAGGAAGACTGCCAACTCGTGTGACTGTGCCCTTAATACGCCCTTTGTGTATGTGTGTGTGTCTGTGTGCAAAGAAAAAGAGACAGAAAGAATCTGTGACCTTGGACTGGTCAGTTCACCAAATTATGAAAACTGTTTAAAGACTGTTTGCAGTAATCACTGTAGTTGGGACTTTTCCGCCTCATTTGAATGCACGCGCACCTGCTAGCACTTTCATTACATTCCTAACAGCTGTGTATAATCATTAGATTCACACACACACACACACACACACACACACACACACACACACACACACACACACACACACACACACACACACACACACATAAACTGTATCACACCTGATGCTAGTCTGCTAAAAATAGCAATCCAAATCTTGCTAATCTGTTTCTCCTTAATCACTTATACTTTCTTTTCTGCTGTGTATAATTGTTAGATTCACACACACACACACACACACACACACACACACACACACACACACACCTCACGATAGTCTGCTAAAACTAGCAATCCAAATCTTTCTCCTTAATCACTTATACTTTATTTTCTGCTTTCATGAGATCTCTGAAGTGACTGAAAGTTGCTCCATTTCTCCCTCTCAGACGCTTACTCCGGCCCTTATCTTATTTCAGTGTCTCTCGTCCTCCTGAGATTTATATAAATTGATTTATTTTTTTTTTTAGCTCTGTACCATGTACTGCTCAAAATGCAGACAGTAGCAACGGAGCAAAACACCGCCGTCTCCAAGTGTAACACCATTCTTCATCCATTCAGGAGCAAGAGCTGATAAGCTAACTAAACAAGAACAAGAGAACGGAGAAGAAAATCCAGAACAAAAGTTCGTGCACCCTCACCACTACATATACACGCACTAGCCAAACTACACAGTTGGTACTTTCATCAACAACACAAAGCACAGCTAAGCGTGGGAAAGCTGCTAACACTGACATGAAAAGACCCAGAGGGAGAGATTTATTTTTTTGTTTAATATGTTATTATACATCCATCTTTATTATCATCTTCTCAGCTACCATTTTAGTTATTTCTTTCCAGAAAATTGTTATGATTAGAACAAAGTTCTCACTGGATAATGGTCAAGGTTTGAAGTAGCTGGACGGTATGAAAACATTTTGGATTTATATTCGATTGCATTGTTGCGTGAAAACTTTTCTCCACTGGAAAAATGATAGCCTAGTTTATTCACACATCTGTTTCAGCCATCGTGTTAACCACTGTGCTGAGCAACCTTATATATTCAGAAAGCTGCTGATCACTGAAGTGTTTCATGGGATAAAAATAATCCTGTGACATGACGCATAATATTAAACAGTATTTTTTTCATAAGCAGTTAACTTTTTGATTTGTAACCCTTTAAAATCCCACGACATGTCGGCACATCTCCACTTTTAGAATAAACTTCTTTCTCTCACAACTGTATACATTTATCTGGTATCTGTTAAATAATTCAAAGCAGTTACTTGGGTATGTACTTTAGGATTAATAATTGAATAACCTAAATGTAATATATATATATATATATATATATATATATATATATATATATATATATATATATATATATATATATATATATATATTCAAGTTAAGGCAGTACTGTATGTCTAAGTGAACTGAGAAATGGCTATGGCTGTATTATTATTATTGTTATTATTATTATTATTATTATTTATTTAAATTAGAAACAGCCTTAATCTAATTGGAAAATGCTCAAATATATAAGATATATCTTCTATATATTATAAATATTAAGTATTATATATCCTTAATATACAATGTGAATGTCACACTTTGATCCAATTTTGATAACTACATTAGGACATAACACTGTCAATATATTCATAATGCTCTTCTGCCACAGTTATTCTTTTAATATTTAAATACAGCTTCACCCTTTTTTTTTTAACTTTAACTTTCTTTCTGTTTTAACAATTGTAAATGTTTTCCATCATATTTGTGCAATTTACCATAGCATTGTGTCTGACTTTTTATCTATCTATCTATCTATCTATCTATATATATATATATATATATATATATATATATATATATATATATATATATATATATATATATATATATTATATATATATTCTTTTCTTCTTATTCTATTCAGTGAGTATGAATGTGTTCTGGTACAGTAGGTGGTGTCCTTTTTGTGACTGTAGGAAAAAAACAAAAAGCAGACTGCACCAGCTGCTTCACACTTCGCACAATAAAAGCCAAAGAATCGCTATAGAGATTAAAAGAAACCGGGCTAAAGCATCCATCTTATCAGGAGGTCAAATGAAAAGGCTTGAGAGCAGCAAGTGGGGTTAATTAACAAAAGTGGCATCTGCTGCACCATCGCTAAGGTTAGTCTCACAGCGCACACACAGATACACTCACACACTCCCTGACTTTGTGCCTACTATGTCCTTTAAACACAGGATGGTGGCCTGAACAACAGGAAATTTCATCTGATAAGTCATCCATTGTGTGCGTTCTTGTGTGTGTCTTCGTGTGAGACGCCGAATCGGCCGCGAATAAGTGAGCAGGACGCTGCACGGAAAGATATGATTTATGTGTGTGCTAAAGGAAGGAACTGGTAATGTTCGTCGGACTATCATGTGATCCGATCTCTTCAGGCACTAAAACCAGGAAGAGGCGAAAGTCTGTCTTCGGCTGCTCTTTTCCTTATAAGGCTATGGCTTCTTCCCTGCTGTGTCTCATCCATTGATAAAGTGGCATGCCAAGAACACATTCATCACGAATCCCGCAAGACAAAGCTGAACAATGCACAGAGAGTGAATCAGTTCACGTAGCGACAGAAAGGAAACCAACTAAAAAGGATTCGTACCTGATTTGAAAATCTCGTAGCGGATGGAGAAGCCAGCGCCGTGCGTCTCGTAGTCCGACACAAACTTGATGAAGAGTTGGTTGCCGGAGGACACTAAAGGAGATGGAGCGATCTTCCCACAGTACTTGCCCACCAGCTGCCCGCTCTCATCGGTCCCATCCCTCACTTCTACATAGTCGTATCTGAGGAAATAAAGAAAAGAATCCATTACGTCAGTTTATTATAATCATAACAATTGTACTGAAATTTCCAGGCATCTGATCCACTATGGACAAAATAGATGAGTTCAATCTTATTCTCAACGAAACATGATTAGCTCCAGTGAAATCCAAATGGCTAGCAACTATTTATTTTACCAAACTATTTAAATATAAGTTGTATATGCTAAATTAGAAAAAAAAAGAGATTGTGATATGACTCAATATGACCAATTTTTTTATTACACACCATTTGTGCATAAGCTGTAAGTCCCCTCGTGATAAGTCATACAAAAAAATGGAGACGGCTTGCTGTATAGCATTATTAGGCATTGTGGAAGCATTAATGGCAGACTTGGGAGAAGCCACGTATGCCTCTTTGCTGGTAGGTAGTAGTGCATGATTTCACGGAGGACTTGTGGATTCACAATATCCAGATGTCCAATTGTTTTGAGCTGTGCAGTTCAATAGAGCCTCGGTAGCACCTGCAGCATCATGCCCAAGGCAAGGTAAGGTATATCATGTGACCTGGAAATGCAAATTTCCATTACAGTTTTGCAAATTATTACTTTTTCGCATCGTCTAAAAACCACCTTGTGCGAGTGTAAAAACTTTTTGCAATACATGTGTGTTTTTGGGAATTTGACACGTTTCCATTAGGCGTATTTTCATTTCGCTATTTAAATTTTGCGCATTTTGAAGGGTCATGGACACGTGCTTAACGTCCTTATATCCTTCAATGTCTCAGATGCTTGACAGTGCGAATGCAAGGTCCAAAAACTCTGTCTTTGGCCTTATGTACTTCAGTGACTAAGATGCTTGAACCCCGCCGATCACTGTTGCAGCTATTTTTTATTATTATTATTCTTCTGCCATAAACGTTATCGTGCAGACCAAACGGATGAGTCTTTCAGTCATCTCATATCACAGCACTTTGACAGCGATTCTATTTTATTTCCTGGACACATAGTTTAGTCTTTGAGTTTTATATTTACATTTTTCTAATGAAGTGCCATGGGAACAATCTGGGATTCCATTGGAACTTAATCACTAACTAGATAGATATCTATCACTTATTGTCCTAGCTGAGACAATAGCAGGCAATGCTCATACACTACACATATTAACACACATAACAACACACAATGACAAAAGCTGCAGCTGCCGACTCTCCCAAACTGAACTACTGAACTGCTGAACTCTCAACAATGCTGACAACTGAATCAAACTTTTGGCACTAAATTACAGTTAATCCACTAAGCAGGATGAGGAGTTACAGAAAGCATTCAGTGATGAAGTACATGTGCTCGGTGCAGATGTCTCACTGTCTCACCACTTTCTAAACAATGCACACAGCTGCTCCGTGCCAAAGCTCCTAGAATGCCTTTTGTTTGTGCGCGTGTATATGTGCGTGTGTGTGCGTTTGTGCGCGCGTGTGTGTGTGTGTGTGTGTGTGTGTGTGTGTGTGTGTGTGTGTGTGCGTGTGTGTGTGTATGTCGGCGTGCTACTGCGAGTAAAATAAAGTAAAAGGGTGCATAATTATGCATGATTGCCTGGAGAGCCAGCTCCAGAATTATTGGGAATTGTGATACATTACAAATAAGGATTCAATTGTTCTTCTTAAAAATGTCATAATTCCTGCGTAACAAAAAAATCTGAAATATATTCGGGGAGGGGAAAAAGATTCTATTTGAAATATACACATGGTAAAATATTTAGGGCAAAGCACTGGCTTGTTTCATTTATTTTCATTAAGGGTGCCAATAATATTGACCGTATTATTAGACAAATGAATTAATTGCTCGATTTCTTTGGTTGGGTTTTTCTATAAACTCACACACACACACACACACACACACACACACACACACACACACACACACATACACGCAGAGCCGAAATGGAATTTCAGCCCTTCAGCTATTGACGTGAAAAACCGCCTAATTGAGTCAACAACAGTTCGGAAGTCTGTTACACACACGCGAGCACGTGTCTACACAAAAGCAAGACAGAAACACAAACTCGCACTCGAGTATCTTGTGTCAGTAACACAACACCAGAAAGAGAGGGTGGTCCTGTCAGAGCCCGCGAGGTGAGACTGGGACGGATGCAGCACTGTGACATGGCGGTCCATTTCTCTCCCTCAAGTGCTCCAGTTTTGTTTCAGGACAAAACACTTTTTTTCCTTCCCAGTAATATTCCTTTTTATATAAAATGTGTGTGTGTGTGTGTGTGTGTGGAGGGGCGGAATTTGGGTCTGATATGGCTGGCAGCAAGATCTGGTTTCCATGACATTTAATCACCTGTGATGCCTTTAACTGCGAGCAGAAGGCGGATCGTGGAACCACTGGGGCTTTTGGTGTGATGCATTCCCACTTATAGACTATGTGATGTCTCTGAGCTCATTACAGACACACACACACAAACACACACACACACACACACACACACACACACACACAATCTGGCACCTGAAACATGCCCAAACATGCTAAAAATATCCGGCTCTTGAATTAAATTTACAAAATACAAAAATATTCTTAAAGATGTCCATGATATTGTCAGCTATGATATTGTGAGACTATATTTGATGCCTGAATGGCCGGAGTGTATGATCTGTATGTATGTGCGCCTCAGTGTGTGTGTGTGTGAGTGTGTGTGAACTGAGAATATGAGAAGTGTACAGCTCTCTGAAATTGGCTCCCCTGGGGTGATGGCTAATGTAGCGGTGACTTCACCCTTGTGTATGTGTGTGTGTGTGTGTGTGTGTGTGTGTGTGTGTGTGTGTGTGTGTGTGTGTGTGTGTGTGTGTGTGTGTGTGTGGGTGGGTGCCTGGATGTTCTGATAGTAGACCCAGTGCAGCCCATCATTCAGGACAGACAGCAGCACCACTAAACCAGTCTGTACCACTGCATCACACCCAGATACACTGAATAAATGGTCGTGTCTAAGTCAAACGCCACTCCGTGTCCCGTGTCTCAGGCGTCTCAATTCATAGACTGTTATACAGCTTTTCTGAAGTGGTTCATGTAAACATTCGGTGTACGGTATTGTGTGTGGAACCACCATTTTAAAAAAAAGGACATTTTGCTCCAATGTATATGAGTCATATAGAGAAATGGCATTAAATACCATAGTAATAGTGCATGATTAGTTTAGTCTAGCTTCCTAACTTCCTGTATCCAGTGGCTAGAGACATAAATCAGAATCAGGTTTATTATTTTCACACACACAAGTAATTTGGTTCCAGCTGTTGGCTCTCAAAAGTGCAAGCATAAATAACGGCACCTTATAGGCAGACAACACAGACTATACAAAACTGTACAGACTAATAAAATATTTGACAGCATAAATCTACATTATCTATTGGCTTGGAGTATGAAAAGAAATGGAAATCAATGTATCCAACATGTTTCTAAGGCTTAGCCTTTATTACTTTTCGAGAGAGACACTCTCGGCTATGAAACAATTCCAGAATTATGGCTTGATTTGGCACCAGTGGAATGTTTTTTTTGGTTTGCACATGCTTTCATCTAGTACTTGCTGTTTACCACCACATTTCTGAAAACAACAAAACAATCATTTCCTTCAACCGACGAGCTTCCAGATTTCTCTGGCTTCCACGCAATCAGGCTTCAAGACAACACAAGGCCTTTAAAAAAACGCACACATCATTTGTGACCTTCTGTGTGTCCTAATTAGGTTAGGATTTTGCCCTCCATCTTAAAGTTGGTGCACAATCAGAGATCGGATCACACGACTAAAATCCACACACAATGCTTAGAAACGAAAGGGGCAGAAGGATCAGCGAGGGGGGGGTGCAGTGTGCTCTGGTTCCTCTACAGCCGAGTTGGTGGAAAGTCTCCATCAGCAGCGGCGGTGGTGCTGCCGGCGCAGGATAGAGAGCATCAATCTTGTTCGGGCCTGTCTCTTCCCCATTTCTCTGCCTCGTCAAATGATTCTCCCTCCACGCCTTCTGACGTTCGCCTATAGCACAAGCTCATCCCCAAATGCACGTACAGAGATAAACACATGCTGCAAATGAAGTCCCCGAGCACTCGTTCCTCACACTGCTGAGCATCCGCAAAACTAACGCCGTCACGCGGCCCACAGACGATCAGTCGATACCAAACGAACGTGCGAAGGAAAAGCTATTTTCTCACAGCCATCCAGACAAACGGCCAAAATAGCATGACTATACCCCTGACGCGGAAGAAGCGCATTGCTTCAAGACTGCATGCTCCATCTTCACACCTCGGCTGAAAATCTGTCACCTTTAGTGAATTCTGAGGCACATCAGGATCGGTCTTGACACACGGTCCTTGTAAAGCTGAGGCGAGATTCGGCTGTAATGACATGCAGACGGATTTATTGCCTCTGTTTTGTTTGTTTTTTTCTGCAGATGAGGATTTTTAAGAAACATTCCAATCGCATTCCTGTTTTTACCTTCATTCCCTTCCCTTTAAACATTCGAACAGAAGAGAGCTGGAACATCCGCTCTCCTTCGCTCTCAGCTGTGGGAGCACCGAGTTCAAACTGTTATGATACCGATCATCTGGGAGGCATTACCGGATTGTTCACAGACCCGCTGATGGCATAAGACCGGCTTTCTCCTGATAAACCGAGTTCACTGCACGAAACGGATCTGGCTAATATGCTTTCGTACACACCTGCAGGGCTCTCGTTCTGTATGGAGCTTGTGTCATGATGAGTGTAAGGCGTTTACTGAGTGAAAGCAAGCGACGAGGCTTTTTTTTCGTTGTTTTTTTTGTTTTTTTTTTTATAAGAAGCAATCGCTCCCTGGGGTCAGAAGCAAAAGAGCCAAGCAATCTCATCAAAACAGAGTGGCGCGATCTTTCAGCCTAGACAGCACTCCAGTGCACCTGCCCCTAGTCCCAAATCTGTTTCTCTTGGCCGTGTATGCTTTCTGTCTGTTTCGGCTTCCGTGCCTAGAGGACAAATCAGACCTGCTGCTTTTAATGTGTTTCACCCTCGTTATTCCTCTTAGACACAACAGCTTTGCCAATAAACCGAACAGAAGTCCCCGACACGGACCGGTTTAATGTCAGGCAATATTTTTAAGGTGTGGCGGATAAATACGACAAAATAAAATGATACGACCGGCATAAAAACTGGTATTTTAATGCAGAATGCTTGGTCTACAAGTGGCGAAGCAGTTTTGCAAGCATTGCGTCATTAGCGAGTCGGTCGCCGAGTGGGTTTGGTGCGTGGGAACGACCTGTCGCAATAAATCCATATTTCAAGTAGGGACTCCTGGTATTGTCTGCTAAATGCAGCTTTTCTTTCTCAATGAAGTTGTCGGCTCTTCTTCTGTCTACTCACTGGCTCTTTTACTTTGCGCTAAGAAACGTTCCAAAGACGTTTGTTTTTTGTTCATTTTGCTAGCTTGGGGGGTCTTAATTTAGCGGTAATGTATTATCTGTTACCTTGTAATCCCGACATGCGTCGAGAGTGAGTCATAGACGGATGTGGTGTGAAAAAATCCGGTAACTTTCCAAAATAAAACATCGTTCAGACTAATAAATAAAAACGGAAAAAGCTAATAAATACAAATGGAAATAATGTAACTTATGTATTCTTTCTGTGCGGCCCGATACCAGTTGACCCACGGGTATACACCACCTTTAGATTGTCTGCTGGTCCAACATGCCCAAGCACACACACACACACACACACACACACACACACACACGCACTCTCTCACACACACACACACACACACTTGAACCTGAAAATGATTTTGGTGGGTATAACCACCCCATCTCTCCCTGGCCCACAAGCATTAGCTCTACCACTTCCGGTAACTATGCTAGTTGTGAAAATAGACAGTCCACATTGGAAATTAAAAGAAAAGGGATGAATCTAATACTCCATGACCTTCCTTTCAGCGCCCAGAGATGTATTATCCAGTCTGGAGTGCAGGCAATCCGGTAATGTTAAATGAGAACATTAGCTCTGTCTCACATTCGCCTTGGGAAGACACAATAAACCACAGGCTAACAATATAACAAAGACCCGGGGCGAGGGAGAGAACCGTCTCAGCCCCAACACTGCCATTCAAACCCACTAATACAACCAAAGACGTGAAATATGATTACACCGGTGGTAATTTCCCGGTTTATGCAACTCTACAGATCACTTAAGCCGTTTCCATTGACGGGGGGGGGTCAGTTGTAATGTGACCTTATTGAAACAATCTTTCAGGCCAACTCTTTTGTGTTGAGCTGTCAAAAAGCACACACTTAAGCTAAACGTTACGCCTTAAGCATCTATTTTGATTTCAGAATGTCGTGAAGAGATATTTGACAGGCGCTGAAGGACTTGAGGCATGGCTTTGGTGTGCATGTATTATAAATGCCCGGAACAAACCTAAAGGTTTTCGCCTTTTGGAAACCTGGCAAAAGAACTGTCATTTTATCGGATCTTTTGAAAAAGCCCAGAGCGGCCATGTCTGCTTTAGATCCGCGCTTTCCAGCTACCACGCATGTCATTGATCAAACCCTTGTGTCTACCAAGAAAGTAGAAATTTATCTTCAAATGTCTAATATTTTCGACAAGGAAGCCTCCTGACACGACATGACAAGAGAACAGGGATCGTGTGACAGTGAGTATTACCAGAACGTCTTCATTTTTACCCTTGGCCTCAACTGTGATAGAATTAGAATTGTTATTAAATAAATTTAATTATAACAACCCTGACTGATAATTAATTAAAATATCAAGAAAGGGAGATCAGGGGTTAAAGCACTGGCCTCTGGACCGGAAGATTGCATGGTTCAAATGTCACCGCCGCCACCCAGATGCCTCTATTGGGCCCTTGAGCGAGTCTCTTAACCCTCATGTTGCTCTGGATAAGGGCGTCTGTCTATAAACGTAAATGTAAAGCTCAGCAGTTAAGGCACTGTGGTTACTGGTCAGAAAGTTGGGGTCCAAGCACCAGTGTCACTATGTTGCCACTGATGGGGCCACTGAGCAAGGCCCTTAACTGTCAGGGCATCATCGCTGTAAAATCACTAAGATATGTGGCAAATGTGACAAGATGGGATGTAGCGGTCCCCATATGTATCCTTCCTCTTATACCGCAAAACTTACATAAATTATACTTTAAGTCATACACCTATACATACAACGGAATTTCTGTCTTTCTGACAAAATGCAGCTAGCGTGAAAGAAACCAGAATGTGGAAAATACTCTGTCCCTTGGACTTTTTGTTTTTGTCATGTTGACATTTGCAAAGTGCAGTCACTGGAGGTTCCCTTACAGCATACCATAACATTATTATGTTTTTAAATAACCACTTTTGGATTTATGTCATATGGATCATCCATGCACAAGTCCCGATCAATGGTGTGCTGCCAAAAAAAAAAGAAAGAAAAACACACAAGCGCAAATCTGTCAGATCTGATGTTACAGAAAATTTATCAGCATCTTCTAACCAATGTGTCCAAAGGCTCTAAAACACTTGAGTTAGCTGAATAAGGAACTCACAGCTGTCTGTCTCGGCGTCACTGTGATGGACATGAAGCGGAGTGATGGGACATGTTTGCTGCAGATGGTAGAATGATGCATGACAGCGTGATTAACTACAGCTATCTCCATTGGCCTCTGAACAGGGAACTTTGATGGCCAACTCGACCTGCTTTTCAAAAGTTCGAAGGGGGCCACTCACTTAAGCTCCACACTGATGCGGACCAGTTGCATTTTGACGCTTTCTGGCGCCCTCACCCCCTCCTCCCAGTGACTTCCCGGCTGCTTAGCCACTTTCCCAATTTCTAAATCGGGTACAAGGCATTCAGTGGCTAGCCGAAAGAGCGTGCGCATGCTAAAAAGGGGTGGAGATGCTTAAACTGGTTGCATGCTTATCACGGCCATGTAACTTTAATTTCACCAAGGCAAAAAAGAAGGGGCACAGCTGCACAGAGGCCCCATGGCTCTTCCAGCCTCGAACATATTTTTAGAGCCGAGTTTATTTATTTTTTTATTCTTTTGCAGCCGCAGCACAGCAGACTGCACCCCATGCTTTCATAAACAGCAATTATGATTAGCATTGATGGATTCAGCATGCCCGCTTTCATTACCTACCTAATTACACTTCGCAGAGATCCTCCGATTTGCAGCAATCATATTAATGAAGTTAAAGTATTAACGGCTAATTACGAGCCTAAATACTGCACAGAAGGACCTTTTCTTAAGAAAGGAGTGACACGAGCATGGCAGACGAAACAGATAGAGATGGATTTGCTGGAGGGGGATGTCTCGCTCTATCATGTGACGGTTCCACAACACTGTGCTCTGTCTGTGCTCATTTACATCACATCTACGGGAAAAAAAAAACAAAAAACATAGAGGTTTATCACTCTAAATTAATAGAAACGAGGTCTGTGAGGTCAAGCGATAGATTTCCAACTCAGTCTTCCCGGAATACACGATACCACGCTGCACTAAGAACCACGGATGGAATATTAGACCATAAAGTATACTCGTTTGCCATAACGTCGCACATTTATACCTTTAAGAAAGAGCCCGAGCCATTAATAAGTAGCTCTGCTGAGGGATAAAACGGCGGCACATTTACATTTAAAAGGAAATGCATTTTCAAGAACGAGCACAGAATTTTTAAGATCACATCACTTCAAGTGACACACACACACACACACACACAGCTGCCAGAGCTCAAGGAAGTCCCGTCATCTACCCCTTTAACACATGGCGAGCAGGACGGGATAAAGATCAATCTGTCACTTACAGGCAGGATATGATGAGAAACGGGACAAGATACAGCTACAGCCTTAACCTGGGTGATCCAACCTCAACACAACAAACCGCAACGACACCACACACTCGTTTATACAATGACGTTGCATTAACACTAGTTTTACTGTAAAATCGCCAGTTAAAAATGTGCCAAAAACACTGTCAAAATGCTTTTTTTTTTATTAAAACCTGCTGTATAATACGACATATCAATATTAACAAATTATTTCCGCCCCTTGAATTATTCTTAATAGACTGAAAAAAGCATTCTATATTTTCTATAGGGGCAAACTGAGACAAAATACTCAATTCTGAAAAAGGCTTTAGACGACGATAAATTTACACAGACATTGTGTGATATACCAGATTTACACAAACAACAGTTCTTGTGAGAATTTGGCCTGGCATGATATGCAAAAAGAAGGGTTATAAGCAGATCATGTACAGAGCTGCTCACAGAGCTGTATACAATGGTGTTTATAGCGCTAATATAAAACACTATTAGGAAGAGGAAATGCAGGAGATACAGAGGCAGGGATCCCCCTTCCCCCTGGCAGCACCCAGTCCCAGGTTGAACACACACACACACACACACACACACACACAGCGTCTCCACAGGCCTACTTGTGTGTGGTCAGGACCCTCTTTTACAACATGCTGCTAAAGATGTACACACACAGGGAAGCTGATTCAAGAAGCAAATAAGCCCTAATCAGATCACACTGACCATCCAACAGCACACAAAGTACCATGACTAATTATTATTATTATTATTATTATTATTATTATTATTATTATGTGTATGTGTAAAAAGAAATTGCTTAGCTAATTCCAGGCAATGAAGATATCCAGTCCAGGCTTTCCGAAATAACTAATTCACCCCCTCGAACGTTTCCATTTTATTTTTATTTTTTGAAATCATGGAACTAATGATGTACCACAGGATGTTCAAGTTTGGAATGTCTTGATAAACAAACCCTTGTTTAGGTATGTTCTTTTACAAACTCTTGGGGGGGCTTTTAATTGAACACAGTTGGACTCTAATTATATGACTCCTGATGCAACCATAATTCATTTACAGGGTTTCATACCAACAAGACAGAATACTTATCCCCTATTTTTAATTTTTTTATATTTCGTGAATAAGTTATAAAACATTACTGATATTAACCATTTGGACAAATTCATGTAAATTCTTGAAATATTATCGCAATGGTATCTTTTGTATTTACAAGTCAGTACATTAGAAACAGTTGGGTTGCAATGCAGCATAAAATAACTATATTCATTTCAAGAATGCCATAAGGTTCAGTTATTTCCGATCAAATAAAGGGCTTTTTTATAGATCAAACAGATAACAAGACCTTAATAAAGCCAAGTCTATTGATGTTTATGTGTCATGTGGAACATCCAGGGACAGAGACCCCATAAAAGAAAAAGCAAGTAAATAATAACATCATAACATCCATTTATTCGGTGCACAGCCCAGTCAGCTCTGAGCACTAGAGCGAATAATGTCAGTGAGGAATGGAGAAGGTCAACCGGAGGTAAGAATCTGGGTGGGGAGAAAAGGGCAAAGAAAGCGAAAGAGAACACAAGAGAAAGAGAAAAAAAGTGCATGTTTGGTTAATGAATAAAAAAAAAAAAACCCTAAGGCTGTGGGTGCTGCGGTTTGGTGTCCGGTTCCTCTTTCTACCTGCTTTCAGTCATTAATTTTCAATCCTATTTTTTCTGCTGTCGTCATCTTCATACAGAATGGAAAGGTGTGGGAGGGACAGGGTGGCGTAAGCGTTTAAACCACATGGAACGTATTCAATTAACAGATGTACACTTGGATGTCTCTTCTTTCATCATGACCCCTCTGTCATTCCTCCATCCGCACCCCTTCCTCGGGGATCAGTCATACGGCGAGGGTGTACAGAGGGCAGCGTACTGACTTTGTGACTTTGTGACTTTGACCGGGTCACTATCATAACTCACAGGCACACTATAGTGTCAGGTCTAATCCGGGGTCCAGGGCTTATTGACACACACACACACACACACACACACACACACACACACACACACACACACACACACACACACACACACACATACAACTGCATACATTCAACAGATATAATGGTTTATATATAATAGTCTTTTAAAATTTTTAATGATGTCCTTTTTAAATATATTATTTCTATTCACATTTCTATTTATACACCAAGTTGCGTTGGACCCCTTGGGGCATATCTACATCAAAGCAGCATGTTATGATGACAACACAACAACGCCCTCTTGACCGTAGCAATTGAAATGGTGAGAGATGGAGTTCTTTCAAAATCTACTACTGCATGAAACTAAAGAATAATGTTGCAGTTAAATCTATTCTTAAATCCCAAACGTTCCCATGTTTGTTTCAGTTTCCAATGATGTGAATAATGGGCCTTTTTTTATTGTCTCTGTGTTATTCTCACTCCTGCTCCATTTTCCTCTGTAATGAGGAATTCATCCAGTCTTGGAATGGTAGTGTAGAGCAGCCGTGCTGAGCGAGTCAGGTGCCAAGAACTGCCTCATATCCGCTGCATATAGTGATCTTGTGTCTTCTACATATATGGGTGTGTGTGTGTGTGTGATATATATGTATATATATATATATATATATATATATATATATATATATATATATAATATATATATATATATATATATAGGATATATAGATATATATGTGTGTGTGTGTGTGAATGCAAATCTCGGTTTAGATACAAACAAATACATTAAGGATATATATATATATATATAGAATCTATATATATATATATATATATATATATATATATATATATATATATATATATATATATATATATATATATATGTGGGATGTTGAATCAATGGGCTGGTCCCAAACCTGGTGCCAGATTTTGGAGGGCAAAATGACCTCCTGTATTTCCAATCCCTCATGGGCTATGCCAACTTGGAGGCTTTGCGAGTGCTAATGAGTGTAGCCTTCTCAGCAGGACTGGCGAATCTACCAGAGAAGAGAAAAGGAGCAGAAAAAAAGACAAAAAGAGCCGAGATAGGGGAATACTAGCATCCCACCTTGGGGCTCGACTTCAGCGCGGCTACATTTTCACCCTTTTGCTTACATCCACTCCCCTTTCAAAGAAAAGGGAAAAAAGAGAGCGAGAGCGAGAAGAAAAGATCGAGCAAAGAGCAAATTAAGTGTTTGAGAGGTCTGAGCAAAAGAGTCTCTATAGAGACTTCATCAGATGGACCCCTAGAAACATCCATCACTGTCTGTCGACGGTTGTCAGGCTCGGCCGCGGAACGTGGGAGGGGAAAAACGAAGACGGACAGCCTGGAGCGCAGGCTAGGTGAAAATACGCTCGCGCGCACCCGAAAAGTAAGTGAAAGTCCTTCAATCTATAAAACGACGCAATGTGCGAAATGGTCCCGGGGACCTTTCGCTATCCCAGTGTGAACTCAAGCCAAATATATATCGGCCTTGATATAGTGATCGCTTTGCTGAACCTCTACCTCATCAATCAAACCAAAAGGCTCTTTTGCAATCCTGACAGCAAGCTAAACATGACGTGATCGCTCTCCGATCGGCCCCTCTGACCCAGCGTAGGGGTGGGGGTCGGCATTAAGGCCTTTGCAGCCAGGGCCAACGACCCGGCGCTTCACGCGCAGTAATCACGCCTCGTTAATTTTTCGGCTGTTCGCCCACAGAATAATGTGCGCACGGAGATGGACGGCAGAAGGGAAAAACCTGTTGCTAATAAACCCGCATGCTATCAAGATGAGCTCAGAGGCTCTGCTTCTTGAACAGGACACGGAATTAAATTACAAGGTTCCACATCGATATCCCTTGTTATCTCAAACGCAGGAAGACCAAGGAAGGTCCAGATTGAACTGAGGGATTAGCCCGTTGTTGTTGTTGTTGTTGTTGTTTTTAATCATCCAAATTTGTAACACTTATTTACTTTTTTGACGAGCCAGCGACGGCAATTGGAAATCATATAAAGCAGCAGGAATCGCTCAGCTTGAAAGGCTTAAGTCTGGGACACAAAACATCCGGCGTGTTTTTTTGGTCGGGGAAAGTTTAGAGAGCCGCGTAGTGTCGGCCAAAACCATCCTTTAATGCGCCAACATTCTTTAAATAACTTCGGGAGTGAGATTTACGAGCGCCGATAATGGGAACGTGGAGTCGCATCATATTTTACGATTATTCTTTTCATCCTGGTGAATTATCACGTCCGTTTAATCTCCGTTGCACCCTGTTGTTTTTTTTTCCCCACTCCTCCTTTCTATCTTTTGTCTTTATTACTAATATGCATACGAATAACCAGGACTATGGCTCAAATGACCCCCCCCCACACACACACACACACACACACCCCTGGCACATTTTCCAGCCACACCCCCCTTTCACTTTTCCTTATTTATTCCATCGAACACTTTTTTTCTTATCCGTAACCCCCCCACCAACTCTCCTTCCTCTTTTCAAGCTCTCAGATCCGCTCACGCTGAGCAGCGAAATGGCAAGAGGGAGAGAGAGAGGCGCACATGAATCAAGCCTGACAGAGCAGCAGGGAGGACGGCAGATGTCGCAGACAGAGAGCACTTTTCAATCAGCCTGTCCTTCCGACACACAGCCAAGGTGAACCACTTCACTGCTAGCTACCCCCGGTCCAATCCCCCCCCCCCCCCCCCACACACACACACTTTAATCCTTCTCATTAAACAGAGGAAGTTGTCCTACTTGTATGGGAGATGTGTAAAAAGAAAAGGAGGGCATGAGCGAAGAGGAAGGCGAGACAGAATGTGGCCTGTTCACTCCATCGAAAAACACATGACTTGAAAACAGAAGCGCAATTATTCTGCGGATTTCCCCTCGTCGCCTGTGTTGTGTGCATGAGCGAGCGTATGTGTGCACTAACAAATCTGATTTGGGGCCGGTTACGAAAAAGACATAGCTACGGCGAGTGCCTTTGCCAAACACCCGCCGCCTAATAATCTGCTTTCGCCCCCGCGGCACAATCGAATTTAGCCGACCGACACTTCGACTTCGTGCTGCGCGCTCGCTGTTACAGGAACGAACCACCGTCTTTGGGAGGCTGCATTCAACCTGTTTTAGTCTCCTTAAACAAGGCTGCTCTTGTCGTCCCGCCAGCTGCTCCTGGAACAATCCTTCCTGCGTTTGATCCCGGCAGTTTCTCTGATACTCTACACAGCTTACGCTTGTTAACCCGAGCTATAAGTATCAGAATCAATTGCTGTCAGCCAAAGTCCTCCTCCACAGGGCCCGAGGTCAGAGCATTCCCTGTTTTGTTTAAAAAAAAAAAAAAAAAAAAAAAAAAAAGCCCAGTCAGTGCAGGATGAAAGAGACATTCCTGTCTTCTTTATTTCTACCATATTTCTACCACCGTGACGACCACTGACGAACGAGCACGCTATCCAGATTGAGTTGAAAAAAAGCGAGTTCTGGCAACATGGCAGGGGTCTTAGAGCGCTTAATGATTTAACAGGTATGCAAATTATACACTACAGCTAAAAATAATACTGATATTATCATATTGCTCAGGTGTATGTCTGGAAATACACATGATTGCAATGAATTTCTTCCTGCTTTGGGGCGAGGCAGAGGTTACGTTCGAATGGGGCAATGATAAGACTCTCAGTTCTATCATGTCCTAGACATTTTCTCGCAGGGCTTTAAGAATTGTTACAACAAAGCCTGAGAGAGCTTCATTTGCCACACATGCCAACAAAAACTTGATACGCTTCCTCTCCCAACAGATTCCCATCCACAGCGGGAGGTCTGTAGCCTACAGCAACCTGTGGCCCATGTTTCATTCAAATGCATCTCCCTATATTATCTGGGGCTCTGTAAATCAAAGCCATGTTGTATCCCCGGCCTCCTCTCCGTCAGCCAAGTGGCAGGATGCGTGTTGTGTGCGAGCCGAGCGGAGGGCGTTTGCTTTGCCAGCGGGGTGTGTGCTGCTCCGTGGGCTGAACCAGCGGGACGACGTAGAAGCCAAGGCTCCGCTGCAAAAAGGAGACACTGCGCTTCGGAGCGTTAGGTGTCTACCGAGCAACAGGGGGGCTCAGGGACTTCAGAAACACTAAAAGGCCAGGAGACATTTAATGACTTCTCCTACAATGGGCTGTTCAAGAGCACGCATTCCCTGAATATTCCCTAAACGCATCCCCCCCAGACCCAGCACCCACACAAACAAACTGCCGCTTGAAAAAATCCAGACACGCTCTGCTACTTTTGTTCCTGATTCGTTGCCGTCCTTTCATTCATCTCTCGGTTATTGTGTCTCAATTTCTTTAAAAAAAAACAGAAAAAAAGAGAAAAAAAGCAGGTGCCTGAATGTGCGGATGGAACATTGCAGCTGGTCATCGAATCTGCACGCATCAGTGATTCATGGCGTGTCACATGCATGAACCTGGAGAATGCTGCTTTTTGACACGACATGCGCAAAAACAAGCTACAACCGTGCGGCGTGCCAAGAGCCGAGCCTCAGAGACACTCGACCAGCTTTAATAGACCTGCTGTGCGTGCCAAGAGCTATTTCTCAGCCTGATACTGAAGGTCCTAGTCTGACAGAACCAGCAAAGCTGTCTCGCGTCTCCCGTGGGCGTTCAAGTGAACGCTTTGCATTCAAACTATGTCCTTCTGAAGTGTGTGTGTGTGGGGGGGGACACGCAAAAGACTGTTGCCGTAGAATTGGCTTAAAAATCGGCAGGTCTGAACACATGCGTAAACCTCCCAGAGGAGACCGGAGAGGAAACCTGCTCACTCAGGAAGGCGTGTGGGAGGCAGCGCCACCGCTGTGAAAAGAATACAGTTCAAATATTTGTCTTTATGGGTCAGCTTTCTCCTCAAACTTCATGGGCGTGGAGCTTCTTAGAAACGACGAGAAACGCAAACATGAAAAAAAAAAAGAGAGCTATCCGTCCTCGAGAGCCACTTAAGCGCTTATCTTTTTGACGGAGTGCACTCTGAGTTTTCTCTCTTTCCCTCTATCTCTCTATCTCACTTTGTCTTAGGCACATCACACATGACTTTTTATCACTCGCTGTGCAGCTCCTCTTGTTGGCTTCGTTGATGGAGGACGTATCGGGAACACGAAGAACACGTGTGTCCCACATGTTGCTAATTACATCGCCGCAACGGCTCGCTCTATAGCTTCCATCAGATAAGAAATCCATTTTGGACATCAACGGTTTCCGTCATGCGAGCGCCCCTTAATGTGTGTTCGGCTGAAAGCAGAAGTAAGAAAACAATCCCTAATCTTCAGACACCAGACCCACCAAGCAGATGCCCATCTCTAGTTGAAATTGCATTAGTGGGAGAAAAATATAGAGGAGAATATATATATGTCTTTATCTGTGGCGCTCCTAAGTGGGGAAAGGCACTAATTCACAAATCCCGTTCTACTTAAAAGGTGATATCGCCGACACGGAAACCGAAACCCGATGAAACTTTGGCCTTTCGTTTTGCAAATTGACTTGTAAGACCGCAGATGTCTTTCAGAAATGGTCAAAGGTGCATTAGGATATTCAAACTTACTTTAAAAAAAAGAGCAAGCTGTTCTACATTTCACGGACCTTGTTCCAACGTTATTCTTTAATGCTACGGTTTACGCACCACGACTAATCAAATGAGTAGGAATACACTCTGTACAGCCGTAGCGATAATATCCACTCGCAAAAAAAAGAGAAAAAAAGGAGTAACAAACAAATAATGTACAATAGCGTTAGGCAAGGGTGTATACAAGTAGCAAATTTGATCAAGCATAAATAACAGTAATGGCTTATTGTAGGCTACATGGAATTGCCCAAGGCTGCTGTATAAAATCTTTTCCAAACTGAGAACAGAATGTAATTTTTATCCCTCCCCCCCTTTTTTTGCCTCTGGCATTGCTTCTTTTACTCAGCATATTTAAACAGAGGAAACTCATTCCTGAATAATTTCATTAGGAAGCTTAGGAGTGCATTGTCTCCTGACCATGTGTCCTTTTTCACTCCAATCTATACAAGAATCTCACATTTAAACGACCGTGTGTGTGTGTGTGTGTGTGTGTAAGGAAACGTGACCCCAGAGAAGAAACGATCCCCTTGTGTGCGGACAATCCTGGGTCATCAGAAGCTGTAAATCTCTGTAGGTTCAGGGCTGTAAAAAGGTAAAGATCCTGATAAAGGGTGCCATTAATACAAGGCTAAACGCGGACACAAAAGGCTTCGAGCCGAAGACTATCTGGGTGAAGAGGACGGCTGCAACAGACACAAGCACATGGTGACTGTCCTTAAACGCCAGTATCCAGAAAAGGAGGAGGGGGGGGCTCAAACAAAGGAAGTCACAGAAGAAGACAGCAAGAGAAAAGAGAGATTTACAGAGTGACAGAGCGGCACGCCTCAGAGGACTACAGTGTAACTCTCACGTTACTGATAGCGCCCGGGTCTCTTTAGTCGCACGAGCACTTCATCAAGATGCAATTGCAGCAACAACAAAAAACAAAAAAAAAACTACAAAACAACAAAATAAAACAAAACAACGAAAGGTTTGATAAAGCAGTGTTTTCTTCCTTTATTTGTCTTGGCTAAATTGCTCGGCGAAAAAACAAACAGCATTTCATAGCTGCAAATATTCATTGAACTTGTATAAGAGCAGAGTAAAAGCACTTATCCGAGACTTCATCACAGATCGACAGCATTAAATCCATCCAAAACTAATATGCACCACTCATCTGCTGAACACACAGCAGCCAAAATCAATAAGCCAGGAAACACTTTAGTGCATAGAGGAGCCCCGGGGCCGTGAAGAAAATCAGTCGCTAGGTGGCGCCCTAGGTTCAAGGGAACACCACATCAGCCACACTTTCACCGCCACAACACACACACACACACACCCACACACACACACAAACATATACATTATCACATATATCACACAATATCACATATATATATATCATATATATATATATATATATATATATAGAATATCATATATATCACATATATATATATATATCATATATATATATATCTATATAATCATAAGAACCACAAAATGGAAGACACGATGGGGATAGAGGTCGACACCAGAACACGTAAATATATAAGCGAGATATATCGCAAGATACATATCACATATATACACACACACGCACACATCATATTATATATATATACTATTATTTGCACTAAAGCGATTATATACACGGGAGCGTACGATCGGTCAAGCACACACACACACACACACACGCGCAGACACAACGGTCACTAACTTGCACTCGCGGTCCTCCAGGTCGAAGTGCGGGTTGAAGTTGATGAGGATGCGCTGGTGCGGTGCTGGGGCCGAGATCACCCACACACACCTCTGCGACGGCAGGTATGAGGTCGGGTATCCCGGGGAGGTCAGGTAGTTGGCACTGGTGATCCGGATGTTTCCCCCACATTGGTCTAGAACTGAGACACAACGGTACAGAGTCGACACAATACCCAACACCGAAATCCGACAAATCAGTTGATTGAGGGGAGATTTGTTTCAGAAGAAACAAATAAATATGTGCAAATATAAAATAACATGTTTTTTTTCGTACAATAACAGGGTCTTGATCGTAAAAAAAAAAACCTTTATAGTGTTTTACTCCATTTTATTTCTTGCTTGTTGTCAAGGGGTTTTCTTTTTTAACTTTTTGAGCGAACAAAACACGTCAAGGCCACACGTGATTATTTAAGGAAAAACACAAATCACATGATATTTTTCAAGAAAAAAAAAGACACTTACCGAACTTAACATATCATACAATGTCAATATGGAATATATGCTTTACTATTCTTATTATTGGCTTGAATAACTACCTGGACACATTTATATTGTATTTTTTGTTCACTTTGACTTTTTCCCACTTGGGGATAAAATGAACTTAAACAACAACTTTTAGCAACCTGAAAATGAACCCCTTGTTCAGAAATAACCGAAGAATCCCTCGGAACAAGCGGGATTTGTTGTTTGTTTTCTCGTTTCTGTGTAAATAAGCTAGTCTATTTTTTTTCACAACAAAACACAAAGTCCGTTTTAGACTCACCGACGCTGTGTGTAAAAATAAATATCGGTTACGCTTTAAGGAATGTTCATTGGACGTGAAAGGAAGGTGATGAGATGGAGTGGTGTTATAAGATCGAGAACAGTTTTGAGCTGAGGTGTTATGAAGCTGCTTTAGGGGACAGTGTCTATTGCAAAATGACACGAATTAAAGTGACTGTTTATATCTAATACGAACCTAAGCAAGGTGTTTAAAACATATCACGGGGTTTCTTTTTTATCAGGCTGGTAAAAATAAAAAAAAATGATCACGGTTTAAAAACGCGCTGATATGTTAAAATTGATCACGATGCTCCAGAATAGCTGATCACGCTGTTCAAAGCTGATCATGGGTTTAAAAGCTGATCACGGTGTTCAGAACACATGCAGGTTTTTTTTTTTTAGCTGATCACGCGCTTCTAAGCTGATCACGGGTGACGGTAAACAAAACTGATCACGGTGATCAAAGCTGTTCGCGCTGATCGAAACTGATCGCGGCGTTGATATTTCACCCCGAGGTTCAAAAGTGTCCTCTGTGTTATAACTGATCGCATTGTTTGTGTCTGATCGTGCACCTAAAACCTCGATGGTTTCTCTTGCGCGCGCGCGATTTAAAAGATGCGCGTGACGGGAGATGATATTTAATGAAAGTTGGGTCGGACAGGTGAGCAGCTCCGATCGCACTCTCTGAACAACACACCATCAGCCCAATATCCCGCAGGTTTCACAGTCTAATCCCTCGAAATCCTCCCCTAAACCAACACTGCGCGTAAATAAACACGAATCATCGGCTGTCACTTACCAGGTTTGATGGCTCTTGCTTTGACAAAGATTCCCGTTAAGAGGATCAGCGCTAATCCAACATGCATCCTCGCGTCCTTGTGGTTGTTTTTGGAAATAAAGAAGAAAAAAAACACTTACAAAAAAAAATGCAAGTAAGAAGAATCCTCTATGGTAAATAAAAAAAATCCGCTCGCTGGAGTGTCGTTGTGATGGAAGGAAACTAAAATGGAATTACAAAATTTTTAAAAATGATAATAATAATACAAAATAAAGGAGAAGCCGGTTGAGAAGCCAGACAGGAGACGCCGGGCGCGTGTGCGTTCAGCTCCGGTTTCCTTCGCTGTGGAGCCGGCGTGCGCCTCTCTCCCTCTCCCGACTCGCCATTTCCTTCAGCAGGGAGACACTGGAGCCTGTTCAACAACAGCACACACGGCGACCACTCAGGTCTCCAATGATGAGCGTAAATCCCCCGTTCACAGATAGAGAGAGAAAAAGAAGAAGAAAAAAAGAAGTGCGTGCGCCCGGACGACGCCTGTGGATGCGGGTTCGAAAAGCGTCCGGACGAAGCGAGAACCTCCGCGCGCTGTTACACCTCAGTCCTTAACTATCTGACCAGAGGCGAGCTAGTGACACACACATCTGGCACACAGCACTGCCATGACAGCGTCTTAAAGCCGACTGATACACACACGCGCGCGCGCACTCGCATACACACTCACACACATACTCACATACACACACACACACACCCCTCCTAAACTGCAGTCGCTTTTCTTCTGCCCTCGCCCTGCTGCTCGGATCTGGGCATTCTCATTGGTTTCATTAGAAATATGCAAAGCCCACCCTTATGGACCCCCCTCCCATCTCTCTCTCTCTCTCTCTCTCTCTCTCTCTCTCTCTCTCTCTCTCTCTCTCTCTCTCTCTCTCTCTCTCGCTTCCTGTGTGTGTGTATGTGTACACCGACTATATAAGACAGTGCCCGGCTTCCTTTCCTATCACCATGGTGTATGGAGAGGGTAAGAAAGAAATTTCACTCCAATCACGACACTGCGAATCCTAAGACGCATTTCAGTCGCACTCCAAATCATCCTTGGATGCATTCTTGGCAAAAATGCCTGTTAAATCCAGGTACATGTTTACTATAATATAATATAATACCCCCCCCCCATCTTCCATGAGCCACAAGTCGTTTGTGTGTGTGTGTGTGTGTGTGTGTGTGTGTGTGTGTTTGTGTCGGGCACGTTTCTGGTGCTCTTATTTGGCATTTACGCACCGAGTCGCTGGTATTTATAGTGTAGCGCAAAAGACCTAGATTCCCCGACTCCTCTTGACGAGGGCTTCTTAAAATACCAACTGTGGAAAAGAAAAAAAGGGACGATGTACGACAATACACACACGTATCCCGTCTTGTTGGATCGGTGTTTATACTGGTGTGAGACAGAAGAATATTAAGAGCTCTAGCAATAATAGAGAAGCGCGTCCATCCACAATCACGGCAAAACCCGTGTTATTTTCCTACTTCGATACCCGGTTTCATCCGACAGCCCATTCATTTGCATTGAAACCAATAACCACTTGCCTTTGCTATCTCCTTAAAAATCCAATATCTGTGCTCCTCCGATCGCAGTAGCCAAATCCCAGGGAAGCGCTCCCATCCTCTCCAAAAAAAAAAGAGAAAAACCCTGTAAACATAACACTCAGCAGATCTCTAGGTCCGACTCGATGTTTATAAGCTTTGTCATGTTCCTGTAACTGACACACACACACACACACACACACACACACACACACACACACACACACACACACACAATGTTTTTGTAGACGCAGCGAGCCAAAAACAGACATAAACGACACGGGATATGTCTGTCTGCTCATAGAGTGCCAAGAGTAACCTCCACCACCTCCATCATCACACGTGACCAAAATCATAATTGCCACAGGTGGCGTAATGTGTTCAATGCAGATCTATTTGTAGGGCACTTTTAACAATGGACACGGTCCAAAAGCAGTTTTCCAGAAATAAATCGTTTCCAAATTAGGAATTTATAAGTTAGTGCGTTTTATTTAAGAAACTAATGGATTGTAGGCTCTTCCTAGAATGTGTATTTTTTTCTTCTATATTTTAAGTAAAAAAAAAACTACCTTCCTGAAATAGATCTAGTTTAAAAGCTTTTCAAATGGGGAAACACTTGTATAGACCTTTAAGTGTTCACTGTTGTGACATCCAAAGCACCCTTAATCGTTTCATATGGATGATAGTATACAGAACGCCCAGATTGTTCTTACTGCACTATGCATCGTTTCCTATGTGAATATTCTGACCTCAGTATTGACCTTTTTCTTAAATCATTTAACCGCTGAGTCCACCGCTGAGAAACGCTTCATTCTCCAGGAGTTATTTATTACTTTTTGGAAGTAAATAATTATAATTTATAATTTATATTTAATTTATAATTCAAATTTAGGGGTTGGCTCATGTCCAGAAATGTACTTTATATAGAACTATAATAATGTAAATTTAGACTTCTTCTTTTTTGTTTTTTTTTAGCTTAAAACTTAATGGTATAACTGAAAAAATGCTGGAATATATTTCCCCTCAATCACAAGTCCTAACCACTTTCATCCTAATTTGTTAGCACCTCAGTGTTTTTGCCTTGTAGGTCAGATTTTTGTTCATTGTTTGCATTGAGTTTGCTGTTGGGTTGCATTAATGACTAATATAAATCTGCCTTACATCCACTACTGGAGCAGAAGATCGCAGGTTCAAACTCCACCACCACCAAGCTACCACTAGTGGGCCCTTGTGCAAGGCCCTTAACTCTCAATTGCTCAGTTGTAAGTCGCTCTGGATAAGGGCGTCTGCCAAATGCCATAAATGTAAATGTATATTTATCTTATAATAAATGTATATATATCTTATAATAAAAGCAACATGAAATATACAGAACACAGTGTCTCGATGCAACACAGACAAACTGTGGAACTGCCATGGCTGGTAGACACATCATAGACAGACAAACCTTTTTTTATCCTCTATCTGCTCCCATTCTGTGGCATGGCGAGACAGGTTAGCACAACAAGTCTCAATACACACTGCACTCCATTTCAAATAGCTCAAGCAGTGGCATTTTAAGACCTGAATGATGTAGGACATCCAAAAGTGTGTAAAATGCGACTTTCTCTGCACTTGTGACCTGTTCTATGTAATGAAAGAAGCAGACCATTTGGTTTAAATTTTTCTTACTGTCGATGAGCTAAAGCTCACAGCTTAGGAGGAAACTAGTTTACACAAAACTGTTTATTCCTGTCTAAATTAATCTGGCATGGGTCAAGGAAGAATGGTTCTGCATGGTGATCTGCAGTTTCCATTTAGTCGAATGTTATTGTTTGCTTTACAGTGTGACTTTTCCTTCATAACCCCTGAATACTGTTGTACACTTTTGAAGCCATCTGGAGGTTCCTGCTTTACATTACCTGTTGTTTGTGTCTATCATAGTGAAGGATTCTTAAAAACAACACAAGCTGAATTTTTTCCCCTTTTCAGACCGACTGTCTAACATAAGCCAGATGTTCCACATTTGTTACATATAACTGTAAATGGATAAAATACACATGCTGTTCTTTAATACACACATTGTTGTTCGTGTTGGAAAATGCAGTGGCAAAAGAGAAATTTAACAATTCATGGTCTGGTATTATTATTATTATTATTATTATTATTATTATTATTATTATTATTATTATTATTATTATTATATGACGATTTTTGTTTTGCTCAGAGGTGTAAGGCTTACGTATGATGGGGTTTGGGACAGGTTGGTGGCGCTGTAACACATGTATTTTTGGATAAAGAAGTGGAATATAGTCCAAAGCTCAAGTAAACACACTTGCGTATGAGATAATAATTATCTAGAAAAACTTAGTCTAGTAGATGAGCTGTACAGAATGTTAAAAAAAACAGAGAGAACCAGAAAATATTGACAGCTGCTGCTGCTCAGACAGGTAGATTGACCTAAATGGCGACTTCCTCGAAACCTTATTAGCATGAAGACGCACAGTGAGGAGCGCCAGGCGCGTTTCCAACAACAAACCCACCTTCCCGGCTGACAGCTGCCACATCGTCACGCAGTAGATCAGACAGACCAGGGGCAGGAGTGTAATTAAAGACTGCTCAATGTTCAGGCACGTATTTGCCAACTGTCTGGCCAATATTTGTCAACGGTCAAACAATGAGTCGTGATTGACAAATCGATTCAGACAGGATCTTTAGTCACAAGCAGTATGAAAATCCCATCAGTCGTGCACGTAATAAACCACTCTCCGCCAACTTGATTAAGTTCTTTGAGGCTCAGAGTAAGCAAAGCAGGAGAGAGAGAGAGAGAGAACAGTGAGCTTTGCAGCGCGCATTCTTTGCACCAAGCAGTGCCCGAGACTCCCCCGACTCCACATTGCAATGCATATCAATGCAAACACCACCTCAACATGCTCGACATACCGATTACCCATGGCTTATTGTGCAGTACTATTGTGTATAAGCGACTATTGTGCAGCGCACAGACATCTAAACCTCCTCCTGCAGAGCTGGGATTGTCCTCAATAGTTTCACTCTAACCTGCATCTATCTCGTGCACCTGATTCAGCTCTCTGAACCACTCTAATTATGTTTTAGATTACAGGTTGGAGGTAAACTGAAGGAAACAGGCTCTCAGGAAAGACGCGGAGAGATGCGTGCTGTACCGTTAAGCAGCAGTTCAGGTCTGGCATCTGCACGAGCACAAGCACGAGCATAAGCACGAGCAATGCATTCGCCTCTAGGGGTCCTTCGAGTAGAGAAAGGGGGATGCTTTAATTCACCATGTGTTTCCTGCTCTGATTTTGTTTTTTATTTGTTGTTGTTGTTGTTGCTCAATTTGATATGTCTACCATGTAACCTTGTTTTCTATATCTTAGAAATTGTTAAAGAAAAACTTCTTCAGAAATTGTATACATTTTGAGAGTAAGAAGAAATTTCTGCATTCAACTTGTTAATATCTTTCTTTAAAAGACAATAATATACATATTTTAAAAGCACCCTAATAAGACATTATAGACCAATATATATATATTTATATATATATATATATATATATATATATATATATATATATATATATATATATATATATATATATATATATATATATATAATATTATATATATAACATATATATGCAAAATGCAACAAAATGCAGTCTAACCCCGCCCCCCGCCCCGTCCAATGTAATTAGCATATAGGATACGGTTGCATTTTTGAAATATCTAATTTGTTCCTTGGTGTGATATTAAAGGCCATAAAGTACAATGTCATTACTATATTGGCTTAATGTTTGCTCTTCATGGCCTAATCCGTCAGGGATTTGGTCTAAATACCTTCCAGGCTACAATGGTGATTTCAATTTAACATGAACCAAAATGAAAAACATTCTTTAAAAAAAAAAAGAAAAAAAGAGGGCAGGATTAAGATCGGTGTTTATGTTTATGTGACCAGATGCTTGTAAGTTTAAATCCCATCATTGCCTGAGGGTAGAGCCTAGAGCAGGGCTGCTTTCCTAACTTCCATGTTCCATTGTACACTTGAATGCATGACTATATTGTTGCAATTTGCCTGTATGCTATGTATGATAACAATACAAGATAAAAAATAAACAACAAATATAATAAATAAATGAATAAATATAAAAACATTAAGAAAGCATCTGAAGGTGAAAGGAATTGTCAGGAAATGAGTAGTTTGCGGTTGATGATTCACAGAGGTGCCTGACCTCCTGGCTCTTCTGTTACTATTTTCCATGTGGTGACGTTTCAGCCCAGGTCGCTGACCTTTGTTTTTCCTTATGAAGGAAATACCGACGCCTTAGTCAGCGGTCAGCGTGCAACGTGCTCTCATCACAACGATTCATCTGGACAATCTAATCTACTTCTATTGTGCGTTCTGTTAAAAGGCCTGTTTTCAGTTGCTTGGCAGATGTTGTTCCTTTTAGAGATTGGAAATGTGTTCAAATGGAGGGTGAAAACCTGACCCTATAAATCACAAGTGATAACAGCGCAATGGAGAATAAAGCTCAGACTTTTACAGAAATGACAATCCAATCTCACTACATACATTGATGTGATTGGGAAGAGCACTTCAATTTAAGAATTGCCATCTCACCCTAGTAATGTAATGTTTCAGGAACAAAGGGACACGTTCGTTTATGACCAATCGCTACGGGTAATTACGCTCATTTTACAAATAGCATGGGAAGTACGTGTGTGTGTGTGTGTGTGTGTGTGTGTGTGTGTGTGTGTGTGTGTGTGTGTGTGTGTGTGTGTGTTAGAGGGAACAAGAGAGAGAGAGAGAGAGAGAGAGAGAGAGGGTCTGGAGTAGGCTTTTCCATCAGTGCATTTAAGTGAAGTGATGTCTCTTGAGAGGAATAGAAGCCTGGAACAATGGGACTGAGTAATTTCACAAGGCCTACAGTAGCCATATCTGAAATGACGGTGATTGCGCAGCAACAATGCAGAGCCCATTTACAGGATTTCTTCCTGCATATCTCAAACGATCTTTAATACATTCATGTGGAATGATTAGCAGGGAACAAAAGCACTCGCTGCCCCTGAAGGCTGCCCTGCAGATTTTGTTAATTTCAAATTGAATGTCACAAAGTTACCGCTGAAAAAGCAAGGCATGTTAATGTTAATACATTTAATACAAACCTTACGGGGGGGGGGGGAAATCATGTTTATTTATTGATTCCTACAAGGTTGTGTCGGTAGATGCAGTCCTGTTGTCTATGGCGACTAAGTAAACATCACATGTTCAACTCCATTAAATGAGAGAGTACTGGTTGCCAGAGCGAATGTCAAGACATCGACTTGTTTTGTGTGTTTTTGCGAAACACTACTGCTAATAAAATTGCAATTCACCTTTAATATAAATGCACATTTTGGTTTAAAGGATACCATGAAAAGCTCATCCATGTGCCTGGCATTTGTAACGGAAAAAAAAAAATAAATAAAACCCGAAGGAAAAATCTAAAGGCTGGCATGTGTGTTCCCATAAACATGAAGGGTAATGGCTCCATTGAAATTCCTTCTCTTAAATCCTGGCGTGATTTAGTAAACTCAGCCCTGCCTCGCGGTTCACCACATTCTTCATTCTGTTTGGCAGAAGATTCAGTTCTTATTATGGTTTCCTGACAACAAACGATGTTTAAGGAAGTACCTTTCCAGTGACAGCAACATTGTGGAGTGTGTGTGTGTGTGTGTGGCTAAAAAGCCGACAAGAAAACGTTCACCTCTTAAACTCTTGGTGAAAAGTGTGTAGTAAAATAAAGCACAAGGGTGTAATCCTTATTACTTATTTCCCTGGCTCCGCCCTCTATTTATAAAGCAGTGAATGATCACATTCCGACTTCCATAATCACTAATTCACTATTTTTATAATAGGTGATACAGTCATAAAACGACAAATAAGTCAGTACTTTCTCAGTCACATAACTTCTGGCTATTTTTTTTGGTCGTTTTTATTTCAGATAGTGTTCAGGAAAATTAAGCATGGCGTGGACAGCATGTTTACAGATACTATAACAGCAAAGTACTAACATTAGATCACAACATTAAACTTTTCAACACAAAAAGCTTAACATAAATAAATATAAATTTTAAAGTCAAAAATTAGTCTCGAAGTTTCTTCCTAAGTTTATCTTTAATTAGCCAGTGGTGACAATGGCATGGGGGAAACTCTGGAAGATAGTAAGAGGAAGAAATTTTGAAGGGAACCTGATTTAAAAGTGAACCCATCCTCATCTGGCTGACATTGCTGCTTTGCCTAGACTGCATATTTTGTATTCTTGCTGTTTATGCTATATTTCTTTTTCTTAAAAAAAAAAAAAAGCTATCTGTAAATAAATATGTAATCATGATGAGGTTCGATGTGGCATATACATTTAGTTAATGAGTCTCTCTGACATACACAGAGAAAAACATATTCTAGTGTTTAGATGTAAAAATGTTGTCTATACCTTCTGTCTGGTGAGGTAAATTACCTCATAAATACTGGACCGTCTTTATTAGACATGAACAGTCTTCAAACATCATACTTTTTTCTGAATTTACTGCCATGCGGTCACATTTAAGTGTAAAAAAAAGTATTTTTCTCAAAAACGTACTTTTTTATTTTATACTATTCATATATTAGATTCATTATTTGAAATGTTATTTTTGTAATGTGAACCCGAGCTTTTCCTGAACATTTCAACTAAACCGGTCATTAGAATCAACTGCTTTTATATTTATAGACTATAAACCTTTATAACGCTATAAAAACTAATCACTTTGATAATGGTGAGTTGTGATTTTCACCACTGCAATAAATTGTTCTTTAATATGCAGGAACTTTGGCTCCCGGATGCCGCTTGGAGAAGCATGGCTACGGAATAATATTAGTTTCTAAATTCAATTAAGAAACGTAATAAATGTCAGGTGAAGAGTTCAGTCACGAAATGAATCGGGAGGACACTGGAAACTCACTTCCTTATTTATACCATACAGGAAGGAAAACAAGAAAGGCTTTCATTCGATTTAATGTTTAGACTGCATTATACACTTCCTTTGTTTTCCCAACGTATTTGCGACATGGAAAGGCCCTGCAATTTCATTTTTATCAGTTGTCATTTTCATTATGCTGTCTGTGATTATTCACTCAAGAACCTTTACGTGTGACCGCCGTGGGCTTGGACGTTATAAGCACACACCTTAGGAAACAACGCGTTATGTGTGAGTGTGTTTTTCTCCTCTCCTCAGGCGAATGATAAAGTCACAGAATTATTTAACAAAAACCATTGTTCTTCTCTTTGGAACTGTAGCAAATCAAAGTGGAAAATCATTTGTGGAAGGAAAGAGCAAGGAAGCAGATGAGGAGAAAGGGAATTAGCTTAGCTTTGTTAGCTTGTTTGGAATATTGCCACTCCTTTTTGACATGTGTGCAAACAGCAGTGCTTTTTTTTCTTTTCTAGGAGCTTCCCTAATTCATACAGATATGCTAGCTAGATATGTGGGTGGAGAGAGAGAGAGAGAGAGAGAGGTGGAGAAATGGAAAGATGAGAACGCGTTCATTAGAAAGAGAAACATTCACCACCATGACATGTGCTGAAGCGGAGCCGGTGCGTATATAAATATGCATAACCTGAGGAGATATGGAGAGCGGCTCTGGAAAGGGAGGCGCAGCTGATGGCTTGTGAATTAATGATGAAGCATGTGTATGTGTGTGTGTGTGTGTTTGTGTGTGTGTGTGTGTGTGTGTGTGTGTGTGTGTGTGTGTGTGTGTGTGAGAGAGGGAAAGACCGAGAGAGAGAGAGTGAGACTGAGAGAGAGAGAGAGAGAAAGAAATAGAGTTCAAAATAAAATTGGTTAAATCCTGAATCCTGACCTTTTTACCTTAAATTAGTCATCACCCTCAATGTCCTTATGGTCCTGAATAACAAGATACTTTATAATTGAAGTGACTTCTATTCCAGTTCAGTCTCTGGAGGTCTAAACTAACACACTATTGTGTTGTGTGTAAGTGTGTGTGGTGTATATATATATATATATATGAAGTAAACACACACACACACACACACACACACACACACACACACACATATATAATAGATATATATATATATATATATAATATATATATATATATATATATATATGTATATATATATACATACATATGTGTGTGTGTGTGTGTGTGTATATTACATCATCATTTCTAGTCTATGTATACTTACATTTTTACACCTCATGATTAAATTTTGATATACTTTTTCATTTTACTTCATTTTTATACTTATTTATATTTTCTGTTCCTTATTCTTTTCTTATTCTGAACACTACTTTTAATGTCCATGGTACATGTTTACATGTAGGACGGTCATATAAAGCATTTTATGTCGTACGCTATATGAACGTGTATATAACAAATAATATTTGATAACAGCAGCTCAAAAAGTGTTGGATGAATTTGATCTAATCTACAGTAACAAGTCTAAAGGACTAGCCTACATTTTCTTAACATGGATTTTTATTAAAATAAATGATTTGTGTGTTAATAAAAGCTACTCGTACTGTTTATTTAATATTTATGGAAATAGTGATAGTAGCTCAGTGGTTAAGGCGTTTTGACAAGGAGATTTCAGTTTCAAATATCACTACCACCAAACTACCACAAGTAGGCCCTTGAGCAAGGCCCTTAACTCTCAATCGCTCTGGATAAGGGCGTCGGACAAATGTCGCCTTCAGTGCCAGCTCTTTAAAAGTCAGGAGAATTTACTATGGAAAAGTCTTCCTGTTTTCTTTCTCTGGAACATGGCAAGCTGTTTTATGGTTTTTTTAACTTGGAGACAGAACAAAATACAAGGAAGGAAATATTCATGTAGTTTCATTTTTAGCTGCTATAAGTAACTGGCAGTAAGTCTTGCCGTCATCATTAACTATAAACGGTTCAAAGTTTAACGAGTCAATCATTAATAAACAAAATTTTGTAACCGCTGGCAAAGTGCACAATTTCAATGTGTGCTGTCAATAATAAATAATTGACTTTGTGATGGTTAAAGTGACTCTGCTTTGCATCGGCCCACATCACGGCCCTGTCGCTGATTCTATTCCCATAAATCATGAGTGTTTCGTTCCGTGAAATAATTGCCAGAAAGACACTTGCAAGGAAATCTTCCTGAACAGTTCAAATGAAAAGCTCCAAAGGCAGCCGGAAATCTAGGAGAAATGTTATATAGGTCAATTGAGATAGCTGCTGAGCCAGAGCAGCGCCTGTTTAATCTGCCACCGTGGATGCCTTTTATGTTTTGTTGTTCACCGAGAAAATTCACTTTCTAAACTCCAGCCTTTGAAAAATTTCCCTAGTGGCCGCATCCAGCTCGTAAGCAAGCCAGAGGACACACGTTTTGAACTGCGAGATGTGAGGAAGAATGATAAAGAAAACCCTGCCGCAGCCATCTCTTGGTATAAAAAAACAAAACAAAAAAAAAATTGGAAGTGAGAATCCAAAGCAATCCTAAAGAAGCTCAAAAACCCGAGCAGGAAACCGGACACCGCATTTGACACCCCATAAACACACCCACACACACACACACACACACACACACACACACACACACACACACACACACCCTCCTTCAAGCTTTGTTTTACTGATAATTACTGTAACAGGTGGCACTGCTCCTTTTCCTTCCCTCAAGCCGTGTGTCTAGAAAGCCAGGTTGGGGTGGGGTTGGAGTTTCGAGTAATCTACCACCTCTGTCATTAATCCAAATAAGAGCGGCGGAAAAAGCAAAACCCCTGTGCGTGTAAAGATGAACAGATACGGAGAGACGGAACTCCTGCAAGACGAGACTCTGACCCTGTCTGAGGGCAAAGCAGAGAGGTCATACATATCAATCTTTTTCCCTATGTGTGTGTGTGTGTGTGTGTGTGTGTGTGTGTGGCAGTGCAGTTGAAGTAGTTTAGCGGTTTAGATTGACATCAGATCTCTTCCTTTAATGTTTAAGCCAGCACTGATACTCGGGTATCATGATTATAGTTTCAGTGTAGGGCCATGTTTTAGGGTTCTAGGGTCATTTACATGTAATCGAGAGGAGGTAGTGTAGTTGCCAGTCTGTGTGTGTGTGTGTGTGTGTGTGTGGGTGTTCCCTATTTGAACATTTATATTTGCTATTTTAGACTACAGATTACATTATTATTATCATTATTATTATTATTATTATTATTATTATTTTAGCTCATCTGCACACTTTGATTTGCATAAAGTGGAAAAAGTATAGCAGAGTTGAGATTTCAATGCAGCAACCTTTTGCGGCAGCAAATAATAGAAAAAGGAAGGGTGAATGTGTGCGGTCCTTGGAGAAATCAAACTGTTCACCAAGACAAATAAAGACAAATACTGAGACACACACACACACACACATAAACACACATATGCACACACAAGCACAGGTTATCAGTGAAGCCAGCTCCCTGGTATGTCCTAAGAGAGCGCTCCTGCCTCACACATGCTGGCATTATCTCTGAGCCCTGAGGTGTTTGTGCTTGTTGTCTCAAAGCTAGTGTGCCGTAATGCCAGAGGAGCTGAGTTCTTACAGCGACACTGTGGTCCTGTTTTAGACTGTCCTTGTGTACCGTTAAGGTGCCATTTGTAGAGCTCAGAGAAACGTCTGGAGAAGACAGGCACCTTGGTAAAGGTTGAATTGTGGTGAAAGAAAAAAAACAATAACCCATGTTTATGACTTTGGCTTTGCTTTTTTACACCTTAATTATAACCTAATTGGATGCCTTACTGATGCTTAGCAGGTTTAAAAGAGGTGTACATGTGCTTCAGACAAAGGCTACGTGGGTGATGGAAACGAGAAGCGGCGAGTCCCGGTCACAGCGCTTCATAGCAGAGAAGCAAAAGCTTTAATTTGAGAGCGAACGTTAATTAGATAACAGCTAGACGATTAAAATGTGGTGTGTGTGTGTGTGTGTGTGTGTGTGAGAGTGAGTGTTGGTTGAAAGGAGAATTGCTCTTTGGTTCTGCAGCTTATGTGAGGACGAGTGAATAGCGGTGTTGCAGAAACATCAGCCAGTAAAGCTCCTCTGATTGACACGATGATGTCGCTGACCCCTGGTGACCCCGTTTGTCTTGTCTGTAGTTCGCTTGTACTATACTACATCTCTGTCTGGTTTATCAGGCAGCTGTGTTGTGTTGTTCACGGTTGAGCCAGTGTGTTCATCATGATCAGTGTCACATTGCATCAGAACAGACTGGTTAAATGTCAGCAAACAAGAAAATCTTATTTGGATGACTCTGTGTACGTCAATCCTGATTCGGGAGAATGTGGACGCCGAGACGCTCTTTATTTGTCTTCTGGTTTGTCATTAGTTCTCAGATCACAAACTGACCCCTTGTGAAAGTGTCCTTTTTATTGATTATGCATCACGCGGTGGCTCTGACAGTGACGCACGACATCATTGATATCATTTGGTACATCGGGAAAATGTGACATAATGCATTACATACACGTGAGTTATAACCGAGGGTGCAAAGATGGATTAATTTGGATGAGTGTGGAGAGGAAATTGAATGTTTTATGCTTTATTCTTTTTTTGGGGCGGTGCCAGCTGGTGAACCTTGGGTCAGATCACGCTGGGCCGAGCACTTGAAACAAGAATATTGTTCAATATCTGTGTGAAAATGACTTGCTGTAATGCAGTTTTCTAAATAGGAACCACATGAATGAATCCTCTATTCATCGGCTCGTGTGAATTCCAGCATTTAAGCTGAAGATTAATGCTTAAGGTGGACCAATTTTTATGGACATTAACTCAGTAAGAATGAGATCTCACAAATAGTATACATAAGGTGTTTATTTCATTTAAATCTCGTTGGTTTTCCTGAAGGCTATTTCAATACTGAAATCTGATTGGGTAGAGAATTTCAGCAGTAACAAAAAATATCCTACATGGTACTATAATGAAAGCTATAAAGTGAAATGATTATTCGTTAATATTATGCATGTTCATTCATTCGTTCATCTTCTACTGCTTTATCTGATCTCCGCTCTGGTCACGGGGAGCCTGTGCCTATCTCAGGTGTCTTGGGGCATCGATGCAGGATACACCCTGTACGGAGTGCCAACCCATCGCAGGGCACACATACACTCTCATTCACACACACACATACATACACTACAGGGACAATTTGTTCTCCAAGGTGCCAATCAACCTACTGTGCATGTTTCTGGACCGGGAAGAAACCGGAGAAACCGGATAAAACCCCCTGAGGCACAGAGAGAACATGCAAACTCCACACACACATGGCAGGAATCAAACCCCGACCCCGGAGGTGTGAGGCGAACCACCGTGCCCCCTATTATATTCAAATATTTAATCGTGATTAATCACATGATTGCCCCGAGTTAACTCAATCACACACTTTCATAAATGTACCATAAATTAAGTTTAACTCAGATGTTTAACAGATGTTATAATTATATACATTTCAATTATTTCATTATTTAATAATTATTTTACTCTGGAGATTATTATTTTAATATTAATTTCTTGTTAATTAATTGATTTCTTTTTAATTTCATTGTTTCTTTTTTAGTGGCTGTTTCAATTGTAAAATATGGTTCGTGGCTCATTTAAGAATTATGTTCTGATTGCTTTCCATAGAAACTAGTGATACGTTTAGTTTATACGGCATTCCCAAATCTGTTTTACTGAATTTTTCTTTTGAGAATGCAATAAAACAATTAAATTAGTGCCGTTAAAGTGAATTTGCGTTAAAACGAGCCGTAGTTAATATGTAAAGGGAGATAAAGTAATATTTACTTCATAGTGTCATATTCAATTATATATTCATATTTATATATAATATTTAATTCAACTGCCATTGTTCTTTTCTTTTTTATTATGAATTTGTATGTTATTTTGTTGTATTCATTATTATGTTTGTTAGTTGTTTATATTTATTATTCAGTAGGGAAGTTTTTTTTATTGTGTTCCACCAATTTGATTTTGCAGCAAGTACCTTTTGTAGAGAGAAGCACCTCGTGAGAAAGGATGTAGAAGAGAGAGAAAAAGAGAGAGAGCTCAATTGTTTTGTGTGAACATCATGGCAAGAATGTACTTTTTGTATTCATCACGTGAACTCATTCCCTCACGGTTTTGTGCATGTTTAATTCTTCTTTTGTTGGTTTAGTTTTGTGTAAACGGTTCAGTTTGTTACACAATAGGTATGTTTCCATTACAAATTTGCGTAAAACTTTCGCGAAATATCGATAAAAAACTGTTGCGAAATGACGGAGTTTCCATTAACCATATCATGCGACTAAACCTAAAAAAAAAAAAACGGCAGGCTTACTTATATCGCAGTCAATCGCACGCATATCATGTGACCTGGAAATGTGGAAAAACTGTTTCCATTACAGTTTTGCGTAGTATTCCTTTTTCGCATCGTCTAAAAAAACACCCCATGCGAACGTAAAAACGTTTTGCGATACATGTGAGTTTTTGCGAATTTGCCGCATTTCCATGAGGCATATTTTCAATTCACTATTTAAATGTGCGTATTTTGAAGGGTCATGGTAAACGCACATTCTGTGTATTTATGTTTGTATATTTGTTTTGGAAGATTTGGAAGTGCAATTAAACCATCGGTGACAACAAACTATGGGGTGGTGTATTACCAGGAGGGAGTGATACATATCTTGGCCTTGGCAAGCAAGGAATATAAGTAGCTGGACATGTACAACATATCTAGGCTATTCTATACAGTATATTGAAGCTTTATGCTATTTTTTTCCTTTTTTTTCCCCCTGGCCACAATAGCTGGGCTTATACCTGAGCTCAAAGTGATCAGGCTTAAAAAAAAAAAAAAAAAAAAAAGACGAGTCGCTCTATCCTCATTTCCAGAAGCTTCTGCAATTTCATGGGTGCTAAACAAAATTGAGGTGCAAAGCGAAATCCCGTCGACTGCACACATACGTTTATCTGCGAAAAACCTGGTCTTCCATGTTGAACATGGTGAGAAGAGCTGTTTCTCCCTCCTTCATTCCATTATTTACTTTTCACACAGCAGCACATATTTTTTTTTCTCTCATTTTTCTCCTGGAAAAGCTCCAGGGTTTGTGAAACTGGAACAGGGAGGCACTCTTACATTTATTTTCTCTCAAAAACCCAAAAGAACATGAAAGAAAGTGCTGGAACATGACACTGCTTGGACAACAAGGTTGTTTGTGTAGAACTAAGAAGGACTATAAAAAAATGACAGAGGACGGATAATTCCAGCTGTAGACTTGGAGTAATTTAGTCTGTTGTAAAAAAAAAAAAGATGCCAATTGTGATGTTATTAAGTTGCCATAGGAGTTAGTTAATTATTCCCATTGCTTCTGGGAAATGGATGTATCCTAATAGTTAAAACTTTCTTTTGTAAATAATTTGATGAAATCCAGATGAGCAAAAATATGCAACATTTATTTTTCAAGCAATTTTTGCCTCTGAGGATTTATTCTCTCTCTCTCTCTCTCTCTCTCTCTCTTTCTTGCTTTCTCTAACCTAAAAAAAATGACATTTGGACTGTTGACATTGCTTGATTTCTATGGTACCGAGACAAAAAAAAAAAAGAAGCCAAATGTCATTTGGATTTGTCCCGTACCAAAAACAATTCCCGAAAACAATTCGCTCAGGGATTTCTTGGCACTGATCAACTGAAAACACGCTGCCAAGCGAGAAGCTGGTGGGACAGTCCAAGCATCGTGTTCATTCGCTGTGACACCTTATCTTCATAACATTTTCGCCTGCCACTGCCTATGCCTGGCCCAGGAGCCATCTGACAGACGCCTTTTGTTACTGTCAGACTTCCAGAGACTAGACCTGTCTTATCTGCCGCATGACAGGACTGAAATAAAACAACTAGATAGGATACAACTAGGATAGCGGAGTTGAATGTATCGAGGAGGAGGACCAAGAGCAAAAGTGTGCTGCGTGGGGTCATATTTAATACGGAAATAAAAAGTTGCAAGGGCAACCACTGAATTTTGGGGTTTTCTGCTCTTCAAGACGCTACTTTTCTTTTCTCTTTCATTTTGCTTATTTCAAAATTTGATAGCATGAGAGGAATGACACGTGGTCTCTCTGTGGTTTAGCCATTGTTTTCTGGATTGGAAGGTCACAAGTTCAAATTCCGTAAACATATACATTATTTGGGAAGCGCCCCTATCTAGAGCGACTTATAACTCAGCAGTTGATGGGTAAGGGTCTTGCAAAAGTGTTCACTAGTGACAGTGCTGGGATTCGATCCTGTGACCTTCAGGTCCACTGTCCTTAACAACTAAGCTACTACCTCCCAAAAACCACCATGCTGTCCCTGCTGGGCCCTTGAGCAAGACCTTTAATCCTAAACTGATTGTTTTTAAAGGACTGTGGATAAGGGTTTTTAACCGAATGCCATAAATGTAACAATAAGAAAAACTTGCTTTGTACCGTAAAGTCATTTAATGATTTCAGTGTTGATGCAGGTTTACCCTTAATTTAATTTGCAAGCAAAAAAATAGATAAACCAAACCAATCTAAAAAAAGCAACAAATCAACAGCAGAACACCAAGTAGCGACAGAAAATAAAGATAATCTGAGCACACTTCAGGAGACCAAAAGAGAGGCACCAACAACCATCAAATACAACTTTGAGACTAAGAGTGCTCTCATGGTGAGACTTCACAATTAAAATCATTACAATTAAAGCAACCAAAGACTTAAACTACATCATATTTCTATGGGCATTAAGACAGGATACACCCTGGATGGAATACCAACCAATCACAGGGCACACACACACACACACACACACACACACTCAGATTCACACACTAGGGACAATTTTCCAAGGTGCCAATCAACCTACCGTGCATGTTTTTGAACCGGGGGGAAACCGGAGAACCCGGAGAAAAACCCCCTGAGGCACGGGGTGAACATGCAAACTCCACAGACACATGACCGAGACGGGAATCGAACCTGGATCCTGGAGTTGTGAGGCGAAGCGACGTGCTATATATATATATATATATATATATATATATATATATATATATATATATATATATATATATATATAATATATATATATATATATATAAAGTAACAGATGTGAGTTATTACAACCAAGTGACAAAGTAATATAAAGGTACATTGGTTGATGGAAATTATTATGATGATGATGATGATGATGATGATGATGATTATTATTATTGTTATTAATAATAACAATAATCTTTGACATATATTTATGATGACTGTATATTTAATATTAGCATATTTAAACACTTTATTATTTCTATACTAACACTATGAAATTGTGTGAAATGTAGACCCTCCAAATAAATCAAATTTTTATTCAATATCAAACAATTATGTTCAATTATGTTTGATGATGCAAATTGTTCTTTGAGGAGATGTTTAATTATCATTTCTGGAACCTAATAATAATTTGCCTTCTTGCCCTTTTCAAACCATGTCATTTGCAGACAGAACGATTCTGACGTGTCAGTATTGCTGAGATATGTATTTCTGGGAAGTGAAGGCGAGTTTAGAGTCTGACTGGATTAGTAAGGCTTGAATAATTGAAGTAATGGATGTCTCGGAGCACAGAAGGTAGCTGGATTTAGCTCTTAAAGGAAACTATATTAAACTGCACAGGTAGAACAGCTTTAATCTACAGTGGGAGCTCGCTGGAACATAGAAGCGTTTGGTGGCTATCTTAACAAACCTTCATGAACCTTTGCCATTTGAATGAAATCCTGTTACATCCCAGATTATTAGTCTTAAATAAATATGGCAAAAAGATATGAAGTATTGAAAAAGTGAACTATACTGGTATGTCTCGGGATGAATTTAATCACATATACATGCCACAATACAAACATTTAAACTAGGTTGGAAACGATTTATTGATTTCACATGTTTCTAGTAAAGATGAACAGATTAAAAATAAATAAATAAAAAGTTTTTTGAAAAGCAAATAGACTTAAAAAGGCAAGCAGTGCGAGAATAACGAGAATTTCTCCTGAAATATATAATGCAATACCAGCCATTCTTGTGTAACAATAATATTGAGATAAAGAAAGCCTATTTCTTCTTCTTTTTCAACCCCTTTAAATGGATGTCAGGTTTTAATTCCTGGAAAATTGTTCTAACTACATTGGCGGCCAAGTTTTGTGTTGAGATAAAATAACTCTAAACCTTCCAATGTACAATCTCACGTTCTTCTTAATTACCTTTCATTCATCCTTCACAGTTTGGACTGATTTCCAAAACCTGAAAATTGGATGTAAAACAAAACTGTGACTGTTTATTGCTATATACACGCATTTGTTAATTGAGTGAGAAACACTCTCGTACCCTTTTGCAATCGGTTTCATCGAACTGACAGGTCTTTTAACAGCTTACAGTGAGTTTACCCTGGGCTGACATATTTGTTTGGTACATGTTAAAAAAATCACCCAGAAGTGTTAGGAACAAGTCTCAGCCCGACTGGCAGATCCCATATGTGGAAAATCTGCTACAGCTGGACATTTAACACACACACTTACCTCCCAGAGCTGCTCTGTATCTCAAAACGACCGCTTTCTTACCGAATGCATTCATCACATTACGCACAATGTTATTGGAATATCTTCTCAGATAAAGCTGGAATGTGTGTGTGTGTGTGTATGATCTCACAAGTGTGAGTGTCTGAGAATGTTCTTGTCTGTCTGCCTGTCGGTCTGCGCCGTAAACAGTTTCGTTCCTGTCGGCTTAATGACTGAGTGTGTGTGTTGTGCTTCTGTAGTCTGAGTGAGTGTGTGTGTGTGTGTGTGTGTGTGTGTGTGTGTAAGCGGATGGGATCTGATCCTAGTCTGAGTCATTTGGTGGGGGGTCTGATAAGGTGGGCTCTGGTGAAAGACACTGATATCCATACAGGGCAAGGATGGAGATATGGGACGTGTTTCTGTTTATTTTTTGAATGGGACTACATTAAAAAGTATAAAACTTTTAGTTTGATATTAGTACACAAATTAGTACACAAATAAAGTCCCAGTTATAATACACAGACAGTACAACGGATTTTATGAAGAACTTTATTGCATTTCAACGCGTTGCTTTTTTATTGGATTCGCCCCCTGTACAGTAAACGCTACATAATAACCCGATATTAATTTAATTACAACAGTAGAATAATCACTTTGGTTCAGCAAACAGATTTTAAATTAAGCTCTTTCTTGTACCGTAATAAAGCTTCTATTCGTGCTGTCTGTTCTGGCAGGATATAGTGCCAAGTCAAATAAATATAATCCTTATTTATCTATCGACTCTAGAAAATTGAGAACTGTGGTATCTGCTCTTCAAATATTGAAACTGGGACAAAGAGGAATGATAAAATAATAGTCAGAGGTAACTAGGGAAGAAATGGACACAATAGCAGATTAGATCAGTCTGGAGAAAGTTAGAGGTTATGCTTATGGTTAAGCTAAAGAATATTAAAACGTGATACGAAATGTTGAAAGTCATGTCGTTTCTTAAGGAAAATCCTTGATGATGGTGCTGCGTTCCCAAAGATAATTTTCTTCTCAGCTAGGGCGGTGGTAGCTCTGTGCTTAAGGCATTAGGCCATGGCTCAGATGGGCATGATTTTAAATCCCAGCACCACTCAGCTATACCACTTGGGTCCCTGAGTAAGGCCCTTAACCATCGACTGCTCAATAGTAAGTTGCTCTGGATAAGGGTGTATGTCGTCAAAAAATGCCTCAAAGAGTTTTATTTCTCTTCTATGAGACCAATTTGCCTATATCTTTCAAAATGGTATAGACCCATAAATATAGTCTCTAAGAATTGTCTTTGTTAAACAAGTAAGTTAACAAAAACCTGCATTTGTAGAAAAATTAAAACACCCATTCTGGCCAGAATCAAGAATGTAAGAACTCAACACTGGTGTCAACAGTATTCCCATTCATTACTGAGGTAGAAGTATAGACACTAGGGTTTAATAGACTTCTGTAGAAGTTGAAGTATCAGCTCAAGCTTTTTACTCAGGTAAAAGTGCAAAAACAACTTAAAGTATAAAAGTAAAATAATGGAATGGAAAAAATGGCATCAAGGACAAAAGTTTATTCAAACGTCTCTCTACTGAACCGCCTATTGTATAATAGTCTTTATTTGTCACGTATACATTACAGCACAGTGAAATTCTTTCTTCACACATCCCAGTTTGTTTGGAAGCTTGGGTCAGAGTGCGGATTCAGCCATGATCTTCCGATCAGTAGCCCAGCGCATTAAACTACTGAGTTACACCCCCTCCCCGTAGCTTAAGTTGTGGAGGACGGACATAAAACACCAGTTTGATAAAAGAACCAGTAGTGGAGAAATAATCAATTTTAAGAAATAATAATATACAAATGAAATAAAAAATAAATGAACTGTTTTGAGACACTGGTCATGTCCTTGCTGCAGTGTCACGTAATTTTTGTCGTGTGCAGGTGCGATGGATCACATACAAACCAACAGGGTGTCGGAATGGTGTATGTTTATACTTCTCATCCAACCACAATCACATTCACTCTATCCGGATGGAGCGATTTATCTGGATATTTTTTTTTAATGATGAAAACGAGCGGAAATTAAATAGGAGAAACGAGGATATATTTAAATTGTAAGGAGTAGAAGTAAAAAGTCGGCCGAAAAATAATTACTCCAGTAAAATATAGAAACCCAAAATTTCTACTTAAGTAAGGTAACAAAGTATTTTTACTTCGTTACTTGACACCTCTGGAGCACAAAACCTCTTAAATAAGCTTAAACAGACAGAGGTCAATGTAACTGATTAGCATTTGGAGTATACTGTTTGTCTACATAGATTCCTATTATGACCCACTCTGTACAAAGAGAATGATGCCGTAAAGAGAGTTACATATTCTATTACATTTTATAAATATATATACACACACACACACACACACACACACACAGATATTTGTGTATATATTTGATATATACGTTTGAAGTTGAAAGACGAGGGACAAAATGTCTTAGTTTAAGTACATATTACTTAAGATTAGTTTTATGAAAGCAAACTGAACTGATGTGAGACACTTGTTATTCTTGGAAAAGACTCAAATATTTCTGTTTTTCTGGTAACACTTACACTATATACTGCTTCTCACATAAATCTGGTTTACATGTAACATAACCATTTGTTAAACAGTGTCAACTTAAAAATAGCAGGATATAAATTCCGCACAAAAAAAAATTCCACAGGAAGTCAGAACCAACATTGCCATTTTCTCAGGCCTAAAGTTGCTCTCTTCATCAAAGAGCTTTTAAAAATTTCGATAAGCCAAATCAGCGCTCTGCACTGCTGGTGCGATAATTATTCCTCTGTCTATCTGCCCGTGACTGAATTATCAGTGCTGACCGATTAGCGTTTGTTTACATTGGTCATTCTCAGTCTTTGCCTTTGTGCCGTGCCTCTTCCCTTATCTGTCTACGCAGTCTCTTAAAGGCCCCAACATGGCTTCTGTGAGCAGGTTGCAGACACGCAGACACTATCAGGGACTCGTAAACATGTTGTGACGTATCCCACACCACACACTCACTAGCCGCTTAATGACTAAGTGAGTACTGGGAAATCCCCTCAGGTCACTAATATAGCGGCCCTGCATGCAGAGCTTCATAGTGGCGGGCGGCGTGAGAAAGTTGCGAAGCTTTATAGCCCTCTGAGGCTGTCTGGCTGGGCAGCCCACACGTAAAGTGTTTATGGAACACGATTGCTGTTGCTAAAGTAAGGTACACTGGTTTTTCTTAGTGGAAACACTGCAGTGTCTGTCATGAAGAGTCACAGAAATAACATTGTATGTATAATGTGTGTATAATATGTGTATTGTATGTATTATATATATTGCCTCATGTGAATGAAGAGGGAGAATACACAATTCTGTTTTTGATTTTAATTTGTATTCCCTAGGCAAAATATGTGGATTCCAATGTTTCTTCTATTGAAGACTAAACGCTATTATTCTGATTATTCTGTTGATAATCATCGCATTTTGCATCTACATGGTTACTTTTATAACCTTATTTGTGACGTAAGTAAATCAGAAAATTTGTTTCCTCAAAACTATATACGGCTATTCGTTTAATTGCATTCTCAACACCTGTTATTGACTATATGATAAGTAAATATCATCATATTCTCTCAACCATGAGAGAAAAAGAGAGTTTCCCTCATGTCCGAGAAAATATCATGGTATTTATTGCTATTTATTTGTGAATAAAAATAAAGGGATTTAAAATCAGAACTGAATTCATAATTGAATTCTTTTGGACTTTCTCGTAAATGTTTATTGCCTTCATAGACAATTATTTGAGTTATTTGATTATTAAAATCATCACAATTAAGAGAACCAAAGACACAAGTTTCACAATTTGAGTTGAATTACTGAAATAATTGAACTTTTCTATGACATTCTAATTTATACAGAGACACCTGTATATAGATATATATATATATATATATATATATATATATATATATATATATATATATATATATATATATCTATATATATATATATATATATATATATATATATATATATGTGTGTGTGTGTGTGTGTGTGTGTGTGTGTGTGTGTGTGTGTGTGTGGTGTGTGTATAAAACTAACTGCGTTCAAGTCCTATAGTCTTGCTTCTTATAAACCCAGCTTGAGCAGGCAGTTGTGAAATCCCTACACTGTGTTCTATGATGTACTATACGGTGGTTTGAGTGCACTGTAAAATATAAGGCATTGATCTGTCTAATGGTAGCTGATATGCAGTTCTTCCTGCATGATTGCTCCATCCTGAGAGTCTGCTCCTAAGTCTTGACCTCCATTTCACAGAACTGGAACCGTCTGAGCAACACTGCTGGCATTGCAAGAACCCCCCACTGGCATTGAGAGTGATGAATCAGTGCCCTCATGCAGTGTGTATGTGTATGTGAGTGTGCATGTGTGTGTGTGAGAGAGAGAGAAAAGTGAGAGAGAGAGAGAGAGAGAGAGAGAGAGAGGGATGGGAGAACGGGCACTCATCACTTCAAGCATTCCCATGAGCTCTTGCAACACAAATGACATGCCGCCAGCAACTTCATGATTGGGTCAATTTGTTTCCCATTGTTTTCGCCGATACAAAAACACACGCGCACACACACAAACACACACACACACATACAATGGTGTCGTAATGCAGTGTGTGCAGCAAGAGCCATCTATCAGTGGTGTGCAGAAGAGAGCTAGAGCTTCTACTGCAGCACCATTATGCTCTAATGATCTGAAGCGAGATGCCAGTTCGTATACGCCACACAGTCATGGGTACTTTTTGTTTATGTGCGGAACAGGCATGGAAATGACACACATACACACACACACCCAAATGATATAGCCAGGGTGCAATGTGAAGTCCATACATTTTCCACTTGGATTCCTAAACCAGTCCTCACTCACATTTCTCTCAGATTGGACATTTTCACATTGTTGTCCTTTTATTTCTCCATATAATTATCTGCCTTATCTTCTTTCTCATCTATATATCTCTCTGCATAAATACTGACATTAATGGAAAAACATGTGCATTTACATTCACTTTCTTGGCATTTGGCGGACACGTTTATACAGAGAAACATACATGTTTTTCACTTATACACCTGAGGAGCTATGGGGTTAAGGGCTTTGCCCCTCAAAAGCCCCTTAGATAAGAGTGGAAGCTTGGATTGGCTGGGATTTGAACCTGTGCCCTTCAGATCCAAAACCCAAAGCTACTAAAGTTACTCCCCCACTTACATATTATCCTGTAGATCTATGTGTCCTGCTGTGATAAAGCATATTTCCTAATTATTCTGATTTCGATAAGATGGTCAGTTTGATTAACAGTTTTCTACATTACCCATAGCACTTGCTGGTATAGTGGGTTACATTCATCATTATCTAAAGAAAGTGATACCCCTTTAACTCCTAAAAATGCCAACTTGTGCATGACGAATGTCAGAGAACATTCACACTATCTCACTTCTACACCCACCCTACTCCCCAGATTTGTCTTCTGTGGACTCTTCAGCTCAAAGGTTGCCATTTTGACGCCACTGGGGAGATTCAGCATGATTTGCACAAGGTGCTTGAAATTAAATAAAAAGAATACTTCCAGGACATATCTTGTGCACATATACAGGGGTTTGACAGTGTGTATAGTGTGTAGCTAACCATGCCCCCATATATATATATATATATATATATATATATATATATATGGCTATATATATATATATATGGGGGCATGGTGGCTTAGTGGTTAGCACGTTCGCCTCACACAGGGTTCGGGCTCGATTCCCGTCTCGTGTGTGTGGAGTTTGCATGTTCTCCCCGTGCCTCAGGGGTTTTTTCTCCGGGTTCTCCGGTTTCACCCAGTTTTTCCAAAAACACATGCACGGTAGGTTGATTGGCACCTTGGAAAATTGTCCCTAGTGCATGATGAATGTCTGTGAATGTGTGAGTGTGTGTGTCCTGCAATGGGTTGGCATTCCATCCAGGGTGCATCCTGCCTTAATGCCCATAGACGCCTGAGATAGGCACAGTCTTCCCGTGACCCGAGGGAAGATCGGATATAGCGTTAGAAGATGAATGAAGGAATAAATATATATAAAACGGAAGGGCAGCATATGAAAATAATCCTCTATGATATCCAAAGCTTTTAATATATAATTATCATTTAATTCACGTGTCTTCACCGCCGCCGTTGCTACATTTACCACTCAATCCTTTTTTGAAATATACAATATACATGATCTCTCATTATTTCTCACTTCTCTTAATTCTCTTCGTTCTCTTCTCCCCTTCTGGACAGTAAAAATGTTAACCACCATTGCCCCAGAGTGCAGTGCTATATATTTAACATCCAGTCACCTCTCAAGGCTAAGCATGCTTGAAATAGGAAGAGAGTTGGAAAGCACGAGAGAGATGAAAAAAAAGAGAGAGGGAGCAAAAAACGACTATCATGAATCTTGTGGAAGCAAAACATTTGCGTGTGTAATGTGATGTACAATTCTGAATGGGACACATCTGCCGAATCCTGCAGGAAATGTCTTGTGGTGAGAAATGCACGCTTGATTACTGTATATAACTCAGCCTCCTTCCTCACATCACTCTTTTGCTCTCTCTCTCTCTCTCTTTCTCTCTTTCTCTCAATCATGCTTCATGCAAACACTGACTTCATTCTTGACTGCCTTTTATTTTATTTCCTCCTTGAAAAATGTTATTATGACTTGTTTTTCCTTTACCACAATGATGTATACATTAAATGCAAATGTTCCCATCCTAACTTCCAGACTCCATTTTTGTCTTTCTCTTCTATTCCATCTTTCTGTCTCTCCATTTCTTTAGCAGTCTGCTTGTGTGTGTGCGTGTTGTGATGAAGATAGTAGTTCTTCGCCCCTGGGGGTCCAGAAGTTTCCGTTGTGGTATTAGTCATGAATTGGCGTTCGCTTCTGGAGATTATTACAATTCTTAATCTCATTCCTCTGCCTTCCATGCAAATGTACTTGTATCTTCTTTTGACGCTTCATTTGATTTCAAATGATTTCCTTCCTGCGCTCGTCACTCTTTTGACAGATTAACACAGGCAGTGAGGATCCGAGATATTTTTAGTTAGGATGTTGGTTTGATTAGCTATAGCTAAAAAAAAAGAGATGAAATGAAATCCATTTTTTGTTGTTCTTCTTATTTTAAAACTCTGAAACCTCTCATAGACGGTTTGTCTTAGTCATGGTTGAACTGTGGGCAATTGAGCGTGTGCACACACACACACACACACACACACACACACACACACACACACATGCATATGGAAAAAAAAAAAAACACACACACACACACACACCTGTCTACACTCAGTGCTGTTTCATATTCTTTTCCGGGCTACATATTGGAGTCATGCTGCGTCAATCCTGAAGAAGCTCGCTTCCCACATCATCCAAAAACACTGAGAGATCGAACCCCAGCAGTTTCCTTTACTAAAAATCAAACGAAAAATGCTTTTTATAACTATTTAGCTGGTAGCTAAAAATGACATACTGCTATGACAAAACTGCATTCGAATTTTTAGTAGTATTCTGCATATTAATAAATTGATCATTTCGTACTTTACACAGAGCAATTGTTATCTTTGCGTAAATTTTTTGTATCGAAAACCACAGAAAAATATGTCGTAAAGAAAATCATGACAATTTAATATCATTTATAATATATTTTCAACACATATATTTTCTCCATATCAGGGCTGTTCAAACTTTTGCAACGAGTGCCAGATTTGGTGAGGTAAAAGTATGCGGGGGTCGACCATTCAGCCTGACATTCTTTGGGTCATTAACATTACCACTAAATACAAATGAACTATTTAATGATTTTTTTTATTGGCATACTTTTCCATTCTTCACACAGAACACAAATAAATCTGAACAAGTTTTTACCAAATTGACATTGCCTTTCATATTTGAAGACCATATAAAATTAAGAAAAAGTATGTCTGAAAAAAAAATTTCAGGAAAATTAAACATATCTAGGTTAATTTGAAACATTATATATTAATCCACCATTACATGCTCACTATAAACTTCTAAATTCAAAATCTGTCAAAAGGAAAATAACACTAACAGTTATCTTCTTCAGTAGTACAAAACATTGACGTCCATATCAAGCCGTTTATCACTCGTTATTTTGTTTTTTAACTGACCAAAAAAATAAATAAAAATATATGTTATTTGTTTTTAAATCGAATAAACGAACTTTTTTTTTTTACATTGTTCCAATTTTAGACTCAAGTCAAAAACACGAAATGAAAAACGGGCTGCCGGGCCGAATTTTATTTGAATATTCAATTGGTCGGGTTTTAGACTCTTTGGTTTGATTGTCAATTGAAAAAAAAGAACAAATGATATTGACTGAGATTTTAGAATTTATTTACTTCAGAAGACTAAACAAATTCACTGCAGTTAAAAAGAAAAGAGCTGCAGCACAAACCCCTGCCTAAGCCAATTTTACATGTTTGTGATACACAACATCTCCATATTCAGCCTGGATGTTGAGGAAAAACTGTTGAAACACAGCACAGGGATTTGGAGCGAATATAATTAATAGCCGTGATATAATATAACATCAGCGGTTTCATAACATGATCATATTTGAGAGTTCAGGAGTAATAATGGATGAATAATGGAGTTTTATAGCTTTGTCTTCCTTCTTCGCTGACTTTGTTATGCGAGAGTGCAGACACAGGCCTACTGCCATTTTCTGATGAAATATAAAATAGCTTTTTTGTATGTGTATATTTTTAGTGCTGGTTGGTTGATTTTATGACTGAGGCTGCGGGCCGGTGGTAATTTGAACACCGGACGCATAGCTGGACTTTGGACATATCTGCTCTATATAGCACTCCCACTGCACTGTCTAAATATACACTAAATAAAAGACTATTTGAGATTCACCCACTGGAAAAATTTGGAGAACATCCCTATTTCCAGCTATCTGTAAAGGACATCATTTTTACAGTTTCCCCGTGATCTTATTTCGTTTTAGGGGTCCTACTGAGACATGGCCCATTTGGTCCATTCTCTCTTTTTATTTTCTCATTTCCACCCCCCCCCCCTTTATATAGAAGTGCTGTGAGTTGAGTGATCAGTGTTCTGCGCTCTCGCGGTCAAGAAAGATGTTGCGGATGTTTGACGATACCCCAAAGTGTCCCGCGCTGCACAGTTGTAAACAGCAATGAGCAAAGAGTCTGCAGCTCCTTGTGGTGATTAGCTTCTGCATTCTCCTCTTCCTCCACTCAGAGCTTCCTGCCTTTCCCCATGGTGTCTGCCCTCTTTAAGCTCTGCCAGAACCATCTCATGAAGAGTTCAGACAAATTATAACCGGAGCGACTCCGCTTGGATTTCCGCAAATTTGGTTTGGGAAAACTTTGTGAATTGAAAGTGAATTCATAAAGCTCTGGGGTATGTACCGTGCGTATCATTAGGATGGAGTTACAGTGCAATCTTGGTGACTTGTAGGAACAGCATGAGCATAGATAGTTAAAAAGGGAATTAATAAACAGGACTAGTTGCATACACATACATTCATCATACATTCATTCATTCATCTTCTACCGCTATATCCGATCTTCCCTTGGGTCACGGGGAGCCTGTGCCTATCGCAGGATTCACCCTGGATGGAATGCCAACCCATCACAGGGCACACACACACTCACACACATTCATACACTAGGGACAATTTTCCAAGGTGCCAATCAGCGCCTATCTCAGGCGTCTATAAGGGCCTTAAGGCAGGATACACCCTGGATGGAATGCTAACCCATCGCAGGGCACACACACATTCACACACACATTCATACACTAGGGACAATTTTCCAAGGTGCCAATCAGCCTACCGTGCATGTTTTTTTTGGACCGGGGGAGGGGGGAAACCGGAGAACCCGGAGAAAAACCCCCTGAGGCACGGGGAGAACATGCAAACTCCACACACACATGGCCGAGACGGGAATCAAACCCGGATCCTGTCGGTATGAGGCGAACGTGCTAACCACTAAGCCACCGTGCCCCCTCATCATACATTCAGTATACATTTTCATTTCTTTAAAATATGCATAAAGTAAGGAATTAAGCTGCTGCTGTTATAAAAACACCAGAGTGTGGTGCAGTTATCACCTTTAATTATAGCATGTCCAAACATGTTTCATTCCATTTTTATACAGCACTTAGTTCTGGTCCGTTAGTTCGATTCGACAAGCTCCGTTCCAAGAGTGTTTACAGTAGATTTAGTCTAAGCACAGTCGGATGGTTCACTGCTTGAATCGCTCCTCTTGTTTAGTATCTGTTACATATAATTCCAACCTCAGCAACAATCCACTGAAGCAGTTCCAACAGTGGAAGTCACAACATCATCATCAGACGATACATTTTCAGGCATATAACCTTAATATAGACTTAATATATGGAAGCTTGTCAAATGAAGCTCAATAGACAAAGCCAATATCACCAGATACACCATCATCATTTAATCATTGATTTACTGAAATCAGTCAGTTTATAAGTGAGCGTTTTTAAGTGAGTGAAAATATTGGTCAATCAATATCACTGTAAAAATCTGCACAGATAACTGCACTGTACATATGCTCATGTTTTTTAAAGACTTTTTTAAAAGACTTCACATCATATTAATTAATAGGAAACCATACACCAGTGGTGGAAAGACACACAATGTCAGGAAATCGGTCGATGGTTAAAAATGGCCTGCAAAAACTATTTTAATCATGGCACCAAATAGGTTACATCTAAACTACTGAGGTGAAAATGTAAGTACAAATATTTGTAAAAACAATGTAATGAGTAAAAAGTAGTGATAGTTGAAAAAATCTTAAATACTTAAGTACAGGTTGTATCACATCCCACCTTTGGAGTGCAGTTCTACTGAATAGAAAGATGACTTTAAGTTCCCTCAGATATAGCTTAAGTACCACATGACAGATTTATGTTACACATATATATTATATATATATATATATATATATATATATATATCTATATATAATATATATATATATATATATATATATATATATATATATATATCTATACTCTATTATATATATACGATCTCTCTATACAGAACTGGGCAAAGATTTTATGTAGGTTTTTATACAGACTTGTGAGAACGTCTCCATCCACAGAAGATCTGTGTTTACTTCTCCAAGTTGGAACAACCTACCAGCCGAGTTCCTTCATAAACACTGTGTGTAAGTGTATCTAGAAGCATTGCTGGAAGAATCGTTTTGAAGGTAAAGTTGTTCACACCAAATATTGATTTGATTTTGATTTCTCTTTCTTTTCATTCACTGCATTTCATTCACTGATGAAAGTAAATAATTAAACACTTCCATTTTTGAAAGCATTCTTTGTTTACATCATTTTTTCACACCTGCCTAAAACTTTTGCACAGTACTGTACACACACACTGCACACACACATTTATAATATATATATATATATATATAATATATATATATATATATATTCATTCATTCATTCATTCATCTTCTACCGCTATATCCGATCTTCTCGGGTCACGGGGAGCCTGTGTCTATCTCAGGCGTCTATGGGCATTAAGGCAGGATACACCCTGGATGGAATGCCAACCCATCGCAGGGCACACACACTCACATTCACACACACACACATTCAATACACTAGGGACAATTTTCCAAGGTGCCAATCAACCTACCATGCATGTTTTTGGACCGGAAGGAAACCAGAGAACCCGGAGAAAAACCTCCTGAGACACGGGGAGAACATGCAAACTCCACACACACATGGCCGAGACGGGAATCGAACCCGGATCCTGGCGGTGTGAGGCGAACGTGCTAACCACTAAGCCACCGTGCCCCTATATATATATATATTACATAATAAGTTTGTATTGTGTATTATTTTCACAAACGAAATATTTACTGAAACATTCAGGGTAATGTATTTCACAGTTAAAGACCTTCAAAAAGTTTTGAGCACTGACTGTAACACACCTAACAAGCTTCTTGTTGCTATGGCAACCTTGGCTATGGCAACACCGAAATGCTGCTCCTTGCATGTGCATAAATTTGGTTCGGATTAACAGGAATGTAAATACAGATCTATTTCAGGTTGCAGGGTTTAAACCTTTCACTCAGAGGCGTAAAATGGAACTAAATCATTTGGCTGCATGTATAATCAATGCATTTATAAAATGTTTTTCGGGGAGGGGGGGGTATGTTTTGGTTTTGTTTCTTTCAAATTTAATTATTCATATGAAATCCAGTGAAATCTCTTGGACTGATTCGGATCTGTCCGAGTATTGCGTGGGATCAGATCGTCTTGGCACAGGCCGTAGTACAAAGTGCTTGGAAAGTTTTTGAGCTGCACTTTGTGTTGTGTCTTTCTTAAACCTGAGCCAGGCAGTCATTTCCCATTTGTACATCTTTTCATCTGAAATTCAATCCCGAGAGCAGAGTGCCTTGATCCTAGACGAGGCATGGAGGCTCACTGGCGTGCCGCGCTTTGTTGTAGGTTTCCTCTGGAGTGCGTAATATTCCATACAATCGAATAACTTAATTTCATATCTCTTTACATCAAGTAGGCTTCCTTGCTGTGGCTAATTAGGCATATCCAGCAGGTATTAATGGAGGCTTTGTTAAGCACTGTCATAATGTGGCTCTCCACGGGCGAAGAGTCTTTCACTTTTGTATCAGAATTATGAGGGACAATTCAGTTCAACAGCCATCTAAGGCTTTTTTTTTGTATTCTCCCATAGTTACAGCACATACACACACATACATACACACACACACACACACACACACACACACACACACACACACACTCTTGCACCTGCCCACACACATATCAAAAATATAAAATGAGATAATTGCATGTAACAGCACAGGATGTGCCTTACAATCGCAGCAAAACGTTGCCATTTTATCTGTTTAGGGTTCATTGTGATCAGGCATGGAAATCGCTGCGCCTGGAGCTCGAAATGCAGGCAGAGAACACAGTGAAAACAAAGAGAATGATAAAGGCTCCTTTTCCCTTTTTTCCCCTGTTTGTTATTCAGACATGGAGGCGAATCAAAGCAGGCTGATTTTCAGAGGAGCAGCACCTTCAGCAAGAATCAGGATTCACAAGGCCGCCCTATGAAGAGAAGTGGATGAGCACTGATGACTCAGTCTGAATGTCACACATACATACAATTTACTAAGTGGTGATCTTTTTTTTTTAACCTCTATGTGTGGTTTTATTATTCCGGCAAGATTTTTTGGCAGGAGGACCCTAGAAACGTGATTAAATGTGATTCCTTCAATCATCACTAGGAACTGGTTCCTCCTGGGCCGAGGAGTGAAGGATATGCTGCAAATAATAGGATTATTCTAGTCCATTGCTTTATAAACACACATTTACATACTAATGCTAGTTTTCCACCATACCGTTTTAGTTCCTGGCCTTTTTCCAGTCTATTCTAGCAAAGAGCCATGAAAATAGGTTTGCCCTAAAAATTAAGCAGACACCTTTATCCAAAGCGACTTAGAACCGCGGGTTAATGGCCTTGCTCAAGGGCCCACTGATGGCAACTTAGGGAGGGGTTAGCTCAGTGCTCTAAGGCGCTGAGCTGCTGAACGGAAGATGTGGGTTCGAGCCGCTATGGACAAGCTGTCGCCCTTGGCTCCTTGAGCAAGACCCTCTGTTCTCCAGGGGTGCCGTATCATGGCTGACCCTGCGCTCTGACCCCAGCTACCAACAACAAGCTGGGATATGCGAAGAAAGAATTTCACTGTGCTGTAATGTATATGTTACAAATAAAGGTTATTCTTCTATTCTTCTTCTTCTACTTGTGACGATGGTCCGGTCCAGAGAGCTCAATTAACCACTGAGCTTAAAAAAACCCACGGAGTCTGTATTGCATTGGAGATGTGAGTCAAGGGAACAAGGGAATACGATTAGAAATGCTCTGTTTTACATCACTGTTTTTGCTACATCAAGCCATATTACATCAAAGTTGCTTTCTCAAGTCTGTGGAAACTTTTGTGCACTCCGTGTAAGCCTCCAGCTCCGCCCTGCAACTTGGTCCCGAAACAGAAAATGAACTATTTTGGTGGAAAAGAGGTCTCATTCACACCTAGAAGCAAGTTATTGCCACCAGTCCACCTAAAGGCATGTTTTGAGGATATGGGTGTAAACTGGCAAGGTCAGAGAACTTCGCATAAACATACTGAGAAAAACTATAAAAAAAATAAAGTTCAGGGAGACTCTGTGCTGCATCAGCTTCAGTATTGCAGTATTGCGTTTCTAACTGTAAGCGCTCATTGAATATGCAATCTGAATATGGTGTAACTACAGCATGCTAATGTAGACTGTAGGCTATTCATCATAAAACCATCTTCTCTGCACTGGGAGAAAAAAGATGTGAAACCTGTAAACGGCCTAAGGTTGTCTCTGAACTCTTGCTTTTTAATATCTGACTGCTAATTTAGTAATGGTGGTGTACTGGGTACCAGTGTCACCTCACAGCCCCAGGATCTCTGGTTCTATTTTGCGCCCCGGTCACTAGCAGTAAGTAAATTGCTTTTTAGGTAAAAATATTGGAAATGGTAGCTAAGTGGTCCTTCTGAAGGTTGTGAGTTCAAATCCCAGCACGACCAAGCCGCTCAGTAAGATGTGTCAACTATGACTCGCTCTGAATAAAGGCATTGAATTTTATAAGTGTATGAATGAATATATGTATATAAATGATAAATGAATATATCTGTACCTGTATCCCATTTTGGGTCTGATCCTATATCCTCTCAAAATGATCTCGGATTTCTGATTCCAAACATATAGATGGTGATGCTGAGAATGAGATGTCAAACAATGTTACTACCGCAAACATCATATTAACGTTTACATCCGATCACTATGGGATTACATTTCGAAGCCGGTGCAATCGGAATGCGATCGGATGCAACCGATCAGCAAGAGCATATCTGGAGCTGGTGTTGCTCACGATGGTATTTTCTTTTTCGCCTCTCTTAGACAGGTGTAAACACAACACGTACACTGTGTTTGCATCAGTCTAACGTTCAGACGAGCCCACAGGATACGTCATCCAATAACCTTGACTAAAAAAAACCCATCTCGAATAATAATATCCAAACTCCAAAAATACTATGGTGACATCCTCCTACACTCCACCTAGCGAGCAGGCTTATTTACATATTGAGCAGGAATACCGAAGTCAATTCATAACGCAGGAAATCGGAGAGGTGTGAGCTAAGATCATTTATTAATGAACGGTAATAACAAGGTTCTCCTCAATGCAAACACTTCACACACAGTGTTAAATGGAGGAGTGTTAAATCACACATTCGATGCCAATATGGACTGAATAGGCAATGAGCAAGCTTGTTTGTATCGCGGCAACTAATTTATACAATTACAAACAACGTCACAATGCTCGGTTTTAATGAATAAAGTCAGTTTCCAAAAAAAGAAAAAAAGAAAAATAGCCGAACAGAAGCGCATTAATTTCTGGCTGTAAACAATGTCACAGTCCTCGATTCATTTATAAAATTACAACACACACACACAACACAGTGTAGGAGTCAAGGATTTGGTCCAGTTGCCACAGCAACGATTGCAGCGCTCCCAATAATTTCTCACGTTTTCAGTGAGTGAGACACCGTAGTGACACGCGGTTCATCCTGAGTCATTCCTGATTGTCGTGAAGCTGTTAAAGGATGATGAATGGATGATGAATGGATGATGATGATCCCTCATGCAGTAAGATGATCTGTAATTGTCTTTGCATGATGAATGGTTCATTCTCTTTCTGCTTACACAGTTCATTTGAGACCACAGTGATGTACCTTTAAACAGTACCACACCCGGTGAATAGAGCGCCTGACAAAATATCAGAATCAGATTTATTGGCCTAGTGTGATTATACACACAAGGAATTTGGTTTCAACTGATGGTGACTCTCAAGTACAGAAAAGTGAAAAACCCACTGAAAGTCAATGTAGATGTATTATTCATTCATTCATTCAATCATCTTCTACCGCTTAATCTGATCTTCCCTCGGGTCACGGGGGAGCCGTGGGGAGCCTGTGCCTATCTCAGGCTTTTATGGGCATTACGGCAAGATACACCCTGGATGGAATGCCAACCCATCACAGGACACACACACACACACACACACACACATTCATACACTAGGGACAATTTTCCCAGGTGCCAATCAACCTACCATGCATGTTTTTGGAACCGGGGGAAACCGGAAAACCCGGAGAAAAACCCCCCGAGTCACGGGGAGAACATGCAAACTCCACACACACATGACCGAGACGGGAATCGAACCCGAACCCGTATTCGAAAACAACTCAGTGTTAACACTCTAGGCATATTTATTACACTGTAGGACCGAGATTTAACAGTCAATGAAAATAGCAACGTTTTAAATACAACACTATATTGACAAAAGTATCGAGACACCTACAAGCCAGCACCGTGTAGCTATGGGTTGTATATGGGTTGAGTGGCCTGCTGTAACGCTCTACGGAACACAATGAATGCACATCAGGTTTCCGATCGCTATGTGATTTTACCGAGACCCTTACGCCTGAATGCGCACGGACCTTCCACAAGCACACTTCAAAATCTAGCGGAACGTCTTCCCAGAGGAATAAGAGGTTATTAAGATAAGAATGCACTTTATTAATCCAGAAGGAACTCAAATTGGGTCTATATATGGAATCTTATGATCAGGAATCCATTAACTATCATCCAAGTAGACTAGTTTTCATCTAATTTTTAATTTAACTTGGCAATTTTGATGTATGTAAGGTCTAAACAATAACAATACACAGTATATGAAGATATCCTCTTTATAGAAGTGATTCAGTTTATTTCTATTGTTCCAGTGAAGGGAGTAGTGCAACTACATTGCAATGTAAAAGTTAACCAGCCATCAGCGATTTGGCAAAAATGCCTTTCCCCAATAAAGTTACATGTCTGTGCAACATGTTGCATTTTAAGGCTAAAATAATCCCTGAATTATTATGCAATATGTAAGGCAAGAGCTTTTATGGTGTGAACTTTAAGGGTTAGGAAACTTTTAGATGTTTCATCCACACTTACTGTTTCATCAAAACAACATGGGAATTATTATTATTTTTATTGCGTAGACTTTTCTTGCATATATCATGTTGGGACAACTTTTAGGACTGTGATGAAGTTTTCTGATAGCTTGTGTGGCATAAAAAATTGACATATGCCTAATCAATTCAGCTTGGAATCGAATAAAAGCTTTCCAGAACGTCTGTGATGCCCTGGCGCCACAGTTTAGGGAAGCTTTCAGCTTTTAGAATAAGCCAGATTTCACCGTATGATAGCTATTGATACGTTTTGAGGCATGTGAAAAGATCAAATGCGGACATACATATGACATTACATAGGCTGATGTTTTTCGTATAAAGTTAAATAATTAATAGTCTTTAATGTGACTTTTTTACTTAATAAAAAAAATACATTGGTAAATATTTATTTATCAGTTCATTAACAGGGAACCAGAATGATGACGTGTCACTTGATGTTTTGAGTTATGGATTACTTTTTAAAGGCACATTTGCTGAGATCTCAAGATCAGACGATTGGGTGTGTCTGTTTAATCTTTTTTAAAATTATTATTAACACTGTACATGTCAATTGGTGGTTATTTGCTGTTGGTGGTTAATTGGTGGAACGCTCTAAAATAATGTTTCCTTTCATTATGTAATAATCACAATGTCCAGTATTTGAAACAAAATTGTATTTTTCACATGAAAAAAATAAATAAAAAGTCTTTCTACATTGGACTGAACGATTGTCCCCACAGATGTTCGAACCTTGAAAGGAAGGTCATTGTGATAAAATACGACTTCATAACTTCACATAAGTGAGACAAAGAGTCCGAGCAGGGAGGTGAGCACTAGATCATCATTGTGTCTTCACAAGGCAAACACTAATCAGTGCGCTGTGTGTATACTGCCCATTTACAAGATTCCTGTCAAGCAATTTAGTACAAGTGTCACTCGCCAGGGCAAAGAATGAAACAAAATTGATTAAACAAACACAGCTATCTATAATTTGTGTTTTTTTTTTCTCTGTTGGCCCTCCCTGTTTCTTTTTAATTAAAATCATCACTATGTTTAATAAGTTCACACAGGGGCACACATCATTTTGGATAAGATAACCATCTGGCAGCCAGATCCTGTCTAACATAACGTCTGCAGGATGTAGGAGTAGAGCTCCTGGAGCATGTGCTTCCAAAATCTCCCCCCCCCCTTTCCTTCACCCCTTTTGAGGAAAGGAATGTAAGGGGAAACTGCTATCCAACACCGTGTTTGGCTCCTTGTGTTGCAGTGCAATAGGGCTGAAAGCCAATATTAAAAGAGCAATAAATCACCACAGATTGTTTCCTGCTGTAAGAAAACTCTTGGCGTTTCCAGCACCTTCTAAGAGCTGCTGCTGGTGAAATCGATCAGGGAGCCCTGTTTCCTCTGCCACATCTTCTCCACCGAGGACACATTTCACGTCGCGGAACATGGAAGATGCCGTGTAAGTCCTCTGACGGATTGGAACTTCCATATGAACTGCATTTATACCACAGCGATGTTGACTTCTCATTCTTATTTAGTCAGTAATTAAGCAGTATAAATGGGGATCTCAGTGGTTAAGGCATTGCTCTATGGACCGGATGATTGCAGGTTCAAATCTGCTAGTGGGCCCTTGAGCAAGGCCCTTAACCCTCAACTCCTCAGTTGTTAGTCATTCTGGATAAGGGCCGAATGCCGTATATGTAATTAAGTGTTCATATCAGACTTACTGTCTATAATTTAAACGATCGACATATTAATAGCTCATAATTAACATGCTTGTGTGATGGTGTTATTGTTTCTATCGCAACAACCAATCATTAAATTACATATTAAAGCTTGACTGATTCTCTGGAGTCAGTACTCGGGTACAGCGAGGATGTTTTCCACCATGAGAAAGTCATCAGGACAGGAAACATTTCTGTTTTTTTTGTGTTTTTTTTACTTCTAAATTTTAAGAGAGCAAAACAAAGAAAAGGTGGTGTGGGAATGTATTTGTCTGTTTATAAGGTTTGGCAAAATGCAGTGGGGTTAGAGTTATAAAACTCCTGTACTGCGGGGAGAAAAGAAAAAGAATCAATATTGCGATTGTAACATGTCCGCTTGATATTGATGATTATTTTCCTGTAACAATTTTGTCTTTTGTAAAAAATATTCACGTTTTATCGATTCAGTCTGCCGTGCTAGAGTGAAAGAAAACGCATGCCAATTGGATCGTGGAAACAAGCTGATCCGAACCCAGCCAAGCCTTTTACAACACAAACACACCTCCTGCTTTAGAAGTGTGAAGCGCTGTATTGGAATTTACATTCAGCTGAACACAGCTCTATCCTGCCAGCGTATCTCGGCTGTATGTGCTACAGAGATGCTATCGCGATCGGAACAAATGCGCTTCCCTCTGTTTTATTTCAGCCAGCTCTTTCATCTGTGGCCAGCCTTATCGGAGCTCCGAGAGGAGAATAGGAAGTGTCGTGACATTTATCTTACCGCGTATGTTTCCTCTTGTTATCTCCGACCGATGAAGAACTGCACTGTAAATGTTTAGAACGGCAGGAAAAAGAAAGAGCATCCATAACAAGCCGAGAACATAGCGGCGAGAACTTTCATTAAAAAAAATAAAATCTAAATAAAGACCAAAGAATTTGGGGATAACATTAAACAGCTGTCCAATGTGTACGGATAAATCAAAGGACAAGCTGTTGTAAATGAAAGATGATATCACTTGTTTGTTTAGACACATAATTGTCCTTCAGACCCAGGGGGAAACCAAACCAATAAACCGACGCCTAAATATTTATTTTGTAATGCCATGTTTTGTTCAGTTTACCACCTTGGACCAGGGATTATAAAAGGTTTGAAAAGTTAACACACAGTTCAAAAGCATGGCCCCGAGACATTCATAAATGCAACTGATTCAATTCCGATTGCAGGAGAATGTTAGTAGCCATCGGTTAGCCTAGCGGACACTAAGCTTTAAATCCTTTCCATAACTTCCAGCCAAGCATGGCTTTTGATGATTCCAAGTGAGACAGAGAGAGAGAGAGAGAGAGAGAGAGAGAGAGAGAGAGAGAGAGAGAGAGAACGAAAGGGAAAGTGAGTGATGGACGAGAGAGAACATCTGTGGGTTGGAACAGAAGGTACTTCTGATTTGTGAGATGTCATGCGTCATCATGAGATGTTTTTTTCATATCGTTTCTGTAACAAACACTGCCACAACTGTAAAAAAAAAAAGAAACATACGGACATTCCGGTCATGTGTTAAGGCCACCCACGCTCCAAGGATAAGTCACCTGATTTAAGTTCCCATGTTTTGGGTAACAGGAAGTGCATAGTTCTCTGTTTTAGTTGGCGAAAGTAGTTTGCTGGATCCCAGTGCCTTTGTAAATGGTCCAGGGACATGTCCTAGTAATGCCACAGGCTCACCGAATGAGAGAAACATGTTACTTTATCCCTCCAAGCATCATCCCTCCTCCGAGTATTTAGCAATCCCAATGAAAATCAACCGAAAGCCAGAATCATAGCCATTAGCAGTGACTTGTGGATGTAAGCTAATGGAATGTAAAACCAAGAAAATACCACATTAAAAAGCTATCTTTCTGTTTGGAGAAAGGATTCGTGTTATCTGGAAAAACAAACAAAGAAACGTCAGTCAACACTTTAATCCATGCTTCAAAATAAACTTCACATCAGGTAAGTGAGATTAGCATGCTAGGTGTAGCGTCTATGCAGTACACAAAGGAAACACTCCAGCAATTAGCATACTCATGCCAGTGTAGCTAAGGTCATGGGCAAGAGGTGGGAAAGAGCCGGGTGACTTGTGCTTGAGGTCCCAAGTGTCGACGAGGGTTTTTTCATTAATTATTTTATTTATTTATTTATTTACTTTTCTCGTTAGTGATTGGCAGCTGCAGCAGAGGCAGCAGATGGTCAGGCAAAGGTCCAGGGTGCAGAGGTGAGGGACCCGGTGCCACTCACTGCCTCTGTGGGCCGTCTGGGCCGTTGGCGGACGGTGGGAGGAGGAGGAGGAGGAGGACACGGGCAGGGCAGATTCACAGCCAAATGCTCACTGACACCCGTCATCAAGGATACCGCTGAGGCATGTGGAAAAAAGGGTCATTAGGCATGCACACCTGCGGCTAGGATATGGGACTGGCCTTTGTGTGTACAGCGGATGTGTATTTACAATACCACAGCATGCATAATGTATTGCATTGTGTAAAATGGCAGATTTTAATCCCAGATTTAATTTCGCCTCGAATTCGGTTGAGTATTTGGTAAAAGCCAGCGTGATCACAGGAGTAACTTAGTGCACACATACACATGTACCCCCCCCCCAAAAAAAAAAACGTAATGCATACAGTATATTATGTACATATTGTATGGATATAATATACTGTATGCATTACGTTTTTTAGGTACTGTATGAACTGTGCATACCATAGGAGGTGAGAAAAAATCTCAGACAGCCTTCCCTCAAGTATAAGTACAGATAGTGTTTTTTGCCAGAGAATCCACACTAGCCATACGTATTTTTTGCCTTTTTTGCTTGTTGTTAAATCAAATTCAAATTGTATTTATCGCATACACATACATACATAGTAGGACATGCAGTGAAATGCTTCTCACGGCCATCCGACAAGCAAAAAAAGAAATGGTGCAGACTTTTATAATAAACAAATGGAAATAATAAAATGAAATAAAAATAATGTGTAAAAGGAATAGGAATGAAGTAAGAGTAAGGACAAGAATTAAAAGTTTAAGGTATAATGGAAAATTATAATTAAGTATAATTAAAAGCATATAAAGATAAGTATAAAAGGATACGTATAATTATAAAAGTATGAAAGGATACGTATAATTAAAAGTATAATGTCAGCTTTGTATTCTAGTTTACAAATGATGTGATGACATGGAAATGTTTGATGGGCTTAAAATGGCACGTAATGGGAGGAAAACAATTGATGTCGCCAAATAGATTAAAACTAAACTAACGAGCCTGGTTTAAAAATGTAACAAACATTTTAAAGTTAAGGTATTTTAGTAATAATTATATTTTGTGCTAAAAAAATCTACTTTAGTACTGTAACAAAGCGTTTTTTTCCGTTTTTTTCCAAACGAGTTATTTACCTAGTAAGTATAGTAGTATAGCACACACTGCATATATATATATATATATATATATATATATATATATATTTGACAAATTCCTCCTACTTACAGGATTACTGGTATGCCCAAGTATGAATCCTGAGCTATAATTATGTAAAATACTGTTTACTGGATTACTGTTTACTCCCAGTGGCTAGTTATTCATGATGCAAAGTAATATAAAATGGGTTTGCTTCTTTATATATATATATATATACTATATATATATATATATATATATATATATATATATATATATATATATATATATATATATATATATCAATATATATCAATTCAAAACGATTACAAACCCAATATTACCACTTATAACAAGACTTACAGTTCAGCGATGCATTCAATTTCCATGTTTGTTATGTGTTATGTGGGATTATGGGTTTGCCTTAGAAGGTAAAATGCAGAAAATCTGAATGGAATCTCCATGAATTTGATTAAAAGAATGCAGAATTGCGGGCACGGTGGCTTAGTCGTCAGCACCTTTGCCTCACACCTCCAGGGTTGCGGGTTCGATTCCCGGACCACTGATCAGTGTGCATTCAATATTTGACACAACGTAACGTATGACGCCATGACAGATGTTACATATACCTGAGTTGTTTCTGAACAACTGTAGAATCATTGTGGCAATAAAATTTCATTACCTGTCATCTCGAGCAATTTTATAAGTGCATAGCATGCATCAGAAATGCTTCCCGAGCGTGCAACAATTACGGTTAAAAGCTGCAGTGGTTTACTAAGTAACAATATAGCTACTCTGTATGAAGGACAGTCTGAGAAGGAGGACACACAGTGCCTTAGGCTTCTCATTTTACTAGATTTTTTCACTTCCCAATGGACAAAACGTGTATGTGCATGCATGTTAAATGTGTGGTTTGTGTGTGTGCGTGCGCGTGTGCCAGGCTCTTTAAATAGTACATCATGATGGAGCAGCTCTATGTAGCTGAGCTTTGTGGCCTTTTTGGCCTCCCCTCATCTTGACGGGGTCCTGAGCACCTGACTGCGAGCTGCGGCTCCAGCACAAAGGAGCGCGATCAATATTTGAGCAGCTGCACTGTTTTGCTCTCTGCATCTCTCACCAAGTCTTGCACTTTTTGTTTGTCCACTCCCTTCGTAGCCTATCTTTCCATCTCAGATGTTTGTTGGTTTAGGAGACGGATTGAGTGTGAGAGAGAGAGAGAGAAAGAGAGAGAGAGAGAGAGAGAGAGAATGAATCAGAAGTAAAGGCAAAGAGAAAGACAGAATGAGAAAGGGAACAGGACAAAGAAGTGATATCTTGCCTGAACCTCTCTTGATACATTATAGATGAAGTACCAGATCCACTCTCTCTCTCTCTCTCTCTCTCTCTCTCTCTCTCTCTCTCTCTCTCTCTCTCTCTCTCTCTCTCACACTCTCTCAAACACACACACACACACACACACACACACACACACACACACACACACTTGAACGCTATTATAGGCAGTATTAATTCAGACCATTTGCTCTGTGTCTTTTCTCTCTCTCTCTTTCTCTCTCTCTCTCTCTCTCTCTCTCTCTCTCTCTCTCTCTCTTCAGACACACATATACTGTCTTTTCATCTTTCGGATTGAGCTTTCCTACAGATCGGCCTCCTACTGATTCGGCTCTGGGTAATTATCTTCCAAAGGGGACAGATAAAAGAGCAGGCGAGAGATTCTTAAGGTTTGTCAGCACCTTGCATGGAGGATCTGTGGTGTGGGTCTGGCACACTGTGAAGCTGCACTGCTAAACATTACCCAATAAAAGAAGCCATTGCTTCTTATTATAGACCCAGCAAGATAGGCGACGTCTCACATCTCCTGGAAAATGAGAAAAATAAGTGATGGATGAAATATTTCAGAGGGAGAGAGAGAGAGAGAGAGAGAGAGAGAGAGAGAGAGAGAGAGAGAGAGAGAGACCCCATTCTGATCACCTTTTGTATTTTTCAGATGTGTTTTTTGGCCTCTGGTACAGGGGTAAATTCTCTTGTGCTTCAAAGAGAAACAACAACAAAAATAAACCCCATAATTTTGCCATTCACATCAGATTGTTCTCTGTGAATCAATGGTTTAAGTGTATACATAATTCTAGAAAAAAAATGCAAAACTGAGGCTGATTTCTTTCAAGCACTGACTGTTGTTTAGACTAGCCCAATAATTATACTGAGTGAAACAACAACAACAACAACAAATAAAACCTTAACACTTAACACAATAACACTTGATAGGCAGTGATAGGGAAGGTGTGTATTTAAGTGTGTTGGGCACTGGAACTGAAAGTTTAAAGTAGATTAATAGAGAGCATGCTATTAGAGCGTGCTAGAATCCGGGTCCGGGTCCGGGTTAGATTCCCATCTCGGCCATGTGTATGTGGAGTTTGCATGTTTTCTCCGGGTTCTCCGGTTTCCTCCCCGGTCCAAAAACATGCACGGTAGGTTGATTGGCACCTTGGAAAATTGTCCCTAGTGTATGAATGTGTGTGTGTGTGTGTGTGTGTCCTCCTGCAATGGGTTGGCATTCCATTCAGGGTGTATCCTTCCTTAATGCCCATAAACATCTGAGATATATATATATATATATATATATATATATATATATATCCCAAAATATATATCCAAAAGTAGATTAATTGAGAGCATGCTATTAGAGCATGCTATAAAAAGAAGGCATTAACGCAAATTCTCTTTACCCCCACACATTTTATTAACACACAATTAATGGAGCAAATATGGGCTGCATTAATTGTGTGTTAATAAAATAACACCCAGCAACGTGCATCCACTCATGCTTCCTAAAAATTACCTGAATTATGCCTACTAGCTACGCATTCACAACAGGTATGAGCTCCTCACTATATTACCGTATATTATATTGTATGTATGTAACCTAACAGTGTTGGGAAGGTTACTTTGGAAATGTAATAGATTACAGATTACAAATGACCATATTCAAAATGTAATGAGTAGTGCAAATGTTTAATCGATTACTTTCATTCGTCCACTAGGTGGCACTTGATGAAAATAACATCCTGAGTCAAAAAATTGTTAGATATCAGAAGCAAAATTGTTGATGTGGGGGGGAGGGGGTTTCTTTGGGATTTGTAGTCTTTAACATTTTCGAAAGTAACTGTAATCTAATTACAGATATTTTTCTCAGTAACTATAAAAAAATTACTGTTACTTTTATTTTGGAATTAAATCATGTGACACCATTATATGTAACTAGATACTCCCCAACACTGTAACCAGAACATATCAGCAGTGTATATGGAAAGCAACCAAATCTGTAAGATAATTCTTAAAGGAGCCATGTACCATATTTTACAATTTAAACAACCACTAAACAAATTAACACTGAAATGAATTCATTAACAAGAAAATAATATTTCCAGATTAAATAAATATTAAGTCATTCAATCATTTTCTTAAAGAAACAGATGTTGAGTGTAATGTATAATTTATATATTTATATATATATATATATATATATATATATATATATATATATATATATATATATATATATATATATATATATATATATATATATAATATATACATATATATCGATATATATGAAAATGTGCCATTAATATTGGATTTATCACGAGTCATCCAGAGCTACGTACAAAATGAATACATCAGCACTGGTGCTCTAGATTACAAACTTACGATAGAAAACGGTTTGGGTCAGTCAGGGGTCCCGATTGTCTTTATATAGTGTTTGTGTGTTGTATGTATATATGAAATCATTTCAAATTAAACATCTTCTCACATCTGGCACTTAAAGCTTTGAGTAGGCAGAAACTTGTCCCTTTGATCATTCTGATCATACTTTGGCCTAACACCAAAGATGGAAATACTGGCACAACAGAAGATGAATCGTGCTTGCGGTCCAACTATCTTGAAAGCCTATCAAGAAAAGCATGTACATGAAAGAGCTCATAAAATGTCCAAGGAATTCACACAATCATATCATTTTACCCACAGATAAGAGTGCTGCTGACAATAGCCGTGGCATAGAAAGAGTTTGAGGAAAGCAGAAGTTAAAGGAGTGTGAACTCTTTATGTTTTTTTTTTCTCTTTGGTCTGCTTGATTAAAGCTAATCATAAGGAGCTCTCAGGCATTTATTTATTTTTTTTTAAAAGGTCCTCCAGAGGTGCTTGCTTTCATCTAATCCTGATAAACAGAGTATGAGGGAACACTGACAGTGTGCGTTTAAGGACATCCTTCACATCCTACAAGCGCAGACGTGTGTGAATATGTGTGCGTGTTATGTGTGTGTGTAAGTGGTTAAGGTATTGGATGTTGGATCAGCAAATATAAACTGAATGATTACATAGTAATATCTTTTAAGTCCATAATGGCAATTTTGGGTAAACCTACCATTCGAATCCAGCCACACATCTTTGTTGAGTTTGATCAAAATTGGAATCTGCTGTTTCAACAAAGCAAAGGATGAAAAGGCTAAAACGTCGAGGCGGATTGAAGGCCCGCTTTCTTTACTGTTGACGGAATGCATCACTAAACGAGTCTCTGTGCAGGTTGTGAACTGACCTTGCTACTAACTTTCTATACTTTCTAACTACTTTTGTCTAACTTTCAATAACACATTCAAAAAAATATGTTGTAAACGAGAGCTCAGTCTGATGTACCACACAAACGAATCACTAACAAATTGGTTAAAGAAAAAAAAAGGTTAGGTGACAATTCAATTTTAAGATGTTGCATCAATATTTTTTCCTGGCTTATTCATGAAAAAGAAATAATATGGGCACAATCCCTCCAGCCCAGTCATTGATTCAAAGATAGTGTAGTAAAATGTACATATACTGTATTGAATCATAAATGTAAATGTAAAGAGTAAAAGTCACTTGTACATTCGATACTACTCTGTAAAAACTAAAAAATACAGTAGGGAAGTACATTTACCCAAATACTGTATCCTGTGTGGCTTTGACTCGTGTGGTTAGGTGTCCCAATACTTTTGTCCATATAGTGCATTTCTACTCTTTTAGGTCATGTATGAGGACGATGTCTCAGCAGTGACGTGTGCAGTAGGAAGGACAGTCCTTTCCTGTTTGCAGTGGTGATAGACAGGTTGACGTACCAGATCAAGCCGGTAGATGTTTGCGGATGATATTGTGATTTATTGAGAAGAGCCTGGAGAGGTTTAGGTACACGCTGGAGAGAAGGGGAATGAAAGTCAGTAGGAGTAAAACAGGGTACATGTGTGTGAATGAGAGAATGAGAGGGAAGGTGGTGGAGTGGTGCGTTTGAAAGGAGAAGAGGTGTTGATGGTGGATGAGTTTAAGTACATGGGGTCAACAGTGCAATGTAAAGCATAGTGTCCTGGGGAAAAAAGTGCAGGCAGGGTGGAGTGGGTGGAGAAGAGTAGCAGGAGTGAGTTGTTATAAAAGGCGATCTGTAAGAGTGAAAGGGAAAGTTTATAGGACTTTGGTGAGACCTGCGATGTTGTATGGTTTAGAAACATTTTCATTAGGTGTGACGAGGATGGACAGGATTAGAAATGAGCTTCTTATAGGGACATGTAGGATGTTTTAGAGACAGAGGAGGGACATGGGGTACATAGGGAGAAGAATGCTGAGAATGCAGATGATCCGCTAAGTGTATTTATTCCCTTTTAACATAGATTGTGTCATCAGTATGTTCTAATCAATCATTGCCCTGCCACCCTAATACATATTTCTTTGGGAAATATTCCAATAGCATTTTGCAGTTGTAACCAAATCATATTGTAAAAGGCTTTTAGTCAAATTTCCGGATATATTTATGGATTACAGGCATGTAATCCACTCCTGGTCTAAAAACATGCACGGTAGGTTGATTGGCACCTTGGAAAATCCTGCCTTAATGCCCCATAGACGCCTGAGATAGGCACAGGCTCCCAGTGACCCGAGGGAAGATTGTATGTATATATATATATATATATATATATATAATATATATATATATATATATATATTTTTTTTTTTTTTTTTTGCACAGAATAAAACATATTTTTGTGTGATATCATTGTGCGTCTTTCTTCCTCTCTATGTTATAAAATAGTGACGGAAAAAAAGCTAATGTGTGCACTAAATGCTTTCTAAGGAATTACTTGCTGCATGATGATCAGATGCAGTCTGATGTCATATGCCTACACTGACATTGTCCCCATGTGTCCTGGCATTGTTTATTCACACACATACACATAATTATACGCTGGATAAATGAGCCACATTTGAGGCTAAATAGTTATTTTTAGATGAGTAGAATAAGCGCCCTTTGATTTGCTCTTCTGATGAAAATGATGTTAATACAACTTGTGTATGTAATTAACGTCCAATTTCTGGGTCAGTATCTTGAGTTCTAGTCTTCAAACACTGCATACAAGTGGAAAATATTGCATTAATAATAATAATAATAATAATAATAATAATAATAATAATAATAATGCATAATACATTTCTTTTTGAACTGCACATCAAACAAACTTCCTAAATTACTAATTCATTTGTCTTCCACATTTATCTTGCTACTGTATATTAATCATTCACACTCACTTTTGCTTTTTGTTCCTGTCGTCCTGTCATTTCCGATGGAGAAATTCTTTGATCAGGGTTTAATTGGTTGAAAAGAAAGAACAGAGGACCGGGTCCCAGGTTGTGAAAGAAGCTAAAACGCAGGAGATGTGTGTGGGGCCCATACCGGATGATTTATCTGCTTGGTCCCTTTAGACATGCTTAATTGGCAGTAAAGAGAAATGGCTAATTAGTGACGGTGGAGTGATTAAGGACACAAGGGCAGCAGCAGCTTTCAACCTGTCAATTAAAGAAAGCCAGGCATCAGCAGTCTCCTGCACAATAGCAGTGCCTGACAGGAGGAATATGCCGTTAGCGGAGAGGAGCGACTCTCGCCCGACATTCGGCATTAGCCGACTGGATGCTGCTTCAGCGTCTGCTCGGAAGTAATAACAGCCCAAACAAAGTGGCTGATTATACGCTGCTATACGCAGACGTGTTCCGCATAAGACGTCATTGTAATAACAGTTATGAGTCGGGAATATTGAAGATGCTTTTGAATGAATAAAGGTTGAGCCCGTGGCTCAAACGCTGTCCAAATGAAATGTTTACAAAACATACAAAAGAGTTCAACTTCCCTTTAAGCCTATAATACCCGGCTGCTGGAGTCTCAGGTTCTGGCAGGTCAGAAGGTGTTCATTAATTTTCAATAGCAGAGGCTCTGACAGCAGTTTTTTTGCTACAAGGCAAATGAAAGGTTTATATTAATGCGCTAACTCGAATACATTATAGATACGGCGAGTAACAGTTTTTATGAATGGTGGGAATCTTCTATGAAGAGACTTTTTATTTAGCATTTTTACAACTCGGCTCTATCAGGATCAGAACAGTGTAATGGTCAATTTGTTATTTAATGGGAATTTCTCAGGAATTTTACCGGCTTCGTTTTGCTGTCTTGGCTTAAACAGGAAGATGGAAGAAAGGCAGGTGAATGAAACAGCTTGTAAACTAGCTATAACAGGAATATATTTGATTTAAAGATGGTCCAGGAGAGTAGAGTAAATAAACCTATAAATGGAAGAAAACTGTAATATATTGTCCTTTAATAGCTAAAGATATTACCCTTGGAATACTGTTATACCATTGCCTGTATGTAACTTTAAGGAGGAAACTGTAACTTCCCACTTCGTCTTACTTCCCAATGATTTTCCATCATGTGATGACTTATTATTTGCACGTCATGTGGCATAAAACATGTAAAATGCAGGTCTAAATCGACGCGCCCTAGGCCATATTGTCTTGTCTGAAGTTTTAGCTACTAACCTATTGTAGGACATTGTTCACATTTTCTATAGTCTGTCTAAATCAAACCTGGGCATTTTACGGCCCGTGGGCCACATCCGGCCTGTTGACGCTTCCTGCCCGGCCCGGCATGCAGTCACTTGTATACATTCATTCATTCATATTCAACCGCTATATCCGATCTTCCCTCAGGTCACGGGAAGCCTGTGCCTATCTCAGGCATCTATGGGCATTAAGGCAGGATACACCATGGATGTAATGGCAACCCATCGCAGGGCACAAACACACACTCACATTCACACACACATTCATACACTAGGGACAATTTTCCAAGGTGCCAATCAACCTACCGTGCATGTTTTTGGGCACGGAGGAAACCGGAGAACCCGGAGAAAAACCCCCTGAGGCACGGGGAGAACATGCAAACTCCACACACACATGGCCGAGACGGGAATCGAACCCGGGCCCTGGCGGTGTGAGGCGAACATACTAACCACTAAGCCACCTTGTTCCTTGTCACTTGTATACACAAAGTATTTTATTTCAGTACGGACGCATGCGCAGGTGTGTGCATATTTACATACAATTAAAATATCAATTCATGCGGAACAACGAAAGTTTGATATCGAACACCGCATTTTAACAGTGCACGGACTGCAAAATTATTTATTTACAGTGTTTATGCGAATAGCCGTGTGCATAGTTTGTGATGCACTGGGTCGCCGTGTTCAAGGCGTACAATTTAAAGCATTTTGCATTGTTAATTGCTTATACTTAATATAAAAATAATGTGTTAAAAATAATCGTAATTATTGTTTTCCCGTTTCTGACTTTGTATTTTTGACTCAGTCTACGATTGTATATATTTTATTGTAAGAGAATACCCTTATTTTTTTGATTATCGGTTGCATAATGAAAATGATATCATTTGCCGCTCTTTACCGGTGGAGAAAATGAATAGTGAACAACATTAAACCTCATCTCAGGTTATTGTTGGTTGGGCCCTCGAACACAGCTCAGGTTTCTCATGTAGCCCTTTGGAAAAAATAATTGCCCACCCATGATCTAAATCTACCTTTGTAGATCTGATTTCCTAATTAGTCCCCTATAATCAGAATTCGGTGTGATTATGAACGTTTTTTTCTAGTCTAGCACTTTCACTCGAGGTTAAAACAGGATCCCTGGCCATGAATAATGACTATTACTAACAGCTACTTTTCACTTCAGACCCAAGCCCGGCTATTGCAGGCCTCGTTCTCCTTTACTTTAACACCTACCTGTTAACTGTAAGCTGAAACAACAAGTCCTCAGGATGTACAACATCCCACATATGTGTCACTATATGAACAGTATGCTCGCTCTACTATGCAAGGTCACATGACTCACTGGTAGGTAGTGTGGCCTATCAGCTGCTCTGGCACACATTCAGGGGCATTCTGTTCCTTCCTGGTTTCCAAGGCAACACGGAGAGAAGAAGAGAAAAAGAGAGAGCGAGAGAGAGAGAGAGAGAGAGAGAGAGCTCAGCAGGATGCTTGCTACATGGCAGGCACTTGTTTACTGGCGCCGAGGGCTTGAATATTCGCTGACGTGCTTCCATAGCGTCACAAGCCTCATTCAAGCCATCCACACATCTGTGGAAATGTAGAACAATAATTACAGTCTCCATGGCAATGCCATTAGAATGAACCGCTCGCCCTCTGCTCGTGTTCTTTCGCTTCTTCTTTTCGTTTTTTTAATTTGCGAAAACATTTATAGTATATAGCGGTGCAGCGGGACATCACATTTAGTCTGTCCTGTATTCCTCCAATGTACCTTATCTGTACTGTCTGTACTAGTATTACTCAGCAATATGAGCTGGTTTTCTTTATGCAAAATATCTGTCTTATAATCTTGCTTGTAAAATGCAACCTTGGGGTAAATGCACATACCGCACACATATTAAGATACTAATGACATTTAGGTAAGGGTCAATATTTATTTCATTTAGTTGATTGATTGACTCGTTTATTTATATATTTTTCACGAAAAACTCAAGAAATAAATTGCATCTGTAACAGGTATATGCTTAGCCAACAATAAAACAAAGTCAAACCTCAACAACAACAACAAAATATGCTTTCCTCAGCATTTATGTCCAGACTCAACCACTCAAATGCAATTACATTATCTCAAAGTTAGAAACCTTGAACAAGGCTGAGCTCCTTCATTAAGCACAAACACATCATGATATACAGCGTATCGCTGAAAAACCCTGTTTCCTGCAGGGACAAATTAGCATATCCATATAACTTATCTCTGGGTTTCTTGATAAAGCCGTATAAAATATGCATCTCCAGACATATTTTATCTTGGTCAGGAAGAATCAAGAACAATGCTCGCACACACACACACACACACACACACACACACACACACACACACACACACACACACACACACACACACACACACACACACCACACATAAACACATAGAACAACCAGAAAACAAAAAAAAAGAAAGTAAAAAATCAAACAACAAAACCCATTCATATCACATTTCAGTGTAGTATCTAAACTGTATTTTTGTAACCGAATGTAACCCAATTTTTTTCCATAACTACATGAAAAACACCTCTCACATTATGTTGATGGCTCCGGGATTGACCCTATATGCACAAAAGTATCGGGACACCTGACTGTTATAGCCATAGAGTATGGGACTTTTCAACAAACTGAGGAAGAATCAAAGTTCTGGCTCTTCCTTTTAGTTATTCCATTAAATCTGGTCTTGCCAAAATCCCTGTTAATTACAATAATAATAATAATCAAAACACTGATCACATGTGGGGCACAGTGGCTTAGTGGTTAGCACGTTCGCCTCACACCGCCAGAGTTCGGGTTTGATTCCCGTCTCGGCCAGATGTGTGTGTGGAGTTTGCATGTTCTCCCCGTGCCTCAGGGGGTTTTTCTCCGGTTTCCTCCCGGTCCAAAAACATGCACGGGAGGTTGATTGGCACCTTGGAAAATTGTCCCTAGTGTATGAATGTGTGTGTGTGTGTGTGTGTGTGCCCTGCGATGGGTTGGCATTCCTTCCAGGGTGTATCCTGCCTTAATGCCCATAGACGCCAGAGATAGGCACAGGCTCCCCGTGACCCGAGAGAAGATCGGATATAGCGGTAGAAGATGAATGAATGAATGAATGAAAACACTGATCACATTGTACAGTGTCTGGAATGTTTTATATAACAATAATTGGTAATAATCCATATTCTTCTCTCTCCCTGCCACCTTTCTTCTCTCCTTCTCTTTCTCTCTGTCAAGTTAAAGAGTTACAAGCTCCTGACGTAAAAGCGACTATTCCTCTGATTGACTAGTTTTCCTATTCCTCTGCACAGGACCGCATGCTTTTTCCCAGCACACCTTGATTCTGGTTGTGGTTCTCCTCAATTGGAGGCCACGTTATACAGCTTGGCATGGTTTCACATCAGAGGATCCATGAGATCACAAAAGCTTTGAGCATGGATTTGGACTGTACTGTAATGTCAGCAGTGTACTACAGTAGCTCAGGACCACAAGTTGCGTTTAATCAACTATAATTGCACACCTTAACAACAACCAACTGTAATGAATGGACATTTGGAGACACACACACACACATATATATATATATATATATGGGTGTCATTTTGAGTCTGATCCGTCTCAAATGTCCCTTCTCACTGCTTTTCTTTGCTCCAGTCAACAGTCATTAGGGACACACTTACAATTATAAGGATCAAACTTAAACTTTTCTTTATCTGCATAAAGCTGCTATGAGGCATTGTTACAATCCATTGTTATAAAGGATATAGAATTGAAAAGTTCTGAACAACAAGTTGTGAGCTTCTAACATTACAGGATAATATACGTTAGGATAATCACTTCCCCGTCATTTGATCACCTTCTGTCAGTATTTTCTGTGACATTTTTAAGCTTCCTTTGAAAAGGCTCCATTTTATTACCCGGACTGTTGACCCAGGGCTTTCACCAGGGATTTTGACCTCAGGGTAATGTCTAAAATCAGGATGTACATGCCCCACTAAAACCCAATGACCTCTGTGCAGCCAATCATAATAATAATCAAAAATCATTATAGTGTGAACAATAATAGCACATAGATATCACAATTGAGTCACTCACTCTGGATTCTCTGCAGTTGTATGCCGGATGTTAACACCATTGGAGTTCTATATTCATAATGTGTCGCCCATCAAATGTTGTATTTACTAATAAAATACATTATCAGTAGAATTTCTTATTTTTTGGGGGGAGAAAGTTAATCTTACTCTCACAGCCACTTTATTTTATTACTAAATACTAGTTTACATCTGGCAATCATGCCCTTTTTGTTTGAAAGTGAGCTCGAAAAGATACATGACCTGTAGCACATCTGAACGCCAGTTACATGCAAACATGCGCTTTAAGTGCTGTTAACAAACAGACCTATTGTGTATGTGTGTTTGTGTGTTGTGAGGTCTGAATTTACCCTTTGCCCCCTCAGTCCTGGTTCAAAAGTTCACTGGAGCTAACAAATCTCCCATCCACAGAATACCACACAAGCGGCAAACAAATAGTCACACATCCGCGCGAACACAGAGACGTTTCTCGACACGTTGTCACAATCTGAAAGAGTTTTATGAGAATGTACACATGGGACAATTAGGATCGTATGCGGCATGTATATTACCTCTCTTCTCATTGCCGTCGTTTTGGATTAGGTTTAAGGTTATTATAGCCCATTTAAACACAGCAAACAATCAAGTGCCGTGTCGTGTTCAGTGTCTATTGTTCTGCTTTCTTGATCTAAACACATTTACACAAAAGAAACAAATGACAGGTTGTACGTTATGTTATGTTGTTTCCTGACAGCTTCATGATCCGATCCGAGAACACAGAGTTTCTACGGCTTTCTCCGAATTCCTCCACAAGAATCCCCATTTGGTGAATCGACTGCACAAAGCTGCCTTGCTTTTGAATGTGTGTATGCAACATGCCTGGAGATATATAGATAATAGATCTGGTATAGACCTAATATGGGCATCTATCATTCCATATTTGTATTTTTGTATTTGTATTTTTAACTATTTGTATTATTTAATTGCCAATCAAATCAGTCAGCAATGTTCCATTAAAAATTTCTATCTAAAATGTTTATATTAATAACGCTTCTACTTTGGGACACGATAATTCAGCTGTATTTGTTCATATCAACTTTTGAAGGTTTGCTTTACTACTTTGTTTCTTGTTTGACTGATTTATTTGTTGAGGATGAGTGCTTCAGTAAGAAATTAAGAACTAATTTGTCTGGTTGTAAAGATATATACATTTATATATCTTCTGTGTTTTTTTGTTTTTTATTCAACAAACAAATCAGCTTAATGATTCCAAATCAGCTTAATGATTCCAAATCAGCTTAATGAAAAAATAAGAACTAAGTATACCAATAGCAATAGTATTATTATTAAGTATAACAATTTCTTATTTAATACAACATTTGTTTACTCATGATTGTCTGCATATCAGTTCAGGGGCCATGAATAAAAAAAAAACATAATATATATATATATAATATATATATATATATATATATATATATATATATATATATATATATATAATATATATATATATATTTCTTTTTTTTTCTTTTTTTTTATTTTTTTGGGTGTAATTTATCTTCTCCAATTTCCTGTGGTTTTCTATTTCTGTATAAAGATAGAAAACTGCCAGCCTTTCTTAAACAAGATGCCATTTTCAGTGTTTACTTCTTGGCTGCTCCTGTGCCTGGACACGGTCGACTGCACATTGTACATATGTGGTAATTAATAATGCCTTCCTGCATCTCAAATGCTCTTATAAATGTAGATTTATTACTTGCTGTATATTGGCTAAGCTTTTTTTTCCAGCAGAAGGGTATCAGAAAAACAGGAATAGAACTCCATTCATTAAAATTGTAGTAAGTGAGTGAGGATGTAAGTAAATACATTTTATTTATGAAGCAGAAAAACAACAAGAATTGGCCAAATGCTGTACATAATTAATAGCGTAGACAATTTTGAAATGTATGTTTGTTTAATAGAGTGGGTTTAAAATTCAGAATAATTCAATATAATTTACAAATATAGTTGCAGGAATTGGGGTTTGGTTTGGAAATGAGGCCTAATTATGGTGGAATCGATCTTAATCAATTTAAGGCGCATTGATATTTATGCTTGACTGCTTTGCAAAATGATATTAACACTTATTTAACAAATTGTCATATTAATGTTAAGACAAGACGCTATGATGGACTGAATTTAATTGGCTTTACAAATGAATTCCTACAATAAAAAATTAATCCATCACCAGGATAATAGAAAGACTGGAAATGAATTTGACCCTAGTTGCAATTCCATTAAATGACACAAAAATCGACAAAATTATATATATATATATATATATATATATATATATATATATATATATATATATATATATATATATATATATATATATATATATATATACAGTGGTGTGAAAAACTATTTGCCCCCTTCCTGACTTTTTATTCTTTTGCATGTTTGTCACACAAAATGTTTCTGATCATCGAACACATTTTAATATTAGTCAAAGATAACACAAGTAAACACAAAATGCACTTTTTAAATGAATGTTTTTATTATTTAGTGAGAAAAAAATCCAAACCCACATAGCCCTGTGTGAAAAAGTGATTGCCCCCCTTGTTAAAAAATAACTTAACTGTGGTTTATCACACCTTTATGTGTGAGTTTTTCTGTAGCCACCCCCAGGCCTGATTACTGCCACACCTGTTTCAATCAAGAAATCACTTAAACAGAAGCTACCTGACACAGAGAAGTAGACCAAAAGCACCTCAAAAGCTAGACATCATGCCAAGATCCAAAGAAATTCAGGAAGAAATGAAAACAAAAGTAATTGAGATCCATCAGTCTGGTAAAGGTTATAAAGCCATTTCTAAAGCTTTGGGACTCCAGCGAACCACAAATGGCAAAAACATGGAACAGTCGTGAACCTTCCCAGGAGTGGCCGGCCGCCCAAAATTACCCCAAGTGCGCAGAGACAACTCATCCGAGAGGTCACAAAAGATCCCAGGGCAACATCCAAAGAACTGCAGGCCTCACTTACCTCAATTAAGGTCAGTGTTCACGACTCCACCATAAGAAAGAGACTGGGCAAAAACGGCCTGCATGGCAGAGTTCCAAGAAGCGCAAACCACTATTAAGCAAAAAGAACATTAAGGCTCGTCTTAATTTTGCTAAAAAACATCTCAATGACTGCCAAGACTTTTGGGAAAATATCTTGTGGACTGACGAGACAAAAGTTAAACTTTTTGGAAGGTGCGTGTCCCGTTACATCTGGCGTAAAAGTAACACAGCATTTCATAAAAAGAACATCATATCAACAGTAAAATATGGTGGTGGTAGTGTGATGGTCTGGGGTTGTTTTGCTGCTTCAGGACCTGGAAGGCTTGCTGTGATAGATGGAAGCATGAATTCTAATGTCTACCAAAAAATCCTGAAGGAGAATGTCCGGCCATCTGTTCGTCAACTCAAGCTAAAGCGATCTTGGGTGCTGCAGCAGGACAATGACCCAAAACACACCAGCAAATCCACCTCTGAATGGCTGAAAAAAAAACAAAATGAAGACTTTGGAGTGGCCTAGTCAAAGTCCTGATCTGAATCCCATTGAGATGCTGTGGCATGACCTTAAGAAGGAGGTTCATGCTAGAAAACCCTCAAATAAAGCTAAATTACAACAATTCTGCAAAGATGAGTGGGCCAAAATTCCTCCAGAGCGCTGTAAAAGACTTGTTGCAAGTTATCGCAAACGTTTGATTGCAGTTATTGCTGCTAAGGGTGGCCCAACCAGTTATTAGGTGCAGGGGCAATTACTTTTTCACACAGGGCTATGTGGGTTTGGATTTTTTTTCTCACTAAATAATAAAAACATTCATTTAAAAACTGCATTTTGTGTTTACTTGAGTTATCTTTGACTAATATTAAAATGTGTTCGATGATCAGAAACATTGTGTGACAAACATGCAAAAGAATAAAAAGTCAGGAAGGGGGCAAATAGTTTTTCACACCACTGTATATATATCGATAGATAGATAGATAGATAGATAGATAGATAGATAGATAGATAGATGTGTATAGAAATATATATATATATACACCTTAACAACCATACTTACCTTACTACCTTACCCATCTACCTCTGTCCGTTTCAGTCATTTACATTTTCTCATGGAATTTCAGAATTTCTTTTTTAGTTTTAACGCCATGACTTTGAATATTACTCGATTACTGTAAAAGCCCTCACCGAATTAAAATGTGCACACACATCCGTATTCTGCCTCATTGCAAAAGCCAATTTCTGCCAAATAGTTAAAACGGAATTATGGGGCAAGTTGTTTTTCATTGACCCTCAGTCGGCAATCATGTTCTTTTTGCTACTGAGCCCATTAAATCCACACATCTACAAAGTCGGAACATATAATCAGTTCGGTGAAAGAGTATATTAAAAAGAGAGAATGTGCAGCAAATGTAATTGCATTGCTTTTTCCGTGAGTGGGAGTAAATGACAGGCTTATCAGGCTTTGACTCTGGAGCATACAATAATCCAGCATCCAATGCATCTCGAGAACATGGTGCGTTTCCTGCTCTTCCTTCTGCTCTGACCTTGAAACGGGAAACATTTTCTGGACGCAACCCCTTTCTTTTCCATCACTCCATAATGGTGCCAATTAATGCGCTACTCTGGTCACTGGGCTATTCATTTGTTTATTTATTTATTTATTTTACAAATAAATGTCGGGAGCTAGAGGGGTTTAGAGTGAAAGAGGGGAGAGTGAAAGAGAGTGAGAGAGTTCCATGAGGTCAGGGTTAATTAGAGGCTCTACGACTCAGAAGGACACAGGAATACACATATCTCTCACTGCACATAGACACACACACACACACGTTTTAGCACGCCTTAAAGATCTTAAGGCAACCCCACAACACAATTTGTATGGCCGTGCTGGACTGCCATTCTGCATCTCTCACCCACAATCCCATTTAGATCACAAAACAGGTTCTCAAACACCTGGGGTAGACATGATATTTCTTAGCAGACAAAGGCCTTCACAAGTTTCCTTTCATGATGGTGTAGTGCTCAAAAAACAAGGCGTCAAGTGAATATATACAAAAGGGTTGTTTTGTAAGTCTGATCACAAAACAAAAGCACTTTCATCAGAGTGAGAGAGAGATGGATGTTCCGCTGTTTTGGCAAGTCCATTCTGTTGTGGTCGAACTTTAGCATAATGAACGTGACCTCAGCGGGGAAAACACTTAAAGCAACATGGCTCCAGGCATTTCTGCCCCCATTTAAATCCAAGTGTCAAAAAGGATGGCAGTGAGCCTCATAATAGCCTCATAATTATTCTTTTTTTTTTCTTTCTTGAGGAAAATGAATTTTGTAGACCTGCAGAGATGTGCCTCAGGTTAGATTGTAAAAGGTAGGTAGGTGTTACTAATAACTGTGTTTCAGTAATCTTGTATTGGGCAAAAATAGTACTATTTGTTTGTGCATCATGCATATATGTATGTATATATGCAAAATCAAATTACATTTCAGTTAAAATTTCATTTCATTCAGTTGACATTTTCAGAAGTAACTGTAATGAATTAATTACATTTATTTTGTAATTAAATTATGTAACTTCGTTAGTATACGTTATATGCCCCTCACACCGCCAGGTTCCGGGTTCGATTCCCGTCTTGGCCATGTGAATTTCCAGAAGAATCCACTCAACCACTGCTACACTGTAATCAGCAGTATGTGGATATATCTCTGTCTCACAGGACTGATGCAGCCAGTCATATCATGTCTGACATTCTCATGTCATTAGGTTCACATAACGGATCGGATTTTTTTTTAACTTCCCAGGTTTGATTCGCGTCCATCGTTGAGTGATGGGTAAACTAATAGGATATGACAGAAGGTCATCGCAGTACACCTGCCTTCACAGTTGCGAAACAAGTCGACGGATAACGGTTCATCCAAGAGCCCAAGTGATACAGCAATAAACAATCAAAGCATGTTTAGAACAGTACAGCTAATTTGATGCTTTCAGCAAAATGGCTGTATCGGTATGCTCGGCAGGTCACTGTGTCACATTTAATGAGTTGTGTGGCATTACGAGTCAGGGATAAGCGGTCGGGCCAGTGTGGGTTATCCGAGCTTTATCTGTGCATGACTGATTATGTGTAATTGCTAAGCTGTATTTAATCTCTGCTTAGTGTTCTGTATGCAAAAGTAACACCACGCACACACACGGCACATAAATATCAGCTAAATGTCACATTCATTAGGCAATGGATAAATCCGTGCATTTCGTGCCCCCAAAGTGATTCAACCGCATAGATACACGTGTGTACACACACAAACACAAACGCGCGCACACACACACACACACACGCACATACACTCGTACACTCTCCAGTTCTATTTCCTAGATGATAATTGTGTGTATTATGTTACAATTGCTTGTGTGAATGTTAGAGTCGTTATTGTTAACACGTGAAATTGTATAACGTCCCATATTTAGCTGCGGTGCTGCATTAATAAATAACATATTAGTGACCTAGATAGGTGGCAGAATTGCACACTTCCCCAGAAATAAGTGCTCCCTATGGACTTTCAGTTTTTATGTTATTATTTTCCTTGTACGTCACATGACACAAGCCTGTTTTCTGAGTGCACCATCCCATTTTAAATACAGACGTGGACAAAATTGTTGGTACCCTTTGGTCAATGAAAGAAAAAGTCACAATGGTCACAGAAATAACTTTAATCTGACAAAAGTAATAATAAATAAAAATTCTATAAATGTTAACCAATGAAAGTCAGACATTGTTTTTCAACCATGCTTCAACAGAATTATGTAAAAAAATAAACTCATGAAACAGGCATGGACAAAAATGATGGTACCCCTAACTTAATATTTTGTTGCGCAACCTTTTGAGGCAATCACTGCAATCAAACGCTTCCTGTAACTGTCAATGAGACATCTGCACCTCTCAGCAGGTATTTTGGCCCACTCCTCATGAGCAAACTGCTCCAGTTGTGTCCGGTTTGAAGGGTGCCTTTTCCAGACTGCATGTTTCAGCTCCTTCCAAAGATGCTCAATAGGATTGAGGTCAGGGCTCATAGACGGCCACTTTAGAATAGTCCAATTTTTTCCTCTTAGCCATTCTTGGGTGTTTTTAGCTGTGTGTTTTGGGTCATTGTCCTGTTGCAAGACCCATGACCTGCGACTGAGACCAAGCTTTCTGACACTGGCTAGTACATTTCTCTCTAGAATTCCTTGATAGTCTTGAGATTTCATTGTACCCTGCACAGATTCAAGACACCCTGTGCCAGACGCAGCAAAGCAGCCCCAGAACATAACAGAGCCTCCTCCATGTTTCACAGTAGGGACAGTGTTCTTTTCTTGATATGCTTCATTTTTTCGTCTGTGAACATACAGCTGATGTGCCTTGGCAAAAACTTCGATTTTTGTCTCATCTGTCCACAGGACATTCTCCCAGAAGCTTTGTGGCTTGTCAACATGTAGTTTGGCATATTCCAGTCTTGCTTTTTTTTTTATGATTCGTTTTCAACAATGGTGTCCTCCTTGGTCGTCTCCCATGTAGTCCACTTTGGCTCAAACAACGACGGATGGTGCGATCTGACACTGATGTTCCTTGAGCATGAAGTTCACCTTGAATCTCTTTAGAAGTCTTTCTAGGCTCTTTTGTTACCATTCGGATTATCCGTCTCTTAGATTTGTCATCAATTTTCCTCCTGCGGCCACGTCCAGGGAGGTTGGCTACAGTCCCATGGATCTTAAACTTCTGAATAATATGTGCAACTGTACTCACAGGAACATCTAGTTGCTTGGAGATGGTCTTATAGCCTTTACCTTTAACATGCTTGTCTATAATTTTCTTTCTGATCTCTTGAGACAGCTCTTTCCTTTGCTTCCTCTGGTCCATGTCGAGTGTGGTACACACCATATCACCAAACAACACAGTGATTACCTGGAGCCATATATATAGGCCCAATGGCTGATTACAAGGTTGTAGACACCTGTGATGCTAATTAGTGGACACACCTTCAATTAACATGTCCCTTTGGTCACATTATTTTCTGTGTTTTCTAGGGGTACCATCATTTTTGTCCATGCCTGTTTCATGAGTTTATTTTTTTACATAATTCTGTTGAAGCATGGTTGAAAAACAATGTCTGACTTTCATTGGTTAACATTTATAGAATTTTTATTTATTATTACTTTTGTCAGATTAAAGTTATTTCTGTGACCATTGTGACTTTTTCTTTCATTGACCAAAGGGTACCAACAATTTTGTCCACGTCTGTATGTTTACATGGTATTAAAACACTTTATACTTTATATTTATAGGATAATACACACATACACACATATTCCAAATCTTTTAATAAAAAACATTGGGAAAAATTCATTTATATATATATATATATATATATATATATATATATATATATATATATATATATATATATATATATATATATATCTTTTAATAAAAAATATAGGGGAAAAAAATATTTTTTTTTTCCTATATGTTTTATTAAAAGATTTGGTAAATAAATGAATGGCTTTCTCCATATAAAACCATTGTTGTTCATAGGCTCTGAGAGGTTCGATATTTTAGATTTGGAGTGATCACAGCGTCATATGTTTAGTTTAGCACAATACAATAAATAAAAAGTCCTATGTTTAGCACGTTCATTAGGCTTAATCCCCTCACTTCTCCTCCTGTTCCCATTTCCAGCTGTGAAGGAGGAGTCACAGGTCACAGGGGTCCAATCATCCAATCATCCTGCCAGTGCATACCCTAGTACTGACTCCCAGCCTTGCTTGTGACCTTTGTCCCCTGAGTGTCTGGTATGTCATAGGGAGCAAAGTGATGGCGTATCCCCTCTCTGGATTTTCAGAGCTGATAATTATCTAAACAGCATCCTGATGCCTGCTGGAGCCATCTGTTCATGCAGGGTGGGGGAGGGAATAAAAAAGGGGGTCTCGCACCTTTTAATGGGCCTGAGGGTTAGCAAGGCCCAATTAATGAGCAACCGCTACGTGAAGTTCCAGGCTTCATGCCGCTCGCCGTATGAGGAAGAGGATCATATGCAACCCCTAAATACAGTCAACATACCCACTGAGTATGGAGTGAGGAGGAGAGCGGCTATATTTAACCGTCCTTTAAATGAAAACGTTGCTGTACGATCGGCAGGTATCACGGTAACAGTGTCTAGGCATTTGTTGCCAAGGCAGCATCAGGGTCAGTGCATGCTGCTCCTCAGCACTCTCTAGTTAAGGTTTGTGGTCGACTCCTGAATTGGAAGTAATTGGAGACATTGATAGGGCCAGATTAGAGTGTTAATCTTCATTAACACTGAGAGATCTTTTCATATCTCCGGAGACAATTTGACGTACAAATGTGGTGTGACACTCGTCTCATCCATCCTCTCTGCCTGGGCATTCCATCAGCTGCCTCATGTAATAGAAACCTAATGGAAGAGTTCAGGAGAAGTAGCTACTGATCGTTAGCGATTGTGTGCGTGTGTGTGTGTGTGTGTGGGTATGTGTGTGAAATAGAGAGAGAGAGTGAGCGAGAGAAAGAGAGGAGAAAGCGTTAGAGGGGTGAGAGAGGGAAGAAAGAGAGGGCTCTTTCTTTTTGTATTAGAAAGGAAAGAGAAAGGGAAGGTCTAAAGTAATTTAGATGAAATAGATAGATAAATAGACAGATAGATAGATAGATAGATAGATAGAAGGATGGACAGACGGACAGACAGACAGATAGATAGAAGGATGCATGCATAGACGGGCGGACGGATGGACAGACAGACAAAAAGACAGATAGACGCATAAGAGTAGGAGACATCTAAGAAGGAGGAGATATCTAAGCGAATCGCACAAAGGAAAAGGAAGATAAAAAGAAAAATATAAGCTAATTTATATTAGATAGATAGATAGATAGATAAGGAATAGGAGCAAGTAGGAGACAGAGAGATGTCAAGAGAATCACACCAATGAATTAGACTAAGTGAAAGAGATAAATATAAGTGAATTTATATTAGATAGATCTATATTAGATAGATCAATGGGTAGGTAGGTAGGTAGGTAGATAGGTAGATAGGTAGATAGATAGATAGATAGATAGATAGACAGACAGACAGACAGACAGACAGACAGACAGATAGATAGATAGATAGATAGATAGATAGATAGATAGATAGATAGATAGATAGATAGATAGATAGATGAAAAAAGTAGGCGAGTGAAAAAGAGGGAGAGAGAGAGAGAGAGAGAGAAAACACCAGAGCTTGTGCTATTGATCATGTGTGAGAAAGCAGCTTGTTGTCTACCATTAGAGCACATTGGCAGGAAGAGAACATGAGGGGGTGCATAGAGGATTTTTAATAAAGCGATGCCTTCATTGTTAACCACCCCTGAAGAGGTGTACTTGCAATTGATTTCATTATGGAGCTGAAGATATTGATATATACCCCAACAGGACCTAGCAAAAAAAACAAAAAAAAAAGAAAGAGAAAAGAAAAAGAAAAAAAAATCAATAGGACCACGTCATATCTTTCACACAACAAACAGTGTGAAAAGAACTGCACTGACGCACCAATTAGTTCAGATATTATTCCGCTGAGGTGCGGTGCTTTAATTTTCATTATTAAAGTCAATAAGATCACATTTGCTTTGGAAGTATCTGGGTTGAGCACAATTTCCTTTCCCCTAACACAGGAAGTGCCCTTTCCTGGAGACTGCGAGTACTCTAGAAGGATATACATACTTGCTGTAAAGGAATACAATAAACTGTTAAGTCGAACGTGGGAATGCTTCGCTGAGATGTGAGAGATAATTCCTGTGGAATCGACGGGTCGGTTCAGATTTCATAACAGAACAAGGGTTTCGTAAGAGCTTTTTATTATAGGGTCACTGTAGGTTTTGACAACAAATGAATCACAAAATCAATATATAGCAGTAGATTTAAATCGGCTCTGTATGAGTCAAATACACATTTCAGATACCCTAGTACACATGCGTCAAAGCCCTTGGGCTGAATGAGGGCCTCCACGTCATTTTATGAGCTTAAAAAGTGTCTTAAAATAAGGCTATGCTGCTTTAAAGCATGCAATGGCAACAAACTACATCTCCCACAATGCATGGGTGGGTATGTTGCCCACAAAGTGACACCACTAGTGTATCCCACATCAGCGTTTACCAAGAAACAAGGTATTTTGACATTTCTATAAATTATCCCAAAATGTCCAGGAAGCGAACAATTGATGCGGATGGAAGGCGCTTCTAAGAAAGATGGGAATACATGTTTGTACCTCAAGGAGAAAAAAGCGTTTTGTGTTATGAGGTGACGTCGCTCATCAAAGACTATACACTTATAGTTACAACTGGCCCTTCGAGGCCAAGCATAATGCTGATGTGCCGCACGGTGACAATGAGTTTCACATCCCTGCTTTAGTAGGAACAGGGAAGTTAGAAGCAGTGTGACCCTTTTGTCTGATAGCCAGGAGTTTTTCTTTTGAATAGATAAATAAATTACGGCAGGACTGTTGAGAGACGTATTGCATGTAAGAAGAGTAAGAAGAAAAGAAAACTACACACAGACGGAGCTAATAGCCCACAACCACCAAGCTACCACTAGTGGGCCCTTGAAAAAGGCCCTTTAGCCCTCAATTGCTCAGTTGTAAGTCACTCTGGATAAGGGCGTCTGCTAAATGCCGTAAATGTAAATGTAAAGTAATAGAAGGGCTGCCACTCGCATTGGAGCCGGATGAACAAATATGTTTAAATTTATATTTAAATTTAGTGGAAAGGATTCTCAGAAGAGTGGTAATGGGGACTCAGTGTGGAGTGGATTCAATTATAACACATTAAATGTCCAAATTCAACTATTAATGTAATGTTTTTAATTATTCACTTTTTAATGCAACAAGTAAATTCAAAACAGTGTTAACTTGCTATATACATCTAGCCATTGTATAACTATATCCAAACTATATACAGTGTATATGTGTATACATTTATTAGTAACAGTCCTACATAATTTCCAAGTTGAGGTGTCAAAGAATGCCTTTGGCAGTAAGCCTGATACATTTTGATGTTTTTTTGTTTTTTTTTGGTCAGGATTCAGCCGCAGAGATGCCTTACTGTTTATTATGCAGTCCGACACACATTCGGATGTACAAAATATGCATCAGTTTTTCCATAAGCAGCCTTTTGGAGAAAAGCATTTCTGTATAATTCCCCAAATAAGAATAAAGAATAGACAAACAAATCAATCCACATTCATCTGAGTGTAGTGGATGGGCTTTAACAACCACTGTGTTCAGAAATCAGCCTTATTCAGAGATTGCAATACACTTTATGACTATTTGCACGTCCATGAACAGAAATAACAATCTGATGAAATTGCATGATATCATTTGTTTACAAAAAGATCCCTTAAACCTTAAAACAAACATCCCTTAAAACAAAATCTTCCTTGATAGGTGTGTTATTACAAATTCTTAAGAGATCACATTGATATTGTTTACTGATATTGTTAATAAATGAATAAAGCAGAAATCAACCATATAAATACAGTAATGCATAATTATGACACGGTGTGCATGATGAGATACAGGTTTGTTCTTGAACACACTAGCATTGCTTCATAATTATTTTAAAGCATCTTAATGTATTTTAATGGTTTAATGTTTGTTTAATAGTTGGTTTATCATTATTTAGACATATGTTTTCCTTACTTTATTTATTAAATTTATTTAAAATCATAGAAGATATCAAGTATTGAAAAGAATGCAAATCGAACACCTTTTAACTACTTAATTGATTGAGAAAAGTTAACTTTTTTCATTTAATAAAGAAACAAAAAAAATCTCACAATGTACAGGGAATCCGAAAAGTCGAAAAACATTTGTGAATAAACACTTTTTTTGATTCAAATGTAAATCTATATGCAAAAAACACCTCTGTGCGATTGCATTACTTTGTAAGTGTACACGTCTCCCAGTCATTATGAGCTTACATTGACACATATGGTGTTATTGGTGTAATGGCTCTTCAGATGCTTTCCTTTAAACAGTCTTGGCGATGTTTTGTTCTTGGTAAATAAAATGCCTATAAAATAATGAAAACTCTGAATGAAAGTATGAAATATTTATTTAAGTGACTTTGAGGTAGGTACACTATATATATATATATATATATATATATATATATATATATATATATATATATATGTGTGTGTGTGTGTGTGTAGATATATACATATACCATACATACGCACATATATAAATATAATGCAATAATAATGCAAAATATAAAAATATATATATAATGCAAAACTCACACACACACATGGCTGAGACAGGAATCGATCAAATGTATAGGATATATATTCAGTTTTCTCTTCAGTTGAACTTGACAATATCCCTGAGCAGAAATAAAGCCAGATCCATGAAGATATACTGTCCTCAATACCTTGGGGAATTAGAACATATTTTTTATAGAACTGTATTATATATATATATATATATATATATATATATATATATATATATATATATATATATATACTATATATATATATATATATATATATAATAAATTTACATCGTTTACCTAAATATAATCATATTTGGCCATAACCTAAATCCTATATATATATATTAGGGGACAGGTCCTATAGGTGTGTGCTATTATCTGATTATCATCTTCTGCAAATAAATCCATCCAGGAAATAAGAACGCTGAATAAGTCTCAGATTATTAACTGAGGCTGAAGTATATCAGGCAGGAGGTTGTGTAGTTTTGCTCCCTGACCTCCTCTAAAGCTCGGTGAATTGCTGGAAATTTAAAGAAAAGCACAGTAGGAAGCATTTGTGCTCTTTTGTTCCAAATGGTGTCCTCTCGATGTATAATAATAGCTAGCTGTGCACTTCTTTTCTGTGGGTCTGTGTGTGATTCATCGCAAAAAAAAATATATAAAAAAACCATGGCAGTTAATGTGGACCATGTCTAGAAGGAGACATTTTAGGAAGGGTCTATGTGTGCGCGTGAGATTCTTTCACTTTATACTGCACTCCGAGGAATGCTTGGACCTGTTCATCATGAAACATCAAAGCAAGCGTTATCTGTGTGTGTGTGTGTGTGTGTGTGTGTCGGCTTTTAAATTTATAACTATGTAATAAGAGATTCAGTTACACCTTGGGATTTCCAAATGACTGATCCATTGCTAAACTGCTGACCCTCAGATCGTCATGAGTTACAACCCGGACGTTTCATTAGATCTTATTGTGTCCGCGTCGGAAAAGGACGCCAGCGAGAGACACTTAATTCTCCGTCTATTTCTTTAATAACATACCTGTCTGTCCCGGAGTGTTAAATTGTAATTAGAAACACGGGGTGATATATGATGTCGCCGGACATTGTGAGGGGTGAAGGGGAAAAAAAAAGAAAAAAAAAAAAAAAAAAGAAAAAGAAAAGCAATCATCAGCCACTTTAATGAGTCTGTAGTGTGCGTAATAAACACCGAGCGCAGATGGAGAGCTCGCAAACAGACAGAGGAAGAGTGAGAGATAGTAGGAGAGATAGATAGAAGTCTGGACTCCTGCTTTGTTTCTGCTGGTGGCGTGTGAAATCGTGCTCGTGCAATACCGCCTCAAAAAGCATCCCTCCCACTCCCACTTTACACCATTTGCGCTCCAAAAGACAAATGACAATAAAGCCAAGGTAACCATAGATACTCCAGACTTGATGCCTGTCTCATTCGTTCTCTCTTCCTCTATCACCTAGAGAACGCTACTCTTGGAGACGCTGCCAATGTTACATGCCTTTTCTTTATTTATATCTTCTTTTCTGTTTTGCCTCCACAGCTCGTCAAGGTTGTTGAAGCATACGGTGCGCTGGGAAGGAATTCAATAAGTTTTTTTTTTCTTTTCAAAAACCCCTATACATCTAACACATCTTTCAGAAATATATTAACTATAATATATTAATATAAACATTCTGATTACTTTCCACGGGCCACGGTGGTTTAGCGGTTAGCACTTTCGCCTCACACATGCAGGGTTGCGGGTTCGATTCCCGCCTCTGCTGTGTGTGTGTGTGTGTGTGTGTGTGTGTGTGTGTGTGTGTGTGTGTGTGTGTGTGTGTGTGTGGAGTTTGCATGTTCTTCCCGTGCCACAGCAGATTTTTCTCCGGTTTCCAAAAACATGCACGGTAGGTTTGGAAAATTGTCCCTAGTGTGTGAACGGAAGTGTGTGTGTGTGTGCTCTATGATGGCATTCCACAAAGGGTGTGTTTTGCTCGGAAGACGCATGAGGTAGGCACGGCGACCCGAGAGAGAAGTCGGATAAAGCGATAGAAGATGAATGAATGATTACTTTCCAAACCCTGAAATGCTCATTGTATATATTCCACAGCAATTTACCAATAATATACATTTTTCTTTGTAAACGAGGAACAACGTATTTCTTTTCAATCTTGAATTGTTTTAATGCTTAATGCAACGCGACCCTAAAACAACCTACAAGGTGACATCAAGAGGTTTATAAGACTTTATTTATCTACATTTATACACTATCACTTTAAAATAGTAGCCTTGTACAGCAATACAGTACTACCCGTGTTCAAGTCTTTATTTGGTGGCGTGTCAATCATCCGCGGCGATTCACGCTGTATCTCTATTTCCGTGTCAAAACGCGACATTCAAGCTGGATCTTCATCTTCAGCAGCCAAATATGGCGAGCACAGAGAGTGTGGAAATCAGACTGATCATGCGGTTCTCCAACAGTCAGGATGGTCTCGATATTTTCAGTGCTTGAGCTCCTTGAAGGTTTTCCTGATTGCTCATTAAGCGTGTTTCCATGACCCTTCAAAATACACAAATTTAAACAGCGAATTGAAAATACGCCTAATGGAAATGCTTCAAATTCACAAAAAACACACATTTATTGCAAAAAAAAAGGTTTTTTTTAGACAATGCAAGAAATGATTCATTCGCAAAACTGTAACGGAAGCATTTTTTCCGCATTTCCAGGTCACACGACATACATGAACGGTCATATAATCATTCTTTAAAGATGCTGTGATATGTGTGGACTGAATATGAGATGGAGTCATTTATGAAACTAATTAAAGACAAAAAACCTAGGATTTATCCCGGTCCAAAAACATGCACGGTAGGTTGATTGGCACCTTGGAAAATTGTCCCTAGTGTATGAATGTGTGTGTGTGTCCTGCGATGGGTTGGCATTCCATCCAGGGTGTATCCTGCCTTAATGCCCATAGACACCTGAGATAGGAACAGGCTCCTCGTGACCCGAGGGAAGATCGGATATAGCGGTAGAAGATGAATGAATGAATGAAACATATTAGAATATTATATTCCAAGCAAAAGAGAAATGCCACCATGATAAATCGGGGCAAATCTTATGGTCTAAATGGAAAGCACTAGGGTTAAAAGCTCAGATCAATATATAAAAATGGCTAACACCTTGGCTGTGAAGTAAGCCTGCCTATATCTGTCACCATTTTTATTGAATTAAATGAATGTGAGAGGACGAATTTTAGTCGCATGATATGGTTAATGGTTAACACCGTCATTTTGCAGCAGTTTTTTAACGACATTTAGAAAATTTTTGAGAAATTTTTGAGAAAAGTTTTGTGTGTGTCATTCGAAACACCATGAGCGTTTTAACATTTGTACCATTATCCAGCGATTTCAATTCGGGTCAGAGCTGTAACAGCTGCAAAAGAGTGTGAAATGTATACATAAAATAGTATTTAGAGAATGTCACAGGACAATATTGCATCGTTTAAAACAGTTCGAATAAGTACAAAAAGTTTTTAGCATGAAATCAAAGTTTATTTTTTACCTTCATGTATCAATTTATGACTATTTTTCTTGCCTGACGAGATCATTATCTTGACAGTTTTTCCTTCTAAAAAGTTCCCTCCGCAGGTTTTATTATTGCAGCGTATCTCTGTTCTATCACGCCGCAGTGAAATCCCTTAAACCGCAATGACATGCATGTCAGGATGATTGGCGCTTTAGGTCAGAGCCTCACACTGTGTTATTGTTACTTGTCATTATTCCTGTTCAAGGGGTCACAGGTCAAACTGGCGCCCTAAGGTGATACGAAATAACATGTCCTTTGAGCACACATGCAGCTGTCACAGAGAGGAGATTTCGAAGGACATTTCCATTACATCCAACCCACTGAGTCTGAAGATTGGACTCCTGTCCTGAAGATGGGCACATGATGGGTAAAATCTGTACGTTCTAAAAAAAAAAAAATAGCGAGTTAAAATAGTGCAATATTTGAAAGCTGGTCCTGTTCAAATCCAGAGGTCAAATGTTACACTCCACCCTGAGGAGGTACACAACAGGGATGAAATGGATTTCCTTCTTACCTCCCCATCTGTTCCACTGGTGAGCTTGAAGATGGTGCCCTTACTAATTTCAGGGTAACCTACGTTTGCCAGAGGCCTGAGAGATTGATGAGAGATTGACACTTGGGGCTTACAGCTGCAGGTCGTCCCGTGGGGTTAAGGTTTTCTCCATCTGCATCAGACTAGGTGGGGTTTTTAGAAGTGTTTGCCTCTGGCATCCAATTTGGTTTAGTGTCTAGTAGTATATATTATATATATATATATATATATATATATATATATATATATATATATATATATATCATACAACAACTTAAGTTTGGACATTGAATTTTTCTTTCTTTATTTCCATCGCTATTTACATGGTAGATTCTCCACTCCATGAATGCAACTATGAATGAACACATATGGAATTCTGTAGTAAACAGGAGTGCTGTGCCAGATGACCCCGCCTCCACCAGTCACCTGACCTAATCCCAATCGAGATGGTTTGGGATGAGACGAAGCACAGCGTGAAGGCAAAAAGTGCCAACACTGTTGGAGTGCTTCAAGGCCATTTCAGGTGACCATTTCAGGTGACGACCTCATGAGGCTCATCGAGAGAACGCCAAGAAGCATCGTACAATAATGTGCAAAGCGTTAATCAAAGCAAAGGGCGGCTATTTTGAAGAATCTTGAAGTTATTTCACACTTTTTTTTGGTTTCCTAGTTTCCTACATTATTTGTTCATTCAGAGTTTTGATGCCTTTACAGTGTAAACAGTCATGACAAGGTAGAAAACCATTTAAACGCCTTTAACCATTTAATCTGGTAATAATCTTGGTCCATGTCCTGGTGTTCTATTACTGGTGGGTTATTGAAAAAAAAAATTGTTATTACATTTATATAGCGCTGTTCTTGACACTCAAAGGCTTTACATTATGAGAGGGGAATCTCCTCCTTATCCACCCCGAGAATACAGGATCCACATGGATGATCTGATAGCAGCCATAGTGCCCCATAACGCCCACCACACACCAGCTTACTGTTGGAGAGGAGACAGAATGTTGAAGCCAATCAGTAGATATAGGAGGCGGTTAGGAGGCCGTGGAGGCCTCAGGGGCCAATGGGCGAATGGGCGAATTGGCCAGGATTCTACTGTTTTTCGATAGACGTCCTTGGATTTTGTAATGACCACAGTGAGTCAGGACCTTGGTTTAATGTCTTATCTGAAAGTCCCCGTCACTATACTGGAGTGCACAGAGGGTTAAGGGCCTTGCTCAAGGACCAAAGGGCGGCAGCTTGGCGATACCGGGGCTCGAACCCAGATCTTCCATTCAGTAACCCAGCGCCTTAGACTACTGAGCTACCTCCTCCCCTTAGAATAAAATCTCACTCCTTCCGGTATTCTCACTATATCTTGAAACCACTCTTCCGGTAAGATTCTCACTATATCTTGAAACGCGCCTGTGTTCATTCCTCACAGTCAGTCTTCCTCTCATTTAATCCTGAAGGTTTTCAGTTGGCTTCAAGCCAATCCTTCTAGTACAGCACTCACAATCCATGCCTTCATGACTGTGCACAGGGACTCCGAAGTGCAGTAATAGGATCGGGCCTCTTAACTCCATTGAAAAGTGCAACTCTACCAGAAATCTAACCCAGTTGTGTCCTTGTTGTGAATTTTGTGCCAACTGTTCGGGGAGGAAAATACATTGAGGTATGAAAAAAAAGTTTTGGTAGGACGTGCGAATCTTGAGAGCGTCAGTGTAGCACATTATTACACAACAGCAGAAGGTAAGGTGCGAGTACAGAAAGTCAAGCATCAGGATGAATCATTATTCCAAGAGAACCGTGTTAGGATCTGACCAGGCAGTAGAATCAATCAAAAGAACAAACTGATAGGGCTCTTTGGGCAAATGGAAGTGTATTGTTTTACCTTTCATCAGATTTTTTTTATGCTACAATTCTGTGTTCCGGCAGGTCACAGCTGGACACATAGGCAGTGTGAAACCGGTTCATGGTGTGCCGGAGTCGTATGAGCATGACAAGCGATTCTGGAATTCTGCATATTTCACTCTCTATCATTCTCTGTCTCTCTCTCTCTCTTTCTCTCAGGAAACCTTTCCACTTAATCTCCTCAACCCCCTTTTCAGATATAATGCACCTTCAAACAGTTTTGCCTAGAAGCTGTCTGCACATATCAAGTGTTGCCAAAGAGTTTATGAGAAAAGCCAAATCCTCACTTGAAAGAAATGTAACTGCTGCCAAACGCAGGTGACAAGCTAAATCCACTGTTATTCTCTTTCTTCACTTTAATCCATTACAGACTTCACTCTGAGAAAGAAGAAGAAGTTAATTAACAATAATCAGCTTCCAAGACGTACTTTCATTCCAGTTTGTCACTCGACAGTGGCAGTTGCTTAATAAGTGTAAAAAAAAAAAAACTGATGTTGGAACTTGTCAAAAAAAAAACTGTGTGATCTAGCGTTTAACCTGGCCTTATTGCTATTTTTAATCTTCGTCGTGAACTGGGGGAAAAAAAAAGCACAACGAGAAATGAATCGCTCGACTGTCAGTCAAGCAAACGAAACCTTCTTACGGTGTTATGTGAAGACGGAGCATTCATTTTTTTTTACTACTAACAGATCATATTAATTCATCAATATTCATGTGAATTAATAATTAATTCGACTTATATTCATTGCTTTCTTCTTTTTTTTTAATTACTTAATTTCCGAACATTACTATTTCATTAACATTCATTAATGGCATTAGTTAAATGCATCAAATGATGTAATGACTAATGACAGGTAACATAGCTAGACGATACAATAGGGATGAATTGTGAATGCATTCAAACTCATGATTATTCTTTAATCAGTTATTTAATCAAAAAAAGTACATTATCTAACTATCTCTAAAAAACAACAACAACAACAAAGTCCAGCAACATTCCAGTATATAAGTGCATGATTTAAGACAAATCTAAGCACTTACATTTTCAATTTCCGTCTGGAGAAAAAAAAAGAAAAAAAGAATAATAAAAATTTATAATTATCATCATAAAAATATCTATATACATAAGAAAAGCAATCCTCAGGGATATGATATTATAGCACCTTGAGTGTATTACTGTACTTAAAACAGTTGATCATATACTTATGAGAGAATAATTACAATGTGTCTGTACAGAATTTGTTCATCGTGGCATTCATTTATGGGTATATACATTGCAGCAACGATTACATTGTCGAGCATTTTTTATTACTTCTAAGGCATGGATATTAAATAAAGTACATTTGGTAAATGCCATATCCAGATCCAATTTTTTCAACTGGCCATTTAAGGGGTTTAGGGCCTTGCTAAAGGGCCCAGAGCACAAGTTATTTACAAGATACTTTGGAGCTCCTAGACATGCTATTATAACCCTGAATCTGATCAGATTCGTACAGCACAACTGTTTTTCCCCCCTTTTATTGATCTCATAAGTTGTATTTTTATCTGTCTATTTAATGCATGTGGGACTTTTTTGCAACGTAATTGATTATGAGCAGATTTAAGCAGTTGTTTTCTTGAAGTTTAAACAACCAAAAAAGCTTCCCTTTTATTTTAAGACCTTGCTGCGTTTGTCTAAAGACACAGCTGTAGCTTGTATGCATTTTCCCCCCTCTGGTTTAATATTGTACTGTGTTTTACTGTCGTACATGTCTATTTGTAAGCTGTTACTTTATAAAATTATACAAAAGATCATGTAATGATACATTCATAAAATCAAGAAATTAAAAGGGTAAATAACTGGAATAATGTATTTGAAAGTTTTAGTTTTCCTAAACTAAAAAAACTTCCTAATATACACTCTTGTCCTGAAACATAGGGCATCAAATAGTACACTGCCGTTCACCTCTATGGAGTCCACCCCTGTATAGCCAGGATGAAGTAATCATCCCACTCTTATCTCTAGTATTTTCTGCTTCGTTGATAACATTGCCTCATCATGTCAGAGCCCTTCACCTTGACCAACACACCCAAGACTACATTCAGAGGTTAGAAATGACAGATCGGCTTGGCTGATTCTAGCCAACGGCCTGATTTAAGTCTCGGGACAGGGGAAGAATTATGAAATAGAGATAAAAATGTGCTATCTTGGATATGATACAACCCCTGGTTGACACTGGTTGACAAATGCACACCCTTATTCTCAGTCCTGATAAATCTTAAACATTCATCTTTTTTTTTTCTTTTCCTTGCCTAGGGCCGTGCCAGCCCATCTTTTCTACTCCCATATCTCCTGGATTATCTGTTGCTGGGCAGACTGGGAAACAGCAGGAGAGCTGTGTTTTAATGGGCCTCTTTCCATTCGGAGCCCACAGACTCGGAGATGTGCTCCTTTTCAGTGGATATCGACTGTAACACAGTAAGGGATCTTAAAATTCTCTTTTATTCAGAACGCTGGCATTGACTGGGCAGGCCAGTGAGAAACCCTGCTGGGTAAACAACTGTACTCTTGCCCTGGAACTAGTTTTCAACAACAATGTGCTTCTCACAACAAAAGAAAAATTAATTATTATTTTTGAACAGTCATGAGAGATGGAGCACAATGGAATTACAGTACATTTATGGCATTTGGCAGACACCAGGTGCATTTCCCTGGCTTACTAGACTAAGAATTAGTACATCATGTAACATGCACTGCTAAGGACGCTGACTCATCATAACCCTGGGTTACTTATGACACATTTTTCGGTTGACGTGACAGCATCAGTTTGCCAAACGTCACTACTAGGATTTATCAACAACAGGCAGGATGAACCATCAAATTTATTCATCAATCACTGTAAAAAAACCCAAACATAAAAAATATTTAACATGAACTATATATTTCACATCATAGAAATGTCTTAACTAAATCCCAAGTGTTTCCACATGGTTCGTTAAGAAGGATCAGAGGGTGGAGTGAGGGGAGCTGATTTGTGATAGAAGGGAATCTGTAAGAGGGATTGTTTATAGGACTTGTGATGTACGGTTTACAGACAGTGGCATTGTCTATAAGAAAGGAGGTTAAAGATGCTGAGATGTTCATTGGGAGTGAACAGCATTAGAAATTAGTTTATTAGAGGGACAGAACTTATAGGATGTTTTGGAGATGAGGTGAGATGGTTTGGACATATGCAGAGGAGGGACATGGGGTACATAATGAGAAGAATGCTGAGGATGGAGGTATCAGGCAGGAGGAAAAGAGGAAGGCCAAGGAGGAGGTTTATGGATGTTGTGAAGGGAGACATGTAGGGAGATGTACAGGACAGGGTAGTGTGGAGAAGGATGATTTGGTCTGGAGGCCCTTAACGGGAGAAGCTGAAAGAAGAAGAAGAAGAAGAAGAAGACTTTATGCAGGATCATAGGCTAGCTACAGACATAAAAGGACAATTCTCACATTACACTGGTCACTTTACACCAGTCACATTACACCGGTCACTTTATACCAGTCACTTTACACTGATCACATTACACTGATCACATTACATTGGTCACTTTATACCAGTCACATTACACTGGACACTTTACACTGATCACATTACATTGGTCACTTTATACACACTTCACTTACACTGGACACTTTACACTGATCACATTACATTGGTCACTTTATACCAGTCACTTTACACTGGACACTTTACACCGGTCACATTACACTGGACACTTTACACTGGATCACTATATTACATTGGTCACTTTACACTGGACACTTTACACTGGTCACATTACACTGGTCACTTTACACTGATCACATTACATTGGTCACTTTATACCAGTCACTTTACACTGGACACTTTACACCGGTCACATTACACTGGACACTTTACACTGATCACATTACATTGGTCACTTTATACCAGTCACTTTACACTGGACACTTTACACCGGTCACATTACACTGGTCACTTTACACTGGTTACTTTAGACTGGACACTTTACACTGGTCACTTTACACTGGTCACATTACACTGTCACTCGTCACATTTACACCAGGTCAATTAATGGACACTTTACACATTACACCGGTCACTTTACACACGGTCACATTTACACTGGTCACTGGACACTTTACACTGGTACACTGGTACTTTACTGGACTTACACTCACTGGATTACACTTTACACTGGTCACTTTACACTGGTCACTTTACACTGGACACTTTACACTGGTCACTTTACACTGGTCACATTACATTACTTACATTGACTTTTTATAATCATTACATAAGTCTATGAAACCTAAGGCAGGCCCACACAAAAGTCGTTAGACTCAAACAAACTGTATATAGATTGTCAAAAATATATATTTCGCAGCAACAATAAAACAACCTGTTTACATTCAGAGCTGAGATGCTTCATAAAATATGATGTTGTTATTTCCAGTAAGGAGCATCGAATCATTGCTCCCTGGTTCCAGGGCATACAGACAAGCCTTTAAACAGTCAATTTCCTCATCAGAATCCAGGGAGCCACTTCTAGAACTCCTGATCACCTGACAGTAGTTCAACGTCTAGACTTATGAGCTTATCCACCACATGAAACTGACATGTAACACTCATCCAAAAAGTAAACGACTCCGGTGGGACCCGAAACCACAACCTCATTTTATTTGTCACATACATACCCAAACACAGTACAACATGCATGGAATAGACTATTCCATGACATAAAAATCAGATGAAACAATGAAAAAAAAGGAATCTAAAATAGAATAAAGGAATAAAATAAATGTACAACATAATAAAACATGTAAATTGCACTGAAATAAAAATAATAATAACAATAATAATAATAATAATAATAATAATTTAACTCAGAATAAAAATGGCATTCTAGAAATAAAAACACAAATTTGTATATATGTGTGTCTTATTATGGATTTACCTAATCCAATTTACAAGTTATAAATAAATAGAAAAAGCAGAATAAGGTTAATGGGTGTAATACCTATGAGTCCAGTTTCCAGTATATGGTGTTCTACAGGTTCTACTGTAGGTTTAGGACTCTACTGTGAGAAAAAAAAACCTCCTCCTTCATATTCTCTCTCTCTCTCTCTCTCTCTCTCTCTCTCTCTCTCTCTCTCTCTCTCTCTCTCTCTCTCTCTCTCTCTCTCTCTCTCTCTCTCTCTCTCTCTCCTCTCTCTCCTGACCGAATGAGAGCAAGAAGTACATTGTTCATATTGTCCAATGCAATATCCACTGTGTCACACTACTCAGGCATCACATGAAATAAATTCAAACATAATGACATATCAACATAATCAATGTAATTAAATGGTTAAGGATATAAAAAAACAATATGCAATTAATGTCGAAATAAAACAATCCCTCATCCTACGCTTTTTGGCGAAACGGTACACACCGACTGTGTTAATGTGGTGTGATTTACAACCTCATCTGGTTTTCGCGAATCGATATTAATAGATGCGTAAAATTTAATGGGATAGTAAATCCTAATAGCGTTTTAACACGCTACCATTTGCATTCGACGCGCAACTGAATCTATTTATTTGAGCCATTTAATACGCGAGTCATGTGTAGCAGTAATCTAAAGAAGGTGCCTAAGAAGCAATCATCACACGTAGGCCTACATTTAGTGAAATGGGCTCAGTATTACGGAATCAGTGGAAATGGACTCTAATCACCCTGAACGAGACACGGTGGATGAGAAAAGACGTGTAGCCGGTCCCAGTTGTGACCCGTACGACTATCGGACTCCTCCCTACACAAACGTCACTAAGGCAATTACACTTTATTAAGAAAGTGATTTATTCATAATATAAACATAGTGATAATGTCACTATTTGAGTGTATCAATGTTTCTGTCATAAAAAAAAGTCTTTTAGGGTATCCGGAACAGATGCAGCATGTTTTAACAGTCAGGAGATGAATAAACCAACAATGCTTATTTTCAAATATTAGACATTTTACACAGATTTGGCATAGTATAATATGTTGCTATATTTTCTTCTGATCAACATTTAAACATCAAAATGCATTTAATTACCCATGGGAAAGATCTTTGAGAGCTCATTTTAGTTTTGCTGATCAGAGGTCAGTGTAAAATAACACTAACTTAAGAGGCAGGAAGAGAAGAACTTCCTCACACTGTGTTTTCCTTGAAGCATGTTTACACAGTCAGCACGCCACAGTTTGCAGACTGAAATTCACGTTTTTACACTTTTGTGTGAGCTGTTAATAAAAAAAAAAGATAATTAATTAAATCAGTCAATCAAGTCATGTTAATCTAAAGAGTATTTATATTAATTTATTTGGCAATCCACATTTACTCATTTGGAATTTAAGTTCTCATGCAGAAGGAAATAAATCCCAAGCTGTGCTTCTATACTTAATATTTGTTTTGACCAACTTACTCGAATAATCTCCCTGCTGGGGAAATTACAACATTTACGTGCTCACAGTGACACATCACATCTGTTTCGGCTTGTGTAATTCAGAGGGAACTTTTTAGCCTGGGGCTAGGAAGCAACACATATCCTATTTATCGGTTCTTTGTCTCTCTATAATACTGCCGTCATTGCTCCTGTGTAGTGAGAGTCTATAGTCACTTCAAGCTGCAACATGCAGTGGAATTTCCCAAAGACAAAGCATTTATATGTAAATATTTTGTATTATTTACATTATCTGCAAACACTGCTGACAATCTTCGTTAGGTTTACCAGTTCCATGCTGTTACAAATATCCTAACCTCTTTCCCATTCATTGCATTTAAAGAAAACAACACTCAAAGATGTGAGAATAGAACAGCCTTTATTTGTCACGTGTACAACACAGTGAAATTCTTTCTTTGCATATCCCAGCTTGTTTGGAAGTTGAGGTCAGAGCGCAGGGTCAGCCATGATAAAGCGCCCCTGGAACATGGAGGGTTAAGGGTCTTGCTCAAGGACCCAAGCGTGGCAGCTTGGCGATACCGTGGCCTCAAACCCCGACCTTCTGATCAGTAGCCACTAAACCACTGAGCTACACCCCCTCCCTCCCCCTAAGAAACCCCCATTACACTCTTCTATAAAAGATTCCATTAAAACCTACAAGGCAAAATAAGCATTTAAATTTACACTTAACAGACGCCCTTAACAGACGTTTAGCAGACGCCCTTATCCAGGTTGACTTTCAAATAGTGCTTTAGGTCTCCATCAAAGGATACATTTCTTAGATAGAATAAGCAATTAAGTCTAATTCACAGGCCTGTAAACAAAGCAATATTTAATAAGTGATATCTACTTATTTAGCACTTTTCAAAGTAACCATCCAATCACAGTGTTGCACGACTGTGCTTCTAATATTTATATATAGGGCCTTTGTATGAACAGCAATGTGTGAACTTGCAATTATCTCAAACAAGGCGATACTGCTACACTAATTATACGGGCTGTAAGGGGGAAATTTTTATAGGTGTGTGTGTGTGGGGGGGGGGTTATTTGGGATTTTTAATGTCTAACATTTTCGAAAGTAACTGTAATTTAATTAATCGTTTTTTCTCAGTAACTGTAATGAATTACTGTTACTTTTATTTTGTAATTAAATTACATGTAACTAGTTACTCCCCAACACTGCAAACAAAGAAAACAACTAGCCATAACACAATTGCCACGGTTACATAAGTTGTGTCTTTTGATCTTAGATGTAGTTAGCAAAGAACGAAGAATGGTACTACAGCCACAATCCTGACATTGTATAAACACTTGTCGTTATAAGAACTCCAGGGTTGTAAAGATCACGTTACATGTAGAATATCTCCTTATATCTATTCTGAGCATAATCACAGGCTTATCTCCTTCTCCATCAGGCGAGCACTTACCCACTTCCTGTTTATATACCTGTTTATTTAGGCACTCCCTGTACAGCTTCTTTACTAAAGAGTTTCCTAAATTCAAACATTCTTATTATTGGTTAAAGACACATACACTTCATCAAAGATGATGTTTTTAGTGATAGCTCTCAGTCACTTTCTCTGTGTTTACTGCTGTTAGAGCTCAGGGTATAACTGATTTTGCTGCTATACTTGACTGTGTTTGTTTTGGTTATCATCCTGTTTTCCTGTTGTTTTATGAATAATTTGAATTATGCATTTATCCCAGCTTCACATTGCTAGTCAGCAGGTTTCCTTTCGGCGTGCATAAATACAATATTAGATTAGGATTTTCCTGCTAAGAAAAGCTTATCTGAACAAAATTCCTGAGCAGCTTTTCGAATGGTTTCCGAGCTGACTCAGCTGACTCATAGCCTGGAAAGATATCTCTCAGGCTTTTAAAGAAAACACATCTTGGAAATGAATTTATTTGAAGTATATTATCATTTGAGGGTTGCAAGCTGTTTTCTTTTTGTTTTGTTTTGTTTTTTAAGCAAGGTTGATTTTTTTAAAATATTTAACTTATATAAACTCTCTTCGTTTCTCTTTACATATTTTGAAACACATTTCAGACTATCAATGTCATTGCTCTTTTACAATGTCTGTATATATAAAGACAGTTTGTATTGTTACAGCCAGCTATTAGCATTTAGCTAGTATTCATCCACAGGGTTAATATTATGCTAGCTAAATTTTTAGCTAGATTTTTAGATTGTAAATTAACGAAACTACATTTGATTCCTTGATTTCAAGAGGCCTGTTTCAACAGTGAAACCTTTTACATTTGCCCCTATATGTTAATTTTATGTGCGGATGTATTGTGATTCTTTGTACCTTAACAATTTCTGATTATTGAATTAACACAATATGCCTTAGAGATTCTGTTTAGCTCCAGTGATTAGCACATTACTGTATGGATTTCTAAAGGTTTTTTTTTAGGATTACTGCCCTCGAGATTATAATGTGGGTGTGTGTTTTATAATCCATTCTAGTTTATCAAATGCCAACATTCTAACATACCTAGCTAGAGTATAGACCAGAGAATGCTAATTGCTAACTATCACAATACATGCTGCTTTAACCATTACAAAATAGACCTGTGTGTGTGTGTGTGTGTGTGTGTTCCTTTTTCTGAATGAATCATGGTATTCCTTCTGCTTTCTCATATTAACCATTGTTTCCTCTATTAATATATTTCCTCCATTTTTCTCTTTTCACAATCTACTCCTCAAAACCAGTCATCTGAGGCTGTATTTTATTCCGTCCACACAGCCACATTCTTTATCGAGGCTTACAGAGGCAGTAAACTGAGACCACAAGTGAGGGATGAAGTTTCTGTGGTTAGTGGGTTTACACAGCACGGTCTGACCCTACTGCTCTCATTATGTAAGCGTTCTGGATGTACGTGTCATGCTGAAGGCCACGCTGAAAGCCAATTCAGTTCCTTATTCCTCGTTCTTCAGAGGTAGACCGTTGCCAAGCAGTTTTCAATTTACTCCTGTAAGTTAAAAAAAAGTTTAGAAAATGTGAAAATACAGCCTGAAATTCATCCCTAAAAAAGAAACTGATTTTAGTTACTGATGATACGTTCTAGCCGTGTTTTTCAAAGGACCAGGAATGTTTGAAAACATTTGCTAAGGCAGTAAGTAGCAAGAGAATACAATTTCCGATCAAATGTGAAGTAGCACGCTAATCATTCTTACTCTACAGACTAGCTGAATGAACGTAATAGCTAGCTCTCAGAGTACAAACTGTTTTGATCAAAACAACGTGCACATAGCAGCAGATAGATTACAGGCTTATTCCTGGCAACATTTTTTTTATTTTATTTTTCATTTGAGATCAGCTAGGAATTTCGATTAGCTGCTTTTGTCACAAATCACAAAAAAAAAATGATTGTAGGGAATTGAAGCATTTGAAGGCATGTGAAAAATGTATTAAGCAGAATAAAGTGCAGATCCTTCAAAATATATATTTTAAAAAATGTGAAAATATTTGTAGGAATTATGGAAGTGGAAATTTTTGCCTTGACATGACGTTCTTAAACTTCAGAGCATGATGATGACAGGCATTATGGGGGGCCTTGACTGTCTTCAAACACACGCTGAAACCCAAACTCTTCTCAAATTCCCTAAAGCATTGTAAAGTTACGATCATATTAATGGAGAGAGAGAGAAAGAAAGAAAGAGATTCATGTGTTCAACAATTTTTACGACTTCGTGCTAATTGTGTTTTGTGCATTTAAAGAAATTGAGCCATCTGCACTAAGTACTTTAAATGAATCAGTGTATTAGTTACTGTGTCTCTTGGAACTCGCAGTGCATTTGCTGGTGGCCGTCTTCAGGCACTGGTTGATCTCCAGTTGTAACATGTAGATATTCTCTAGTGTCAGAAAATCTACATGACAGTAGTTTGTTTTTATTTAGGTTCTCAGTGTTTGTATAGGGAATGAAGTTCAGATTCTTCTTTGTGTTTTTGCCATCCTCTAGTATAGAGAGTGTGTATTTTTATATCCAAAAGGCCACTTCACAAACCCTTTTTCCCTTTCTTAAACAACATAAACACTCCCTTATTGATTCCCATTGTTTGCAAAAGTCTGTTTGCATGCAATGATTAGATTTAATTATGATTTTGGCTTTAAATATGTTAAGTATGTGTTAGTCACATACTTTTCAGAGTCTTTTTAAACTATCGTTCTCAAATTAAACTACAAAAAGTGTGTTTGTTTGTTAGTTTGTCCTACCTTTTTACTTTGGATTGTGGTGTGTCCTTTTTTTAAACTTTGGATAAATCTTATTATGGTGTGGCCTTTTTTTTTTACTTTGGATAAACTTTATTAGGGTGTGGCCTTTTGTTTTTTGTTTTTTTGTTTACTTTGGATAAGCTTTATTAGGGTGTGGACTTTTTTAAAACTTTGGATGAGCCTTATTAGGTTGTGGCCTTTTTCTTTTTTCTTTGGATGAGCCTTTTTAGGGTGTGGCTGTTTTTTGGAGGGATAGCAAGAACAATGAATAATCTTTCATTCATTCATTCATTCATTCATTCATCTTCTACCGCTTTATCCGATCTTCCCTCGGGTCACGGGGAGCCTGTGCCTATCTCAGGCGTCTCTGAACATTAAGGCAGGATACACCCTGGATGGAATGCCAACCCATCACAGGACACACACTCACATTCATCCACTAGGGACAATTTTCCAAGGTGCCAATCAACCTACCGTGCATGTTTTTGGTCCGGGAGGAAACCGGGGAACCCGGAGAAAAAACCCCTGAGGCACGGGGAGAACATGCAAACTCCACACACACATGGCCGAGACGGGAGTCTAACCCTGTCTGTGTGAGGCGAACGTGCTGACCACTAAGCCACCGTGCCCCTGAATAATCTTTACATGGCTGAAAAAGCCTCAGAATGGTGGGAAACTAAACAGTTGTTGCTAAGAAGCTACCTTTTCCTCAGTGTGTGCTCAAATATTTAAAAACTATTTTGAAAATTAACATTGCATGCAGAAAGATGATGAGAAACCTGATGCACTCGGATTGTTTTCTGTATGCTGATCTGTTGACGACAAGAACGGTAAGATTAATCCTTTTTCCTCCTTTTTTGCTTCAGCTAGTTGGAGGTTTTTCTGTCGCGAGCAGAAATGTGTTGCACCGTTTTTATGATTTATTTTCTTGGCTTGGACGTTTGTTGTATAAACCATATTTTCTGCAACACCTGAGCCTTTGATCGAAGATTGAGGCAACTGTTGTAAACCTTTCCGTTTCATGAAGGCCAGATTTTGTCTTGTGCTGAGCTGCCTTTTAGCTGTTTAAGTTGTGACCTTTCAGTTATGTTGAAAGGAATAAGGGCTGGATTTCTACTGAAGATCTGCTTATGTGCACATACCTTGACCCTCTGTCTGAACTGATATACCACTGTGGAATTTACTGTATAACCAAAGATATACATTTGGAACAGGATGGGTTTCTCTTTTGGTGTCTGGTCCTTCTCAGGGTTGTATCCTCGTGGAGTTTTTCCTCTTTCCTCCGGTACCTCTGGCTTTTTAATATGGGCTTTCTATATTTCTATATTTTTATTTATAGTATATTTACTGCTAGACAGACCTTACATTTTTTAAGAAACTTTTCTCTTTTGTATTATATTTCATGAACATTCTCTCAAAAGCAGTTTATTGCCTTTTTTTATTATTATTATTATTATACAGGGCTTTTGAACAACTTTTTTTTTTCCATTAGGAGTAATAGAGTTTAAATTCTCTCCTCTAATCTGCTCAACTTGTAATGGTGGACTTTTCTTTTGACGTGATATAAAGAATTTAGTATTTACTTCAGAAACAAAGCATCGTTGAAAGTCTTAAATTATATCTCGAGTGTTTTCTCTTCATCGATTGTCCTTTTATGACCTCCGGAATCTTTTAGATGAAATAAAAGTATTTATTTCTGCTGTTTTTAAATTTGCTGTCGAAAGACGAACTTGACTTTACCTGACTACAGCCACAGCAGCATCGACTGCTGAATAAAAAGTGACTTTACTAAATGAAGTTCCCTATTTGCTAACACTTCACGCAGGTACTCTCAACATCTCGAGACGTGCCAGCCTGCAAGGACACATTGAAGCCAGCGATGGCCAAATTAAACAGCGTCTGGCAAAGTAAAGACTCGAGACAGGTCCGTTATCTCTCAGTGGGTGCAGGAGGACGAGGCTCCACCTGTTTCCTTAAATCAATTCAGGAATGCTGCAAGTGAATGCTAATGAGCACTCCTGGCTGTCTTCCTGACACAACAATGCTATCCAAAGACAGCGGCCATATTTGTAATTAACAGAAGCTGTACGTGGTGTCATGAGAGGAGATGAGACATTGGGGTTTCTCACCGGTGAGAAAAAAAAGAAAGCTCCCTTGTTCCTTTGACCTTTTTTTTTTCCTGAGCGAGCCTGCTGGGCCTGGCTTCTGTAGTTTCTTGTACACATTATCACAGACGTACACATTTGCTTTGACAATCTACCACTGCAGCTGTTCAGGTAAATATTGCTGAATGTTTGCTCTCTCCCTCCTTCTCTGCCTCTCTCTCTCTCTCTCTCTCTCTCTATCTCTCTGGCTCATACACAAAGGCTGACCTCCTGCCATTTTTCCCTCTCCATTTCTCCCCTTGCTTCGCCTTTTCTTTCTCTGTCTGCCTGCACTCTTTGTATCTCTCAATTATGCGTGTGTGAAAGCAGTTGAATTCCTCCCGGTTTTCCAGGTCAGTCCTCTCAAAAATGTGCTAATGCTAATTCACTCGAACGGTAAACACGGCCATCGCCTGCAGCTGCAGTTTCCCACAAAAGCATTCAGGAATCTTACACACCCAGGGGCCTCTCCATTCCTGACATGTCTTCCTGCCACCCACACACACACACACACACACACCTCAGCCCATTCCTCCCTAACACGCAACAAGGACCAGGAGCCTTATTTATATATTTGTAGACCTCTTAAAATCATTAGCTTTTTATAACATTTTCTTAGTACTAAAGCCCAAACTGCATGTTTTTCACAATGGATTAACACACTATCTGTGTGCTTTGAGGCAATGTCCATTGTTAAAAGACCCATACACATAAAAATGAACTAAATTGAATAGCTTAGACACTTCCCACATTGCTCCTTATTGTCTGCAATTAGACGGTTTAACATGAATAACTAAATAAACCCAGAGTTTATAGGTTTTATGTCGGCCTACAGCAACACCTTATTCATAATGGTGAAGCAAAGATAATAAAACAACAAAGTGTAGCAAAAAGCATTGCTGTGTAACGGCTCCAGGGTTAATTATGTGCTCAGGTTACTACTGTCTGTGTGACATTGCCCTGTGTGCTCTATGTGAATTTCCTCTGGGATTTTCTGGTTCCTCCATCCTTCCCAAAAAAAAAAAACCCAGGGTAAGTGGATTTGGAAAACCCAAATTGCATCAAAATTCTTTATGTATTCCTGACTCTGCTTCCATCATGACCCTGACACCTTGACTATGAAAAGTGCTAGGATTAACAGCCAAATGGATATTGTATAGTAATTGACCACAGATGTGATTTATTCCGACGCTCACACTTTTCTGTAACAATAGTATAGGATTGTAACAGAGCATTTTGATAAACAGTTAACCCTTAAAACAAGTGTGTTTGTGTCTTTACAATCTCGCATAGACTTCTTAAATGTATTGCCGTTATTACTGTAAAACTATTATTTATTGGATGCCTTATTGTCTGCTGGCTGATGACTCATTCGGATCATTGTGTGTCTGTGTCTTATAAACTGCTTACTTCCTTCTACAGATATTTTATTCTCTAACAAAGAAATATTAAAATGGCTTTGATCAAGTAATGAAGCATTTCACTGCATACCGTACTGTGTATGACTGTGTATGTGACTAATAAAATTTGAATTTGAATTAGACTACCTACCGTATATACAGTGATTTATTTATTTATTTTAAAGAGGTAATTGCTTTGCAAACTCATACATTCAAGCTGTATGAATTTTAGAAAATGGACCACCGTGTGAGATATTTTGGGTTCGGTTTGATGGGTTGGCGAGAGACACATCGTCCATAGTGCATCGGTGTAAAGAGTGCCTGAAAAACGTGCTTGAATAAAAGTATAGAAAACCGAGTGCAAAACTTGCTCCATTGCAATTTATCGCCATTTCTAATAGGATTTGAATGAAAGAATGAAACTATCTGGTTTGAACAGCACAAACTGATATTACAAGGTCTACAAGTACGTAAATAAGACTCATAGTCCATTCTTGTTGAGTATTACGGAGAAATTCGCTGTGTGTGTGTGTGTGTGTGTGTGTGTGTGTGTGTGTGTGTGTGTGTGTGTGTGTGTTCAATCAGATACTTTTTCTACGAAGACTGAACTCATATTGAACATAGGAACAATGATGAGCTTGTCCTCGATGCCAAAACACGTTATTAAAAAGCCAAAAACACTTCATATGTGAGGTAGTGTTAAAAAAAAGTAGTAAAGCTATATTAAAATGGTATAAATGAGCAAAGAAAATTAGTCACAATTATTTAAAGAGCAAATAAAATGGTGATATTGCTGCCGAATACATAAGCCACGACAGATCAAGCGGCCGACTGTCAGTGAAAAAGGTAGTTAAGTAAATAGAACATATATTGCATCATAAATGTAGTTGAGCAGAGAGTAAAAGTTGCTTTTATACTCAATAAAATTAGCCCAAAAAAATTGCTTAATGGCTGTAAGTTTATCAAATATTTACACCACTGTTAAAATGACTTCTTTTTGGCTGCTCGTTGAAGTTTAGAAGTGAACGCGTCATAGGCACGCCATGCAGTGTACAGTAACTCAAGCGAGGGATCGTATTCAGGGTGTACAACTGAACAAAACCCCAAACGAGCTCCTGTTTTAACAGCCAGCGTGGCACTCGAATAGCACAACGCCATCGGGTGTGATGGAAGGCTGGCTCCGAGTTATGTGTGTTTGTCTGCATTATCTCTCATCTTCTAATCAAAAGGGGAGAAATCATCACTACCCTCATCTGCCTGCGGTGCCAAATGTTGAAGAACAGAAGATGGCTGATAGAGAGCAGAGATCTAAGCATTGATGTATATCTTTACTGTCCTTTATTCTTTCTTTTTTTTTCTAAGAATATGTGTTTAATATTGCATTTGGTGTGTGTGTCTTTTTCAGGTTTAGCTCACCATCACATTATCTTTCTTTATCTTTTTTTAGATAAAGAAAAGTGGTGAGAGATTAAGGCAGAATTTTGCAGATATGATGGAGGAGTCGATTTTCCCTCTCGCAGGCCTCGTGGGTGCATGTAGATGAGAATTGAGAATGGGAACCAGATCAAGTATAGTCTTGCACGGCAATTATTCTCCACGTTGCACATCAATAACTCTTGCGCCATGGGTCTGATACGGATCCAGCCAAGTTTTTCAGCAGACTGAATAGAGTACAAGGGCGGGGGGGTGGGGTGGTGGGGGGGGATCCAGGGGGGGTATGGGGAACAACAAACTCCTGTAGTACAGCTGATAAACATGTAAGGAGCAATAAAACTGACTGTGTTACTAAATATCCAGCAACACAACACACTTTCATTTCATTTTATTTACCCCTTGCTGGTCCTTGAATAGAAATGTGATGAGTCCATGATACAAAAGCTATATTCCAGTTGTATAATGCATTTAATGATGGTATTAATAGATACATGTGTTTTAATTGTTTAAAGTGGAATCCTATAGGGTGCCCTGCTTTATTATTTATTGATAGGTTTTTATAAATATGGGGGAAAATGCAATTCTACTTTTATAAAACACCTATGTCTTTTAAATATCGAATACAGATAGTGGTATTTGGAGTGTTACAACCTGATCTCATGAACACTTGATCATTACACTTAAGCTCACAGCCTTTTGAATAGAATAACTGGAGCAGAAATGACAGAAATGCATCTTGTGGTTTCCATATGAGTTCCTCATATGAGTGTCATCATGGGTCATTTGATTAAGATCATCTGACCAGTGTCTTTGCTCTGCATGTCGCGTCATGCTTAAAAGAAAAAACGGAATAATTCACTTGTATGTTTCCTGGCAAATATAAATGAGAATTATTTATTTATTTTTTTAAAAGTGCAACGCTTCATAACCAACAACGGGACGTTTGTCAGATTGGGATTTTTTTTTTATTTTTTTTTTCCCTCCCCATTTCCTGCAATGTTTTTTTTTCCCCTTTTTTATGAGTGGATGCAGATGTTAGGGCCGACTTAGGGGTTTGTTAGTCTATTGTATGATCTGATGGCAAAGTGGAGTTCTAATCAATACAAACTCGTGCATGTTCTCTGCTCTCGCTCCACTGCAGTAGCAGCGCGCTGAGTATTAGCACCTGCTTGCGCGCTGGGATAATTTTCTCCTGATTGTGATCCGAGCCTGGCTGACTCCTTTTGCCTAAAATTCAACCCTCTAATTAACGAAACTCAAAAAAAAAAAAATCCGCCTCTTCTCTCTATTCCATCAATACCTGCAATCATACACGGTGGTAGTGAGAAGAATTATTTCCTGCAGGCCTGATAAATAGATTGTAATTTTGGCAAAAAGAGAAAATCAGCACACTCACTCTGACATTTGCTATGATACTCCGTATCAGTAGGGAATTTTAACTGAGCTTTGTACTTTTAGCATAATAAATTGCTATATACAAAGTGTACGTGAGAGAGAGAGAGAGAGAGAGAGAGGGATCTAGATAAATAGATACACAAATAAGAATAAGACAAATAATCCATACTAAACACTCACAACTCAACACAAACTGTAGTTTATCTATCAGTGCTGGTTGGAGTAGACAAACACTGAAGAATGCCAAGATATGTGTATTTCCATCAACGTTGCTCTTATGCTACATTTACTTGATGTGTGTAAAGCTCCCACTTTCCCATAAAGTGTGGTACACGGTATATTACACAATAAATATTTATTAAACAGTGTGTGTATAAATGATATATAATATATGTAAATATAATACATATTTATAATGTATATAAAATATACATACATGCAGGCAAAGTAGGAAAGGGAAGGAAATACTAAGATATATTATACATATACTTATTATATTACTTATTATATACATATACACATTATATATACATATATATATATATATATATATATATACTATAACATATAACTATGTTATATGATATGATATATTTTCCCTTGTTATTTAACAATTCGATCTTGACAAAAACGTTTATTTCATTCTTGGCTACACTCACTCAAATAAGTCAATAAAAGTCAATGCACTACATAATGCTGTTTTTATAAAGTAGACATAATGGATGCTAATTACAGCATTTACTAATGAATGTTAATGCCGGCTGGCTACAGTATCTGTGTGCCAAGTTAAAACTGCTTGGTAGAATGTTCCAAGCCCAATAATGACGGATAAATATTTATAGAAATAGAGCAATTATGTTGAGGATAAGGTTGATTCTGGATCGCATATTTACTGTAAGCTATACATGTGCAGTCTCACGTACAATGTCAGTCTGTGGTATTGGGGTTTCAAACAGCTTTACTCTTAGTGTGTGTGTGTGTGTCTGTGTGTCTGTGTCTGGATACTCATCTGTATATTTAGCACCACAAACCTGTAGCGTAAGAATGATGTGGTGTGACAAACATACACACAGCCTTAAGGCCAGGAATGATTTATCATTTTATTATTTATTATTTTTGTTGAGGAACAGAAACTGCAAGCTTGCATTACAAGTAATTGCCCCATGTTGAGACCTCTGCTGGTGGAGACTCTATAAATTACAATAAAAAACTATTTTTCCAGATGGACATTATACTTAGCATTAAACATGAATTCTGTTTAGTACATTTCTTATATAAGTTTGCAGGCATCTACAGTATTTATATCCATTATTGGAAAGCACACTCCTAAATGTAGTGGAACATCATTTCAGGTCATTGTAAATGAAATAAAAAATAAACACATACCAATCTCCTAATTTATTGTTCTCGGAGTTCTATTTAATGTGCATCATTTATCTTTAAATAACATTGTAAGTGTTCTTTTGGCCAAACATAAGCAATTCCTGGGGGATTAATAGAAATCTTACTAAAGCTGATTTTCACAAGGGAGGCTCTGGTGCATATAAAAGAATGCCAGGCAAATGTGAATTGTCGAACGTGTACGTAGTGATAGAGCTGACTAACGACAATGAGAATGAAACGGTAAAAGAGAGACTCCTCAACACCGCACATGCTTAAATAATTCCAGTAATGCAACTCAGCCATTACAGCGCATTGCACATTAGCGTCTCCTCCTTTTGTTGGATGCTATTTTTTTGTCTTAAGATGAATGAATATTTTCCTTGTTCCTGATTATTCGTTTGTTTTCTAAATGTGGAAAGACTCAATAAAATCAATTTTTCTGTGGTAAATATTGGAGGTAAACATCTGCACTAAAATGCTGTTCTGTTGAGAAACAATATATAAATTGGCACAAACTCAGGAGTGCAATTCCAATGTTTTTTTTTCCTTTTCTTTCGCTTCTCCACTACCCATCCAACCTGATTAATATCACATTCCTTGCAAAACTGCTGTTGCAAATAAATAAATAAAAAATAAATAAATAAAATCACATCCCGCATCCCTGCCTTTGGACGTTTACTTATCGTGTCAATTCCTGTTTGCGGTAATGACACATACTGTACGCCGCAAGATGCTAAATTTAAACCATCTTCAGTATTTTCATGTACACTGCACATATGCCACGATGATAAAGGATATGAATATAGCGTTGCGGCAGAGACGCTATAATGCAAACGGTATGGACTCAGCACATCTGCCATACATTTACTCTACTGTACATGTCACCGCTATACATCATCAGGTCAGCTTTTCCAGAGAACAAAAGAGTCTCATTGGGAACACAGCAGGTGGAAAAGTAGAGGTGAATTGTTTGACAGGGCAGTCGGTCATGGACCGGAAGAACGGTCTAAATGGGCAGTGGTGCAGCTCGACACCATTTAATGACGTGGTCATGGTGAGCAGTGCAATGTGTTTGGCTGGAGGGTGAAATAATAAGGGACTTCCACCCTACAGTCACCACATGCCGGCCCTGCCTTGGTTAATTACAGACGACGGGCAAAACAAAGCGCGACCGGACATTCCAGGCTAATTGCAGGAGACAAATAACGATGTTTTTTTAATCAAAATGCATCGGAAAGCAGCATCATTCTAAAAGGCGGAACAGAAATTTAACACGGCACTGCTGAATTCCCAAGTGCGGCTAATCAGGAAGTGTTGGTTCATTTTCTGCTCCTGGGCGACACAAGACAGTGGTTTCAGCTGCAAAGCGAATTATACTAATGCGTGATTGTTCCAACTATTAGCAGTTATTTCAGCAACGCATGCTACAAAAAACAAATGGCTAAAGCTGTGATTAGTATCAGATCCAGGCTACTGCTTATTAAAATGACTCTATATTAGCATTACGTGGTTACCCCTGGCTAGAATCCGGTTTTATAATACACTGTATAGTGAATCAAGTGATTCTGATTGGACCGGAAGTCTTATTGGTTGTTTGTTTTGTTGATTTTCCTACTTTCCTTCATTCTTGTATGCATCTTACCGTATGGTGCTTCTATGCAAAGCTTTCTGATCATTCATTCATTCATCTTCTACCGCTATATCCGATCTTCCCTCGGGTCACGGGGAGCCTGTGCCTATCTCAGGCGTCTATGGGTATTAAGGCAGGATATATCCTGTATGGAATGCCAACCCATAGCAGGGCACACACACACACATTCACACACTAGGGACAATTTTCCAAGGTGCCAGTCAACCTACCGTGCATGTTTTTGGACTGGAATGGGGAAACCGGAGAACCCGGAGAAAAACCCCCTGAGGCACGGGGAGAACAGCTTTCTGATCAGTAGTTTTATTATTCTGCCTTCCTTTCTTTTCAGCGAGAAGATGTGTAGAGAGTGTTAACAATCCGAGGACAACCAGCTGCGTTCTTCATCTAAATAACTTGATTGCACTGTTATTTATTGAGCTATAGCTATTATTAAACTGTGTGAAGGTTTGCTTATTATCTAGCTAGTATTGTAATGTCTGGGGTGAATTTGTGCTTGAACTATTTATGGCTGAAATGACAATAGAACAAAACATAACATTAACTTAAAAACTGGCGGATAAGTGCGTTATTTAATAGGGTTTAAAAATAGAGTCGGAAGAAAAGCAAAAGAATTGATATTGGAGGGATAAAGCTAATCAATGTTGCAGTGTTGACCTTAATGGTTCTTTTTCTCAGTAAAAGCATGATGGTGTTTTAATCCTTATAGACCGAGGAGTCAAGTAAAAAAGTACACATACTTCTTTACCTTACTTAAGTAGGAAATTTGTGTATCTATACTTTACTGGAGTAATTACTTTTTATTTCTGCCACTTACATTTTCTGTACTATCAACTCCTTATTTTCAATTAAAATATTCATCTTTATATTTCCTTTCATTCAATGATGTGTTCTTTCTGCTCCATACATACTTACTTATTCCTATTTCATCTTGGCTTGTTTTCAATCCGACTTGTCATCGTTCCAAAAAAAGAAAAAGAAACCTACACAGATAAATCTCTCCATCCGGATAGAGTTAATGTGATTGTGGTTGGATGAGAAGTATAAACATTTACCATTCCGACACCCTATTGGTTTGTACTCGATCCATCGCACCTGCACATGATACAAATCACGTCACACTTCAGCAAGGACACAACCAGTGATGGAGTCGTTACTCAAAAACTATTATTTCTTCTTATTATTTATATTATTATTATTTCTTAAGTTATTATTTTTGGCTTATTTATCAAAAGGGTTCTTTCTCTTTGTCCTCTGCAAATGTAGAGAACTCAGTAGCGAGTTCAGTAGTAAATGAGCTATTGGATTGGCCTAAGCCTGGCCTGGCCAACCCGTGGCTCCCGAGCCTTATGCGGCTCTGTAACTAGTTTCATGCGTCTCTTTAGGAGTTTTCACATAACATGCGTCAATGGGAATGGGATGATATGCATGTGTATGATGTGGCTCTTTGCAGTAACACAGAAAATAAAGTGACTCTTAGCCTCCTACCAGTTGGCCACCGCTGGCCTAAGCTTTTGTCCTTAATGCCATTTTTCCCCCCTTTTATATTTTAAGTAGTTTTGAAACCAGTACTTTGACACTTTTAACAAGTAAAAAGCTTGAGTTGATACTTCTACAGAAGTCTTTTTATACTTCTACCTGTGTAATGAAGTGGAATCCTTTTGACCCCAGTGCTTATAGAGCAATCATGATGATCAGCAAGGAGTTAAATAAACGAAACGTACAAACCCATGTTAATGACTCATGCAGTAAATAATTGCTCAGCAGAAACACAAATTTGTTTCATGTGGCATCTCTATTTTCCACCACGGTCTCATGGGAATCCTTGTTCTCTGTTGTCTTCTCGCTGGCCAGTGCGCCCATTTCAGCCTGGCTTCCATTACACTCTCCAGGGGAAAAGAACATTCTGAGAACAGCTACTCTTTAATGTGGTTGAGACTGCGGCCCAGGCTTCCTGCCATCCTTGCATTCTCATACCCATACATAATCTCTCTCTCTCTCTCCAGTCTAATCTCTCTCCTCCTTTCTTCCATGCCAGACTCTTGATAGTAAACACGGTCTCGGATGTGACAACAATGCAGCTCGCCATAAGGCGCCCTGATCCTCCCGACTTCAGGCTCTTGATTGGAATCCGTTCTCGCTGATCCCCACTTAACAAATGTCCTCACCATTCTGTAGTCCAATTACTCACGCGCTCTGTTGGTCCCACGCTGATATCGCCAATCCTTAAGCTTTTTTGTTAGCCTATCATTCCAGGTGCATTCATCGATTTGTTTGTTGCGTTTTTGGTCCTTCCATCCATTCTGGGGATCAACTCTCTCTCTTTTTTTTTTCTTTTTTTTTTTCAGCTTTTGCTGTAAATGTAATAATGCATGTTCCTGAGATTGGATGTACCCCAATGTGCTTGCTCTGCTTCACATTTCTATTGTTCCATGTGAACGAGGCGAGGAATCTGGCTGGATGTCTGCCGTCTACATTTCAGTCTGTTATATTGATTAAAGGATTACCAGTTCCTGGAATGACACGGAGGCTTTAGCCGGACTTCCGCTCTTTCAGTGCGAGTCTAGCTGGCTTTTCTCGAGTAAATTACCTAAACCTGATTGCTCATTCACACAGATAATTGTTTTAAGGAACCTTGGAAAGTTATCAATAGCCAAACAAACACTTGGTCTTGTGATTTCCTGATTTAATTTGCTTTCTGCTTTAGAGACCAGACCTGGATCTATTTATTTATTTATTTAATTTTTTTTTTGGCAATGTTTAACTTTAATCCTATCTTCATCATGTAGTCCAAATACAGAGTGCAGAGTTGGCCCAGAGAGATCAATTTTATCGTCCAAACCGTTCACTTGTGAAGCTCCAAACAGCAGGCCATTACCACCGGACTTGGAGAACTCCACGGACACATCGCGAAGCGCCCTGCTCGAACCGGTCCTGCCAAAACAACATTCATTTCTGTCAACACTTGACATGGAAGGTGGGGAGTGATTTCAGCTATTGACATGCATATCGAAAACTTGCGGCGGATTGTGAAAAATGACACTTAAAGACAGGTTATTAGAGCGCTAACACAGAGATGATTTATGCATGATGCGGTTTGAAATGTCCACAGTAGACTTCCGATTGGGTGAGTAAGGCACAAAAGATGTCAATCAAGTTAAAAATAAAATATATAACAAGGCTATAACAAAGCTGGCTAGGTTGGTGAGGAGCGGCTCTTCCATTGACTCTGTAAATGTGGAGACTCAGGGCTGTTAAGTCCATAATTCCATAATTCCATATTCATTATGGACAAAGATGAGATAACTACTTCTCATTTTCTTGCTGCACTTGTCCAGTTTTCTGATGTGGAGAAAGATGCATGGAGCGTTAGCAGAGATGAAAATGTTTGTTGACCATGAGTTGTTGTGTGTTTTTTATTTATTTATTTTTATTTATTTATTTTTAGATAAACTAAGTTCGGATCCTAAACAGTATAAAGGTATTAAATGTTTGGCTAATGAGCTATTAAGTAATGAAGCTCATATAAATGTGCTTATTTTAATAAATTATTGTTGCTGTAAAAACAGCTCTCATAGATTCTTTTATGGCAGACATTTTGTGTGATCTGGGCTTAAAACAATAAAATTAAATATAATGATATTGTAAAGCTTTTTATTCATTTAATGATTATGAAAGGAGTGATGTAACAGTCAGAACATTTAAAACCTTAAATACTGAAGATTCAAAGACTTCAAGTGTGTATATATATATATATATATATATATATATATATATATATATATATATATATATATATATATATATATATATATATATATATATATATATATATATATATATATATATATATATTGTACAGAAACTTATGCAGTGACAAAGTATAATCTGATCTATCAAAACAAACCCCATTTGGTTTTTAAATTCATTTGACTTTTTGAGGTTTTAGGTTATACACAAAAAAAAAGGAAAAAACAATTCTAAACCAAAAAAATGCAACTGCACACAAAAAGAAACTATAATAAATCCTGGGTAATAATCATAACTTTTTTTTAACTTCCTCAGCTTTCTCCATCGTGATTCATCACTCATAAACCATTTTCTCCCCCTTGACACGAGTGGGCCGGATGCAGTGTTGTGTCTTCCATCATTTACTACGGTATTACCTTTGCTGATGTGGGCATGTGTGTACGTGAATGTCAAGTCTAAAACAACTTCCCGAAGATCTTCTATCATTCCTTTTTGTTCAACTTGTGAGAGTCATTTAGCTTGACCTTTACCAGTGCTCAAATTTCATCACCTTAAATGCAGACTTCTTTCTCTCCTCTCTCTCTCTCTCTCTCTCTCTCTCTCTCACACACACACACACACACACACACACACATTTACACACTTGTGTGTTTGCCTTCCACACCCATCCAATCAGACTTGGTCTTATCTCCCCGCTCTAGTAAGGCTTATCTTCTCTCTCTCTCTCCTGATGCCAATCTCCTCTGCCTCAGTTTGTCTGTCCCTGGGCCCTTTGGCCTAATCCCTTTTTCTGATAAACTTGGATATTTTATTCACATCCACACCCTTCCCCTCTCTCCCACACACACACACATGCACACGCACACGCACACGCACACACACGCTCACAGAAGAAAAAAGAGCACTGAATACGACTTGATGTGTGAATGCATTGTTTCACAGAAGTGAATTCTCACTTCAGGGCCTCATTTCCCCAGACCAGGAGTTTGATTTGTGCATTGTGTATGTGGTTTGAATCCAACTGCACGTAAATAGAATTCAGGACCGGCGGAACGAACGAGGGGCGTTCACCTCGACGCACAGCGTGACAAAAGGGAGACACGCAGCTGGCAAGTCTGCATGCATTTGATGGGATATGATTGGTCGTGGTGTGGAATTTGACCAGTAAACAAAAAAGAGCACCGAATCCTGATTATTATAATTTTTTTCACAGTTTGGGATTTCCCATAACTTAAAAAAACAAACAAACAACAGGAAATTGAATTGAATTTTTTGTTCTCAATTGATGTCTCTAGTGCTCACTGTTATGCATCAGGTGTGTATATGTGTGTGTTTGTGTGTGTGTGTGACTCCCACTGAACAACAGCAGAGTCAGCTGGAGCAGATGGTGAGCAGTGGCACTAGTGCTAAAGGCACTACACAGGAAAAAAAGAAAGAAAGAAAGAAAGAAGCAGAGGAGTTCCCTCTCTCATACACCAAGGATTTTCCCCATCAAGCAATCAAACACAGCCACACCCTGCATTTCAGTGCTGCTTGTACAAGCAGTCGTCTGGCCGTCTGACTGATGGTTCTCTGTACGAGCCTCCAAATGAATGCTCCCATTACCGTTCCCAGAATATGGAACATGAAGGCTAATCTTGTGTGGCGAGGCGTTTCCCGCCATTAATCAGGTGCATCTTCGCTCTGCAGGCCATCTGGAGCTGCTGAACACGGACAGTGGGAGACGCTGAGGCTCTTAACACCAATAAACCTGTTTCACTCGTGCTTTTAAGTACCCTCGCAATCATGTCGTACATTAGAGCATCATCACCGGCGCTGAGACGTTAATCTCATATAGAGCATATTTATGTGTGCGAGAGATCACTCGCAGCCCCGGCTGTAATTAGCCAGCACTGCTTTCAATCACACTTCTCACGATGCCGCGGGGTAAAAAAACAACCTACGGTAAATAAGAGTCCAGGAGCTGACACGAGATTCTCGACACACCAGGCGTTCATGAGTCACTACTTATCAGTTCACCTCTGTAGTGCCAGGCTAACGCCACACTTTGAAATGTTTGAAAATGCATGTTTTTCTCTCCATTTTTTTTTGTCTTCCTTTCACACGGATATGTTTTTTTTTTTTGGTCTTTTTGACAACGCTTTCCAAAGTGGATAAATTTGGAGACTTTGTTTTCAAGTCGGAAACAGGCTGTCGGAAACGAATCGGGTTTATTGGCCAAGTGTATTTACACACACACACACACACACACACACACACACACACACACGCACAAGGCATTTATTTCCATCTGTTTGGTGACTCTCAAAAGTACAGACAAGTATTACGCTATTACAGAGATTACAGAGGACGGTTCGTACGGCTGAAAAGATTATCGGTGCTCCCTTGCCCTCTCTCAAAGAAGTGTACACATCCAGAGTGTGTAAAATTACTCTGGACCTCTCACATCCAAGCCACATGCTCTTTGAACTTTGACGCTACAGAGCACCATGACAGCCGGGCACAAGTAAAGTTTCTGCCTCCGGGCCATCTACCTCATTAATAGAATATGGAAATTGGAAGCTTTTGTCACCAAAACAAATTCTTTGTAAGTGCAAACCTACTTGGTAATAAAGCTCTTTCTGATTCTGACTCTATACATTTAACTTACAGACAGGACTGTGTAAGACAATGCAAGACTACAAGACAGTACAGGCTGTACAGGGCAATACAAACTATACAAGGTAATGCAGACTCTGCAAGACAATGCAGACTGTACAAGACAACACATACTATGAAAGACAGTATAGACTGTACAAGGAAATACAAACTATGCAAGACAACGCAGACTGTACAAGGCAACACAAATTATACAAGGCAACGCACACTGTGCAAGACAATGCAGAATGTACAAGACAGTTCAGACTGTACAAGGAAATACAAACTTTACAAGACGACGCAGACTGTGCAAGACGACAGTGTACAAGACAACATGGCAACACAGATTTATACCCAACAATACCACAATACAAAACAATATAGGCTATACAGCTTAAAAACGTATATATATATATATATATATATATATATATATATATATATATATAGATATATATGTATGTATATATATATTATGAGAAAATAATGTAAAATTTCGGGGCTTCCATACTTTACTACTAAGAAATTACTGAAATAAAAACGCTCGGACATGGACAAGCTCTTCTACCGCGGTCTCCTTTTTTCCCCATAATAAAAGTCCTTATCCAAAATAACATCATCATTGATTATTCAACAGAAACTCTATTTATACTCATACAATAATTTATAATCGAGAATAATCTTTTTATTTTATATTTCAAAAATATAATATATATAATATATATAATATATTTTGGATTATAGATTACTTTTATTCTGGTAAAAATATCGCGGCATATTTTTATTTAATGTTATAGCAACCATAAACTGTGTCTTTTCTCACATCTTAACATTTTCTTGCATCTGAAATTATGCGTCTCAAAGTTGCCCCAAATCACTCATTTTAATCAACAAATCGTACACTCAAACCTGTTTGTTGGCTAATTCCATTAAAATGCCATATCATTTTTGCTTGCGACCTTTCTCCTATATTAAACTAGTGTGACTAGGCCTTGACTTGGGATAATGCTCCAAGTAGATAACCTCCAAATAGAAATGAGATTCCTGAATCCTGTAGTGTGGAAGTATGCGTGCTCCAGGAAGCAGTCGATAAACTGGATGGACTCAGCATGAGCGCTGCACTTCATGCAAAATAATGCGTCCGTCCGTGAAGCCGTCACGCTCTCGTGAATAGCGCCGGCTCACATCATCGCTCAGGAACAGCTTCAGTTTAAAAAAAAAACCTAGAAAGCGATACAAAAAGCAAAACTTGGGATAGAAGAGTTTAGGACGGATGATGCAAGGCAAACGAGGCAGGCAGTAAATGCCAGGACGGATTAAAGGTCATTCCTCCTGGCTTATGCAGTAGGGTCAATTCAATTTTTACTTGTATAATGCTTTTATCAATAGGCATATACACAAAGCAGCTTTGCAGAAATCTGGATTTGATCTGCTTTTCAATTTAAATGCTTAACGGCGAGAAGACACTGGCAAAGGAAACCCGACCTCGGAACTATCAGACTCGAAAATGCAGCGCCACATTGACCGGATAGTGTGCTTATAAATCATTCCAGTATATTATTCGTGGCTTTTGGTTTGACGTGCAGGTGTCTGTCAATGAAATATCCTGTCTGTGTTTGATCCGCTTCCTCTCGGCTGAAATTTCAATTTCTCCTCATAAGACAGAGCAATTTGCGACACTTCCAAAATTAAGTTGAGTTGCCAAAATTAGTACTATTAAGCCGTCTCAGGAGCACGGTGGCTTAGTGGTTAGTACGTTCGCCTCACACCTCCAGGGTCGGGGTTCGATTCCCGTCTCGGCCATGTGTGTGTGGAGTTTTTGCATGTTCTCCCCGTGCCTCAGGGGTTTTTTCTCCGGGTTCTCAGGTTTCCTCCATGTCAAAAAAAACATGCATGGTAGGTTGAAAATTGTCCCTAGTGTATGGATGTGTGTGATTGTAAGTGTGTGTGTGTGCCCTGTGATGGGTTGGCATTCCATCCAGGATCTATCCTGCCTTAATGCCCATAGACACCTGAGATAGGCACAGGCTCCCCGTGACCCGAGGGAAGATCGGATAAAGCGGTAGAAGATGAATGAATGAAGCCATCTCATGCTAAAAAATATCATTGTTTATCACACATATGTGACATTCCAGTGAAAAGCAGAGCCGAGCTTAAAGCAGAGCCGAGCTAGAATGCAGCAACCCTAGAGCTGATGGGGTTAAGGGTTTTGTTCAAAGGTATTTAAGTGGCAGCTTAGTTGTGCTGGGGCTTAAACCCTGGCTCTTCTGATTAGCAACCTCGAAACCCAATATAACCAGTTACGTCTAACAATCAAAATGTATAACTTGAGTCACGTTCCACTGCTGATACTAAAACAATATTGCAAGTCTGCCAGGTTGTTTTGTTAAAAATGGAAACTCTAATGAAGTCAACTCAAAGACGGGCTGTTGCATAAATATATAAATAAACATTTATACATGTATGGACTTGCCATTCCATGGTATTCATTACACACATTGTTCTCAAAGGATGTGTATCACTGCATTCTTATCACCGTGATAGACCTCACTAGTTACATGTAAAGACGTTACGTAATTTAATTGCACAATAAAAGTAACATTCATGTGTAACAGTTACTGAGAAAAAATGTGTAATTAAATTACAGGTGCTGATTACAAATTCCAAAGAACCCCCAGAAGCCCCCAAGTGCCCCCCCCTCCTCGCCCCGCCCTACACAACACTACAAGCAGCCGTATTCTTTAGCATTTGACCATTTGATTCACTACTCTAATACACCAAAAATGATGACCCGTAATGACAAATTTAATATAAAATGGTCCTATTTTTTTCCATGTAAGTAGTCTTATGCGTACAGAGGAAGCTCAGGGGTTAAGGCTGTTTAGAAGGTTTAGGGGAGGGTCAAGCCCTAGTATCGCCAATCTGCCACTCTTGTGGCCCTGGAGCAAGGCCCTTAATCCCCAGTGAGCCAAAGGCATTGTATTATGGCTGACCCTGCACTTTTGACCCCAGCTCCTAACACCTCTGAGATGGGTGAAGAAAGAATTTCACTATTCTGTAAAGCACATGTGACAAGTATAAAGCCCCTTTCTTTTTGTTTGTTTCTTCTTGAGGCAACTGTATGTAGATGTGGAGGAGTAAAAACAAGAAACAATACGAGCAGATTATGAAGAAAAGTGCCGGGATGAAGATGGGACAGATTTGAATGATTGCAGTAGCAGTTGTGTACAAATATCCCCAACATCTACAAGCAAAACATCCTTCTGATGAAAACAACAATAGTCATCAAGCGCGTACCAAAGATTTCCCAAAAGCATATCATAAACTCTCTCATACTGTCTTTCCAAAAGCTGGGCCATAATCAGGTTTCAAACTGGACAGTTCATAGCAAAATAAGTTTTATTATTATTTTTAATTATCTTTTAAATGTATGTATTTATTTTTTATTATTTAATTTTATTATTGCATTTTTTCAAATTGTATGTATGTATGTAAATATGTGTGGCGTATGTAGTGTGTGTGTATATATATATATATATATATATATATATATATATATATATATATATATATATATAATATATATATATATATATGTATATTAGACAGAGAAGCTACAGGAGCCCAGGTTCCAGCCTGACAGCTCAATCACGCCCCCCCCCCCGGATCTTTCTGAGGCATGATGCAGGATGACACTCCACAGACTCGGTCACAGCGGCCCATGCTGTTACGCAATGACTCTCGCTGAGTGAGTTTGAAGCGTGCGGTGCCAGCCTACATTCGGGGAGAACACAGAAGGAGAGAGAGATGACATTTACTATAGGACCAGATACATGCTTATTCACACGCAGGGGTTCCTCATCAGATGACTGTCTGTTTTCATCAGAGCCTGTGTAGCGTATCTTATGTCGCAAGATGATTCAATTATAGTCTTCTTTAGTCTGTTTTCCACTCTCTGTGTTGTTAGTAGGGATATCGTCAAGGCTCCAGCAGGGATAATGTTGTACTGCACTGCATTAGATTTACTGTAATTACTTGCCATTTGACCAGACTGAGTTAGAATGAGTGTGTCTGGGGTGTCTAAAGGAACGGATAGCTTCGTATAGGAATCTTGAGGAAAACAGTGAGAGAGAGAAAGAGAGATTGAGAGATGGAATGAGGAGTGTATATGTATGTATGTGTGTGTGTGTGTGTGTGTGTGTGTGTGTGTGTGTGTGTGTGTGTCTATGAGCGAGAGAGAGAGCACAGAAAGACCCCAGACTTTAATGAAACGCTGGCCTGGATTCAAACTTTCCATACTGAGCAGCTTGCAAAACACCTTGGAGATAACGCTTGGGGATTAGCTAGCATTTCATTTCTTTTCCTCTCTTTCCCTCCAGCTCTCTCTCTCTCTCTCTCTCTCTCTCTCTCTCTCTTCTCTTTTTTCATGTTCCGGGCTCAACACTGCCACTGTAGCATTACTCCTGGCACCAGGGACTGACTTTCTGATACCACTCGGTGCTTACACCAGCATTTGTTTATTTAATCCTGCATTTATGCACTGTGTATTAGAGCAAATGCAAAACAGCTTGCCACAGTTCAGAGAGAGAGAGAGAGAGAGAGAGAGAGAGAGAGAGAGAGAGGGAAAGTAAGAATACAAAAACAACTTGCAATCCGAACGCATGAAATCACCAAATAACACACTTCAGAATTTAAAGGATAGCGCTTTATGAACAATAAACTCATTTTAGCATCAGATGAATGGATTAACAATACGGACCGTTAAAAGTGTTACACTACCCAGAATGCAACTGTGTGCGTTCATCCAAACTCCCTGTATTCTGTATGTATTATTTGTATTATGTATTTATCTGTATTGTATTTTATAGCTGCATAGCAATTAGTGCATGTCTTTCATTGACCGGAATCCAATGGAAAACGCTCGACCGAATTCTATAGTTCGTTCTCCTTTTCTATATCCGTAACGATCGCAAAGCCTGCTGCGTTCTCTGCCACAAACAAAAGGGCCCACTGTAAGATCCAGCTAGTTCTGTTCATGTGATCATCATATATATATATATATATATATATATATATATATATATATATAATATATAATATATATATATATATATATATATATATATATATATACATATATTACACACAAAGATTTAAAGCATAAGTGTGAGTCACTATATACATATCTATCTATCTATATATATATATATATTGATATAGATATATAGATATATATACAAAGTATGAATATGCTATTTAAAGATTATTATGCAATATTGATGAGCCAGCAAACTCGAAGCTTCCCCATGCTTTGGTATCTAATTCCTCAAAATTAAAACTCCACCACGTAACTCATAAGATTCTAGGTCAGGATATGGATTCGGATTCCTTAATTATGTGATGGTCCGATAAATTTGAGGGTTTTCAGTGTTTATTGGACCAAAAAAGCCCAATTTATACTTTTCACAAAGGATTGAGAGATACTGCATTACCAATTACTAATTGACATCAAACTGACATTGAAAAAATGACTGAATATATATATATATATATTTAAACATCTACATTTAGACAGAAATGTATTTCTGCTCTTCTGAAAGCATACCATCATTTGTTGCTGTATATAGGTACTTTTTGTTTATCCCAAAGGCTAATTTATAACATCCAAATACATAGTTAATAAGCCATGGAATAAATGCTAAAAATATAAGTTTCGCTTTAACTCCAGTTTATTTATTTGAAAGATTTCAAGATTTCCAGTCGCCCACCTAGTCAGTCAATAATGAGCTTTAACATGACTACCAAAAAAAAAAACAAATCCCTCTTGTTACAAAGGGTATATTTATAGTCTCCATGCAGGATATATGTGACATCACTTCCAGGCTAACCTCAGGGAAATTATTTATCACACAGTCACACTTCACAAGGTCAAATAATTGTGTGTGTTTCAGCTGATAGTAGTAGAAGCTAAAAAGCTAGCAGTTTAACTTATTATTCCTCTGTTAATAGCCCAATTTACCCAATTTACTCATTGCCGGTTCCAAGCCATCGGAAAGTTCTGCCTCATTTCCAGACGTGGAAACGATGACTTCCAAAAGACCTTTCAAAAAGATTGTAGATAAACGACTTCATTTTTAGTGGTTATAGTAACATATAGGATGTAAATCTGTACAGTAGTTGCATACTAAACTTGTACAAACTATATACACTATCTGTCTATCTATCTATCTATCTATCTATCTATCTATCTATCTATCTATCTATCTATCTATCTATTCAAAAAGATTGTAGATAAAAGACTTCATTTTTAGTGGTTATAGTAACATATAGGATGTAAATATGTACAGTAGTTGCATACTAAACTTGTACATACTATATACACTATCTGTCTATCTGTCTGTCTATCTATCTATCTATCTATCTATCTATCTATCTATCTATCTATCTATTTCTATCTATCTATTTATCTATCTATCTATCTATCTATCTATCTATCTATCTATCTATCTATCTATCTATCTATCTATCTATTCAAAAAGATTGTAGATAAAAGACTTCATTTTTAGTGGTTATAGTAACATATAGGATGTAAGTCTGTACAGTAGTTACATACTAAACATATTCCATCCATCCATCCAGTAGATAAAATACTTTTTCTTAATTTTTAGTGGTTATAGTAACATAAAAGATGTAAGTCTGTACAGTAGTTACATACAAAACATATGCATGCTATACATACTATACATTTGATCTATCTGTCTGTCTGTCTATATGAAAGACGTTTTGTCGATTGTTAGTGAAGTTATTGTAATGTATAGTATGTAACTATGAAACTTGAACGATGAAAACATTCTATTGGATAGTCTTGCAATTATAACCCAAAGCTTTGAAGGGTTTGCAAGCGGAGGGTAAAAATAAATAAATAAATACATTGTTTACACTTACTTTTAGAAAATATCTAAAGCGAATATGTCCTGCCATTTTCCCCAATTTAGTCCCTACCACTTCCCACACACAGTTGCCCCCTTACACAACAGCTACTAAGCAGCAATACCAATACCTGACTCTTCAACTGTTTTATGTAATATAAAGAGATCAATATCTGGTACAGTCATCTATAACATCTATTTCTTAGCCTCGTAGGCCCAGATGACTGATTTACCGTCCGGATAGAGCAAAGAATATATGATTCTTGCCCCATTTCATTTTTGGTTATATGGGGAGAAACCAACCAAATGTCACCAGTATGGTTGCCTTAGAATGTTTAAAACACTTATGTCTTGTATGTCCTTGGAGTCCATTTCCTGCAGCCATAAAAGCTTGTCTTTGCCTTCATAGATCATTAAAATCAAAGGAATTTAGCACAAGGTTGCTTTTGAGTGTTCCATTTGAGTTTTTCCTCGTTCCAGAGATAGCGCTCATCTGCGAGCTTCCCCGCAGGCCTGGGGGAGTCCAGCAGGGGGCATGTGGAAGGGTGCTGATGCCTCTCAGGGGCGCAGATGAAGGGATTTGGGGACCCACCTGTTTTTGCCTGACAGTGTGATGACGGGGAGCTCCGCTCACAGGCTGCTTGCCGAGAGATCTGTATGTGGGATAAAAGACCCCTGCTACTGCCATCATCAGACCATCAGGGAGCAGAGCGCCACATACGGTGTGCCATTTGGAGATGGCACATGTGGGTGCTGAGCTGGCAGGCCTCAGATTTGAACTTGCAGGCTGTCATTTCAGCAGCTCTTCTCGTACTGCAGTCAAGCACACAACGTGTAACACAATATTCTCTTTTTTTTTTTAATTTTATAGTTATTGCTATTATATAACATTGGTTCAACTATTTTGGTTTAAACGCTTTATTCACTACCGTAACAGATATGGATGATGCATAGAGTCTCATTTCCATTTCTGCAACACAAATGTATGCATTTTTTAAATAAGCTATCTATGCTGTCCTAAGAAAGAGAGAGATGGAGAGAAATAGAGAGATAGAGCCTCTATATCTATCTGGCATGGATGTTTTTTTCCCACGTATACACACACAATGAAATTATTATAAAAATATTGAATTGAAGCACACATGCAACCAAACACACATGAATACGTTCATATATATATGTAGATACATACATACATACATACATCATGGTAATTATTAAATAATCACATGGGACTCATGTCCTAGCCTTGCTATCTCAGTGGCAAAATGTAATAACTGAGCATCTGGTGATGGTGCTAGGCTTCATGTTCTGTCTCTGCAAATGTGTCATGATTTAATGACATCACCATGCAAGTTTAGCAAGATGCGAGAGCCTTGATGCAAAAGGTCCAACATATTTGCATTTGTGATACGTGCAGTCTGTATACAGTCATTTCTCTCCTAAAAGATTTTTTCAGGTCGCAGCTAGCATTGGGAATCGAAAATCTGTTCAGATTCTGGAATATTTAAGGTTAAGAATCGGATCATAAAATTTCAGTTTCGAGTCCTCTAATCGATTCCTACGTGCATACCCCCCTGATAACCTGCCAGGACCTTCCAATCTGCAAGGACCTAAACATGATCTAAACATCGAATTTACAAGGTGGACCATGGGGAAGCACTCAAAAGTGGGGCTACACTTAATAAAAACAGAAGAGAAAGATTGTTGTAATAATAATTGTAATGTTGCAAGCAAGGTGTTTCAAGGTGCCAGCATGACGAATCTGGGAATCTATAAGAATCGGAATCCGACCCTAGTCATATTCCTGTATAAAAGGTCACACAGACAAGCCTTGGCATTTGTAGGTGGCAAATGAACCCAATCAAAACGTTTCGCTAACAGCTCTGTTTACAAGAAAGTATGTTATTTGTCTACATTTGCACACTTTTTCATTCAAATTAGTCGCCTTTCACATTGCTCCATTCGTCCCAGTACTCCTTCCACTTCTGGAAGTCTCCTTTGCCAAGCGCCTTCTGCGATCCGTACTGGAGCGCCAAAATGGTGTCACAACGGCAACCTTTGAGCTGGAGCTTCATCTTTTGGAAAAGGGCCAAAGCCTCCAGAGCGAAACTCTCCTGTTTCCTGTCATAGCCTTCTTCGGTTTTAGAATGCTACGTGAGGATGTCATCTCACACCAATCTGTTCATTCTCCTTCGACCTTTGTCCTCAGAATGGGATTTCCGACCAGCTAAACAGATGCTTAACACTTGAGACTGTTGTGTGTGGGACAAAATCCCAAGAGATTCGCTTTGAAATATTCAAACCATCTCCGTCTGGAACCAACAACTATGCCATGGATCACATGTACAGAGTGATCCGACTATGAACGTTATAGCTCTTGGCCTGTAGGTGCTACATGATTGGCTGTTGGTTGGCTAACCTGCTTAAATAAGCAGGTGTGTGTACTGTAGTAGTCCTAGTGTATAATTATTACAGAATGCATAACTTTTACTTTAAGAAAAGTACTACATTCCGGACAAGCTAGCGTTAGATAATGTAAGGGTTCTGATTGCAGATGTAATCGCGTGTATTCATTTCCCCAGCACTACGTTACATTTCCTAAGACACTAACATAGTCTGTTCCATTAATATCAGAGTTAATAGAGGCCACGCATAATTATCACCAAAGGCCAATGTAATTCAGAAAAGCAAGCGCAGTTGGTCCGTGTTCAAATTGGACATGACGAGGCGCTTCCATCTCGTATCAGTTGTGCGATACCCCTGCTCACCGTAATCAGAAAGTGCAAGCAATTACCAGAAAGTAATGAGAATATTAATTAGAATTACTTATTAGTCAACCTCATTGTGTTTGTTAGATGAGTTTCATGACCGAGACGAGCTCATTTCACTTTTCAAGCACACTGAACTGTCGCCCTCTATGGCAAAGGTCTAGACCCCTGGAAATGCAAGAGAGGCAGAAAGAAACTAAAGATAGGCATAATGATGGAGCACTAGATAGAATTTGGTATAATTATGAACTGCGCAGATCGTTAGTGCATTTCATTTATTCATTCATTCATTCATCTTCTACCGCTTTATCCGATCTTCCCTCGGGTCAGGGCGAGTCTGTGCGTATCTCAGGCGTCTACGGGCATTAAGGCAGGATACACCCTGGATGGAATGCCAAACCATCACAGGACACACTCACAATCACACACACACAATTTTTTAAGGTGCCAATCAACCTACCGTGCATGTTGTGGACCGGGAGGAAACCGGAGAACCCCGAGAAAAACACCCCAGGCACAGGGAGAACATGCAAACTCCACACACACATGGCCGAGACGGGAATCGAACCTCCGACCCGGGAGGTGTGAGGCGAACGTGCTAATCACTAAACCACCGTGCCCCCCTCATTAATGCATTTGTACTGTAACTCGGATATTCGAGTTTGCGATCAGATAGAAAACCACACCTCATATTTAACGCACAGTCTTTCGAGTTCCTGTGGATTCTTTCTTTTCTTTTTTTTGTACCCTGGCAGCAGTTATTAGGTTTCTTCAGGAAGTCTGGAATCTCATGTTTAGCCTCACTGCTCTCACTGTGGTTACTGCTGTTCACATGTTAATTAATCCCGTCTCCGCTGCTTTTCAGTCCCTGTTAATATGCCTGTGCATTTGTCTATCAGTCATTTAAAAATGAAATGTTTTGGTTTTGCCTCATTTCTGCCCTTTTTTTGGCTCAGGAACACGATTTCAAAAAAACAAACATTGTAATTTGTTAATTAATTGCTGTTGTATTAAGGACACAGCTATGATGGGGGGGGGGGGCTATTTTTTTAAGACATACACACTGAAGACTCCTTTGAGAAAAAAATGAAATAAACTCCATTTCCAGAAAGCTTTTCCATTTCAACATGTTTTTTTTTTCCTTTGTAAAATATCAAAACAAATGAGAATTTTTAGTGCATTTCGATGTCGTGGATGAGCAGTTACTACAAAAACAATAATGTGTTATAGAAAAGTGTTTAACCAAGTATCCAATGGCAAGTTGAGAAAATCCTGACCTGTAAGGCAAAATCTATGCGCTTTGCTATGAGGTGGGATTTTCAAAACCTCCTAAGGTGTACAGGTGTAATCTCAACTCTTATCATTAACACTAAAGTGCATCTGTGGATCACACACACACACACACACACACACACACACAACACGCTAAGGATTACGTGTGCATTATGGTGGCTAGACTTCTGGAAGAAAGAAAAGTGACACTACTTATTACATTTTGAATAGGGTAATTTGTAATCTGTAATCTGTAATCCGTATATATATATATATATATATATATATATATATATATATATATATATAATATATATATATATATATTGTGGGTGTGTGTGTATTGTGCTCGGCTGGCAGCTCAGCTGGGAAACAGATGCTATTTTGGAACCATTCTCTCTCATTTCCTTTGCTGATATGATGACCAATTGCAGTCTGGCAGATAAACAGTCTAAACTCACAGTGCTGAATGGGATTGTTTTCTCTCTCTCTCTCTCTCTCTCTCTCTCTCTCTCTCTGTCTCATTCACTCACTCTCACACTCTAACACTCACACACACACACACACACACACACACACACACACACACACACACACACACACACTCTGCTGGGCATGTAATCAGCTCATCGGGGTCTGACATTCATGTGGAGTCACGCAGGAGTGCAGGTCCAGGTGTTCTGATTCACTGAGTTATTTATTAAAGCGGATCAGTATTGAAATTTATTCTGCTGCCACAGCTGCTCTTCTCCCCGCCACTTCACCGGGAATCCTACAGTGCCAACCTGAAGCCTGTCTGTCTTTCTTGCTTTGACCTTTTCTCACCTCAAATCACTTTACGCATAAAAATCACTCCTTTGCTTCTTTAACGCACCATTTTCTTCCCCGTGTCTGTAATTTCCATACGTTTGTTGTCGCGCACCGCCTTTCTAAAATATGCCACGTCTTCTTTTCCACTCCGGTAGTTCAGTAGTAGAATGTGCCCACTGTCTCGTAGATTCCTTTAGGTCTCCTTTTCACATTCTTTTCATTCTCTTCATGCCTGTTCTTCTCATCTTCCCAGTTCCATGCAGTTATCCCGCAGAGAATCAATGAGGAAACCTCTCAAGTCTTTCAAAGCAGGTGCATATCAAACTGCAAACGCAGGTACCGGTGTATATATCCAGCAAGGACCATCCATATGGCTTCTCTGTGATGCCAGCCTTGTAAAGAGAAGGCACACAGACACACGTTTTTAGACTGAATACTTGTTGATATGGACATATGGCTAGCAGGTGGATCTCCGTCTTGCTCCATCTTGTTGGCTATGGCGCTGATCATTTGCATGACTGACTTTTGGAGACCGAACTGTCAAAATAATCAAGTACCTCATCAGGAGAGGCACCGATACCGCTAACGGCCTGCGATCCTCTCCAGCAAAGACTGGCTTTCTTCAGCTGTCAGGCCGAACAATGGACCACGGATGGTTGTTGTCATCTTTTCAAGCGGGAGGGGGTGAAATAAGATACAAGCTGCTATAAGAATGAAAATCTCTGGTATCACTTTCCTGTCGTCGTCGTGGGTGGCTGTCAAATGATTACGTTCAAATTCATTAAGTCCATGTTTTTTGTTTTTTTTTTTCATTCAAAGAGACAAGACAAAGAAGTGCGACTCGGGGAAGAACTTGAGCTCACAAGCCGCGCTCGTTCCAGACTGTTCTTGCGGGCTTTCAGCTGAGAAAACAAAGGCGAGCGGGCCAAAGCAAGCAGCGGACGCCTGCTTTTCTCTCTTTACCACTCTGACAGACAGCTGCGCACCCGATCTGTGGAAAATGTCAGCCAGAGAATTAGACATGAGGATGGAATGAGAGAAAAGGGAAATCGAAATTTGCCCCCCCCACACACACACACACACACACACACAGCACACGTTCCCTCCCTTTTCGCGGCTCTTTCTCTCCGTCTCTGTGTCTCGCACATACTCATATAGCGTATTTATACAAAAGAAGCTCTTTTATTCTGGGTGTCATTCTCCCAGACGCACACACACGTATACAAAGCTAAATGTCAGTGTATGAATAGCTGTCTACTGGGTGGCCGTCGGGGAAGAAGTGAGGAATATTAATGACTCTAACATAGAATCATTCACTTAATTTAATCCAGACAATGATCTTGACACAGTATATGGCACACAATACAGGTGTTAGGATTGGATGACAGGGTAATGATAAACGGGCACTATTCAGCCGGCTCTATTCATTTACCACTACTGCAATCGCAGAACAATTCCTCATGGATAAATAGGATATTCATTAATTCTTTTTTTTTTATATATATATATATATATATATATATATAATTAATTTTCTACCGCTATAAAAGAAGCCATCCCATCTTCCCTAGGGTCACGGACATCCTCCTGTGCCTATCTCAGGCGTCTATGGGCATTAAGGCAGGATACACCCTGGATGGAATGCCAACCCATCGCAGGGCACACACACACATCACATTCATACACTAGGGACAATTTTCCAAGGTGCCAATCAACCTACCGTGCATGTTTTTGGACCGGGGGAAACCGGCGAATGTGCTAACCACTAAGCCACCCGTGGCCCTGTATATATAGTTAATATACAGTAAACGTTTACATTTACAACACGTTTACAAATGTTTACAACACTGTGCATGCTTTTTGGACCGGGGGGAAACCGGAGAACCCGGAGAAAACCCCCCTGAGTCACAGGGAGAACATGAAAACGTGTGAAGTTGTGCATGTTCTCTCCCCGTGCCTCCGGGTTCTCCGGTTTCCCCCCGGTCCAAAAACATGCACAGTAGGTTGATTGGCACCTTGGAAAATTGTCCCTAGTGTATGAATGTGTGTGTGAGTGAATGTGTGTGAGTGTGTGTGTGTCCTGCAATGGGTTGGCATTCCATCCAGGGTGTATCCTGCCTTAATACCCATAGACGCTGAGGGAAGATCGGATATAGCGGTAGAAGATGAAAATGAATGAATATATATATATATATATATATATATATATATATATATATATATATATATATATATATCTTGACCCGAGGGAAGATAGGATATAGCGGTAGAAGATGAATAAATGAATATATATATATATATATATATATATATACTATATATAAATATATATATATATATATATATATATATATATATATAAATGAAGGAATATCCTATTTATAATCTAATACCTGATTTTATATGTATATATACACAAAGGTTCTCTATTTCTCTAACTGAACATATTGATATATATATATATACATGGTGGAATTAGATTAGATAAGGGAGACGAGTTCAGTAATAAATGCACAAAAGTACACAGTTGACTGCTAACACATTGACGTGAGAAACCTGTAGACTAATTGGAACACGTTCTCCTGTAACCGAAATTTGACAGCAGCGTGGCTGAATTAGAAAATTCGTCCTGACTGCATGTTAGCTGTGGCACCTCCTCTCATACCGAGCTTCTTCTCGCCACTTCCCTGGACCTCTCTGGTAGCATGTTGACCTTGCCATAGTCAATTGATTCGGGCCGTGTTGGCACAGGTTTCCCGGGCGCTGTCTGGTTTTATTAGGGCTAGTGAGGACAGGAGCAGACAGCCATGACACACAACATGGGGCCGTAGCTCCCTGCAGCCCTTCTACCTCTACAGACACGTGGCTAATGACTTCTGACAATCCCAGAGAACGGCACCTGCAAATGAACAAGGAGAGGTTCGGCGGTTCGAGCTGGAGGAAGGCTGAGCTGCATGGTGATGGGTGCGAGCGAGGCACATTGGTTTGATGAGGTGAGGACATGGAGGAAGTTGATGATAGGAGAGGAGTATAAATACGGTGGAGTAGCAGTGGAAAAATGATAACCTCAGGCATTATTAAAATATTCTCTTTAAAACATCTAAACTGAAAGGGAAAAAAAGGTATATGGTAATGTTAAGGTAGTCAAAATCTAAAACTAAAAAATCTAAAAATGTGTTTTTAAATATTATACCACAATCATATATGTATATGTATCTGTATATATCATATATGTTTTTGTTTTTTTACAACCGCAACTATTACAATGCGAAATTCATCTTCTAATGCTTTATCTGTCTTCTCTCTCGGATCGTGAGGAACCTATACCTATCTCACGTGTCTTGGTTCATCAAGGCCATGGAATGGAATGTCTACGCATCACAGGGCACACACACTCACAATCACACACACATTCATACACTAGAGACAATTTTACAAGGTGCCGATCAACCTACCGTGCATGTTTTTGGACTGGAGGGGAAACCGGAGAACCCAGAGAAAAAAACCCTGAGGCACGGGGAGAACATGCAAACTCCACACACACATGGCCGAGGCAGGAAACGAACCCCGACCCTGGGGGTGTGAGTGCTAAACACTAAGCCACCGAAGCCTCTGACGATGGTACATTTTGAATTTTACTACAGTGCGTTAATTTGGGTAAGAAAATGTAACCATAATTTATTTTAACGTTGTACACTTAATGCTTAATTTCATAAAAAATATGTGAATGCCTCAATTCGAGGATGTAAATGTATACTGTATATTAACTATATATACAGGGCCACGGTGGCTTAGTGGTTAGCATGTTCGCCTCACACCTTCATGGTCGGGGTTCGATTCCCGTCTCTCCTCGTGTCTCAGGGTTTTTTTCTCTGGGTTCTCCGGTTTCCTCCCGGTCCAAAAACATGCACGGTAGGTTGATTGGCACCTTGGAAAATTGTCCCTAGTGTATGAATGTGAGTGTGAATGTGAGTGTGTGTGTGTGTGTGTCCTGCGATGGGTTGGCATTCCATCCAGGGTGTATCCTGCCTTAATGCCCATAGACGCCTGAGTTAGGCACAGGCTCCCCGTGACCCGAGGGAAGATCGGAAGTGGTAGAAGATGAATGAATGAGCTATATATACCGCACTAAGGCATATGTGAGGGCACTCACTGGTGCCCCCTAGCTGGTTCTTCCCTAAGCAAGCGCCTCATATCCCTCTGCCTAGAAATGGTGCTATTAGAAATCTATTTGAAATGACTTCTTATGGCACAACTAACATTCTTTGTGGTGCATTGTACATCGTAATCGATTCCATTTTGTCCCCAGACACATAAGATAAGACATTGTAGATTCCCATATTTGGTCATATATATGTATATGTTACAGGTTAACCCAAAAAAAAAATCCATTGTATTGTTTTCCTCTCTGTATCATAAATGATCTCACCACACATTTACACACTTTACTGAGAAATACAAGGACAAACACATACACCCGGGTATAGCGGATTTCTAAATATAGCCGTTTTGCAATTCTCTCAGTAAAGTGTGTTTATAAGAAATGTATTAGGAAACCTCAAAGTGCCTCCAGTTATCATTTATGTAGCTGACCTATGCTAGCTGAAGAGATGATGTTTGAAATGCCGAACGGTTTAAAAACGGAATAAATATTTGCACAGCCTGTTCTACAACAATTTGTGTCTGTGTTAAGCAAGGATGCTAAATCAGTGACAGCGAAGGTTTTTATGCACGTCACTCGAGTGACACGAGTCTCCTCCATGTACTTATACAATGAAAGCAAAGAGACGTGTCTGCAGCACTTCACTTCCTCACGCTCTGTTTGTGTGTGTGTGTGTGTGTTTGTGTGTGTTTGTGTCCTTCTGTCACCTGACTCCAGTTTATTAGCGCTTCCTTGAAAGATACAAACACAGGAAAGGGTTGTATATGAGGTCATGAGGGGAAACAATAAAGACAACGTTGGATAGAGAACTTTGTCTGTAGCTCTTGAAGAGGAAAGGAAATATGTCAGACAGCGGTTATAAAAATGCAACTGTGTCACCCAGGAATGTTCTTTTTGGCTCATGAAAATACTTTGTTCAGGATGTTTCCAAATTTGGGATGATTCCACGTTTTCCTGTGTGTTTTTGCACTTCGGTACTCCTCATAAGGAATCTTTTTTGTTTTTCTCCCCTGCAAGATTTAGTCACGACAGGAAATATTCTGAATCAGGAAATTAGGTCAGCATTTGTGTGTGTGTTCAGAAAATGGTTACACAATCAATTTCATTGGTGAACGCATAAGATGATTAAAATGACCCAGGTTTGAGATTTGCTAGGGCAAGGACAAAGTCTGATGCTTTTGAACGCAACCATTCGACTTTTTGTAAAATGTATAGTATAGACATTATTGAAACGGATGATGTAGATAATGGTTGGAGTGTTTTAGTTCTCAAGTGCAAGCCTTTAAACAACAATCAGGGATAGAAAATACATACTAGATATGAAAGTAGTATTGTTTTTGTTGTTAATTGGAATACAAGTGGGGGGCACGGTGGCTTAGTGGTTAGCACGTTCGCCTCACACCTCCAGGGTCCAGGTTCGATTCCCGTCTCGGCCATGTGTGTGTGGAGTTTGCATGTTCTCCCCGTGCCTCAGGGGGTTTTTCTCTGGGTTCTCCGGTTTCCTCTCGGTCCAAAAACATGCACGGTAGGTTGATTGGCACCTTGGGATTGGTCCCTGGTGTATGAATGTATGTGTGAATGTTTGTGTGGGTTGGCATTCCATCCAGGGTGTATCCTGCCTTAGAGCCCATAGACCTCTGAGATAGACACAGACTCCCCGTGACCCGAGGGAAGATCGGATATAGTTGAAGATGAATGAATGAATGAATAGAATTCTGTATGAATATCACAATGTTAAGAAATGATTTCATTGGAATATATCACATCATGAATATTCTGCATTTTAATGATCACTTTAATGACTGCCAAATACGGTTTCTTTTAAATAATATTTAGCTTTCGTATATAGCACTTAGGATCCAGCCTATACTATTAATGCTTTTGGTTATTTGCTGTTGTTTGCCAATGAGTGTTTGTGCACTTATTTATTATGAAATTATAATTAAAGATGTTTAGTTAGATATTTACAGTACATGGAAAGTTGTACTGAAGTTGTACAAGCCATCATGGGTGGAGGGGTGTAGCTCTGTGGTTTAAGGTGCTGGGCTGCTGACCGGAAGGTCAGGGGTACGAGCCCGTGGTATCACCAAGCTGTCACCCTTGGGACCTTGAGCAAGGCCCTTAACTCTGTGCTCCATGGCTGACCCTGCGCTCTGACCCCAGTTTCCAAAAACAAGCCAGGGATATGCGAATGGGAAACAATTTCACTCTGCTTTAATGTCTATGTGACAAATAAAGTCTATTCTCTTCATGTAGCATATATACATTCGGAAGAGAATTTCTTCTACTTGAGTTTCTTTTGCATTTTATCCAAAGGCTCTGAAATAGTTTTGGCACGGATGCAAATAACTGTACAAATGACAAATTCTGTCGATTAAAAAAACATTCCCGATGCTCGTTTATACAGTATAAAATCTAACATGCAGCCTTTGTACGTGAGAGTGAAGAGGCAGAATGTGCTCTTGTGCATGGAGAGGTAAAACGAGCCCAATGTGAAGGGCAGTGGGAAGGTGAGAGCGTAATGAGCTATCCACCTGCTAACTCCAGAGACCAGCCACTGCTGACTGATTATAGGTGTGGGATAATTTACCCAACATTTCCAATTTGTTCAGAATGCACTTGGCAATTTGTGGCCCATTTCCTCCCTCCCCTACTTCACTCATGGAGAGTTCATAAAGTTTGAAATACACCCAGGTACCACCTTTTTTTTTTTTTCTTTTTTGTCGAAACGGTTTAGCGCTACAAAGAAAGCCTTATGGTTCCCTTCTGTGGTACAGGGCGTTGCATCCACGGCAATTCAAAAACCATTCGGATAATTAATACTCTACAGTACCGGCCCTAACAAGGTACATTAAATGGTTTTAGAATGACTCTTTCGTTACTAATTAGAAACGATTCAAATGTATGGAAAGCTTATACCCCCAATCCAACCCCGCCCCACCCCCAAACATACCCCATTAAAAACTGAAGAGCTATTTTTAAAGCTAAATAACCATGAGACACAAAGTCCCCAAAGTAGAGCCACTGCTTTCAAAATGCCAGTGTTCAGTCCAAATTGGCCCAATTATTTCCACAAACCAGCTAACCTTGCTGTGCAAAAATTGCTTCACCATCACCATTCTCCCCCATAAGTCACAGGGAGAAGCAGGAAAAAGGGAAAAGGGGGTTGGCATGGGCAAGAGGGTTGGGGGCATGGTTGCACTTAAGGCTGTTTTTTGTGGGGGGTTTTTTTCACCACAAAGGAAAAGTCTTTCAAAATTGGCACCAAATTTATTTTTTTAAGAAACTCATTCTTTTAGAAGCATACGGCAAACTGTACGTTTTATTTCATATCTACCTTGTAGTCGTATTACTATAATGGCTATGTGTGTGTGTGTGTGTGTGTGTGTGTGTGGTGTGTGTGTGTGTGTATATATATATATATATATATATATATATATATATATATATATATATATGCATATATATATATATAATGCTACTGGCTTAGTGGTTAGCAGGTTCGCCTCACACTCCAGGGTCCGGGTTCAAATCCCGTCTCGGCCATGTGTGTGTGGAATTTGCATGTTCTCCCCGTGCTTTTTTCTCCGGCTTCTCCGGTTTCCTCCCGGTCCAAAAACATGCACGGTAGGTTGATTGGCACCTTGGAAAATTGTCCCTAGTGTATGAATGTGTGTGTGTGTGTGTGTGTGTGTGCCCTGCGATGGATTGGCATTCCATCCAGAGTGTATCCTGCCTTAATGTGTGTGGGATTCCATGAAGAGACAGAAGGATGTGTCTGTGTTTACTTCTCCAAGATGGAACAACCTACCAGCCGAGTTCCTTCATAAACACTGTGTTTAAGTGTACCTAGAAGAATTGCTGCTGTTTTGAAGGTAAAGTGTGTTCACACCAAATAGTGATTGAATTTCCATATCCTCTTTCCTTTCTTCATTCATTGATGAAAGTAAATAATTAACACTTCCATTTTTGAAAGCATTCTTTGTTTTCATTTTTTCACACCTGCATAAAACTTTTGCACATTACTCTATATACAATATATATGTATATGTAGTAATTGTTGTCTATCTAATAATAGACCAAATACTCTTCTAGTATAAACAACAAATTCTGCTTAGATGAACAGACTGTCACATATATATCATCAGAGTCAAGATAGATAATTAATGGAAATAGGGAAATAAACCTATAAGAGAAGGACAGAGTAACAATAGACGTATACAGCAGTAAAAATAGAGGTAATATTATGAATAAAACAGAAGAACCATGCATAACTCCTTTCACACTGTATTACTATAAAGAAGATTCAGTGTAAGGGTGATGCAGTGGAAGTGTAAGCAGTACTGATGCCTGAGTAAGCTTGAAGTGGGTTAAAGTGGCACTGCATTGCGACCATAAAACAAAGTATAAACTGTGTAAAAACAAAAACAAAGGGGAATGCCAGTAAAGCAGTAGTGCATAGTGAATGTTGGTACCTCAACTACTCCTGTTCAGATATAGTTACAGCTTTAACCTGGTCAGGTGTATAATGAGTCTATTTGGGACACATTGGGCATGAAGCAGAATGGTGGGCACATTGCATATAGAAAGTTACACTCCTGTGCATTTAGAGGCGGGTTCATGTACGTATATAAGGACATAAATGGAATCTGATTTGCTCAAAATAGCACTAAATACAGCTATAAGAATAACAGCTACGTAGTACAGACTGTAATGTCTAACACTCTTTTCCTGTTTATACCGCTTCTCATGCTACATTTACATTTACATTTATGGCATTTGGCAGACGCCCTTATCCAGAGCGACTTACAACTGAGCAATTGAGGGTTAAGGGCCTTGCTCAAGGGCCCACTAATGGCAGCTTGGTGGTAGTGGGATTTGAACCTGCGATCATCTGGTCCAAAGGCCAATGCCATAACCACTGAGCTACCGCCTCCCACATCGCCTCCACTACATCACTAGGCGCGTTTCCATTACAAATTTGCCAAAACTTTTGCGATATTTTCTAAATGTCACTAAAAAACTGTTGCGAAATGGTGGCGTTTCCGTCCTCTCGCGATAAGTCATTAAAAAAAAAAAACGAGTCAGATATAGGCAGGCTTACTTGTATTAGCAGTTTTTAATGGCGAGGAAATCCCCCTATACTTGGGAGCAGCCATGTATGCGCTTGTTCTGGGAGGTAAAGGTGCGCGATTTCACGGAGGACCCGTGGATTCAGAATTTCCGGATGAACGCGTCCACTTGTTTTGAGCCGTGCAGTGCAATAGGGCCGCTTGTAGCACTTGGAGGACCATGCCCAAGGTAAGGCAAGGTAGATCATGTGACCTGGAAATTAGAAAAAAAAAAGCAAGCAAATTATTCCTTTGTTGCATCATCTAAAAACCACCTCATGCGAGCGGAAAAACTTTTTTTGCGATACTTGTGTGTTTTGCATATTTGATGCCTTTACATTAGCCATATTTTCATTCATTCATTCATCTTCTACCGCTATATCCAATCTTCCCTCGGGTCATGGGGAGTATGTGCCTATCTCAGGAGTCTATGGGCATTAAGGCAGGATACACCCTGGATGAAATGTCAACCTATCACAGGATACTCACACACACACACACACACACATTCATACACTAGGGACAATTTTCCAAGGTGCCAATCAACCTACCGTGCATGTTTTTGGACCGGGAGGAAAGCGGAGAACCCAGAGAAAAACCCCCTGAGGCACGGGGAGAACATACAAACTCCACACACACATGGCCGAGATGGGAATCGAACCCTGGAGGTGTGACGCGAACGTGCTAACCATTATGCCACCGTCTCCCTGCCGTATTTTCAATTCTCTGTTTAAATTAGCGCATTTTGAAGGGTCATGGAAACGCGTCTACTGGCAGTGTGGTACAAACTCAGGAAAGTGATATCTGCCCATGAGCTCATACCTTTTTTTTTATACCAGGGGATTAACAGGAGAGAAAGAGCATGTCATCCTCCCTTGGTCCTGGATAGATGTGGCATTATCTGGATTCAAACTTGTAATCTCATTTAATCTATTTGTAATACCACAAAGTAATCTAACCTAAGACAGACATCTGGGTTGTTAAGTTTGTAAATCCTTGTCAACTTTTAGTAGAAGAAGTTAAGGATGTGTTTAGGACATTTATAACATAACGAATTGTAATTAGCTCATTTATACAGATGAGCAGGGGGGCATGGTGACTTAGTGGTTCGCCTGGGTTCGAGTCCCGTCTCGACCATGTGTGTGTGGAGTTTGCATGTTCTCCCCATGCCCGGTTTCCTCCACGGTCCAAAAACACGCACGGTAGGTTGATTGACACCTTGGAAAATTGTCCCTAGTGTATGAATGTGTGTGTGTGTGTGTGTGTGTGACCTGTGATGGGTTGGCATTCCATCCAGGGTGTATCCTGCCTTAATGCCCATAGACGCCTGAGATAGGCACAGACTCCCCGTGACCCGAGGGAAGACTGGATATAGCGGTAGAAGATGAATGAATGAATGAATGAATACAGCTCAGCAGTTAGGGGCCTTGTCCAAGGGCCCATCAGTAGCAGCTGGGTGTTGCTGAGACTTAAACTCATAAACTTCTCTAATATCTTAACATTTACAGCACTTGCTCAGAGCGATGGCCTAGTGAGCAGTTGAGGATTAAGGGCCTTGTTCAGTGGCCCACTAGTTTGATGGTGTTTGGATTTGAACCTGCAACCTTTCGCCCCAGAGCCCAACGCCTTAACAACTGAGCTCCCACCTCCCATGTGTTAGAATTTTAAAACGGAATGACAAAGCAAAAGATATAAAGATTAATATCTAGCACATTTTATACAGATTTATACAATAAAATGTTGATCAACATTTGCCTGTGGTTAAAGTGATATATTGCCAGAACAAACACAAAGACCAAAAAAATTCATGTAAAAAAAAAAGACTTAGAAAAAATGAATTAGAAAATCTGAAAGTGAGACCAAAGTGTACGACGAGCATCTATTAATTAATGTAAATGTTCATAAATAGCATGCATATGTTAATGAATTCATTAAATAGCATTCATTCAACGTTTACTCCAAAGATTTCCAAATACACAAATATTAATGAACGTATGCACTGATAATCATCCATTAAAATGTTGTTTTTTTGCCTACATGAACTGTTAATATAATTAAAAGCACTTGTTTTCAATTACAGAGATCGTTTAATCATATTCGGCGTCTGAGGTGGAAGGAAACACAGTCGGATCTCGTCATAGTCGGATCATTTTTCTTTCTTTCTTTCTTTTTTTTTTACAGAGGAAATCCACAGCTTTACATTAAATCCCAGCGTATGTGTTTTTCCAACACCAGGAAAGTTCAGCACCTGTTCTGTGCCCTCTCTTCCCTGCCTCTGTCTTCAGCCTGGTCTTCCCCGGCTGCCTCGGGGTCAGATCCTTTCCAGTCCCACACCTGCAACAATGCTCAACTTGTTCCACGGCGCAACAGGAAATATCTCTTAAATCCGCATAAGATCTTCCCTGCACGTCTCAGGAAAAAGCAGACAAGATCACACAGCCACACCCGTCTCAACACGTACAGTAGACTAATGTTCACAGCCATTACACTGCTCTACTTCACCAGGACTAGTAATTCAATACTGAATGTAAAGTGTGATGCAGGACAAGTGATGTGTTGGACGATGTGTAAAGCGAAATAAATCTAAGGTCGAAGATAGAAAAGCTTTGGTTAAGCTCCAGGCAGTGAGGTTTATGTTTTATTTTAATATCTCTCCCTTTCGGACTTGAATATCTGTCTCACTCTCCTGTCTTTATGAGGAACTGACTAACCACTTAAGGCATGGCAAGAGGCACAGGAACACTTCTTCTATTTCAAAAACAGCATGTATGTGTGTGTGTGTGTGTGTGTGTGTGTGTGTGTGTGTGTGTGTGTGTGGAATGGAGCCAGTGTCAAAAACTTCACGTGTCATTTACACACGGATTGCATACATGTGTTGCAAAACTGTAATAGACATATTTTTTAAATATGTCACACACACACACACACACACACACACACACACACATACACACATACACACTACTGCTGCTCTGCTTGCGTCATTTGCACATTAGTCACACTAGACGTGTTTCCATTACAAATTTGCGTAAAATTTGTGTTGATAAAAAAACTGTTGCCAAATGTCCTCTAGCAATAAGTAAAAAAAAAGACAGATATATGTAGGTTTTATTTACTTTTATTTTTAATCGGAAACGTTTGCGCTTGTTTTGGAAGGCGATAGTGGGTGATTTCACTGAGGACCTGTGGATTCAGAATTTCCTGATGGACGCGTCCACTTTTTTTTTTTTCGTGTACAACCTGCCCAATGGAGCCACTTTCCACATATAAGCGCAAAGCAATTGCCGTTTACAAACTGTTTATTTCTTTTTATTAGTTTAATAAATAACTCCTCTCTGTCCACACTTTAAAGAACAATCACGTATATCATGTGACCTGGAAATCCGAAAAAAAAAAAAAACGTTTTCGGCTTTGTCTAAAAATAAAAAACACATCTTATGCGAGCATAAAAACGTTTTTTTTACGATACATGTGTGTTTTTGCAAATTTGACAGGATTCCATTAGGCGTATCTTCATGCATTCATTCATTCATTCATTCATTCATCTTCTACCGTTTTATCCGATCTTCCCTCGGGAGTCTGTGTCTATCTCAGGCGTCTATGGGCATTAAGGCAGGTTACATCCTGGATGGAATGCCGACCCATCACCGGGCACACACACACACACACACACACATTCATACACTAGGGACAATTTTCCAAGGTGCCAATCAACCTACCGTGCATGTTTTTTGGACCTGGAGGAAACCAGAGAACCCGGAGAAAACCCCCTGAGGCACTGGGACAACATGCAAACTCCACACACACATGGCCGAAACGGGAATCGAACCCCGACCCTGGAGCTGTGAGGCGAATGTGCTAACCACTAAACCACCGTGGCCACGGCGTATCTTCAATTCGCTATTTTATGTAATGCAAATGCGGTTACCGTTTACAACTCTGTATTGTACAATGTTTTTAAAATGTCTTTCAGTTGAACATTGCACTGTATATAGACATATAGAAGGTTACGGGTCGACATATTTTGTGTTTGTGCACTTGTCCTGTTTTGTTTCGCATTGTTTGCACCAGGTTGCACACAATGCACTTTATGTGGCTAGAACTAACTTAGTTTAGTCTTCAGCTCTGTGTTTTGCAGCTCTATGTTGTGTTATATGTTGTTATATATGGTGCTAAGGCTCTGGAGAAACATCTCATTTCTCTATGTACTGTGAATATAGCTCTATATACAGGTAGTTGAAAAAACATTTTTGCACTGTTTTTCCATCTCAGTGATATTGTATAGGGGCACGGTGGTTTAGTGGTTAGCACTTTCCCCTCACATCGCCAGGGTCCGGGTTCGATTCCCATCTCGGCCATGTGTGTGTGGAGTTTGCATGTTCTCCCCATGCCTCAGGGGGTTTTTCTCCGGGTTCTCCGGTTTCCTCCCGGTCCAAAAACATGCACGATATGTTGATTGGCACCTTGGAAAATTGTCCCTAGTGTATGAATGTGTGTGTGTGTGTGTGTGTGTCCTGCGATGTGTTGGCATTCCATCCAGGGTGTATCCTGCCTTAATGCCCATAGACGCCTGAGATAGGCACAGGCTTCCCGTGACCCGAAGGAAGATGGGATATAACAGTAGAAGATGAATGAAAGAATGAATGATACTGTATGAATTTCACGTATCTAGAAAATGTTATATTTTTTCTCATATTTTATAGATTAGTACTTTTCACATTAGATGTTCCTGATTAGATATTTTTCACATTATTGCGATAATGCTCTGTTACATGTTCACCTGCATAAGAAACAAAATCCCGCCGTGCAGAAAACGGGACGCACTGAAGCTGTATGAAGGAATGCGTGTGAACATTGTGCGACTGCCCTTGAGACATTTGTTTTTATATTCAAGCGCGGTGTGATTTCTGCTCTGGAGACTCCATCCTGTCCAACCTTAATCCCTTGAAGTTTCATAGAATGAGCACAGCCTATGACTAATCCACAGGCGCATTCTGAAAACACACACACTTTCTCTCTCTCACACACACACAAACACATTCAAACAAGTTTTTGCCTATAATAATGTACCAGACTATAATATGTCCTTATGAGGGAAACTGGTAACTCCAAGACACTTAAATTCAGTAGTGATTTTCTTTGTAGTGTAGCAGGGAGAGTTTGTTCACGGCTGGGGCTGGTGGTACATCCAGAATCATTATCTCTATCAAACAGATGTCTCGCTCACGGCGGTCTGACGGGGACCCAGTAGGCCCGTGGCTGCAGGTATGCTGTCCTGCAGCATCCAAAGTCGTCAAATCGTTCCAACTGGATGCGGATACTACTTTCACTCTAACAGTAAACACTTAATATAACAACTAAAAGACAAAACAGCAAGGTTTTTTTCACCCCCCCCACCAAGACATGTGACTCAATACTGATCTATAAGACCACTCTTGTTTCATTTCTTCTTAAACTTTAATCAAAACGTTAGTTCACACCCAGAGGAAAAGCCATGGAGAGAAAAAAAAAAGAAAAAAAGCCTTAATAATATTGAGCTCCATCCAAAGCTCGGATAGGATAATTAGACCGCCGTTGAAGTATGTTCAAGATCACAGCCAATTACCCGACACGGACAGGCAGGCAGGCAGAACCATGATTAGGGAGCATAGGACAACACCGAAATGAGAGAAAAACACAAAACTAATCAAGGATTGGAATCACAGTTGTGTGTCATCTGTGTTTCGCAGTGAGTGGCCTCTCCAAGCACACAATCAGAGGCGCATTAAAACCGGCCCCGATGTCTGCGGAGTGATTCTCTCTTGCATTACCACCACAGCTAATTGGGCCTGCAAACAACCAGCTGAGGACGCAGATGCTAGGAGGATTTTTTTTTTCCCTCCCTTTTTCTTCTTCATCCAAAGTGGGTCTTTGTTTGAGTACTGTTTATTGTTTATGGGAAAAATAAAGATTGTGTATGTGAAATAAGGGACAATATTGAACCAGTAATAGATTGTTCAGACATTCGATATCAGGGGGTTACACAAAATTGCTACACTTTGAATGTGTGTTTTCTGGGCTTTAGAAAATCTATAAATACTTACTTAGCAGAAAGTACTGTTCTTACTATTTGGACCGTTATTTTAAAGTCATATTGTAAGATGGGGGTGTGAGCTCAGTGGTTCAGGCATCGCGCCAATGGACCGGATGATCGCAGGTTGAAATCCTACCACCAACAAACTGGTGGGCCCTTGAGCAAGGCCCTTAACCCTCAATTGCTCTGGATAAGGGCGTCTGACAAATGTTGGAATACTCGATGTTTGGTCAAACATTTATGAACACCTAAAACCTTCCAAGCTGTTTCCTACTACTATTGAGAGTGTCTCTGTGCACAAAACAAGCATTATGAAGTTTATGACGGTTGGAGTGGAAGATCTCCCAGGTCTTACATCAATCCCAGAATCCCAATGTTGATTGTACTAACACTCTTGTAGTGGAATACAAACAGCCATGTTCTACATTCTGGTCAAGCTTATTGTAAGCGTAAACACGTGTCTAAAAGGTGTGCACAAACTTTTAGACAAGAAAGTGCAACTTTAAATATTTGGAGTGCAACGTTTCCTTTAACAAACCCACCAGAATATTATTAAAGCCAGTATACCTGACATTTTGTTACTGTCCTTATGGAGTTTTAATAGTTTTTCACACCACACTGTCCTCCTAAACCAGGACAGTAGGTGGATTAGTGATACTAAATTCCACTTTTGGCATCCCATCACGTGTGTATCGCCTCACATCTCCTCCCTCGTTGTCACGGGGTGGTGGTCGCTCAGTGGTTAAAGCATTGAGCTCTGGACCGGAAGATTGCAGGTAACAAGATACCACTTGTGGGGACCCCCTGAGCAAGGCCCTTAATCATCAACCTCTCAGCTGCAAGTCGCTCTGGATAAGGGCATCTGCCAAATGCCATAAATGTAGATGTATCGTTCTTAAAATCCAGCCGTCTGGGATAATGATGAATTAAAATTACATCATCTCATATATATATATATATATATATATATATATATATATATATATATATATATGCGATATATGGCATATATGTATATATATATATGTGTGTGTGTGTGTGTGTGTGTGTGTGTGTGTCTTTAATGGATCTAAATTTTAATATTCAAAGATAAGCTCATTTAATGTATTAATAACAATAATTCCATCTCGGTTTACATGAAGGTAAAATAGTAAAAATCATATTGTAAGAAACTTTTACAAAAATAAATAAATAAGAACATCGGGGACAGCACCACTGGGTCACATTTATAAATACCACAGGAAAAAAAAGAAAAAAAACACATTTCCGTAAATCTATTTTAAATACCAGGCTGACAAATGGCTGGGATAACATCATCTAGCAATGCGTTTTACTCTTATGACCGTTGGCAGATGCCCTTTTACAGAGCAACTCGCAGGGTTAAGGGCCTTGCTCAAGGATCCTGCAGTGGTGGTGCTGAGGTTTGAACTTCTGAGCCGAGGTTCAATGTGTTACAACCTGTGAGCTCCCACCACCCACCTCATTGTCTTTAGTATTATCTACATCGATTCTCCAATGCTTTTCCTCATTATATTTAACTACGCTGTTAATAATACTACCCTTTGTTTTACTGTATTTATGAACAACCGACTTTTATTCCCAGTTCTGTAAATATAGTATTCCCCCCCCCTAATACTAATGTAGAAATATTTAATACAGTATATTACTGAAAGAGGGGGGCAGGGTGGCTTAGTGGTTCCGGGTCCAGGTTCGATTCCCCTCTCGACCATGTGTGTGTTGAGTTTGCATGTTCTCCCCGTGCCTCAGGGGTTTTACCCGGGTTTTCCAGTTTCCTCCCTGTCCAAAAACATGCAGGTAGAAAAAATGGAAAATTGTCCCTAATGTATGAATGTGTGTGTGAATGTGTGTGACTGACTGTGCCCTGCGATGGGTCCTGCCTTAAGGCCCATAGACCCCTGAGATAGGCACAGGTTCCCCGTGATCAGAGGACAGATCGGGTATAGCGTTAGAAGTTGAATGAATATTTCTGTAAGAGTTTAAATAGAGTTTAGAGTAAGAACATGTAATGAGCTTTGATGTTATTTTAGATATGGGTGTAAGGACTTTTATTATGCGAGGGGGGGAAGAACAAGGGATCGAGAAATACAGGAGAGTGTGGTAAAAAGGTCCAAGGTATAAATAAATAAATAAATACATCGTATAAATTCGTGTTAATTATTCCCTCGGCCATATCCGTGACCAGTTTCTGTAGGCTGGATAGTTTGGTTTGGGGGGGGGTGGTAGCCTAGTGGTTAAGGTGCTGGCCTCTATACCGGAAGATCACGGGTTCAAACCCCACCACCACCACGCTGGACTTTTGAGCAAGGCCCTTAACCCTCAATTACCCAGTTGCTCTGGATAAGGGCGCGTCTGCCAAATGTAAATGGATTGATTACTCTCAACCCAGGAACACTGACGTTTTAAAATCGTGTTGTGCCGGATACGCTCTATAATTTCCAGCGTGACTGCTGCAGTGAAAATTGTCCGCCTCCCCATTCAAATAATATGGAGCAGGCGGTGCTCCTGTGACCTATTTGAATCAATAGACGAAGCGAAGGGGCCTGACATGGTTCAGATAGCAGCAGAGAGTAAATGAAAGTTCACCTGAGCGATACAAATCTCCAATGAGTGGAGCTGCTGGAGAAATGCACGGCGGAAAGTCTCCTCGTGCACCGTTCTGCTCGATTTAGATATTTATGCCATTACATATGGATAGTTCTTTGAAAGCATGTGTTGCCCACATTTTGCTAGGCAACAGCTAAAGCTGTTTCGCCAGACCTGCCACCCTGAATGAAAAGAGTCCGTCTACAAACGAGGTACCGGGAAGAGAGCGCCATTAGTGCCTGGAAATAATGCAGCGATACATGATATGAGCTGTTGATGTCTTTCCAGGCTAACGCTGCAAATATTTCCCGTCGACTCCGTCTCAGCACCTGCGCGACGGCCGGCCAAACTTTAATGGTTCCGTGCACATATTTGGCTTTGAGCGAAGGTCTGAAAATTCATGAGGTTGGCCGTGCAAATCAATCCTCCTCTCCGTTATTTTCCCATTCTTTTCCCCCCCTCCATTTCAACAAAATAGCTATTGACCTCTCGACAGAGCGCTGTGACAAATGGGTAGAGTACGGAAAGCTTCACATCTTGGAATTCTGCTCGCTCGGATTGACTTTACTGCTTCGCTTCCCAGGCACGCTGCTGAGCAACTTGGACCGCTGTTCCTGTCCTATATTCACACACCGCTTCCACTCTCTTAATTATGACCGACTGCGAATGTGGCCGAACCCATCTGGCTGAGGAAAGTAGGGGGGGGGGGATTTGTATTGGCTGCCCCGGGTAGGTCTGAAAATACATTGTTGTGCAGACTGTTAGAGCTTTCCCTCAAGTGAAGGGACATCAAATATATGGGACAGGCTAAAAGAGAAAATAATAACGCTTAACGGTGTGTATGAATTTAAGAATCAGAATGAGGGGAAGTAAAGTTGTTTGAAAACCACTGGCTGTGGAAGACAGAAAGAAAGAATGAAGGAATTGAGACAGGTGCAGGTGCTTACATGGAAAACTAGCTCCCAGACAAAATGGAGCATGACCTTATTTCATGCACTGAGGAGCCCGTTGGGGCTTCTGGTGTCTATTTGTGAATCAGAGGACGCAGATCGCTGAATGCTCTGACTGCAAGAGTAGTTTGTAGTAATCTAAAACCTCAATGAGTCTGTTCTCTGAAAGGTATTATATCCAGTTCTGGCAACCCCATTTGGCTGGATTTCCAAAGTGAAATAATATATCTTAGTTGAATTGAATTTTTAGAGACTGGGTTCTTTGTGCTGCGCAATTAGTTGGCATTTATAGAAGTGTTAATAAAACAAATATTGTCATTGTGATACCCAATCCAGGTAATATCTTTTTTCAAATGCCAAATCCAATTTTAATATACGCGCTCGAAAAAAAGCTAGTTAGAAACACTTGTGCTTATCAGTGTCGTGTTACCCTCAAGGCTAGATTCTTTACCTTTATTGCGTCTCGTAAAACTCTGGTATTAGATATGTAATGCATCTTTAAAACTTGATTAAGGTATGTAAAAAGAGCTTAATGGGAATGTGTGCTGTAGGTAAGAAATAACACGAAAACAATAAATAAATAAATTATATATATATATATATATATATATATATATATATATATATATTATAGGGTATATATATATACACACACACACACACACACACACACACATATACACACACACACACACACACATGTATATGTAATGCATCTTCAAAACGTATGTAAAAAGAGCTTAATGGGAACAGTCTGTGCTGTAGGTAAGAAATAACACCGGGAAAAAAAAAAATACAAATATATATATATATATATATATATATATATATATATATATATATATATATATATATATCTATATATATATATATATATATATATACACACACACACATATGTATATGTATATTTTTTTGGGACCCTTGAGGTTTTATATATATATATATATATATATATATATATATATATATATATATATAACTCAAGGGTCCCAAAAAATATGCACGGTAGGTTGTTTGGCACATTCTAAAATTAGTGTGTGAATGTGTGTGTGAATGTGAACATGTGTGTGGGCACTGCGATGGGTCGGCTGAATGAATGGCTGAAAGATGAATGAATGAATAATATCACAATACGCCAACAGTATTTCTTTAGTAATTATTAATAATCGACATATACCTGTCAACCATTACATATTTTTCATCTCTATTTATATCTACAATTCAAAATATGGCATATTAGATGTTTGTTTGACTTCATTATATCAGCCATAAACTGTCATCTCTCGCCAGGCTCCTGTCTCTGTTGACGTTAATGAGGTTGTATTTATAGACTGCCACTTGCCAGGTTACTAAGAAACCACAAAGTCCACTGTTTCCATGCCAGAAGACTTCTGTATAATTTACAACAATTATGCATTTCTGCTTTTCTTTAGCCTTCAATTATGTGGAGCATCTGCAGTGCAAGATCTGAGAATTACATGTTCGGTTTTTCTCTCAGGTGGAAAAGTAAAAATAGCAAAAATACAAACACAAATTCGTCTGAGTGCACTGTACACAGCTTCAAACAATGTTAATGTTAAGTGCATTTTCTTTTTCTGACTAGATACAAAGTGGGTACGCCCTCTAGAACAGCTCTGAAGCATGGGCTCCACAAACTTTGTTCTATAGTGTTTGTCCAGCACTGACTGAGATCTGCGGTATTTGAGGGGCCGAGTGAACACCCTGAAGTCTGTTACCCTTTTTCGATTGGCACCTTGGAAAATTGTCCCTAGTGTATGAATGTGTTTGTGTGTGTGTGCCCTGCGATGGGTTGGCATTCCATCCAGGGTGTATCCTGCCTTAATGCCCATAGACGCCTGAGATAGGCACAGACTCCCCGTGACCCGAGGGAAGATTGGATAAAGCGGTAGAAGATGAATGAATGAATGAATGAATAAAAATACTAAGAACAATTAGCCCATTCGCCTTACACCTCCAGGGTCCGGGTTTGATTCTCATCTTGGCCATGTGTGTGTGGAGTTTGCATGTTCTCCCCGTGCCTCAGGGTTTTTTTCTCCGGGTTCTCCGGTTTCCTCCCGGTCCATAAACATGCACGGTAGGTTGATTGGTACCTGGGAAAATTGTCCAGGGTGTATCCTGCCTTAATACCCATAGACGCCTGAGGCACCCTATGTCCCGAGGGAAGATCGGATAAAGCGGTAGAAGATGAATGAATGAATGAATAAAAATACTAAAAACAAATAAACTGTAATGAATCTACTGCAAAAAGCAATAATATCAACTATAATAAAAATAAACAAGATACAAGTACAAGGTCGGGAGCGACATAAATATTGCCTGCCGGAGAAAATAACATATTTATGCATGAACGGGTGCAGGAGCTACCTCACCTGTTCCGCTGAGTGTTTCTCACACTTTAACAGTACTTAAAAATAAGGGAATGGATTTGATGTCGTCTCCGGCATTTTAGCTCTTAATTATCACTTAGAGAAGCGTTTGTGTTCTGTAGTGTTTGTCCACCACTGACTGAGATCTGTGGTATTTGAGGGGCCGAATAAACACCCTGAACTCTATTACCCTTGCCCCTTTTTTCTCATATCAACACATCCACTTTAAGACCTGACTGTTCACTTGCTGCCTAAAATATCCGACCCCTTTTAACATATTGCACCTGTCGAATTGGTTAATTGTGGCTATACACCAATCGGCGATAACTTTATGACCACCTTCCTTGGACCACTTTTTATAAATGGGAACCAGAGACCTGCACTCCCGTGGGAATCCCACCAACCCACGGGACCCAACGCAAATGAGGACGGAGAGGGACAAGATTAGAAATATATAGGAATATATTTCTATATTTTCTATATATAAATATATAGGACTATATTCATGTTTGAGCGGGTTGTGGGAGAATACTCCTGCAAAATGGTCTTAAAAAATTAGATAAATATAAATACCTATAAAAATACTGAAGGGGGCACGGTGGCTTAGTGGTTAGCCCATTCGCCTTACACCTTCAGGGTCCGGGTTCGATTCTCGTCTTGGCCATGAGTGTGTGGAGTTTGCATGTTCTCCCCGTGCCTCAGGGTTTTTTTCTCCGGGTTCTCCGGTTTCCTCCCGGTCCATAAACATGCACGGTAGGTTGATTGGTACCTTGGAAAATTGTCCAGGGTGTATCCTGCCTTAATACCCATAGACGCCTGAGACACCCTATGTCCCGAGGGAAGATCGGATAAAGCGGTAGAAGATGAATGAATGAATGAATAAAACTACAAAAAACTAATAAACTATAATGAATCTACTGCAAAAAGCAAGAATATCAACTATAATACAAATAAACAATATACAGGTACAAGGTCGGGAGCGACATAAATATTGCCTGCCGGAGAAAATAACATATTTATGCATGAACGGGTGCAGGAGCGAGACGGCAACACCTCACAAGAGCAAGAGTTCAGGATATGCTCTGACCCAGTTGTTTAACCATCACCCTTGCCAAACTCTCAAATCCTTAATCTAGCCCATTTTCTTGAGGACCAAATGTTGACAATCTGCCTAATATATACCACCCACTAACATGATGTTGCCATGATGAAGAGATATTCAGCTATCTCTCATTGCGTTATCATGTTTATGCCTGATTGGTGTATACACAATATATAGACAAAGGTATTGGGTCATATGATTTTCCCAGTTGACTGAGGGCACACAAAAGGTCACTTTTGGATGAAAGTTTCCCCTCACAGGAACTTGGAGACCCAAAAATGTTCCAGCATGGTAATGGCACCTTAAGGCAAAACAATCTCCATGCAGATATGTATTGCATGGTTAGGAGTGGAGGAATGTTGTGCTGTAGAGTTCTGACCCTTAATCCTACACCTATATAGGCCTCATCACCACACCTATATCAGTACCCGACTTTACTAACACCCTTATATCTGAATGAGCACAAATCTCCCCAAGCACCCTCCAATAACGAGTAGAACCTCTTAAGTATGGCGAGAATGATATCTAATGGGGTATGTGAAAAATCCCATGCAATACTTATGACCAGCTGACTGCCATCTTTTGGTTATATAATAGTTACACAGCGCTACGGAAAATGCGCGCGATTTGAAGTGTTACACCCCCCCCCCCCCCCCCCCCCCCCCCCCCCACCCCCCCCCCCCCCCCCCCCCCCACACACACACACACACTCTCAAATTACCCAATCTGCATTTCCAATGAAATGTCCAGTCCTAGATGAAAGCGTGACCACAAAAGCATGGGCTTAGCATCTAAGTGCATACTTTATGAGCAGCTCGATAAATGATGAATGAACAAAGTCTGTTGCGAAAACAGAGTAAGTATATCTTTGGCCTCAAATCACACATTTCATGTCCTTGTTAGCTGACCTTGGGACTGCATGTGACAGCGTCGTGGAAAATCAGGGCTAATTGCCAGTCTGTGACTCTATGTCTCTTTGAAATGCCCATTTATGAGCAAGAGAAATGCTATTTTGACTGACTCTCAGTAGTGTCCTTGCAGCTATGCAGATGAGCAAACTCCAAAGTCTCCTGCTGGTACGAGCCGGCTGGGTTACGAGGTTAGTAGGCTGCCACTTGGCATGCATATGTACATCGCTAATAAATACTACTTTAGTCTAGGGTGCTGGGGAAAAGTAGGGCTGAGATGTAATAAAGAGCTGGACTGTATTTCCAGATGGCAGGGCACATGTAACAAACGCCACTGAGCGTGTGTGTGTGTGTGTGTGTGTGTGTGTGTGTGTGTGTTCGTCCCTGTATTCTTTATGCTTAATGCTTGGTGTCCTATCTCTGCTTTGTCCCACCCAAAACATGTTTCTGAAAAAGTATGTTATATTATCCCGTTGTTTTTCACAGTGTAGAAGAGACAACACGCGACAGTGATGTGAAAACAACGTCATGCTTATGTACTCATACACATCTTATGGTCTTGATGGCGTATCATCCACCAAGAGTCACTTAGTGACTTTAATGTGCTTTGGTTGTCATGGTTACTTACCTACCTCACCTGTTCCGCTGAGCGTTTCTCACACTTTAACGGTACTTAAAAATAAGACTCTGGGAATGGATTTGACGTCGTCTCCGGCATTTTAGCTCTTAATTATCACTTAGAGAAACTTTAGCGGCGTCGCGCGGCAATTTCATTATAAGAGCCAGAGGTGCAGAATGAAAGTGAGCAAATTGTAAAATAACAGCCTTTTTAATCCTCATATTGAAAGCTCTAATTCCAGGCTAGACGATTTACACATTCATAATTGGAAAAAGAAAGTTCGGATTATATGATTTAATAAATCACTAGTGCAATAGAGGCAAATTAATTATTTACATTTTACCCCATTATCAAAAATTATTTATATAAGCTTCATAATAGATTCTGTAAGAAACCTTTATGGGTTTATCTGATACTGGCTCGGACTGCCACTCTTGGGTCCTTGAAAACCGCCCTTAACTCCCTGTACTCCAGGGGGCCCCGTATCATGGCTGACCCTGTGTTTTGACCCCAGCTTCCGAAAACAAGGTGGGATACGCGAAGAAAGAATTTCATTGAGCTGTAATGTGTAATAAATAAAGCCTATTCCTATTCTATTCTATTCTATTCTAGTGGTTAGCACGTTCGCCTCACACCTCCAGGATCCGGGTTTGATTCCTGTCTCGGTCATGTGTGTGTGGAGTTTGCATGTTCTTCAGGGGGTTTTTCTCCGGGTTCTCCGGTTTCCTCCCGGTCCAAAATCATGCACGGTAGGTTGATTGGCACCTTGGAAAATTGTCCCTAGTGTATGAATGTGTGTGTGTGTGTGTGTGTGTGTGTGTGTGTGCCCTGCGATGGGTTGGTATTTCATCCAGGGTGTATCCTGCCTTAATGCCCATAGACGCCTACGATAGGCACAGGCTCCCCGTGACCCGAGGGAAGATGGGATATAGCGGTAGAAGATGAATGAATAAATGAATGAATAAATATACATCTCAGTGTATATTGTGTGACGGTGTTTTTTTTTCTTTGTTATTGTCCTGTGCGTTCATGCGTGCTGCGTGTGTTTACGTGAATGTTAGATTGCAACCAAATATCTTTCCTGTTGAACTTGAGTAAATAATTGCTTGTCAATACACACAGTGGGAATGTTTTTTGACAGAACAACAGGGAAATGACAAATACATTTTGCATCATGAGCCATGATTTCTCACATGTCTCTTCTCCACCAGACAAATAAAACACAGCAGTAGGAACAGCGGGACATGATGCTGTCATTCTTCTAAAGTATTTCATAGCCTTCACTCCTCATGTTCTTTTGTAATTGAGAGGCACAACGCGACCTGCTCGACAAGATCCGCGTCTTAAAATAAATCCTTTCACTTATAAACAGGAAGCCGTAATGTAGACTACAGACACACCACCTAGATTATTCTAGATTGTAGACCTTGTAGATTATTCATCAAATAGTTATGACTTTTTTTTTATTGGGAAAAAGTGCCCATATTAAAAGGAGAGTTGGTGTTGTGTATCCTGCAGAGGTGTTTCCATATGTCTCCGATCTGAAATCACTCAAATCTTCGAAATCGCTTTACGCAGAGCGGTGTATTTAATGCTGCAAGCTCTCTGAGGGATCATTTCTTTGTCGTTACGAGCAGTAAAATGAGTCATGTTACGTGCCAGAATATAACACCTCCTTCCTTTTGTTTAAGCCGTGTATAAATTTAATGTAATATTTAGTGCAATGTGTCAGGCAGTTAGTGTCCATAATAATCCAGGGGCATACAGTAGACCTTGTATTTGTTCGTTTGTCTGTGTAACAAGTTGTCACCAAGCGCAAGCATGAATCCACAGGTGCTTACACAATACCTGATCATGTATAACGTCTTCTGAGGAGTGCTTTTTTTTTTTTTTTTTTGAGGAGTGAGGAGCAGATGTTCCTTCCTTGTTTCCTACCTACAGCTCTGAATAAGAGGCCTCGCTGAATCCTCTAATTGGCAAATGCTTTCAGCACGTCACATAAACTTTCATTAGAGAGGCCCCGCGGTCCGGCTGAAACCCACTTCTAGGCTCAATTAAAATCATTAAGGCCTTCAATTGGTCAGGCCTGTCATGGAAGTTCAGGGTCGAAGCAGCTCGGGAGATTTGATTAGGGGAAGGAATGGTAGGGAAACGTGAGACGCTATAATGTGGGGGTCTGGTGCAAGGAAAAAGGGACATGTCCTATGAAGGATCGGATGCGTGTGCATCGTAAATTACAATTATATTCACCAGAAAGGTTTGTGTGAGCCACTTAGCATCTATCAGTCTGTCCATATGGTGAGGAGATTACCTAGAATTGTATATATATATATTTTTTTTTTCCTCTCCGTATCTCAGTCTGGCTTGGGTTCTGGAGAAATTGCATTATAGGGTTTGAGGCAAAGCCACGGTTACAGCTGAGCATATATATATATATATATATATATATATATATATATATATATATATATATATATATATATATAAATTCATTCATTCATCTTCCCTCGGGTCACGGGGAGCCTGTGCCTATCTCTATGGGCATTAAGGCAGGATACACCCTGGATGGAATGCCAACCCATCACAGGGCACACACACACACACATTCACATTCACACACTAGGTACAATTTTACAATTTGTCCACTCAAAAAAGCAAGGGATGCAATCAACGGGAACCAACCCTACCGTGCATGTTTTTGGACCGGGAGGAAACCGGAGAAAAGGCCCGGAGAAAAACCCCTTAGGCACGGGGAGAACATATATATATATATATATATATATATATATATATATATATATATATATATATATATAGATATATATATATAGATATAAATATATATATATATAAGATACGTGCACGTGTGTGTGTATAAATAACACTGATATATATATATATATATATATATATATATATATATATATATATATATATATATATATATATATATATATAAATATATATATGTACATACAGTACCATTTATAACATTGCATTTTAGATAGTGTTGTGTTGTGTTAAATAATGTCACGTACAGGTTCAGGACCCTTCGTCTCCTCACGTCCTCCCTTATCCTCTAAAATGTCAAACATTTCAGCTTTACGATGAGAACTCTGTGTGTAAACACACTTCCTTTCATCAACAGTCAGTTTTCTGCAGACACGATCAAAGAGTGTTGACTCCCCTGTGCTATAATCAGGCAGACATTGATTACCTGTAAAATATCGGATTATTAACCAGCACAGGTGAATATCAAGGTCTCCACTTTCACTTTAAAACTCTCTACACAGGGGGAAATCTGCACAAGGGCTAAGAAAAAAAATGCATCATTTTATTAATTTTTTTTTTTTTAAAGAGAGGCCACAAATTAGCATATTACAACCGCAAGGTTCTTAGGATCTGTTTTATGGCAGTGGAGTGCATAACCCATGGCCATTATTATATTTTAAAATGAGTATGCCATTGAGAAATCCATTGAATGTTATTTGATGTTTGTGGCTAAATAATACTTCGCATGAAGATGGTTGATAATAGTGTACTAGAACGCAGTCTTGAAACGACTCTGCTTCTGCCAAACAGATATATAGCATTAGTCGGGATCATCTTTTAGAAAAAATAACAATTTAAATCAGACGTACACATTAGGCAATACAAGGCCATGACTGATGAGGCTGATACATATTTCATATTTCATTGAGATGAACTTCAATTCTTTACTTAAACTAGAAGACCCAAACACAACTACCCCCATACACATGACAATGATGACTTGTATGGGCTGCAATGGAAGATCTTGAGTGGCCTGCTATAGAGCTCTGTTCTCAACCCCAGACCTCCTCACCTCACTCACATCAGTACTTTACTAACACCCTCGTAGCCGATGAACACAAATCTCTACACACTCTAAACAAGTGTGGAGGTTACTTTTTAAGAGCCACCGGGGATTAAATGTGGAAAGGGTTAACAAAAATCACACGTGAATAGTGTTTGTTAGATTCATTCCTGATTATTTACCTCAGAAAAGGTTCACATGGATTAGGAACAAGCTTAAATTGATATACTTGGGTGTGTCATTCAAAGCATTCCTCATTATAAATGATGAGTGAATAGCATTTAATAATTCTGCTCTTTTTATTGTTACTCAAAGGCAACATTTCTCCAAATATACTATACATTTCAGTATGATGTATTATGGTTATTTTCTTCTTTTTCTTTCTTTCTTTCTTTCTTTCTTTCTCTCTTTCCCTGCCTCCATGTCCCACTGCTGAGCTGCCAGTGATCCAGACCCACCTCTGCACTCTGGTCCTGTCTGTCCCTCATGGTGGCCTCACCCCCCCGGTTGATGACGCCTCAAACAAATTCATGGATACACTCCACACTTCACAATAAACATCCTCAAACCACAAACCACACAGAAAAACTAACAACCCAAATGAGGATGGGGTTCTCTGTTGAGTCTGGTTCCTCTCACGGTTTCTTCCTGCTCTCAGGGAGTTTTTCCTCGCCACCGTCACATCGGCTCTCTCGGCAAGAAACAATTAGGGCCAAACTGATCTTCACTTTTCATTTTATATTGTGTTCCATTACGTATTATGTAAAGCCGCTGTGAAACGATGACAAATTGTAAAAAGCACTCTACAAATAAAATTGAATTGAGTTGAATTGATATTGCCCAAGACAATTGCTTTGTGTTTATTCAACTTTGCACTCTCAAATCCCTCATAACTCTCCGAATACATGTCCAATTTCAGTACTAAATCTTAACCGAACTCTGACCCTTATTCCGTGACCTCGTCTCGTGGCCATGCTTTATTATAAACAACCACAGTACAAAAAGTACACAGAATTTGTTTTCATCCTTTCTGCACTTCAGCCAGCTCAGGCTGTGTTCTTTTTTTCTTTTTTTTTTCCTCGGGTTGTGTTCACTTTCTAATAAATATAATACATCAGGTATTCTAATTTAAAATGTAAAAAAAAAAAAAAAATCTTGGCAGCAAACACGGTGAGTGATTTCTGGGAATGACAGTGCATCTTGTTCTTTTAGCCAACATCCAGAACTTGATACGCCAGACTGCCTACACGCTTTACAAGCAGCCGAGTCTCGGAGTTGGATACTTATGTAGATCTGCTGGTTTCAGGATGCCAACTTTTGGCTCATTTCTTGCAAAAGTTAATTATGGCTGGAAAAAGAAAAAAAAAAACCCTGATGTACCACTTGAGCCCGACAACACATGTTCATATGAGTTCTAGCAGCTAAAGCTTACGCCAGGGTTTGGTGATTTGCAATCAGTTATGATACCCAGGGCTTAATTCTCGGTTGGAAATTCATCCGGCGGTGGATTTGCATCATTGAAAATATAAGGTGTAATCAATGCCAAAAAAATTACAAAAATCAGCCGTTCAAGCAAATTATTCTTTTTTTATTTACTATGGAAGGATATGAAACATGAGTCTCCTTTTCCAGCATGCTGTGTATATAAACATCTTCTACCGCTATATCCGATCTTCCCTCAGGTCACGGGGAGCCTGTGCCTATCTCAGGCGTCTATGGGCATAAGGCAGGATACACCCTGGATGGACACACACACACACACACACACACACACACACACACACATTCATACACTAGGGACAATTTTCCAAGGTTCCAATCAACCTACCCGTGCATGTTTTTGACCGGACGGATCGGGAAACTAAACGAGCCGAGAACCTGGAGAAAACCTCCCTGAGACACGGGGAGAACATGCAAACTCCACACACACGGCGAATATGCTAAGCACTAAGCCACCATGCCCCTGTATATAAAACAATGACCAGGACCAGGATCACTAAATAAATAAATAAATAAATAAATAAATATATATATATATTATCTTTATATATATATATCCCAAGTAGTAGTTCTTCTGAAGGAATGAGCCTAAATACTGGCACAAAGCATGCACAATATATATAATATATTATATATATATATCTATATATATATATAGATATAACCACCATGCTGTCTTAATATGAATATACACCAGGAGGGCATCGTAAAGAACGCCAAATGAATTGCCAGGGAAATCAACTGCAAAGCCCTGAAAATGTTCCTCTCGTCAGTCCGACAAGCTTGTGTTTGTGTGTTTGTGTGGGTGTGTGTGGTTTCTCAAGCAAAACCACATAGACGAAAAAGAAAGCTGCTGTCAGATGAGATTCCTGTAAACGGACCTCTGTGGTTTAAAGTGACTCTTGTTTTTACCGGTTTTTTTTTGTATTTTTGTTTGATTACATTTCATGCTAGCGGTAATAAGGCCGACGCGAACCCGGAAACGCTCACGCAATGTAGCGTACGCGCGGCTTGAGAAAATAGCCGGGAGCTGCACAGCGATCGCGAGTGTGTCACAGCCAGGCTACTTTGAATTAAAGCTCGGAGAGCGATTATACATTTATGGGGATCATCTGATGGAGTATTGGCTGCCTTTTATACAGATGTCTACCTGAGGCTGAACAGATGTTATAATAAATAATTCATACAGCGAGGCAGCTATAAAAACTATAGTTTGAGTCGAAGTATAATTAGGTGCTAATTTGGCTATAAAATGACTTTCTCTTGTTTTGTCTTTATGGAGAAAAAGGATCTCGATGAAATTCTTACCGATGCACATACACTGTAATCTCAAATGATTAGTTGGAACCCGTTTCAACCAGCCAATATTAACAGCGTTTTGTTGTTGTTGTTGTTGTTGTTTTTCTAAAGCATTGTGGCTATTTTTTGTATCCTCTCTTGTTTTATTTGTTTGTTTTTTTCTATACATTTCAATTAGGGCATTTATACATGTATACATTTCAATACATGTCAATCAATTGGCGGAGATGATAGCCCAGTGGTTAAGGTGTTGGACTCTGGACCGGAAGATCACGGGTTCAAACCTCACCACCACCAAGCTGCCACTAGTGGGCCCTTGAGCAAGGCCCTTAACCAGCAATTGCTCACTTGTAAGTCGCTCTGGATAAGTCAAAATGCTGTAAATGTAAATCACTTCGAATAATTAGTCGTGAATAATCGCACAGTATTATATGTACCTTAAATTAAAGTACTGTAACCAAGGACAAATATAGACTCTTTAAACAAATGTATGTTTATTATTGGTGACACCAATCTCAACATAGAGCATGCAGACAAAATATTCTTATAAATGGTTTACCTTAATGATGGTGTTTTAAATTAATTTTTCCTGCTTTTACACAGAAGTTGTTGTTTTTTTATTGCTGAATGTGTGCATCTTGGCGGATTTTGGTGCTTGTTTATTTTCATTTTATACTTGAGTAAAGAAACTTAAAATGAATTTGCATTATTAACTCATTGTTAATGTGCCCTTTTTGGCAGCTCTAATTTAAATCTAGGATCTTTGGTGGAATCACATGACATTAGCTATTTATTACATGCACGATTGTGTGTGTTCTGGTATAATCTTTAAAGAGTTCATTGATAGTTTATATTAAAAAGGCTATTTTCTGTTACTGTCTGAAATGGGGGGTGCTCATTGGTTACGATGTTGATCAAGCCCTAGCTCCACCAATCAGTTTATCACCTGGAATGCAAACAAGTTCACACCTAGTGCTAAATTATCGTCGCAAATCCACCAACTAGAATGCTTTTGGGCGGTAGGAGGAAATTAGAGAAGCCAGAGGAAAAGCCGTGGCAGGTGGACTATGTGTAAAAGCTCTCTCAGCATTGCTGTAATGTGGAAATTAATTGCTGTCACGGTGCAGCTTTCAATACGTGTTGAATTAATGGTTTGAGATTCTTCTTATTTAACTAAATATAATGTGCTGTCCAGTTTCACACACACACAACACACACAGAGACAAAAACAACACAGAGCACAGGTGAATTCCCACAAACAGTAATTATAAAGGTGGTGTTTGTTTTCCTGTTTACATTTACAGCATTTTGCAGGTGCTCTTATCCAGAGCAATGTACACAAAGTGCTTTAAGCCTCCATCTAAGGAAAAAAAAACTCTGGTATGATTGATTACAAACTTAAGATAGAAGCAACCTTAAACTCACTTGAGGGTTTTATTTATTTATTTATTTTTATGCCAAAACAGTGAACAAGTATGAAGTGCTAGGTTAAGTATTTCTGGAAGACATTTACATTTATGGCACTTGGCAAACTCCCTTATCCAGAGCGACTTACAACCTTGAACAATTGAGGATTGAGGGCCTTGCCCACTAGTGACAGTGGTCGGGTTTGAACGTGTGATCTTCCGGAGTCCAACACCTTAACCACTGGTATACCACCTCCCCAGGAAGAGATAGGTCTTCAGTCATCGCCAGTGACTCAGACGTTGTTCAGATGTCCAGTGGAAGTTCATTCCACTACCTTGGTGCCAGGATAGAGAATAGCGTTGAACTATACTTACCTATTTACTTACCTCTAAGACAGGGGTGGCCAACTAGTAGGAGGCCACTTTTTTTCTGTGTTACTGCAAAGAGCCACATCATACACATGGGTACACATGAATATCATCCCATTCCCATTGACGCATGTTATGTGAAAGTTCCTAAAGAGCTGCATGAAACTAGTTAAAGAGCCGCATGAGGCTCGATAGCCACGGGTTGGCCAGGCCAGCTCTAAGAGAAGGTAGAACTAGTCGAGCAGTTCTAGATGCTCTCAGGCAGTGAGGCAGGGGATGAAAAAGGTGCTGGCTTTCTAGGCGAGCATCAGTTTTGAATCTGACCGTGCACCTACTGGAAGCCAGTGAAGCGAGCGCAGCAGTGGGGTGGTGTGGGAGAACTTAAGTCGCTCAGCTGCATTTTGAATCATTTGCAGTGGACGAATAGCGTTCTGAGGTAGAACCTGCCAGCACAGAGTTGCAGTAGTCCAGTCTCGCAATAGAAAGCGACTGAAAGAGCACCTGAGCAGCTTGCGTGGATAGAAACGGTATAATCCTACCGATATCCTATCCCGAATAATCGCTAGGTCAGGATATATATATGTATGTATTGTATATATATATATATATATTATATATATATATATATATATATATATGATATATATATATATTATATATATATATATCTATATATATATATATATATATTATATATATATATATTGTTTCATAACATACTGTACTGTTAAAGTGTATAAATATGATAATAACATGACTTCCTGACTTTATCCTGTATCACTGATGTCTAACCATACATCATCAGTCCGTGTGGAGTTTCCATGGTGAGGCCTGAACATTGTGAAAAAAGCATTGCATGTCCTTGATGAAAGTAGTTTTCACCTCAGGCTTTAGAGATGCTTGCAATGTGGGTAAACAAGAGTGTGTGTGTGTGTGTGTGTGTGTGTGTGTGTGTATGTTTGAGACAATGGCAACGGTGTACCAAAGAGAAAAGATGGAGTGTGTACTAATCTTTAAACACTAATCTCAAACTCACATTACATATGCTTGGACTGTAAGTAGATACGAGATTGGATGCTATTAATGAGTGTAAACACTTCCTGTCTCCTGCTCCAGCCAAGAACGTGTGTTGTTGATTCCAGCTTTCAAACCTACAGAGCTATCAGGGATCCATCACTGGAGTCATAGCAATGTGTGACCTGATTCCTTTCTATCCAGCACTGTTGACTAATGTTACTGGATGTACGTGTGAAACCTGGGTATTATTATTATTCATCATACTTTTGCTATGTAGCAAGCTGGGCACGAGCTGGGACGATTGTGAATTTCTAGCGAAATTGAACTACCATTACAACATAGAGCTGGAACTATCAGAGCAGGTGAGAATTTTCGTAGTAATCACATAAGTGAGATTAGTTGAACCTTTACAATCCAGTGAAGAATACCAGTGTGAAGTTTGTAGGCAAAATGTTTTTGGGTTTGTATGATACACATAAAAATATTAATAATTAATAATAAACATCGTAAAATGGGTTAACAAAGAGGAACTGATGAGTATTAATACAGTGGAACCTTCTTTACTGAGACTGGACCATTAACCAACGGAGTCTTCAGTGTTTTAGACTGCACTTTGTAATCGTCCTTCATTTCTACATTTCTACTACAGATGAAGTTCTGATTTTGTGTTAACAAAAAAAGGAAGCTGCATTTGTTGTTTTCTTCCTTTTTTTTATTATATTCGACACAGGAAATGATGTTTATCTCACTAAAAATGTAGCGATCTCATGCAATTACTTGTACTGTAACTAATTAACTAATTACAAGCATTTAACATTGAAGTGTATATATAGTGTATATACACTAATGATCCTCCAGGTAGCTTTCACAAAGAGAAAGCTCTATTCACTATTGTATTGAGCTCCAATGTTTGCTAATTGTCTTAATATGTTATTAAGACCTTATTTAATATTTTGCAATTTCGGGCCAGCTCCTACTTAAAACGCCCTGTTATATATAAGGCCTATAATTCTTGCCATCGCTTTCAGTTAAATCTAGAAATAATAAACCTTGTAATTCTGAGTGTGTTCAGGTCAATGGGAAGCAAAAGCAGCTTCTCCATAGCAACGAATGCAGCACCCTGCTGTCCAAATAACTTATGCACGTCATGTATACATTCCAGCTACAGACGTCTATAGAAATGCCAACAGCTGCATGCTGTGTGCTTTCCTTTATAGATATACACAAGCTCAGTGACCATGCAAGCACACACATACATATACATATAAATATATATATATATATATATATATATATATTATATATATATATATATATATATATACTATACATACACACACGAACACATACACACACACACCTTCCCTTAGAGTCTTCAAACAAACTGTAACCTTGGTATAATACATTACATGATTGCTTGTTCCATTTATTTCTACCTAGAAATAGCTTTATAATGCTATGATCACAAATTCATGGAAAGCACACACACACACACACACAAACACATCCTTCTGTAGTGAATGTGTACAACAGGTGTTGGCACCCATGCAGCGCTTCACCACACGTAACCGGGCAGCAGCCGCTGATTGCTCAGATTAATTAGGAGACAGCTGCCAGGACACCGGTGCCTTCTCACACTGCTGAAATGAAAACAAAAACCTGCTCCTGGAGCTGCCGCTGCAAATGTCAGTGGAGTGGAGTGGAGTGGAGTGGGGCGGGGCGGGGTGTGGGGGCTAACCAAAGTGTGTGCATGTGCACGAAGGGAAATGAAAATGGATAGAAAATCAATGAATGCAAAAACAAACCTGGGTTTCCGTCATATTATTATACGGCGCCTGAGAAAACCGAGAAGCAGCAGCAGGCCCAATTAATGGGGTGCAGTGTGAGGCCTCACTGCGGCCCGGCAGCAGCACACGGCAGGATCACGCTCCAGATAACAAGCCCGGAGCCTCCAGCAGCCAATGTTCCTACATCACTAAAGCTACTTTGTATAAAGCCTGTGCTTATGCAATGCTGACGCGACGTAGTGATATATGAAAATCAACCCCGGTGGACACAGCTCACACTGCACTGTTGTAATTGAAGTGTTACCTTGCCTTTTAATACTTATTACACCACAGCACTGTTGAAATCTTTAATCTGATTGGTGGCTTCATTTTCGATAACAGCAGGACTGATATTAGTGCTGGCTGTAATTGAAATCACAGGATTATATTAGCACAGTCGTATCATTTCTATAGAAGCAGCTGTTGCAAGGACGTGACACAAAAGCGAGGCCTAATTATAAATAGTTGTTCAATAATTTGTGATTTCAACAAAGCCAACAAAGTGGGGAAAACTCATTGCAGCAATGAACGTGGACACGTCATGCCGTTTAACATAACTGGAAATGGACAAAATGCCAGAATTGGAAAAAAACATTGTTGTTGTTTACACGCGTTTTTTTTTTGGATCAAAGGAGGAAAAAACACTTTAAGTCATGCTGATATAGAAAAAAATACAATTTGCATTGTAACATTAATTAATTATTTTTTTCTTTGTCATTAAACACCATGCAAGGGGTATAATTTATTATTTGTTAGTGATTGCAGTCATTGTATATGATAGACATCCTTTTCAAGGGGGCCTTTTATTTATACAACAGTGCAGTAAATGTTTAAGGGCCTTCCCCAAGGGCCCAAAAATGGCAGTGCTGGGCACAAGTCAGGGTAACAATCACAGCTATGGTTTTATTGTGTGCACACAGAGACCTCCTGAGCACGCTATAATCCAAACAATACGCTTAGTATTAGACATAAAGCATATCATTAAGAAAGAGAGGGAAAACAGGCATGTGTATGTACAGACAGGCAAGTATGCATCTTAAATAGGCACAAGTCCCATTGATTTATAACCATTACCATGAAATCATGTATTGTCTTCACATAATCAAAGAAATATAGGAATATAATTCAATAACACGCTTCATGTATGACCCTAAAAGAAAGCACAAAATTTCTAGGCAATTCTGCATACATTTAATAACATGGATAAGCCTTACTTTTTTATAATTCATATCACTATGTAACACCCTGATGTGCTCATATTTTAAAACCTATTTTAATGTTGAATTGTCTAGACATATCATGTTTATGGGGCGGTAGTGAACGCAGAGACTCTGCAGTTGGCTGCAATCTTGCAGAATATGATTTCCTGTCCGGTACGGAGCGGTCCGACTCGTTTATATCTCCTTCCTCGGCTCGATCAGGAGTGTTTATGAAACGCTATTATCGTTTGATTGTTTGCCTTTGTAGATCCGTAGCGCTTAAAGTAGACGTACGTCTTTGCTGGAAACGATCCCATTTCCAATTATTGTCATTTTGCGTGAAAAAGAAGGGTTGTCGGGGAGGAAAATGATCTGACCTATTTGTCTGAATGTAATCTGCATCCTGAGCAGCATACTGAGCAGGAACTGGAGCTTTTGATTTTCGAGGGTGCAGATCTGTGCTTCCACTCATCAATCTTGATTGCCTAGAATGTCCTGTTATCACAACACGCGCGCACACACGCTGAATGTAAAAAAGAAAAGAACAAATCTGGTGTTGATCAGGGGGTTGCCTTGTGTAGGCAAACAGGAAATCCTGTGTTTCTGTTCATTTAAGTGTGTAATGCACTTCAATTTCGAGAGGCGACGAAAGCAGCCATTGGTTTTCATTAGCATACAATGCCACATCACTGACAATGTGTAATTAAAATAAAAGAACACACATAATGCTGAAACGGACGGGAATAATCTCCGTGATTATGATTTAGTTTATCCTCCAGGACCAGATGCTTGATGTGTGGGATTTAATAATTACAGTGTATTATGGCTTTGGCTCGTAATGAAGCATCATCTGGTATTCTAAAATGAACAGAGTTATTTGTTCAGACAGTGAAGACTGTATACATATAATAACCATTTAAAAAAAAAAGCAACACCACTGATTCAAAAATGGACAATAAATTAAACAGTGGAAATGTAATGTAGTGAAAATGAAATTAGCTTTGTTGGTGCAATATTCGAGAATGAATAAACACTTTAACTAAACACAAATAAATAAATAGCATATTTAAATAATTAACTTTCAGTAACATGTATTGTGAAATAATGCAATTATAGGTGAATAATGAATAATTATGATGTATTAAAAAAGCTAAAGTGGCACTGTTTTACAACAACAATAATAATAATAATAATAATAATAATAATAATAATAGGGAATGGTTTAGTGGTAGGTTCGACACAGGGTCCGGGGTTTATGGTTCCCAGTTCATGTCCTCTATCGCCTCACCCCTGTGTGCAGTTTGGTTTCATGTTCCCGTCCCCTGCCTCCCTTTTCTCGGGGTTCTCGGTTCTTGGTCCCGGGTTCTCCGGTTCAGTAAAAACATGGTTGATTGGCACGGTTGGAAAATGTCCCTAGTGTATGAATTGTGTGTGAATGTGTGTGTGTGTGTGTGTGTTGCCTGCATCCAGGTTGATCCAGGGTGTATCCTGCCTTAATGCCCATAGACGCCTGATATCCCTGTCCCTTCATGCCCATCATTCATGAATGAATGAATAATGCCAGTAATAATAATAGACCCGACGGAAATCATTAATTTTCATTCATGAATGAATGAATAATGGTAATAATAATAGTAATAATAATAATTTAATAATAATAAATTCATTTAATTAATTATTATCATCATATTAGTATTATTATTATTATTATCATCATCACCATCATTATGATTGTCTATAGTGGTAGTGTTTGTTCCTCCTTGGACGAGTTGCGTTAAAGCCACTGTCAGAGCTAAAATAATCTGGAGCTACGTTCGTTATGCAGACCTACTGTTACGCCGAGCACTTCGTACATTTCTTTTGTTTTCACTCCAGCGCAATTTTCTGCTCAGCCACACACATAAAATAGTGCACCCCTCTGAGGGTTCAGCTCCTGGATCTCACACTCGTCCAATTTACTCTTTGTGCGCTCTTTTTTTTTTTGTTCTTGATGTCACTGTAAACGCTGCCATTATCTCTGTTCTACACTGTCGACGTTTCATCCATAACCGACATACACGCCCACCGAGTGGAGGCCATTAGGCCGGCGGGCAAATGAAAACATGCAGACGTTTCCGGGAAAATTGCCCTTGCTGCAGGTAGGACGCTGTTTTATTGTTTTTTATTGAGCCGGGGTGGAATGTGGGAAACACTGTATTGCTTTATCAGAAGATGACTTTTGAAGTGAAGAATCTCTAAAAATTTTTTTGTAGGTCAATACAAACTAAAAGGATAATGTTTAGACACTTTGTTCATCATTATGTATTGAAGAACGAGGGATGAGAGGACTTAAGAACCAAATATGTCTTATGATAAAATCAGGTTGACAAACTGACACGCAGAGCTCTGAAGAATGAAATCACCTCGGGATAATCGTGGGCTGCATTTCTAACGTTCCGTAATGTTTTTAAACGCACGTACACATGCCCACTCACATTCATTCCTAAACGTGTAACCCAACACTGCGCTCGCTGAGCTCCGTTTGCAGCGCTGTCAAGTACAACACACGCCATTTCTTCACCAAACACCACTTACAGGACACCCCATCGGATCCTCATTCCATTTTCTACCACCGATCGATCATACACACATACCTTAACCCTAACCACTGTGTCTCGCCATGCCACTGAACAAAAGGCCCAGACCAGGTGTCCTCCTAAAGTGACTAAAGTGAGAGAATAGAATGTGATTACCCCTCTTATTCCGTTCCTGTTCTCCGCTACACGGCCACATTACAATGCTTCTCACTCAGTTGAAGGCACTTTATCAGGCAGAGATTTCCCCGGTCCCTTTTCCCATTTTTCCATTACTGCGGGAGGGTCGTCTTTGACCCTCCCACACCACCCCCCCCCCTCCTCGTTAGTTACCTCTTTCTTCTGCCCCAAATTTCTGCTAATAAAAGGAGAGGGAAAAACATAACAAAACAAAGAGATACGTGCTTGAAAAATGGGCACGCGTTTACTGATAGTTATCAGGATTACTGTATTCATTAAACTTTAATAAAAGCAGACATGGCCACTGTTTGTGCTGGATGGAGCATTGAGTGTGGATCACTCACCGTGACTTATCCTTCCGTTGTGCCTGCTATCATCCGAGGCACAATGCAACAACAGGATTCACTGCATTAATGAGAATGAGACAGAGAGAAAGGTGAAGAAAACAGGCATTGAAAAAGATGGCAAGGTAGGGGTAGGGCAGGAGGTAGGGGTAGGGGTTGGGGCAGTGGCAGGAGGTAGGGGTAGGTTTGGGGGAAGGGGGGGGGGGGGGAGTGGGGGGGGGGGGGGGGGTGGGTTGTGAAGCGGAGGTCGCGGAATGTCAATGGGGGGGGGGGGGGGGGGGGGGGGGTGGGTGGGTTGTGAGTGTTGGGTTAGGGGGGGGGGGGGGTGGGTTGTGAAGGGAGTTGGGGGAGAGGGGGGGGGGGGGGGGTGGGGGGGGGGGGGGGGGGTGGGGTTTTGGGGGGGGGGGGTGTGGGTTGGGGGGGGGGGGTGTGGGTGGGTGGGTTGGGTGGGGGTTGTGAATGAGTGGGGGGGGGGGGGGGGGGTGGGGTTGGGTTTGGGTGTGATATGCCAGCAAGGGGGGAAACGCGGAAAAAGGAAAAATAAATTCCAAGAAAAAATGACCACAAAAAAGGAAAAATAACCAAGAAAAAATGAACAAAAGAATAGAAAGTGAACCAGGAAACTCTCTCTCTCTGTCTCTCTGTATACAGTATATTTATTTTTATATATGTTTGACAAGGGGCATGGCTGCCTTACTGGTTAGCACGTTCGCCTCACATTGGTCAGGGTTCGATTCGATTCCGTCCGGCCATGTGTGTGTGGAGTTTGCATGTTCTCCCCGTGCCTCAGGGTTTTTTTTCGTGGATTTCTGTGGAAAACATGCAAAAACATGCATGCCCGTCCAAAACCATGCCCGGTAAAATTTTCCGTTTACCCTGGAGTTGGCATGTGAATGTGTGTGTGTGTGAGTATGTGTGCCCTATCCAATGTGTGTATCCTGCGATGTATCAGTGCGTGAATCCAGGGTGCCCATATATGCCTAAATGCCCATTATGATATGAATATATATATTTATAATATATTATATATTGTGCATATATTTTATATATATATATATATATATTTTAATATATATATATACAATATACACAATATACACTATATTCATCATGTATTTTTATATCTTCTTGTGTTGCTGTCCTACCTATAGAAGTGTATTTATTGGTGTCTCTATTGGTGTCGCCGTGTCTCCTTTCACTTCACTTTTTACCTCTTATTTCTGAGAACGCGACAAACAGACCATGTGAACTCCGTTAAACATATTGACGCCGCAGCAAGACTCTGTAGCTTTCCGGTCTCATTGAGCATTTATCGGTGAATTAGGCAGGGTAAATATTCAAGAGCTTTTAAAAGAGTTCGGCATTTCTTGAGGCCTTTATTGAACTCGCTGACTGAGCGCGAGTGCAGTGAGTGAGCCAAGCAGCAGACAGGGGAAAGTCCTGATGTGAGACAAGACGCATGATAAAGCCCCATTTCGGCGCAGCGGGTATTCCAGCTGTCAGCTTATAACTGTATGATGAAAATATTTGTCCTATAACCTTCGCCAGTAACATATTTGCGTAAAGAATGAAACATGACATGGTGTGCCGGTAGGGGGAAATAATCACTGATTTGTCAAGACTTCTTTTTTTTAGATGCCTGTATGGTCTTTTTCCGACACTTTGATTTATGTCCTTACTGACGAACCAACAGACAGACTGTAATGATTAATAAATTAACAGGAAACGAAACAACCTATGAAGTACTAATGATGTTCTAATGAAGTACCTAAATTCATTAACCTAGCAGTCCTGCTTATCTACTGTATGTTCTTGATTGCTGTATTTACTGTTTGATGTACAGCATTAAAACTAGATTACATCCAGATTACAAATGTTTTGTGGTATAATGTCTCCCAGACCACCTTTGGAAGGTCATTTAAGTGACAGATACATTGGAAATTCTTACCTGCGTCTTACATTCTTACAGGTTAATGCCAGATGTGAACAGAGACCTTGCAATAGACTGTAGCCTAGTCTGATAACATCCAGCTTTTCCCAAGTAACAGGAAAACACAAACTTCTTTGAGACTGGGTCTGTTGTTTTCGATTCCTTCACCAATCGAGTATTCCTTTTTTATGGTACATGTTTATTCAATATCAATATGATGCGCAAATATACAATGTGCTTTCCAAGAACACAATCAACCAACAGCTTATCCCAATGAGATATTGTGACATGAATGTACCTTCTGGTAGACTAGCCGAGCAAGCCGACACCTTTTCCTGCTCCATTATATCAGCTATCTCTCCCCAGACTCTTACCAGTCATAGCAGCAACACTTAATGTACCCACCCGAACCTAATATAAACCCCGGACACTGGGTTTTCTTCCATTAAAAATCCAGCTGTTTCATGTGCATTTATGCCGAGTGTAAATTTTAATTCTAAAACGTCTCTCATTTATTAGGCTTTATTTATTGATACCATTAAAATATAATTGTGATTTCCCTTAAAACTGGAATAACCACCAGAGCTGCTATTAGAAACTTGTTCACCAGTTTCTGACTGATCAGAGTAGAGCATTTACCAGCACCATGGAAGAAGAAAGATTGCACTGTCTTTGTTGTGTCTGTCTGGTCTCTGTTTGGTCAACATGGATTAGTCTGAGCGACAGGATTCGCATTTTATGGCACTTTTAAGTACATACATACAACCTACAAACATCCTGATGTTTTCATTTATACTTTGTCATGTTGCACAGCCAAGTGTATTTCTTTGTGCTGTCTCATCCTGCCTGTGACCTGCTTGTTCTGGAGTCCAGTCAAGGTGAATCACAGTCCTTGAGCCCCCAATTAACCTAATCCAGTGGCCTAGACCCTCTCAACCATCTATCACACTGTTCCCGTTAGTGCTGCTTAATAAAATGATTAAATAATCATTTTCATCAGCTCTACTTTAATGAAACCATATATCCTCGTTAATCAGGACGTTAGGAGCTGTGCTGCATGCTGGACAGGAGTCATGGGAGGGAAAGCACAGCAGAAATGGTATTATCTTAAAAAAAAAAAAGAATGTGGGTGGGGTGGATTTGCACAGCAGACCGTGAAGAAATGCAAACGAATAGAAATAAATGGGAGGGGGGAGCGAGAGGGGGAATTGGTTTGTCTTTGATTGCTGCAAAGGCTGTCAAGCGTGACCCATTTAATGTCAGTCATATGTGGAGAGCGGCTGGGAAGGGGGTGGGGATGGAGGGCGAAGTATGATGAGCTTGGGCTCATCTGTTCATGGATGATTTTAGCTTATTCGGACCCTCACAAAGCCTCACTAACCTTTTATTTGTTTGTACTGATTTAGGGAAGGATATGAGTTGGGGGTCATGTGCCAAGAGTTTGCTTGAGTAGGTTGGGATCACACAGACACACAAACACACACACACACACACACACACACACACACACACACACACACGCACACTATACTATGGCAGTACCTGACCCCAGGTGGCTCTTCATCATCGTTGTGACTGAAAGGCATTAATGCTAATTGATGTCATGGTGGCTCTCCTGATCAAAAGCTTGCTAGCCATCAGCCAATGAAATGCATTTCTCCTAAGCTAAGTTGAAACGCAGTGTACATGTTATGTAGCATGTACGAAGGTACAAGGAATATTATTCCATCTCTTTAACCATCCAAGCACACATTCCTTTTTTCTCTGGCAATTAACCCCCCCCCTTCCCAACCCCTACCCATTATGTAAAACCCCACTCACCCATGTGGAGAGCCACTGCTCTGTCGAGCCTTGGCCTAGATTAGTGCCAATCTTATTTGTGCTCAATTTACCTTCCATCACATGGCTGACATCAGTGGAATGGGCTCTTTAGTTTTTGTTCACTATTGCATGATTAGTTCGGTGTGATAGCACCTTTCAAACCTTCCAAACCATAAGTGCATTCTGTCAGGGCACAAAATAAATAAATAAATAAAAACATGCATGTTCACGTCAGGGTCACCTTGGATAAACGAATCAGTTTGCAATGCCATAAATCGGACCCTTTTTAGTATATACGCATATTTCCATGGCGTAGTGGTGTAGCATGTCTTTATCCTGAGCTTGGATAATTCTGTGTGAATGTTTTTCATCGTGGTTTCTTTGTGGTAGAGTGGATACTTTCAACTTGTCCTGCAACAGGCACCCCTTTCTGGGTGTACTGCTGCATCAGCTCCTATGCTTGCATATTACGTTTTAATTGTGCAACCTCTTAATAGCAAATGCAGAGTAAATCCCAGACATAAATCTATATTGTCATTTATATTGTCATTTTTATATTGTCATATATATATATATATATATATATATATATATATATATATATATATATATATATACTAAAGCTCTCTGTAAGGAGATGTTTGTGCCCCCTGCAGTGCTAGCGGTTAGGATTTTTGCCCTCACTCACTATGATGCTGGTTTGATTCCCAGCCAGACCGGGGTTGCACAAGAGTGTGCACTTCTAAAGCCAGACGCAAGCCCAGATAAATGGGGGGAGGGCTGCATCTGGCATAAAATATGTGACGAATCAAACGTGCACATTGGTATGGTCCACTGCGGTTGCAGCCCAAAATGGGGAACAGCTGAAAGGAACAACTTTCCGCAACATGTTGATTTACAGTCTGTGAAAGGAGTCTCTAATTTCAATGCATTGTGACAATCAAAGGACAAAGTCAAAATGTATGTCTCATATGGACTACCATAAACACACCACATACTATGAAAGGGGAATGTAAAATATATAAAGTATAATGAATAAATAAATAAATACAAAAAAATTATAGAAACAAGTAAAGCAGGATGAAATATGAATAATTATAATAATTATGAAATACAGCATCCATTAAATATAATACAATAAAAAAATATAAAATAACATTATACACACACACACACACACACACACACACACACAAGCTGGGGTATGCGAAGAAAGAATTTCATTGTGCTGTAATGTATATATGTGACAAATAAAGGCTATCATTTACATATATATATATATATATATATATATATATATATATATATATATATATATATATATATATATATATATATATATATATAGATAGATAGATAGATAGATAGATAGATAGATAGATAGATAGATAGATAGATAGATAGAAGGTTGAAATACACATTCTATATCTTAAATGAAGAACATTAATAGAATACAAATTATAGTTTTATATCGTTAAAACATTTTTGGGAAGTTACTATTTACATTTACATAGGTAAGTATATTTTATGTGTTAATATAGTTGTTTCTTATGTACTTTCAATACTGAAGAACCTGACAGTAACTGAACTTCACGCTATTCAAGCAATATTTTTTCCTACTTCAGAAAAGTCTGCAAGTCGTCATGTACAAGTGCTTCACCGAAATTCAAGCATTTGTATCAAAAGAAATTCCGGCGTTCTCTAGTGCAACACACACACACACACACACACACACACACACACACACACACACACTCCACTCTGGCACAATGTGCCCCTTAAGGGTTGATGTTCAATTGCAGGAGGAGCTCCAGAGCTACAGCAAGAAATCATGAGTGTTGTGAATGCAGCCTAATAATATTTGTGTGTGTGTGAGTGTGTGTGTGTGTGTGTGTGTGTGTGTGAGAGAGAGAGGGGGGGGGGAGTCCTGCAGGCAATAGGAGGTGGTCACCAACAGCCTGGAGCTGTTAACTCCTCTGAGACAGCTAGCCTGAGGATGAGGATGAGGGGGAGGCAAAAGAGGAAGAGCAGAAAGGTGAAAGATCCAGGTAGCACGGTGACACATTGGACTCAGTCATAATGAAAGGCATTGTGCTTTTTCTTCCCCATACACACTGTCCTGGAGAGCCTAATGTTTTATTCAGCGCATTGGGTTTTTGTGTGTAAAAGTGTGAGTGTGTCTCTCCATTCAAACCCCAGAGGGTGATTTAATAACCCCTATTTCAGCAATGGGAGCAAATATGTGGTGGCTTCAGCTTGTATAGACATGGCCTGTACAGAGTGAATTAATTTCCAGGTCCTCATTCATGGCCCTGAAAGAAAGAGAGCGCTGATGTAGATTGCCAATTACGACAACTTTTATCTGTTTATCGGATATATGTCGACGCAAAAAGGAAAAAAAAAAAAGGAGAAGAAAAAGAAAAGGCAACATGGCGGAAGACTAAAAGTAACCCGGCACTATTTGGTGCTCAAACAGAGACAAACAGGCAGTGCTATTGGAGTCAGTCTGGTACCTTTAGGGCTGATGATTTATCCATCTCTCCTGTGTGATGAGCAAGGTTAAGTCTCGGCAAGCCTGAGAATTAATTACACATTCCAAAAAACAGGTCAATTATCCCCAACACTTATTTGTCCTCTGTACAAATCCTATCAAGGGCATAGGTGCCGTGCGTGTGTACACCTGTGTGTGTGTGTGTGTGTGTGTGTGTGTAAAACTAGGAAGGCCAGCCAGTCCATTAGATTGCACATTGGCTATTACCCTCATGTTGCTAAAAATGTTCACAGTGTGTGTTAAAGTGGACCACCTGAACAAGCTAGCACATTCAGGTTAAAAGGTATTTTAATATGAGTTTCCCCCCATGCTAGCAACGTATGTGACTTGTGTTGTTCTCTAACGTTGCAGGTTTTTTTTTTTTTTTTTTTTATCTTACAAGCATTAAAGTGAGTTACCTCAGATTAGCCTGCTAAGTCACACAATCGATTAGCTACATTCCAGAATTGATAGCATGCTACGTAGCATGTGAGTTAGCCTTTCTCAGTACGGCTAATAGGAGGCTAATTTGAAAGGTCCGCATTCAATTCATCAACAAATTTCAATTGTATTGGTTGTCTTGGTTGTGTAGTAAATAAAATACACAGGGACTTGTACTTTTCATGCCTGTATAACCTACTGTCTGTCCTGAATAGCGTACGAGATTTGAGTGAATGTGTCTCGAGAGGTAATAACGTTGAAATGAGCGTCCCACAGCTACCAGGCAGTCGATTTCCAAAGTGTGGATCTTTGTCCTGGAGGAGATTTGTGACAAGATACGTTGTTTTAAAATGTTGAGGCTAAAACAATGTGTTTTACTAGGCAGCTTCGTTCCCTTCTCTTACATGATGTGTTAGCATGTCCCTTTATTTAAAAGCTTCTTTCTTTATGCAAGCAAATGGAATACAGAAAATGTAAAGTAAACTAAATATAAAGATAAATGCATTTAATCAATTAAAACATGTTAGCATGTTTGACTATAGGGTGCTATATGTTACTACAGTATGTATTACAGACTATTAAACTGATTAGTTTCCTGTAACATCATGGCTTTACGAAACACAAATCAAATGTGTGTTTAAGGTGACATCCAGTGCTATTTGTATTTTTTAAGAGAAATCTATTTGACGATTTTACTTGTAGCCCCTGTGATTTATGATTCCACACATGAACCAGTGAGCCGTGACTACATACACTTAGGTATTGACTTTGTGTATTTTACACTTTGGACTTAAAATATTACACTATCAGCTTCTGTGAAAGCTGTGTACAGCACAAAGCTCTATGTTTTTTTTTTTTTGTATTGTTTTGTGAAGATTCTCCTCTCTACAAAGTTGCCATGTCTTTGCAAAGTCCAACAAAAGTACTTTGTGTACTTCATGTTTTTGTTTTACTAGAAGATAAAATGCACATAACCTTTAAATAGACCTAACCTCGAATGCCAGTCATCTATCCCCCCCCCCCCCCCCCCCCCCCCCCCCCTGCCGTGAATGCCCTAAACAAATCCATGCCTTAATTAAGACAATTAAACCAGCACAGGTCTTTACAGCGCTGTTTTCAAGCCGACTAATGCGATGCTCCCCCTTTTTTTTTGATCAATATTTCCCTGAAGGAACTCTTTGTAATGAATGCTTTTCAGTCGCTCCATCAACAATTCTCTCTGTCCGACACACAGGAACGGAGCAAGTGCATTATACATCACAGAGTTAGATAAGAGGTCTCTCCATCCTCATCTCTCTTTCTTCTCTCTCTCTCTCTCTCTCTCTCCCTCTCTCTCTCTTGCACCTTTTCTCCCACCCTCACTCTCTGCTGACACATCCCCAGTGGAGGCAAGGCTTGATGAAGAGCCAGCTTCCCTCCCTGTTACTCTCTGTACATGGGCCAACTGTCCACATGCATGAGTGTCCTCATCAGTCAGATGGCATGGTACTCGTTTTCTCGCCGGGCACAGGTGAGCCAGGCCGTGTGTTCTCATCACTCAGCCACCTGCGGCCAGCCCCTCACCATACGGCCTCTCTCCCCATGATCAATAGACTGAGTCAGTCACTTTATAGACCTACTCGTCCTTGACACATTGTGATTTTTGGGCCAATGTTTTTTTTTTCTTTCTTTCTTTCTTTTTTTACTCCAACAAGTAGTGTTCAAGAAATTGCGTTTCACATACAAAAGAGCCCACCCTAATGAAGATGCCAGATAGAGACATCCCACTATGAATTCCATTACACATCCACCATCCAGGTCTACAGAACTACCCCGAGAGTGTGACTAATCCGCTCTTTGGTATGCAAAATAATGCACGTTTACTCGAGTTATTTCTCTCAAACCCTAAAAGAGTCTGTGTTCTCCTTAAGTCGAGCGATTAAGGCGAAGTCAGTTTTTTCTCCGCCTATTTCAACACCTGTTCAGCCACCTGAAGATCCTCCCCGGGGCTCTTGCCTCATAGATCACATGGACATTTTGCAAAACAGTGTGAATTAGCGAACGAAAAGGGGAAGATTTAGGCAAAACAAAAACAAACAAAAAAAAAGATCATATCTCAGCACTCTGGTTAAGACACATCCAGGTGTGTGTCCCCCCACCACCCCATTTTCTACAAAGAATCTGATCTTTTTGTGATAATCCATACAACTGTGGAAGATGCATAGCTGTCTTGAAATGCATGAACAAAGAGACATTCATACCCTCAGACATCAACGCTATAGGCATGCTACACCTGCATTGTACCACAGCGCTGTTTAATGCTCACATCTGATTCCTTGCCTAACATTCAAATTACATGTTTGTATTAATAAACTCGTGTTTTATGGTATGCTATTGTTTCTATAGTAACAACTCATTCCCAGGGACTTGCTTGAACCTCAACATTTATAATCACAGACAATAAACAATTGGCGTGAGGACATAGTCATGTTTTTTTTTATTTTTATTTTTTATAAAGAACATTTATAGAAGAAGGGCAGAGGACTGGTTTCTCTGTGAGATATGAATCCCACTTCATGTAGAGTTTGGACATTGGACTGAGAGAATAACTAATCACTACTAAAAAAACATTATTCATATGCTGTTTCTACATCATTGGACATTTAAAGGCTGTGGAATGGAAGTGTGGGTGTTGGATCTATATTCTGTATTGTATATTTAAGATTTATAATCACATCCTTGACGCCACCCAAATAAGGATGGGTTCCTCTTTTGAATCTGGTTCCTCTTAAAGCTTCTTCCCCAGAGCATCCCAGGGAGTTTTTCCTTGCTTTCTTATCATGGGATAAATATACATAATTCACAAATATAACTTTTTTTTTTTTTGGTTTCATTTTTTACATACTCTGAAGCTGCTTTGAGATTATGTTTTGAAAAATTGAACCTGAAGAAAAGAATAAAAAAAATAAAACAAAATAACAGCCGAGGAATGGTTAAAGAATTCTCTTCGGATTATTAATAGTTAAGTGTGTTATACTTTTATCAGCAACTTATAAACTGGCACTATTGCTTACTTATGATCCAAACGTGAGCATATTGATACTATGAATTTGTGTTGTATAGAAGTTGTCACAAAGCAGCTTTACAGAAACTGTGGATAATTTTTTTGTGTATTAATTATTCATTTATTCATGCATCTTCTACAGCTTTTTCCGATACAGCTTTATTCTCTCTCGGGTGGCTGTACCTATTTCAGGCATCTTCAGGCATCAAGGCAGGATACACACCTTGTATGGAATGCCAACCCATCGCAGGGCACACTCAAACATTCACACACTAGGGACAATTTTCCAAGGTGCCAGTCAACCTACCGTGCATGTTTTTGGACAGGGGGTAAAACCAGAGAACCCAAAGAAAAACCCCCTGAGGCACGAGGAGACCATGCAAACTCCACACACACACACATCGCTGAGGCAGGAATAAAACCCTGGAGGAGAGAGGCACACTGTGCCCCTTGACGACAAAATAAATAAATAAATAAATAATGTATATATATTACATACATCGTTTGTATAAAGTCATCTGTTTGTATAAAACTATAATGAATTTATTGGTTCTTGCATGCACATACACACACACATGCATATATGTATTATATATATATATATATATATATATATATATATATATATATATATATATATATATATATATGTGTGTATATATATATATATATATATATATATATATATATATATATATATATATCCATAATGAGTGCATCAGAGACGGTGATGACGGCACAGAAAATTTCGAGTAGACCCAGACTCAGGGAGAAAAAGCCATTCACACATGGGCGACACAAGATTATCTATAATTCCCTTCCATAAGTGTGTATGATACGGTCATAAAGTGCAATCGTAGAACCAGGAAATTCATTATAGTTTTACCATGAACTTTCTAAGTATCACCATTCACAGTAATTCGCGATGATCTTCAGAGTGTCCGTAAGGGGCCATCCTCAGCAGCAGCTTATCCTAGTATTACTTTGTAGCTCATATGAACTCTTTTGCTCTTCCTTTGGATTTTTCCATTAATACTTTTGTCTCGGTAGGCCCACAAAAAGCTCGGAGCTCTTTAAAAGTAAAATTCGTTATGGAATTAACTGGTCAACAGTGCAGATGCATGGGAATGGAATGTCAACCGATCTCATCAGCAGAGGAAAAATACAATCAAACGCTTAATAGATAATCTTTTACATTAAAACCCACCTGATACTCTGTCCTCCGACTTTCATTCGACTGTGTGACAATACCTGAGAGATTCCTGGTAATTAAAAAGGGCTTTATCTCCTATTTCACTGTGGGATTGCATTAGGATCTCTTTTTTTTCATACATTATTCAGCCGTATTAACTAACATAGTCACGCTCTCTGCTCACCTCCTCTCATTATATATATATATATATAATTTTTTTTTTACCTCAGCTGTGGGAAAAAAAACCCTAAGCCTTGTTAGCACGAATTTGGTTTCAGAAGGTTTTAGAGATAAAGACAGAGATACGATTTGAGCTTTCATATCTACTGTGATCCTCTTTATCTTCTCTCCCGAGTTATCATTCTTTTACCATTTGCTGGATACGAAGCATCTACTCTAATCTATCAAACTTTATGTATCTTTGTCTAATGTGTCTTGTTTTTTAACTACACTGGAGTAACTTTTGTATTTACATTGCTTATTAGATAACTGCTCACTTCCTAGTATGAATCCTCAGGTACTGTGTGTTTATATTTCTACAGTGAATGAAATAAAACTTGCCAAAACGGCACTTCAATACTCAGCGAATATAGAAAAAGTGCCAAAAGTATTTTTTATTTTTTTTAAAGGCTGCATGTAGCACTGGGTTTAGAGAAGTTAGCTTCTCGAAGCTGCTGTGTTCCAGTCAGGAGGCAAAACAAGTGCCTTTTGGGAGGTTTAATTAGATATGATATCTTAATTTTCATACAACAGCACTTTGCTGTAATTGCAAGGCGTTTTTTGGGAACACTAGGCAGAAGGCAGAAAGTCCCAGAATGCCTGTTGACTCTGTCAGCAGAAACAGCTCATTTAGGACGTTGGAAAAGCCGACTTCTTTTAAGTGTGACTTCTGCTCCGTCCCCATGAGAACACGTCGACTTGTAATTCATCATAGTCACTAATTACACAGGGTTTAAGTCAGTCGCTCTTGCTGGAAACGACAGAAAGGAGCGAAAGGGGGACGAAGCACAACAATGAAATTACTAGCCGAGTAAGAGAACGACACAGGGATGAAAGCGCCATATGTCAGGAGCGGAGAACACAGTGGTATGATTAGGAGACATGCTTCAGCAGCACCGAGAGAGAAGGGGGAAAAAAAGGAGCAAAGCTATTTCTGGGCTTTCTGTTTGTATCTTGGTCTTTGGATCTCGTAGGAAATGAGAAATCACGCCCAGGGAGCCTGAAAGAAAATGCCAGCTAGGGTTAACGTTCTTATTCCAGTATTTGCTCCTTTTTATCATACGAAGAAAAAAAAAAAACAAAGCTGTATTTTTTTTTTTTTTTTTTTGGGACTTTTTTTTTGCACACCAAAGAGATAGTGTTGTCATGGAGACAGGAGCACTAGGCTGAGCTCTGAGCGAGTGTGAAGCGCGGGTCAAAAAGTTAACAACAAAGTGATGAAAACGACAGGTGAATAACAGGTGAGTGGGCATGCAGCCGAGCGGCTTTTATTGCAGGCGTCACAAGCGCAGATGCTGATCGACTCCTTTCAATCCTCCGATTCAAATGTAGGACCAATTTCGGGGAGTCTTATAGCTGGTGTGAAAGGAAAGCACGACACGGAGTGCTGTTATCGGAAAATAATCAACGACCGAGTGGCGCGACTGAGACTGACAGAGACTGCTAATACCCTAATGTCGATTATTAAGTGTTTTATTCCCCCTCCTAAAGCAGCAGTTTTGTTTCAATTTTCAGTTATTTTGGAATGGCATGTCATACTTTTTATCCATTTAGAGTTACATTTAATGTTGATGAATGTCTGCAAAACTGAATTAAAGATTGGCATAATTGAATGTGGGTTTTTCTGTTGTTGTTGTATAATAATGTCTGTATGGGAATAAATTGCGTTATAGCCCTGCTTTTTTTTTGTTTTGTTTTTTGTATTGATTTGTACACAAAAGAAAAGGGTTCATTTATTCTAGTATTTTTACTGGCATTCAAAAAACAGATTTTAATGTCTTTAATGTCTTTTTATATACCATATATATATATATATATATGTGTGTGTTTGTGTGTGTGTGTGGACACTATCGTTGGTGGTGGTTTAGTGGTTAGCACGTTTGCCTCACACAGCCAGGGTACCTTGTTGGTACCTTTGGTAATTGTTGGTTATAGGAATACACACAAAGGGAATAAACATGTGTATAGTGTATAATAATGTCAAGGGTACCAACAATTTTGTCGACGTGTATGCATTTATATATTATATATATATATATATATATATATATATATATATGCATGCATACTGAGGTGAGCCATGTTCCAGTACTAATGGAGCACAGAGGGTTAAAGGCCTCACTCTAGGACCCCAAGAATACCCGGACTTGAACCACATTTGCATTTAAATTTACGCCATTTGGCAGGCGCCCTTATCCAGAGAGACTTACAACGGAGCAATTGAGGCTTAAGGGCCTTGCTCAAGGGCCCACTAGTGGAGCTCTTTGAACCTGCGACCTTCCGGTCCAGAGGCCAATGCCTTAACCACTGTCAGTGTGCTATATACAGAATATTCAAGAGATTCGACTCCTTATTTTCTGAATCCTAGTTTGTACGCTCCTGTTATGTCCTATTACGATGTATCGTACCAAATGCCTGCTTTGCCTAGCAGTCAGGAGGGTAGAAAATGTCAGGCAAAAGACACATCAGGGTGTTTTTTTTGGCGAGGGATACAGATGAGCTCTGGATGAGCAGCTTTTATTTTTCAGCAAGGCGTCACACGCATCTGATCGCATTAATTAAAATCTGAATTGTTTATCCGAATAATGTGGATAAACAACCATTAATTATTCAAGAAAACAATAAATAAATTAGCTCGAGTTTCTTTGGAAAACTGGGGCACCAGAGAATTTCTGAAAAGGAAAAACTTATGAAATTATTCATGCAGATTGCATAAGACATTCACAATATTGGCATAATTGCATGTGGGGTTTTTTTATTGTGTTGTTGTTGTTATATCATAATGCCTGTATGGGAATAAATTGCGTTATGGCCGTGCTTTTGTTTTTAAGGATTTATTTGTGTGAAAAAGAATCGTTCATTTATTCTAGTGTCATTTTACTGGCATTCAAAAAACAGATAATACGTCCTCCTGCGCCGGCTGTATAATGTAAACAGGTGTTTACAATTTAACGAGTTTTCATTACATTTCTAAACCGTTCTTGCAGTTAAACTGAATAAATACTGAATAAACTTGTTTACCATTTAAAGGACTTTTCAGTTTTGGAGATTTTAAAGAGATTTTATTTACTCACAGCATATTAATAGAACAACTTTTTCCTGTATATTCAATACAGTTTCTCCTGCATTACTATATGAGAATCATGTATGCGCATTTATGTTTACTTGCATTTATTATTTAATCTTTTCCAAAGGGACATACAAAAGTGCTTTGAAGAATCTATGAATTAATAAATCAAACGTAGGATTCTTCCTTCCTTCCATCCTTTCATCCATCCAAACAGAGAAAATAAGCTTCAGATAGGTACTAATTTAGATAGGTGTGCTCTTTGGACTGCCTTGAATTCTGATGGGAGGTGGTAGCTCAGTGGTTATGGTGTTGGACTCTGGACCAGAAGATCAAGGGGGTCAAACCCTACCATGAAGCTTCCACTAGTGGGCCCTTTAGCAAGGCCCTTGACCCTCAATTGCTCAGTTGTAAGTTTCTCTGTATAAGTGTGTCTGCTAAATGTTGCAAATGTAAATTTAAGTTCAGGAAAATCATTTTGACCTGTCGTTTGATGATAACAAGTGACTCAGGTGTTTGGGCAGCTACAGGAAGTTCATTCCACCAAAAGAGTCTTGATGTATTCCTTCTTCTTTCCCAGAGAGACGGAGGGGCCAGTTGAGCAGTGCGAGATGATCCGAGTGCTCAAATGTTTACATAAATAGTGTTTATTGTCTTGTCTTCACTACCACCCCATTTTCTTTCGGCACATGTGCGCTTTGCTTTTTTATATTTTTTCCTTTCTGTTTTAGTTTAGAATTATGTACAGTCCTGTGTCTTGTTAATGTATGTTGTCTGTCACAGCACCTTGGTCCTGGTATACATTTCATTTCACTGTATACTGCACGGTATATTGTTGATTTAAAGCCTACTTGACTTGATTTAAGGGAGTATTGTGCTCTTTGAGGAGTGATAAAAGCTTTTTTTGAATATTTGAGAAAATCTGGTTTAAACATGTTCAGTGAAATGATAATTGTAGTGTGCAATGAAAAATAATCTACAAACTTCTAACTAGGGTTGGGAATCTAACATCGATTCCAATTCTGGCATTGGAAACATAAGATGAAGAATTGAAAATTTCGATTGCTCTTACTGGATCCTGGGTGTGTTTTTTTTCACCTGGAATTCTTTCATCTGCCAGGACCTTCCGCATGCCCAATCTGCCAGGACCTTATGTGGTAATCTAAACATCAGTGGACCGCAAGTGTAATTATTATAAAAACGAATATGTTCAAACCAAGGTGTCACGACCAAAAAAGATAAGCATTGTTTGATTCATTGCTCACCTTTAATTAGTACGACGACTAATGGCACAGAGAATAAACATGATTGACAGATCAATGTTTGACTTTTTGTTGTTGTTGTTTTACTACATTGGAATCAAAACTAGGAATCGATAATAATCAAAATCAATAATCGGAATTGATCAAATTAAAATGATACCCAACCCTACTTCTAGCCTTAGATAGTACCTCATCTCTCTATTTCACTTGCACCTAAATGAACACATCTGGATTATAATATATATATATATATATATATATATATATATATATATATATATATATATATATATATATACATATACACACACACACAGACGTGGACAAAATTGTTGGTACCCTTTGGTCAATGAAAGAAAAAGTCACAATGGTCACAGAAATAACTTTAATCTGACAAAAGTAATAATAAATAAAAATTCTATAAATGTTAACCAATGAAAGTCAGACATTGTTTTTCAACCATGCTTCAACAGAATTATGTAAAAAAATAAACTCATGAAACAGGCATGGACAAAAATGATGGTACCCCTAGAAAACACAGAAAATAATGTGACCAAAGGGACATGTTAATTGAAGGTGTGTCCACTAATTAGCATCACAGGTGTCTACAACCTTGTAATCAGCCATTGGGCCTATATATATGGCTCCAGGTAATCACTGTGTTGTTTGGTGATATGGTGTGTACCACACTCGACATGGACCAGAGGAAGCAAAGGAAAGAGCTGTCTCAAGAGATCAGAAAGAAAATTATAGACAAGCATGTTAAAGGTAAAGGCTATAAGACCATCTCCAAGCAACTAGATGTTCCTGTGAGTACAGTTGCACATATTATTCAGAAGTTTAAGATCCATGGGACTGTAGCCAACCTCCCTGGACGTGGCCGCAGGAGGAAAATTGATGACAAATCTAAGAGACGGATAATCCGAATGGTAACAAAAGAGCCTAGAAAGACTTCTAAAGAGATTCAAGGTGAACTTCATGCTCAAGGAACATCAGTGTCAGATCGCACCATCCGTCGTTGTTTGAGCCAAAGTGGACTACATGGGAGACGACCAAGGAGGACACCATTGTTGAAAACGAATCATAAAAAAAAAAGCAAGACTGGAATATGCCAAACTACATGTTGACAAGCCACAAAGCTTCTGGGAGAATGTCCTGTGGACAGATGAGACAAAAATCGAAGTTTTTGCCAAGGCACATCAGCTGTATGTTCACAGACGAAAAAATGAAGCATATCAAGAAAAGAACACTGTCCCTACTGTGAAACATGGAGGAGGCTCTGTTATGTTCTGGGGCTGCTTTGCTGCGTCTGGCACAGGGTGTCTTGAATCTGTGCAGGGTACAATGAAATCTCAAGATTATCAAGGAATTCTAGAGAGAAATGTACTAGCCAGTGTCAGAAAGCTTGGTCTCAGTCGCAGGTCATGGGTCTTGCAACAGGACAATGACCCAAAACACACAGCTAAAAACACCCAAGAATGGCTAAGAGGAAAAAATTGGACTATTCTAAAGTGGCCGTCTATGAGCCCTGACCTCAATCCTATTGAGCATCTTTGGAAGGAGCTGAAACATGCAGTCTGGAAAAGGCACCCTTCAAACCGGACACAACTGGAGCAGTTTGCTCATGAGGAGTGGGCCAAAATACCTGCTGAGAGGTGCAGATGTCTCATTGACAGTTACAGGAAGCGTTTGATTGCAGTGATTGCCTCAAAAGGTTGCGCAACAAAATATTAAGTTAGGGGTACCATCATTTTTGTCCATGCCTGTTTCATGAGTTTATTTTTTTACATAATTCTGTTGAAGCATGGTTGAAAAACAATGTCTGACTTTCATTGGTTAACATTTATAGAATTTTTATTTATTATTACTTTTGTCAGATTAAAGTTATTTCTGTGACCATTGTGACTTTTTCTTTCATTGACCAAAGGGTACCAACAATTTTGTCCACGTCTGTATATATATGTATATATATATTTATTTTTTTTTTCCCCTCATTCTCATTGGCAAAACTGATTGATCTTCTGCTACTTCTGTTGATTTCTGATGTCATCACAAGTTTGGTCAGTATCATGGAAAAAAGCAAGCAAGCAAAACCTCCCCGTTCACCCACCCACAAACGTTCACACTGGCCTGTGTACACTGCACCTGTTAGCTGTTTAACCTGGCGCTAACAAGGACGTGATAATAGGCTGATGAGTTGTGTTAGGTGTTTGCAAACATGAAGTAAACACGCACTCATACAAAATGCACAAAGAAATGTACATGGTTCATTCATTAAAGGTTTAAGTCCATATACAGTATATATATATATATATATATATATATATATATATATATATAAAACTCCTTGTGATGTGTGTAGTAGAGAATCAAGTATGTGCTCAGAGTATGTTTGGTTGATTGGACTGAAGCCAGGCCTGATCTGAAGGCTGAGGCTTATTGTTTATTGTGACCGCGAGGGCAATAAAACACAAAATACTCCTGAAACAGAGCCAAGTACACCGAGTCTCAAGAGGAAAGAGCCTGAGCTGGAGCTACATCAAACACTGCAGGCCTGTATTCAATTACAGTCCTGAATAAAGTTATGTCTGTCTCTACAAAGTGCTCGTGTCAGTGTGTGTGTGTGTGTGTGTGTGTGTGTGTGTGTGTGTGTGTGTGTGTGTGGTGTGTGTGGATAAACAGTGCCAGAGTGTATTTCAGGTCTGTGTGCATTAGGAGAAGAGGTCAGCCTTTAAACAATGAATCTTATAGTAGTAAGTCAACAGTGTCCATGTTCACGAGCTGGTATGAGGTGGAGGAAAGTGAAAGTCTGGATTTAATGGTCATGGTTTGAGTCTCTCTGTTCCGTTATTTTTCCCGCCTATAAAAAGCAAAGCCATGTTTCTTACCTACCAGACTTTATTTTTAATTTAACTGCATTTAGTAGGTTAAAATGCCCTCCAATAACACTGGTCTACACATGTTTAGGATATCATTGACCTCCAGTGTGCTAGTTCTGTTCATATTTTTATTTAGATGAAATAGAAAACGGGTGAACTTCTTGTTAAAACTTGTATTCTGCAATTATCTGATATTCAAAGTATATTTCGTAAGCGTTAAAACTGTATAAATTTGCGGTTATATTTTAATCTACACAGCATGGTCACAAATTCACAATTCTGCCTTTTTTTAATGCCAAAAAGCATTAAAATATTCATCTTCTACCGCTTTATCCGATCTTCCTTCAGGTCACGGGGAGTCTGTGCCTATCTCAGGCCTCTATGGGCATTAAGGCAGGATACACCCTGAATGGAATGCCAACTCATCGCAAGGAACACACACACACATTCACACACAAGGGACAATTTTCCAAGGTGCCAATCAACCTACCGTGCATGCTTTTGGACCGGGGAGGAAACCGGAGAAAAACCTCCTGAGGCACGGGGAGAACATGCAAACTCCACACACACACATGGTCGAGACGGTAATCAAACCCGGACCCTGGCTGTGTGAGGAGAACGTGCTAACCACTAAGCCACTGTGTCCTTTCATTAAAATACCGTAAATTCTGGACTATCTGGACTATACCTAGTGTCGCGGACACGGACGCTCGATATATGTTTATGCCTAACCTTTGTCTGTCTGGCCGCTCCGTATGAGCGGCGTCTCCTGAGTTCTTTATTCTAATAAATCCTGTTTTGTATGAATTCCGGATCTCCGCGTCTCTGTGCAGCGTCCACCGTTACACCGTGTTAAAATACAGGTTAGGAAAGGATCTATTTAGGTACATACATGTACATTTACAATTCAAAAGTGGATGCGGCTTGTATGCAGGTGCGGATTATTTATGATTTTTTTGGGGTTTTTTTTTAAATAGAGCGGATGCGGCTTATATGCAGGTATAAAAAAAGCTATATCTTGGAAACTATTAGTATTCATTTTCTATTATTAGTGACCCGATTCTGGTCCAATGTAGTTACTTTCTTTTTCTTCTTGTAGACTAAGGGTGTTTGTTAAAAGGCTTTTTCGATATGCACCGTTTCGTTTATTTGCATTAAATACTGATGTGTTTTGCCCCTTAGTGTGGTTCCAGCAATCACTTTTATGTGTGTGTGTGGGGGGTGGGGGGGGGGGGGGGGGGGGGGGAATGGTGTCAGTGTCAGCGAAAATGGTGTCGGTCCACTTACAACTTAACTCTAGCGTTGGTTCAATTGCAGTGAGAGAGCGACCTGACCCTGAAATGACTCAACTGCAGGAAGTGAACCAAAAATGTCATGTATTTTGGGTTGCGCCATTTCTTTTAGTACATGTGAACTACTAAACTGAGGCAAATCACAAAACTGTAGAACTTATAAGAGATATTTTACTGTATTATTAAATCTATTGTACTTTTTATTTCCTTTTGCTCTAGACGTCACCATGCTGAGCTCATTTTGCGCCAAACGCCACTGTTACACTGTTTATGATGAAGCAAATAAAAGGTATTTCCAAACATATTCAGTTGATTACGGTATTAAATGGAAACAATTCCTGCCATGTTACATTATACTGTATGCTCATGTGGTAGAAACCTACTGCTTATACTAACATAGGTTTGCTACTCGGTTGTGTTCACCTATATTTTGTTTAATTCTTATTTATTTGTTTATAGTCCCATTTTGTCTCATGCCTTACCATCTAGTAATCCAGAGATTTATTTATTTAATAAATTATATAACATATTTTCTTTGCAGGGGTCACGGTGCCTTTGTAGCTAGCACATTCGCCTCACACCTCCAGGGTCCGGGTTTGATTCCCGTCTCGGCCATGTGTGTGTAGTTTGCATGTTCTCCCCGTGCTTCAGGGTTTTTCTCCGGGTTCTCCGGTTTCCTCCTTGTAGGGTAGGTTAATTGGCACCTTGGAAAATTGTCCCTAGTGTATGTATGTGAGTGTGAATGATTGTGTGTGTGTGTGTCCTGTGATGGGTTGGCATTATATCCAGGGTGTATCCTGCCTTAATGCTCATAGACGCCTGAGATAGCCACAGACTCCCCGTGACCCGAGAGAAGATCGGAAGATCGGATAAAGCGGTAGAAGATGAATGAATCACATATTTTTGCATTTGCATAATTTTGACCCGTACTATTTTATAGACTCCCGTGTATCAATCCTGTCGGAGTCCTTATTGTCACTTATTCCACATACAGTTTTAAAGATCCACAATATACATATCTATATTATGGGCGCGTTTTTTTCCGCCATAATTTAAAACTCAATGAGCTTTTGTACATCCAGTGCTTTGTTTTTCAAATCGGAATAAAAAATTAAAAAAAAACAGACAACAGGTCGAGCCCTCAATTAGCCTTCAGACGAAATACAGCAGGCAGGAAAAACACAAACATTAATTCATACGTGTTATCCGCTTAATTCCGACTGCGGAAAATACAGATAAGCGTGAACCTTCGTGACATCATCATGTGGGAAAGAAAGGTGAGGAATGAAGCATGCTATCTTGCAGGCTTTGTCTTTGTCTGGAATTAAAGGAGGACGAGGGGGAAAGGGAGAGTCACATTGTTTCTCTGATCCCCCTCGAGCTTTTACTTCTTTTATTTGTTTCACTGACTGACTCCTCAATCCTTTTCTTTATTCAGTTTCTCCTGCAGAGATGTGAAGTGCTTTTTTCCCTCGAATGTCCCTACATTTGCTTCCTTTAGTAGACATAAAGACTTGTAAATCCTTTTTTTTTGCTTTTGACTAGACCTTCTAGCTCCTGTGAGAGACACAGATTAGAGTGTAGTATTTATCCCAGCCCTAATGACATCCAGGAGGCTTTATTAAAACTTCCAAATACTCATTCTCTCTCTCTCTCTCTCTCTCTCTCTCTCTCTTTCTCTTCCTCATTTTTCTCACAAGGCTTATATAAAAAGTCTACCTGTATAAAGTTGCCTCTCCTGTCTGCTCCTATAAAGTGGAATAAATCTGATATGCACCTCGGTGAAGTCATTACTATAAAGGGGATTGCCTCTATAACGATCAGCGTTTTTTGCTGCATTACCGAGGACCGAACAAAGCTGCAAACGAGGCCCGATCTTTTTAACATGCATGTTAAGAGGAAACATTTATATTGGTACAGTGTACCACATTTACACTGCGCACTTTGGATATTACCTTAGAAATATAGCAATGCAATGGGCAGTATATTTCTTTCAGCATTGCATCTGTACAGTCGTGTATACATAGGCACATTTTAAACGCCAATTCCAAACAGATTTCTGTATAAATATTTGAGGATATTAAAAAAAAGAAGAAAAAACATATCAGTGTTTAAACTGAGAATTTTACAAAGAGAAAAAAAAAACAAGGTAGAAGTAATTTAGATTTTTTATGGCTTTTTAAAAAAAAAAAAAAAAAGACAAAAAGGCTGGAAAAGTAGAAAGAAGAAACAGCTGGAGGAACATTTTGCATCTAATTAGGTTAATTAGGAGGTCAGTACCATGATTGGGTATGAAAAGTATCCCAGGGAGGCAAATTCTGGGGCTGAAGTTCACCAATTTGCAAAAAAAAAAAAAAAATTGCATGTACAAATTGTACAATTTCAGAATAATAAAATGGTGAAGACCTTGAAGACATCTGCTCTACATCTCTACATCATCATCAGAAGGGTTAGAGAATCAGGAGACATCTCAGAGCACAACAGACATGGTGATAAAATCAGTATTAGGTATCTGTGTTCCCTGCGATAAAAGCGGGAATAATTCTCTAATAGAAATCACTGTATGGACTTTCTCTGAAAACAGTTCACTGTGCCATCCGCAAGGGCACGTTACAGCTCGCTTAAAATTGACCCAGGCAAAGTGTAGAAATGTTTTTTTTTTTTGGGTAGATAAAGAGAAATATCCTGTACATTTGGAAATCGTGCCTGTTGTGTTCTCCGGAGAGGAACCATCTGCTATGTTATGAGCACCCAGTTCAAAATCTTGCCTCTCTGATTGCACAGTACAGGGGCGCATTAGCACCAATGGAACGGCACCAGCAAAAAAGGAATATACCAGCTTTAGAACAACATATGCCTCCGTATATTGCTTCCATTTTTCAAGGAAGCCATTATATATTTCAGCTAAACTGAATGCTGCAGCTATTACAACAGCATGGCGTCGTAATACAGGAGTCTGGCCTGCCTGATAACTTGTTTTACGGATATACACTGCAAAAAAATGATCTTCTTGGAACAAGCAACATTCACTTCAATTTAGTTCAAATGTATTTGAATCAGGAGCACGGTGACTTAGTGGTTAGCATGTTCGCCTCACACCGCCAGGGTCCGGGTTCGATTCCCATCTCAGCCATGTGTGTGTGTGTGTGTGTGTGGAGTTTGCATGTTTTCCCCGTGCCTCAGTGGGTTTTTCTCCAGGTTCTCCGGTTTCTCCCGGTCCAAAAACATGCACGGTAGGTTGATTGGCACCTTGGAAAATTGTCCCTAGTGTATGAATGTGTGTGTGTGTGTGTGTGTCCTGGGATGGGTTGGCATTCCATCCAGGGTGTATCCTGCCTTAATGCCCATAGACACCTGAGATAGGCACAGACTCCCCGTGACCCAAGGGAAGATCGGATAAAGCGGTAGAAGATGAATGAATGAATGAATGTATTTGAATCAAGCAAAACAACCTACCAATGGGAAAAGCAAAATTGTCTTGGTAAGAATTCTTAAAACTAACAAGGAATATCTAGTCAATAATAAATTGGACTAGAGACTAGTTTTAAAGTTTGTAGTTTTTTAGTTTGTAAATACAAGTTCAAATTTTAATGGGAGCTTGGTGGTGCTGGGATTTGAACCTGCGACATTCTGAGCCGGAACCCAATGCCTTCCTTAATTACTGAGCTACCACCTCCCTGACAAACACATTGTTCTTAAGATTCTTTCAAATAAGTCTTAAAATTAACACCACATGCTGTTTGAATATTCACTTTATATATGTCACTTGGGGGCATGGTGGCTTAGTGGTTAGCACGTCCGCCTCACACCTCCAGGACCCGGGTTCGATTCCCATCTCGGCCATGTGTGTCTGGAGTTTGCATGTTCTCCCCGTGCCTCAGGGTTTTTTTCTCCATGTTCTCCAGTTACCCCCCTTTCCAAAAACATGCACGGTAGGTTGATTGGCACCTTGGAAAATTGTCCCTAGTGTATGAATGTGTGTGTGCGTGTGAGTGTGTGTGCCAAGAGTCCTACCTTATGAATGAATGAATGATTTCAGCCACAGGAGTGTTGATAAAGTCTGGCACTGGGCTGCAGTGGTGTTTAATAGGGTACCAGTGTAAACCATATCTTCATGGAGCTGGCTGGGCATAGTACAATTGTGTGCCAAAGTGTATTTTTGGCTAAAAACTGTTTTTATTTATTTATTTATATTTATTATTCCTGATTGCTTTTGAGTATTAATAGAAGTGTATTTCAATAATTTGATTATTTGCAGTAAAAAGATTCTATAATAAAAAAAAGGGCTGTAGTTCACAAACTCTGACATTACAATGGTCATGAACTACAATCCTATCAACCATTGCGCCCTTACATGCCATGTCACATGATCTCTGCATCTGAACCACACTGTATTGTAATTAGCATATGTATATACATATGTTTCACTGGTTACAGCGGGTTTGTCTTCTATGGTTGTTGTTATGTCAAGGGCCTCGTCCATGCAAAAAATAAATAAATAAAATAGTGTAAAGATCTGTGTAAAGCTGCTTTGAGATAATGTCTATTGTTAAAAGTGCTTCATATTAAACTGAAACAGTTTTTTTTTCTTTTGAGTGTTTTATAAATAAAATAATTCTACATTTATATTGGAGAAAATTGGTGGGGGAAAAATCTATACATATAACTAAAATTAAGTAAAAAAAAAACAATAAAAAAGAAATTATGGCATACATGAAAATATTTATATATTAATATATTTTCAGAATTTAAAATTCATAATTTCATCATTTTAATTTCATAGATTTAATATTTTCATCATTTCAATTTGTATTTTTATTGTACTAGACAATTAAAATTCAATTTTTTTATAGATGCTATATTTCTCTTTACTTTCATTTTAATACACTCCTTTCCATTCAGATGAACCGAACATTTAGAATTAGAAGTTAAATTTACATTTCTATATTCATTAAAACCTGGTCGAATTCTCTATTTACAGCTCCAGCATGAAATTACATACTGTAGTTTGGGAGAACTTGGAGTCAAATCAATAGCATCACCTGGCTTGTGAGTATGTCTCTCTCTCTCTCTCTCTCTCTCTCTCTCTCTCTCTCTTCGACAATGATCTTTCATTCTTTAGTGTCATTGACAGCTACACCATTAATTTTTTTTTTTTATGCCCCGTCCAGTTAAGAGTTTAAAGGCCCATCATTGGTGTCAGAAATGGAATGCAAATCACTCCACTGAAGGGCTTTTTCAACATGCTCTTGAATAAACGATCAGCATATTAAAGAGCAAATTTCCGTCGTTCATCAATTTCGAGATGAATCTGATGAGCTTATGCTGCGTAAATGTTGCCATTCAACATTAAAAGGGACCTTTAGAGGGAAGGTGATGTTCTGGCAGGGACGCTGATGCGGCTTTCTGTAGGAAACAAGCATTAACTGTGATACCATGTCTGATATCTCAAATAAAATATTGTACATGAGTATGTTCATCAGATAACAAACAACTTCTGTACATCAGAAGGACAGTGCTGTGAAAAGGATTTAGGCAGGCGTGAGAAAATGCTGTAAACAAAGAATGCTTTCAAAAATGGAAGTGTTAATTATTTACTTTCATGAATGAATGAAATGCAGTGAATAAACATAAATCAAATCAATATTTGCCTTCAAAACAGCAGTAATTCTTCAAGATACACTTACACACAGTGTTTATGAAGGAACTCGGGCTGGTAGGTTGTTCCATCTTGGAGAAGTAAACACAGATCTTCTGTGGATGGAGACTTTCTCACATCCTTCTGTCTCTTCATGGAATCCCACACACACTCCATGATGTTGAGATCAGGGCTCTGTGGGGGTCGTGCCATCACTTCCACTACTTCTAGTTCTTCCTCCTAGCACTAATGCTAAGGAGGCACTAGGTGAACCCTATGGGGTTATTAGTGACCTGCAGACTCTAACTTTATCATTGCTGAAGATTTCAACCATGCAAATCTCAAATCAGTGCCTCCTAGCATGTGGACTTTGCAGAGAAAGGGGAAAATATGTTGGGTCTTGTTTACACAAACGAGGGGGCACAGTGGCTAGAACGTTCGCCTCACACCTCATTCAATTCCTGCCTTCGCCATGTGTGTGTGGATTTTGCATGTTTTCCCCTTGCCTCAGGGGGGGTCTTTTCCGTTCCCCCCGGCAGGTTGATTGGCACCTTGGAATATTGTTCCTAGTGTGTGAATGTGTGCCATGTGATAGGTTGGCATTCTATACAAGGTGTGTCCAGCCTTGATGCCCGAAAATGCCTGAGACCGGCACAGGTTCTCCACGACCCAAGAGAGTCAGATAAAGTGGTAGAAGATGAATGAATGTATACAAACGTCCTCGTTGCGTACAGTGCAGGGTCCCGCCCCCACCTCGGATAGAACAGAATAGTCTTTATTTGTAACATATACATTACAGCACAGTGAAATTCTTTCTTCGTATATCCCAGTTTGTTTGGAAGCCGAGGTCAGAGCGCAGGGTCAGCCATGATACGGCGCACCCTGGAGCACAGAGGGTTAAGGGCCTTGCTCAAGGACCCAAGAGTGGAAGCTTGGGGCTCGAACCCACAACCTTCCAATCAGTACCCAAAAACCACTGAGCTAAACCCTTCTCAATAATACTCAGACCATATCTCTATCATGTTTATACCAGCATATAAACCACTTGTCAAATCCTATAAAATGGCCATCGGGAGCTATCTTCAGGACTGTTTTTATTGCACTGATTGGGTTATTTGTAGGCAGCCTCAACCAACAGCGACTTCATCAACTCCACCAAACACAGCAATGCCAATGCCATCACCATTACTCTCTATCTGGTCCTCTATCACCTGGATAACAAGGACGCATATATTCAAATGTTGTTCACAGACTTCAGTTTGGCATTCATCACCATCATCCCTCAGCACCTGATCAAGAAGCTGAGCCTACTGGGCCTGAACACCTCCTTCTGCAACTGGATCGTGGACTTCCTGACTGGGAGGAACCTCGGTTAGCCTAGATGAAGAACAGCATCACCAGCACCACCATACTGTGCCTGGCGCCCCTCATGGCTGTGTGCTCAGCCCACTGCTGTTCACACTGCTGACTCACGCCCGTGTAGCAGTGCACAGATTGAACCGCATCATCAAGTTCGCTGATGACACGACAGCAGGAAGGATGAGTCAGCATGCAGAGAGCAGGAGCATCAGTTAACAGCCTGACAACAACCTTTCTCTGAATGCTGACTAAACTAAATACATGACTTTAGGAAAGAAGAGACAGGCCTTTCTCAGCTGATCATCGATGGATCCTCTGTGGAGATCGTGAAGAGTTCCTTGGTGGTCTTCTGCCAGAGAACCTCATCTGGTCATCAGCAAGAAAGCCCAGCAGCGCCTCTACTTCCTGAGAAGGCTGACAAAAGCCCAGCATGGCATTCCCATCCTGACCTTGTTCTACAGAGGGACCATCAAGAGCATCCTGAGCAGTTGCATCACTGCCTGTAGGGTCTTATTTGGATTGGAGCTTCTCTGTCACAGACATGTACACCATGCACTGAGTCTGCAAAGCTGACTGCATTGTGGACGACCTCACACAACCCTTACACTGTCACGGTTTCCCTCTCTCTCTCTGTCTCTGTCTCTCTCTGCCTCGCTCTCTCTCCCCTGGCTCCGCCCTGCTCTTTCACTCACACACACACACACACACACACACACACTCTCTTCATCTCCTGGCTCCGCCCCGCTCTTTCTACACACACACACACACACACACACACACAATCCCACTAATCGTCTCAGGTGTTCCTAATCTTATCTCATTCTCCATCTCCCCTTTAAATAGCCCGGCTCTCCCTTCATTCCCCGTCCGGGCTCGTGACTCTTGTGTAGTGTCGCGGACCCGCTCCAGGTCGTTCTATACATATATATATATATGCCTAACCTGTTGTTTGTTCCAGTTCCCGTTTCCTGCGTTCTCCTGATTCCGGACTTTCAAGTCCGCACCCGCTCCTGCTCATGATTCCCCGGACTCCCAAGCCCGCTCCAGAACTCCGGTCCTCCTGTGACCACGGCGCGCAGCGCGCAAGGCTCCCAAGCCTATCTGGCCGCTCCTTTTGAGCGGCGACTCTTTGGTTATTGGACATTTAAATAAATCCTTTGTTTTGGAATTCCCGTTTCCCCGTGTGTCTGTGCAGCGCACCACCACCGTTACATACACACACACTCTTTACACTACTTCCATCAGGAAAGAGGTTCCAAAGCATTCGGGCACTAACAGCCAGGCTGTGCCAGAATTTTTTTTTCCCTCTCAAGCAATCAGGCTTCTCAATACACAGAATTGAATTGAAACTGAACTCACACACACACACACACACACACACACACACACACACACACACACCACACTCTCAAATGTGTGCTACTGTTACATTCATTCATTCATTCATCTTCTACCGATTTATCCGATCTTCCCTCGGGTCACGGGGAGCCTGTGCCTATCTCAGGCGTCTCTGGCCATTAAGGCAGGATACATCCTGGATGGAATGCCAACCCATCGCAGGACACACACACACACACACACACACACACACATATATACACTAGGGACAATTTTCTAAGGTGCCAATCAACCTACCGTGCATGTTTTTGGACCTGGAGGAAACCGGAGAACCCAGAGAAAAACCCCCTGAGGCACGGGGAGAACATGCATACTCCACACACACATGGCCGAGACGGGAATCGAACCCGGACCCTGGCGGTGTGAGGCGAACGTGCTAACCACTAAACCACCGTACCTCCTGCTACTGTTACAATATAGTTGAATGCATATTTAATACTATTTCAAGTTGTACAGATCCACATGTTAAGCACACACCATATTTATTATAATCACCTTTATACTGTTTACATGCAGTTTTTGCACACCTCACCATTGCTGCTTTTTTTGCACATCATTGTGTTTGTCACTATTGTTTATATTTCATAGTTTTTTGCATATTGTACCATATACAGTAGATTTACTATTTTATACTGTTTTGTCTTGCACGGTTTGCACTAGGTCATACACAAGACACACACAAGTTCTGTAGCTAGGACAACTTAGTCTAGTCCTTAGCTCTGTGTTTTGTTATGTTGCTCTATGTCGTGTTATGTAACTCTTTGTTGTCTTATATAGGACCAAGAGAAACGTCCGAGAAACGTTGTCTCTCTTCACTGTGTACTACATCAGCTTTATATGTAGGTAATGACTATATATGTATTTCTTGACTTGATTTATATTATACTTACTGTGTACAATTACCATGTATCTGTATATGTAGTCGATGCAAAGTAGTGTGTCTGCTATAGTGTGATCAGTGTGACCACTTTGGCCTTGTGCTTTAAAGAAAAGGGGTGTATATATATATATATATATATATATATATCCCTGAGACCTTCCTATTTAAGTCTTAGGGCTGGTATGAATAACTATAAGAATTTACATTACATTTATGGCATTTGGCAGACACCTAATACATACACACAATACATAATTGTATATGATCCAGAGTGACATACAATTATCTCATTTATGCAAATGAGCAGATGAGGGTTAATGTCCTTGGTCAAGGGCTCAGCAGTGGCAGGACGGTACTTGGATTTGAACTACCGACCTTATGATTATTTCCCGTGTATCCTTGATTAAATTCTTATAATAGCATCTCCTGTCGTCCTTTGTTCCTTCCTTGGACTTGTACACGGAACGTGAATGTAAAAAGTAGTCGAGTAAATTCTTCAGGCGACCCGATCTGCTTACTCTTAATGCCGAAAGAGCACTCAGTGAAGCGAGAAGGTCAGGTTCTGTAAACGCGAACAATACTACTGCTCCACTGTGCAGTAAAATAACTGCCTGTTACAACACAGAACAAATCAGTGTCGACTGATAAACACAGTCCGCCTGCTGACCTTGCTTGTATGTGTGTGTGTGTGTGTGTGTGTGTGTGTGTGTGTGTGTGTGTGTGTGTGTGTGTGTGTGTGCATTGCCTTTTTAATCCTGTACGTGCGTGTGTGTGCATAGGGATACATTTTCTTCTTCTCTTTGTGTATGTCTGTCTTGCACTCAGTGTAGCTGAGATGAATGATAACATCTAGGGTTTTGCTCCATATGTGTGTGTGTGTGTGTGTGTGTGTGTGTGTGGGGGGGGGGGGGGGGGGGGGGGGGGGTTCAACTTTTTGACATTTTGCTGCAGCCAGCACCTGCCATGCTAGCTGCTCCCATGCCTCTTTCCGCTAATCTCCTTGTCTAATTTAACTGTGCTCCTCACACTCCTTCTGCAGGTCACAGTCTGACTGCATTAAGAAAGGAAAATATGTCGCCTCCTTTTGTTTCTATTCCTAACTGCTGCTTTTAGTGCTAGATTCCTGGAGATGGATTTCACGCATCAACCGTATTCTCACGTGCAATGGTCCGTATTGATATCAGGTTAGTACTAACTTGGGAAGCCTTTAACTCCAAAACAAACCTTCCTAGCCATTGCAGTTTTTTTGTAAAATAAATAAATAAATAAAATTAGGGATTCTTTCAAAGGGTTCGGGATTGTTCACTGTACCGGATTTCTAATTGTAGAAGCGTGAACAAAGCCTCAGTTTCTCTTTTCTTATGTGGATTCACCCCCCATAGGGGGGTAAAGAGGTTGGAGCCCCCCATACTCCCCCCCCCCCCCACCTCCATCCCCCACCGTCACAAGGAGCGATTTAACAATCATCGGAATGTTTCCTATTCATTACACAACCTAAATCTCTCCATTCACCCCGTCGGCAGACTTATTTCAATCCCACATCCTGCTTCCCACTAATCGCCTTCAGAACTTTGGAGCAAGTTCCTCGCATAACTGCTTCACAATACCAGGGACGCAGGTGTGCGTATCCCCGAAAACGTACTCCTTTTCACCCCCACAAAACATTTCGGGCTAAAACAGCGTGACCTTTGGACCTGCCGAAATAAACTTGGGAGGTCAGCAAGGCCTCGGCCGGTGGTGCCGCACCCCCACGTGTTCATTTAGACCAAATTTCTTTCGAGTGCCTCCTGGAATGTGTGAATTTGATGTAGGGCTCAGTATTAAATAAATAATTCATTTAACGCATTCTACTGTGAGGTACAGGCTGCGGGGGAAGGGGGGGGGGTGAAAAGAAATGTCAATTGGTAACAAACTGAAGTTTCAAATATAACGCAGGCTGTAGAGGAGCGATACAGTATGTCATGCTGTGACCCATATATTACAGCCTGTCAATTGCCTGAGAAGCAGAACTCACCAGTAGAGTGATGAGTGTCCTAGGGAGATTGGAGGTGTCTAATATTTTATATTAAAACCAGACTGTTGTCCTACTTTCGGAATTAGATACAGTATGATGAATGCCGTCGCCGTTAAAGTCGTTTACAGTGCGTGGAATAACATAGGTGGATATTTCAAAGTGTTTTAATCATGTTAACAATGTCTGAAACACGATCTTTCTGTCACACCGAGAAGTTATACTTGCAGTGTTAAGATTGCAGTGTTATATACGTGTGAAATATCACAGTTTTTATTCGTCTAATATTCGTCTAAAAGAGAGACTGGAAGGAGTAAAACAACACTTGTGGTTAACAGTTCATTTGAGTCAAGGTCACTTAGCGGATTAGTGGTACAAGCTCCGGCTGCACCAAGGGCCCCTTATTGAGGACCTAAAGCCCATAACAGCTCAGTTATATGCAGTGTTGGGGAGGAACTATTTACATGTAACGGCGTTGCGTAATTTAATTATAAAATTAAAAGTAACAATAATTCGTTACAGTAACTGAGAAAAAAAACGTGTAAATAACTACTTTTAAAAATGCTAACGATTACAAATCCAAAGACCCCCTGCCCAAACCACCATGTCAACAACTTGATTCTGATGCAGCACAATCACGAAAAATATAACATACTTTTCCAGAGGGTTTGAAATTTTTTTCTTTACAATGTTTACTAATTTCACTAAGTGCCACCTAGTGAGCAAATGAAAGTAACCAAATGTATTCAGTTACTTTAATATAGTAATTGATAAGTTATACTACTTATTACATTCTGAAAAGGGTCATTTGTAATCTATTACCTATTACATTTACAAAGTAACCTTCCCAACACTGTTTATATGGATGATAACATTGGCTCTGGATAAGGGCATCTGCCAAATAGCATAAAATATAAATGCAAATAAATGTTAAAAATAAAAGAAATATTATATATATATATATATATATATATATATATATAATTTATTTTATTATTATTTTTTTTAAAGGGGCAACGGTCTCCCGTCTCTTCGATTCCCGTCTCGGCCATGTGTGTGTGTGGAGTTTGCATGTTCTCCCCGTGCCTCAGGGGGTTTTTCTCAGGGTTCTCCGGTTTCCTCCCGGTCCAAAAAAAACATGCACAGGTAGGTTGATTGGCACCTTGGAAAATTGTCCCTAGTGTATGAATGTGTGTGTGAATGTGAGTGTGTGTGTGCCCTGCGATGGGTTGGGGTCCATCAGGGGTGTATCCTGCCGGATCGGATAAAGCGGTTTTTTTGAAGATGAATGAGTGAATATATATATATATATATATATATATATATATATATATATATATATATATATATATATATATATATTTTTTTTTTTTTTTTTTACAGTTTCTCAGTCAAATGACAAACCTCGGTATAAAATTAAATAGAGAAGCTTCTAAGGAAGAAACTGTTTATATTTTAGTATATGTCATTTTTATGAAAATCTTTATTATAAATTATTAATATTAAACATGTGGTTAAACATTACTAAGAATTCATTTTTAAAGTATGACATCATTCTAATTTGCGATGTCTTGATATTATTAAGGTGTTATATGACTATAACAAACATCAGTTATAGGTCTATAACATGAACAACATCCCGCCTAGAGTACAGATAACATGGGTATTATATACATATCATAACTGTCTGTATATCTACACACACACACTGAGATTGAGTAACAATATTAGTACGACTACAGAACTACAGGGAAATAGCAGTGGTCCAGAGACATCACACAGCCAGATGGCTGACTGTTATTGCTTAATCATGTTAGTTGATAATTGAGCATCCGCTACGAAAACCTGTAATACTGTGCAGGATCATAAAAACTAAATCATTCACGATGCTAACAATGGCACTGATCACTCATTGCTAATTAACTCCGAGCATTTCTCCATCTGTAGCGGATCCGCAGGCAAGCCTGCCCGAAATTCCTCTGCTCGTTGATTCGATCGATTTAATTTGCGCTTTAATGGACACGTTTTTATATCTGCGAGGTGGTTCGCGGCTAGCTTTCACACCCTCGTGGAACGCTTTCAAAAGCAACATGTGGATTGGCTGTAGGTGAACGCAGAAAAAAAGGCCACGGCCGGTGATGTGCTTCGGCTTGGCTTGGACGGTCCCAAATCCAAACGAAAGGTTTCCTTAGTGGGTGAACACCAGTTTTCTGAATAAGTGAGTTTATAGATTTCAAGATGTTGTTTTTAGCCAAGATTTACGAACAGAATGAGGTCACTATAAGCAATCAAACATGACAGTGTGTACTGTCAGAGGAAAATAATCCACAACAGGGTGGTGTTATAATGTTAGATGTGCCTAAGGCTGATAATTTCCTGTAAACACCACACCCTGTCCGCGTCAATTTATTACATATTAAAGTCTCAAAGGGTTTTTTTTTTTTTTTTTTTTTACCTTTGGATATAACCAATGGTTCTGTGACATCTGGTACAATGTTAACTCATATGGGTTCACTTATGGGTTTGGTGTTGTCTGGGCTGATAGTTTACAGCTCCAAGGAACCTGGGTTTGATTCAGAGTTCAAGTTATTGCCTGTGAACAGTTTTACATCGACGTTTTCTGCTCACTTCCCAAAAACGTGCCAAGTAGGTGGACTGGCTGTGCTGGATTGCCCCTAGTTTGGAATAGGTGTATACATTACATTACAGCACAGTGGAATTGTTTTTTTCACATAGCCCAGGTTGTTTGTAAGCTGGGGTCAGCCATGAGGTTTATGGGCCTTGCTCAAGGACCCAAGAATGGCTGATTGGCAATACTGGGGCTCAAACCCCTGACCTTCCGACCAGTAACCCAGTACCTTAACCACTGAGCCACACCCTCCTCATATGAATGTGAATGAGCAGGTGTGTTTATGCCCTTTAATGAACTGGTATTCCATCATAGGTTGTATTCCCATTTCACATGTAGTATTCCAAGGGAAACTCTGGTTCCACCATGATTTTTACCAATACTAAGCAACTACTAAAACAATTGGATGGATATATAGGTGAATAAATGCATTAATACTGTAGATGGATGGATGGATGGATAGATACATAGATAGATAGATAGATAGATGGATGGATGGATGGATGGATGGATAGTAGTGTCAGAAAGTAAATGTCATTTGTTAACGTTAATTCATTCGCTTCTTTTGTATTCATCCGTACTTTTTTCTGCATTTTCATTTGGGGAGACTTTTAATCTTAAACCACTTCTGCCTGCTCTCAAATCCTGTTATTTCATTTGGTTCTGAAGGAAATTATTGAGCTTCAAGCTGTTGGTCTCATGGTCATTTTAATTGATATCAATTAGTATTTACCTCATGAATAAGCAAGAGTCTTGAGACGACACAGATAATATGGAAATTATAGCCATAATAAATTAGCAATTTGGATATTTAAGTACATCTGAAGGAAAATATACTCCCAGGTCTTTTAGTGTAGGACTAGTAGTTACAGTACATGCTTCTGAATTACATTTTTTTATGCTGGAGCTTCTGTGTCTTTGGGGTCAACAAGAGATAGCGCTGTATTATCATGATTTAATAATAGGAAATTACAAGTCATCCGATATTTTAAATCTTTAATACTCTCGGTTCACCTAGCCAGTTAACATGTATCATCCGGTTGTGTTGATATGTATAACTGAGTATCATCAGCATAACAATGGAAACTAATTCCATTCAGGGAAGCGTGTATATTGTAAAAAAGCAGGTGTCCTAATACTGAACCTTGTGGCACCCCATCATTTACTTATCTAGATCATTTTCGATTTAAAGCTACAAAACGGTAGCGATTAAGATTTAAAGCATCTTAATACTAGTCTCTGAATGCCTATGCACTTCTGTAAGTGCTCTTGTACAAAGTCATGATCCACAGTGTTGAAGGCAGCACTGAGATCTAGAGCTAAAAAATGGGTCATTTCTGACTAGCGCAGTTTCTGTGCTATGATGGCGCCTGAAAGCCGAAACTCTTCAAAAACATTGTTCTAAGAAAGAGCATAACTGTACAGACATGATGTTCTCTAATATATATATATATATATATATAGAACAGAAGGTTTGAAATTGGTGTATAATTTGATAGCTCATTTGGATCCAAATTGGGTTTCTTAATGAGGGGCTTAATAACTGCCGACTACGGATTTTAGGGACATGACCTAAGGATAGAGAGGAGTGTATAATATTTAGACGAGACTCCCCGGCTGTATGTAACACATATTTTAGTAGTTTGGTTGGAATGGGATCTTACAGATGTTGTTGACTTGATTTTAGTGATAAAATCATATAGCTCTTCTTGGCCTATACTTGTAAAGCATTGTAATCGTGTAGTTTTAGGTGAGACTGGATCACAAGATGCTGTCAGAGGTTGGACCTCCGTGGTTGTGTAAAATCTTGCCTACTAAACTGTGATGGAATACTCTTTTCACATATCTGAGTTGCTGTCAATCTAGCAACTGTATTAAAAAGGAACCTACGATTGTTCTGGTTGTTTTCGATGAGTTTGCTGAGTCCAGGTAATGTTTAGCACCTGTCTGTAGCTAAATATCCATAATATATGCAAGTCTACAAACCTCTAATTTGGCTTTTCTCCATTTTCTTTCTAGAATACAGTGTTCCTTGTTGAGGGTATGAGAATGACTATTATACAATGGTGTGGGTGTTTTTTTTCTTTAACCTTTTTAATCTGACGGGAACCTGGTTCGGGAACAGCACCGTGCAGGACAGACAAGCCCTACAGAGGGTGGTGCGTTCAGCTGAGCTCATCATCCGAACTGAGCTCACTGACCTGCACTCGATCTACAGCAAGCGGTGCTGGACCAAGGCCAGGAAGGTCATGAAGGACCTCAGCCACCCCAGCAATGGACTGTTCTCGGTCTGGAAAGCGCTTCCGCTCCCTCAAGACCAATACAGAGAGACTGAGGAGGAGCTTCTACCCGCGGGCAATACGGTCTCATAATCAGTACACCAGACAGTACTGATCAATTTTTTTGCACATTTGCACAAATCTGGACATTATGTTATCTTATTGCACAGACAGAGTTCTTTTGTTTTTTTTTCTAAAGTCTTTATTTTATATTTGTATTTATTTTCTTTATCTTAGTAGTCTTGTTTTAAGGTCAGGGCAGTTGCGTAAGCATTTCACTGCATATCGTACTGTGTATGACTGTGTTTGTGACTAATAAAATTTGAATAATCGAATGGGAGCGAAGGTGTCTAATGTGCTAGTGAGGACAGTTGACTATAACGGTAACCATTTCAGCAAGATCATTAGCATTTAGGGGTGTAGTAAGATGTTAAGACAGACCAGGAAGATTACTTATTGTCCTTATTGGTCGGGACAATAGTCCTACCAAGTCGAAAATGTGGCGAGGCATGACTAATATGGGCTACAGTTAGTGTGTACAGTATGAGATAATGGTCTGTAATATCATTATCTCTGAGGTAGAATATCTACATCAGTAACGTCTGCTGTGTGGAATATTATTAAGTCTAGTGTATGATTAAAATGATGAGTTGGTCTAGAAAGTTGGTCTAGATGAGTTGGTCTAGAAAGTTGGTCTAGTTTTGTTTAACCCCAAAGGAGTTTAGTAAGTCCACAAATGATATTCTTAGAGCATCGTTTGTATCGTCTGTGTGAATATTAGAATCTCCTACAAGCAGCACTTTATCAAGATTGAGATCAGAAAGAAAATGAGCAAACTCTTCAACAAAATTCAATGTAGGGCCCTGGGGGTCTAAACATGGTCACCAGGGGCTACAGATCAAATCTAATTCACATTCAAATATTATTTGTCACATATATTTTCATACAAAGTACGGCATGTAATGAAAATAATGTACAGTGCATTGCCAAAGTATTCATACCTTATAACCATGTGGAAGAAGGTGCTGTGGTCAGATGAGGTCAAAATGTAACTTTATGGTCTACATGCAAAATGCTATGTGTGGCAAAAACCTAACACTGTATCAGCCTGAACAAACCATAGCTAGTGTGAAGCAGAGTGGTGGCAGCATCATGATCTGGGGATGCTTTTCTTCAGCAGGGACAGGGAAGCTGGTCAGAGTTGATGGGAAGATGGATGGAGATAAATACAGGGCAATCCTTGAAGAAAACCTGTTACAAGCTGCAAAGGACTTGAGACTGGGGTGGTGGTTTAAATTCCAGCAGACTCTAAACCTACAGCTAGAGCTACAATGGAATGGATGATGTGAAAGCATATTCATGTGTTAGAATGGCCCAGTCAAAATCCAGACCTAAAGCCTATTGAGAATCTTTGGCAAGACATGAAATTTGAGGTATGTAACAGTATAAAATTTGACTATTGCATTTGATCATATTCTTTTATGATTTGCCTTTAAATAGAAAAATCGCTTTCCTGAACGCAACAGAGCCATGTTGGGATGACTGGGGTCCTTCACAGTGGTCCTTGCCCTGCTCTTGCTGTACATATCCTTAAGGACAGATTGGTGTGGAGAGTACATTCAGCTGACTGTACCATCCTCTGGTGGGCTCACTTGTCCTGCATGGTGCTATTCCTGAACCAGGAAGTCGTGCTGCCCATCAGGATGGTCTCGACGGTGCATGTGTAAAAAGACTTTAGCATCTAAGAGTGTAATACAGGTCCTGCCTGATGTGAACATCTAGGTAGCCGAAAATGTACTCTCTCCATTAGGGTCCCGTTAAGCGTAGTTGGTTGGTATGACCTTACCGGCTTTGTACTGAAGTACAGTACTCCTTATTTTTGCTGATGTTGTCCCGGTACCATCCCTCCAGGTTTTTAATCTCCTTTAGGCAGGTAGAAGGTAGAAGATCAGGCCAACCACAACAGTATCATCAGCAAAATTAATGATGTGGTGGAGTTGGAAGTGACCAAAACAACCAGGGGTTCAGAACACAACTCTGGGGAGCTCCAGTGTTGGCCCATCTTTCCCAAGGCTTGTGGTCTTTCCATCAGGAAGTTGGAGATCCATTGACACAGGGAAGGAATTATAACGTCGTTTTGCAGAGGAGATGTGTAATGGTATCCTCAGTAGAATGAATTTGGGAGAAGTTGAATATCTCGGTGAACACCGGTTCGAACTGGTCAGCGCATCATTTCATAACTCGACCTGTGATGCCATCTGGTCCTGCTGCCTTCCTGGTGTTATTTCTCCTGAATGCCCTCCTTACGTCATTCTCCGAGATGGTGAACGCTCTCTCAGCGTGCATGCTGTTTGTGCCACTAGTACAAGTTTTTGATTCTGCTATTCTGAGTCCAAAAAACACAGTGCTATCTACTGGTCTATCTATCACCGGTACTTTACCTTTGGAATGCCAGACATTGGAATCTCGGAGAATTGCGGCATCGCGTTCCATCTGGCAGAGACGGGCAAAGTGGCTCTGAGTCGAGATCTTAAAGGAGACTTCCTCAACAAGGGCTTGATTACATGTCTTTCCCTGCTACACCCAGGTGTCCCGGTGCCGGAGCGAATGACACCAGGGTGGGCTGTGTTCTAGGCATGCTGGGCTTGGGCTTGGAAACATGTTGAGTTGAGGTGGTGGAAGAGTTAGATTCCACCCGGGAATCCACAGGAAACACATGGGTCGCACCAAATGGGAGGTGTGTAGCCCAGCCCAGTGGTTAAGGTGTTGGGCTCTGGACCGGAAGATCATGGGTTCAAACCCCACCACCACCAAGCTGCCACTAGTGGGTCCTTTAGCAAGTCCCTTAACCCTCAATTGTTCAATATTTGTAAGTCGCTCGTGTTCAATTGTAAGTCGCTCGGGATAAGAGCGGTAAATGTAAATGTAAATGCTGAAAGCACTGAACTTTACTACATTGTTTGTGTTTACTTCATCCACAACTGACAGATAGATGGATGGATGGATGGATGGATATATTACAGATATGCAGTTTTCAACTTCACTGAAATCTTTTCCCATTTTTAAAAATTTAGCAGGCACCAATGTTGCTTTCTTGGTTAAATGCTAAATTAAGATTTAATACAGGCCGCGAATAGGACAAACTCAAAAATCAATTAATATGCAAATCATATTCTCCGAAGAAACAACATCGAGACACTGCAGAGGCCAAACGGCATGATTCTGATCTTTTTTTTTCCCTTCCATGATTTCCTGGTACACTTAATTTCTGCAGCGATCCGTTTTCAGGTACATTGTGACAAGTTCTAGCATTACAGTTGATTTGTTAGCGAGTCTCATACGTTGGCTGGGAATGCAATTACACTAATGTTTGCTGTAATACACTTACTTGGAGCTCTAACTTATCACTCGCCGTGCTCCGTCTTTCCCTGGCAGCAACACGAAATCTGACTACTGGGCCTGATCCATTTCCCAATCAGCCATAAACCCACTCGCTCCTTTTAATTGCAGGGCTGATCTGAAGTGTTGGGAAAGGAAGTTGCTATAATTCATCCTTCGCCGAACTTTCCGTCTCTGTTGTAGCACTCGATCTGCACTCGTTCTCGGGCGCCCGGGACTAATCATGTGAGGAGTTGAATAAATGATAGCTTGTGTGAGCGCTTAAGTTACTCACGGCCTTTGAACTAATCCGCACGGAACAGCAAACGTTTTATTTATTCATGTCTCTTTTGAGCGCCACCCTCATTATCGCCACCGCGTTGCTCCTTCCCGTACCTCGGTTTCTTCGCTCCTTCTGTATCTTTTTCGCTCGCTCGCTCGCTCGGGCCTCAAAGGCTTGTCAGATTAAGCGAGTCTTCTCATGACACATTGAGGATCAAATCTGGGAAACCAAAAACGTGTGAGGCGACATTAATAATGTAGGAATTTGCCCTGAATATGAGAATGCGTATACTGTAACTGTGATGGGCGATTTTCTTTTTGTTTTGTTTAATTTTTTTTTTACTCACAGCGGCAGCGTGAATGCAAAGCCTTATGTAAGGAATTAAACACAACAGGGTGTTCCGTTTCAGGGAAAATAATTAGCGACACAGTGTTGGGATACAGAGGCACAAAGGAGTTCATCTTACCACCCGAAGCTGACTCTTTTCCAATAACAGCACAAGTCAAAGCCTTTATTCCAGCAGAAACCAAACGTGCATTTAATCTCTCTTTAAAAGTAATGTTTCTTTCTCTAGTTGGATCCATGAAGAGTTACTTTCTAACAGCGTCGGGACGCTTACTTTGGAAAATGTAATAGATTACAGATACATTTACATTTACATCCTTATCCAGAGCGACTTACAACTGAGCAATTGAGTGTTAAAAGCCTTGCTCAAGGGCCCACTAGTGGCAGCGTGGTGGTGGTGGGTATTGAACCCATGATCTTCCGGTCCAGAGTCGAACACCTTAACCACTGGGCTACACCACCTCCTCTACTCTTCTGTATACTCTTCTGTACTTGAGAGTCACCAACTGATGAAATCAACAGCTTGTGTGTATAAACACACTTGGTCAATAAATCTGATTCCCTGATTACTTTTTGATTACTGTCAATTGTGTTGGGGGTGGGTGGTACATGCTTGCTACGCTACGTCCTTTGCTATGCTACATGCTTGCTACGTGCACCACTGCCACCCACTGTATTGTATAGAATAGCCTTTATTTGTCACATATACATTACATCACAGCGAAATTATTTCTTCTAATGTTTGGAAGTTGGGATCATAGCACATGGTCAGTCATGATCCGGCGCCCCTGAACCACCCCCAACCTTCTGATTAGTAGCCCAGCGCCTTAGGCCACTGAGCATGGCATCTGACAGGTGACACGAATGAAGAGATAATAAGTGTTCTTCACTTCACACTAATGTTACAATGCCGTAATGTTATGTCTGGATGGTGTTGCATAATCTAGAACCTATTACATTCCATACAGGGATCTCAGTCACTTCAGTCCAAACTTGTCTGGAAGCGGATCTTAAATCCACAGTAACTACTTTTTACACAGGCCATTGTTCTTAACGAAAAGGAACTCTATCTTTCAATGCAACACCCTGAGCTCAGGAAGTCACCTTTGCATACGAAAAACTGATAAGACGCAGAACAGCGAGTGCTGCTGCTGATGATGGACTCTTTGTTTAGAAATGAAATGGAGATAACATCAGGTTCTTGGACGATGGCTTCAATTCTCGGAAGAGGGAAGTAATCATTGCGCATAAGGTTGTTGTTTTTTTGTTGTTTTTTTGTTTTAGAAATGGAAATAAATTTAGTCCAATCAGGAGATCTTTATTTATCTTCAACAGATTAATGGAAACAAATAATCTGCGCCACAGTGAATAGCACTAGTACAAACACTCCATGCAGCTACACACCGGCAATCAGCACCACCTTCGCTTCTGGATGTAATGTAAACAAATGAGCGAGATTAGGATGTAGTTTGCATATGTTTATATATCAGCGTCGTGCGCTCTGTGTGGCTCTGTCAAGCCGAGGCATCGTATAACCATTTGAATGCTCCGTGGGGCTTTAGGCTATTTTTGGGCTCTTATTTTCTCAGGCGAATATTTATATTATGTCTGGAAATTGATATTATGTCAGATTTAAAGGCTGTCTTGGTCATTTATGAGCGCGGCAAATTGGTAACATCTTGCCTGCGATAAAAGGAAAACATTGAATTGCATTTTCAGAAAAAGACGAAAAGGAGACGCCGAGCAAAGAAGCTGACACCAAAGCGCTCCATTTTAACTTTACTGCTAATGGCCTCTTCGCTTTTTATGGCGCTCACTGGGCCAGATGCAGACCCCTACTATTTTACTGTGTAATCCCGGATTTGATCCGTCTGTTCCTGCAAGGCAAAACAAAGCATTTAGATAATTGGATCAAACTCGGCTCAAAGGCAAAAACAAAAAAATAACACGTGTTAGAGGATGTCATAAGCAATTGGGGTAATGTTGATATTATTGCATTGTTTGCTACCTAAAAGCAATCATTAAACAAGAGTATGCAGAATGCTTAGATAATGAGGTAGCCTAAAGAAAGAAAGAAAGAAAGAAAGAAAGAAAGAAAGAAAGAAAGAAAGAAAGGAGATAGAAAGAAATGTGGTAAGGAGAAATAAAGAAAAAAGAAAGGAAAATATAGAAATAGAAAAAAAGGTGGTAGGAGAAAGAAAGAAAGAAAGAAAGAAAGAAAGAAAGAAAGCAAAGAGATCGAAAGTAAGGTGGTAGGAGAAATAAAGAAAAAAAGAAAGGAAAATATAGAAATAGAAAGAAAGGTGGTAGGAGAAAGAAAGAAAGAAAGAAAGAAAGAAAGAAAGAAAGCAAAGAGATAGAAAGAAAGGTGGTAGGAGAAATAAAGAAAAAAGAAAGGAAAAGAGAGAAATAGAAAGAAAGGTGGTAGGAGAAAGAAAGAAAGAAAAAAGAAAGAAAGAAAGAAAAGAGAGAGAAAGAAAGGAAGAAAGAGAGAAAGAAAGAAGAAAGAAAGAAAGAAAGATAGTAAGAAAGAAAGAAAGAAAGAAAGAGCACTTTTGACACTAAGATCATGTGACGATCATGTCCACTCTACTGTATGAACCTTGTTGAGCCTAGAGGCTTGTTATGTTGCCATGGTAACAAAGCTCAGATCATATTTATATGCTAGCATGATCTTATTTATACCTTATGAAAAAACATCATGAAATATCGCTACATTTATTTTGAACCATGGTTATAAAACAAAACTGCTTTTGAAGTGTCCATTATTTATAGATATGGTTGAAAAAAATGACTGATCCTAATATGAGGTTTTCTGCAACCACGACACCCATAATAATTAATGCAATTTTCCCCCCTTTTATAGAAAACTAATAACATGAATGACATGTTTGGCACTGGTAAATGATTTATAGGCTGCACTCAAATGGACTGAAAAATAAAGGCAATAACAATTGCAGAAGACAACGTTATCTTTGATGGAATCATAGTGATTGTAATAATTTAATTGAATTACATCCATTACATTAATAAGAATTCTATACTTATGTATTTATTACACAAAACATTCTTTATGTCCGATTTAATATCGAAATATATAACGGTATCTTGCTAATATTTGATGGACTATTTAGTGGAGAGGGAGAAAACAGAATTGTATATATACTGTATATATATATTTTTTTTTAATACTATCAATACTATATAATACCTAAACCCAAAGGACAAATTATTACTTACAAATGTACATATTGTCTGTATTTATTAGATGTTATTAATATTGAATTTATTAATGATTTTACACACTATATATGTAAGTACAGTAGACACCTTTTGATTTATAGCTCTATATTAATGTTATATATTAATATTGTGCTAAAACAATGAAAGCATAGGCTATAGGACCAAAAGACACTTGTGCTTTACAATCAACACTTTTTCCTTCTATAACAATCTCCACTCTTCTTCAAAGACGTTGCACTGGATTTTGGAGTTTTTGGAGCCACACGGGTGTTTAATAAAGTCAGGTACTGATTTAGGGTGAGGAGGTCTTGGGTGCAGTCAATGTTCCATTTCGTCCCATAGATGTTCGGTGTGGTTGAAGTCAGATCTCTATAACAGGCCACTCAAAATCGTCCAACTCCAACCTCCAGTACACCATATGTTTCATGGAACTCGCTTGAGGGGAGGGAAAGTTTCATGTTACCACATCCAAAGACATCCTATACATGTGTGTGGGCTTCCAACTTTGGGGTAACATTTAGGGAGAGAACCATGTACGAATAAAAAATATGGTACTTCACGAGATATATACAAACGTGAATCTACTGATACATGCTCATGAAGATTAAAAAATCAATAACAAATGAGAAAAAAAAACCCTGAATTTCATCCCGGATTGGCCTCGGGTTACCCACGACAACAACCACAGGTAGTGTTAGCCAACAGGGTACCGGTGGAAATTGGAAAGGAGAGAGGGAAGACAGATGGCAGGGGAAAAAGAATGGATGAGAGTGGAGGTTAGCTTGGATACTTTAAATGTTGGTTCTATGGCTGGTAAAGGGGGACAAAGAAGGGAGAGAGTTAGCTGATATGATGGAGCAGAGAAAGGTAGACATGTGTGTTCAAGTGGAAAAGGAGGTTGTGAGATAAAGGAGAAGGAAGAGATTCTGGAGTGGTGGAGAGCGTCTCTAGGAGTGAAAGATTGCTGATGGAACCACTGGTTCAAGGAAGAGGTCAGACAGGTGCTCAGTGGCAGTGAAGAGATGTTGGATGATTGGGGCGATTACTGCAAAAGTGATAAGGGAGACAACTAGGAAGGTACTCGGTGTGTCATCTGGAAAGAGACAGGATGACAAGGAGCCGCGGTGGTGGTGGAAGTGCAGGATAGCGTTAGGAGAAAGAGGTTGGCGAAACAGAATTGGTATGGGCAGAGAGATGAGAAAAGTAGGCAAGAGTATGAGGAGTTGAGGCAGCAGGTAAAGAAGGATGTGGCTAAAGCTAATATGAGGAAGGAAGGAGTGAGCGAGCTGGGACGGATGTGCTGCGAGTTAGGGAAATAAAGGATGCTGGTGGAAATGTATGGACTAGTAAAGAGAGTGTGAGAAGGTGGAAGGAATAAATGGCTGAATGAATGAAGAAAAGGATGTGGAGGAGTTTAAGTACCTGGGGTCAAGTAATGGAAAGTGTGTAAGAATGTAAATATAGATATATATATATATATATATATATATATATATATATATATATATATATATATATATGTTGTGATATTGTACGGTTTATAGACAGTGGCGTTGCCTATAATACAGGAGGCAGAAGGGGTGAATTTCATTGTGCACTTTTATATGGTAAAGGCATATAGTCAGTGTTAGATGTGTAGTTATCTGTAAATATCTTTTTTATTTTATTTATATATATATATATATATATATATTTTTTTTTTTTTTTTTTTTGCATATTTAGTGATGCTTGCAAAAACATCACTATTATAATCTCTCTATAGCTTTGGTCAAATTTTTGGCGATCCTCACGAATCATACCTCATATCATGGGGCCTGATGGTGTGAGGTGTGCTCTTACTTTTATAAGGAATCATCCAGCGGAATTCCCGATAAAAAAAAAACGGGAATTTTTTCCCATCGAAAATGAATGGGACTGAAGTTCCGTGCCTCACAGCTTGGCCGACATGCACATATTCCATCTCCACTCGTAGGCTGTCCGGAGTGGACCACGAACATATACCTCCTGAATCCCACACTCCGCGACATTTCGCCACATGAATGGCGAAATTTGACGGTCCGCCGTTCAGCCCGTGTTCGGCCGACATGCAAATTTGACCTACTCCATTTAACTCATAGGTGAGATGCAGTAAGTCGCGATCATATGACTCTCGAACCCCAGACCCACTCGGAATACCGCGAATTCTGTGTCGTTCCGACCCATATAGATGAATGGGGAACATTTTGACGCTTCGCTGTTTGTCCGTATCGACGTATTCTCTCGTTGGGGCAGCAAGGACATTGCACTGATATAACATTCAGTCCGAAAAACCACAGGGAATTATGGGTAATCAGAGAAAATGCATTTTATTGGCCTGGGACGAATTTTTACCATAGAAAATGAATATCAGTGCTAAATATTAAACAAACCAGGGGGCGCTCCCGGAGCATCCCTCACATTTTCTTCAGGAAATGTCCCATGTCTAGTTTAAAGTTTAAAGTTCTATTCTATTGTGAAGAAGATGAGGTTTTCATTGGGAGTGACGAGGATGGACAGGATTAGAAGTGAGTTTATTAGAGGGACAGAGAATGTAGGAGATGATGTGAGGGAGGTGAGTTTGAGATGGTTTGTGCAGACGAGGGACATTTTGGTAGAAAAATGTTGCCGACGGAGGAAAAGAGGTTTAAGGATGTGGCGAAGGAAGACATACATGTAGATGGGACGAAAGAAGAAGAGGTAGAGGAGTATGGAGAAGGATGACCCGCTGTGGCGACCCCTAAGACTTGGATGATGAAAAGTTAGGTGTCATAATACGTTTATCTATACATAGACATTTTAAAAGTCTTATACTTATGATAATTACTGAATAATAAGCTTTAAATGGGAGAAGGCCACCAGGTCATATGTTTCCCCCGCACAACAAACGAATGAGTGATCAAACCAGTGTCTGCTTCCCGTCTGCGACTTATTACCCTTTAGTATATGCCACACTCTAAGAAACAAACACAAGGTCATAGCGGCTCAGATATGGATTTTAATCAGCTTAGCGCTTCCAGCAAGTCTCTGATGGCGGAGCGCTGAGATATGACACTGAGTGAGGAGCACAATCAGTCCAGGCGTGCTCAGAGGCAATTACAGTAATCCACACAAATCATGTGCACATCATAACACAACCCTCTTGGCCCGACACAATCCGTTCGTTGTTTGTATTAGCATCCTTGGCTTATACAGAGCCGGTCATATTACATTTCTGTGTCTGGGCCGCGCTCTCGAGTGTTACACGGCTGCTCTGGCGCTTCAGTAAATCACGCTCTGTTTAAATAGAAGACGCACAGGCTTTGTCGGCCGTCTGAAAGCTGGGTTAGACAGACGGAATCGCGTGACGTGCGCCACTGTTTTCTTCAGGCTAGCAGTGGAATATGGGTGGCATAGTGGTGTTTTGAGTGATCGGACTGCAATCATTCATCAGGCGCTGGGAACAGCTTAATGTGTTTTGCACACCTCCCTACCACAAGGCAACCCCCCCCCCCCCCCCCCACACACACACACACACACACACATTGTTGTCTGTGATTAAAACGTATCGCACTAAAAGGGAATTTTTAAAAAGCATACTGTAAATCACGTGTTCTGTAAACTTTCATAGGATTTTTTTATAAACTTTCATAGGGTTTGTATGGAAACGAGGTTTAAAAGTGAATCTTTGCACCATGTTTTGTTTTTTTTTTGTTAAACGTGAGTTGTCAGAATCTAAGCCGCTGCACCTCCACGCACACAAAGAATGAGAAACATCTCTTTGAAAAGCCGTGCGCCGCGGTAGCAAAGTCAAATCCCTGTGATTAGTGTCGGGTATCCATTACAGGCTCCTTCTTGAAAGAGTAGCTTAGGGTGGAGTCTTTGTTGTGATGACGGAGAACGACCTAAAATCCCCACGCGAAGCATTTTGCGGTCTGGGAGCGAAAAAAAAGAGAGTGTCGTATATAAACGTGTAAATGGAAAAGTCGTTTTCACCCTGACACGTTTGATGGAAGCCACAGGCGCGTCCCCTTAAGACGTGCTGGTAATTAAAGGCACCTCTCTAATCAGGCCTGTCGGACCTAATGACGGCTTGAAGCTATAGGATTCGCATCCGGAGCTTTTTTCAGAGGTACAGTGTTGTGTTTACTTTGAGTTCTGAAATAGACATCTGCTTCTGCAGGCGAAGATAAATCTCGTCAAGTGTGCCTATGAAATCGCTAATGAAATGCAAAGCCGTGGACTTTTTTCGAGATTAAGGCGGCTGCGCTGACTTTGTATATGTAGAAATCGGCGGTGGCGCTTTAACATGTTCCACATGGCTAACATCTGTTGGGCGCGCACAGGAACCGGCGCCGAGCCGGAACAGGTCAAAACCTCCACCTCTACCTACAGCGCTCAGGCACCTCTGGATATGCTCACACCCCTGTGGAATTTGTTTAATTCTTTTTGTTGTTGTTGTTGTTGTTGCTGTTAATCTATCATGTGCTCCAAGCGAACCCACCTGGATGCTCTTTCTGCCAGACTCCCGTCCCATGGAGCATGAACTCGGCGAGGGTGTGAAAGTATGGTTTTGATGGAGGCATGGAAAACCTAACACTCAGCCCGAAAGCATGTGTGCCAGAGCACGGCAGCACAAAGTCCCATCTCATCTACTGAATCTTTGCCTGTCAGTGTCTGAAAAGCAAATGTGTTTCAAAGGTTCCAAGTTATTAAATATAAAATGCAAACGTAACAGTAATTCGGGACAGTTACTGAGAAAGAAATGTGTAAGTAAATGACATGTTCAAGATTGGAAATAGGGTTACATCTGAACTATTTTTGTTAAAGCCTAGGATATGTTGAATAATAGACTGCAGAAGAGAAGAGTTGTGCAAATGAACCAGAGATGTGCCAAAAAAAAAATGAGGTGTGTCTCAGTTACTCAATTGCTATGCATGAAGAGTTTGATGTGTAATTTAATACTTTGAAACAAATAAAAAACCTTGAAAAACACACACACACACACACATATATATATATATATATATATATATATATATAATATATATATATATATCTGTATATATATATATATTAGAAATTTTTTTAACACTTAGAACTTGACAGAAAAAAAATAATACTGTTTTAGAGAGGGGAATATCGAACCCGGAACCCCTGGGGGTGTGAGGCGAACGCACTAAAAACTAAACCACCAAGCAAGCCACATTATTATTATTATTATTATTATTATTTTTATTATTATACAAAATGAAATAAAATCACCCACTGAAACCATATTTCCAAATGAAATCGTATATATATATATATATATATATATATATATATATATATATATATATATATATAGACTTGTATGAAAGACCCACTTCGGGAATCTTAAATATCATATTAAACATATTTTCACCAGATGTAATACTGTTAGTTTTTATTATATACAATTGTGAAAGAGTACTGATTGTGATGACGGACTGATTGTGAGAGGACGAGCTTCTTTTTGAATTCTGATGTTTGGGTTTTTTTTTCTGGTCTCTGCTTTGCTCATTACAGATCTAAAACATTCCGATTTCTGTGAAGCTGCTTGTGACACTTTCTGTTTCTAAATATTCTGTACAAATCAAATCGAGAGCCACTTCTGCTGTTTTTTGGTCCTCGTCAGGGACCCCATGGAGCTTCACACATGGCATTTAAATATTAACATATTAAAAAGTCATGGGGAGAATATTTGGGAACCAGATGGTTATATTACATATAAATGATATGCAAACTAGTTCTGGAGGCTAGCCCTGCTTTTCTCTCTTTAATTACCAAAGGATTGAAATGTGCCAGACATTGCAGGTGGCAAGGTAGCGATCTCGCTTTCTCGGCCAGGGACAAAGAGATTTTCAAGAAGATGGTTTGTATCTCTTTGTTTTCCCCCCTATCACTAATCCTCTTCTGAAGCTTTTATGTAGCAGGCCCAGAGGTCAGTCAGGTTTATTTGACAGTCACAAGAAAATAATTAGCTACAATTATAACCAGACTTATTATTTGATGTAATTTACCATGAATGATGAGTGGGGTTTAAAGCATTCAATTGTAAATACAATCCTTCAGTGGTTAGATAATAATCATTAGGAAAGATTATTTTTGTGTATGGGGTTACAAAAATTACATTTCATTGTTAAAGCAACTGAAATAATTTAATAGCAGAAGTATTTACAGTATATATATATATATATATATATATATATATATATATATATATATATATATATATATATATATATATATGCCATTTATATAACTGAATTATAGAGGGTTTTAGGACTCTATATGTCTCAACTATACATTTGACAATTTAATGAATGTACCTGTAACACTTTGTACAAAAGAACACATGAAGGAAAAATAGGATATTTTGTTAATTGGTTTATTTGTTGTAGATTCAAATTTGTTAATAAATGACTGCTTAATAATCCATTTGGTCTTTGCTGTTCATTCTGTGCTATGCTTCATTTTTTTCATTTTTGGCTTTTATTACTCACAATAATTTCGTAAAAATATATATATATATATATTGACATTTTAGAATCTGATCAAATACACTCAAGGAGACACAGACTCTACAAGTTTGTCTAAAACCAGATGATTAATATGATCATATTCTAACATGTTTTGGTCAACTTGGTACGTTTGCTTACATTTAAATAGAGATCTCGAACACGATACACACACACACACACTCACACACATGCATATATATATATATATATATATATATATATATATATATATATATATATATATATATATATATATATATATATATATATATAGGGAGGTGGTAGCCCAGTGGTTAAGGTGTTGGACTCTGAACAAGGTGTGTATGAAATACTTGTAGATTCTAGGTTGCATCAACTAAACCCTGTGATATATATATATATATATATATATATATATATGTATATATCAAAGCAGAATATTTGAAATCTAATTCACCTAACATGTGCTCCTTAAAAGAAAGTGTCACAAAGGTGCTATGAGACGATGGTGTAGGATTTTTATTTTCTTGAACTGGTTATATTTGTCTTATATTTCAGGAAACTGATTTTGCACCTGGATTCCTGCAAAGCTGCTGACTGACACATTCTATTGTCTGTAAGTGCTGGAACATCAGGGAATGATCATTCTCGAAAAAATATATACCAGGGTCGATCTACTCATCATCGACACCTCATTCAACAACCACTGCATCTGCAGAAACCTACCAGCGTCGCGAATGACCCTACTCACCCCGTCGTGGACTTTTCACTCTCCCTGCCATCTGGCAGAAGCACCAGGAGCACTCTGAGCCGTCATTAACAGACTGTACAGCAGTTTATTCCCTGAGGAAATTTGATTACTCAACACCCTGCCGCCTTCACGACGCTCACCTGTACTAGTCCTACACCTAACCCTTCAAGACCTAAATACTACTGCGTGCCATCCCTTGCACTCACTTTTTTTTGTTATGGTAGATGTTTTCGTTTCTGCAGTATGCTTATTTCGCTGATACGACACATAGAGTTTGCAGTCTAAGTTGTGTGTGTGTGTTTGTGTGTGTGTGTTTTGTAACACTGCTGCGTACTGCACTTTCTGTATTCTTCCATGCGGTTTCCGTGAGCTTTCAATCCCGCGTCTTTAATCCCTGTTTGCTGTTCCACTCTTCCGCAAAGATGTTCCACGAGATTTTGGAATGCGCTAAAGTCGAATACTGATGTAATGTGACGAGGCCTGGGTGCAGTCGGTGCGCCAATTCATCCCAAAGGGTTGAGGTCAGAGATCTACTGCAATACATATGGAGCTGGGAGCTCAATGGTTAAAGGGCTTTGGGGTCTGGACCGGAAGATTTCAGGTTCAAATCCCACCACCAAGCAACGACCACCACCAAGCAACGGGGAGGTGATAGCCCAGTGGTTAAGATGTTTGACTCTGGACCGAAAGATCATGGGTTCAAACCCCACCACCACTAAGCTGTCACTAGTGGGTCCTTGAGCAAGGCCCTTAACCCTGAATTGCTCAATTGTAAGTCGCTCTGGATAAGAGCGTCTGCCAAATGCTGCAAATGTAAATGTAATGTAAATGACTTAGTGGGCCCATTAACCCTCAGTTGTATGTCGCTCTGGATTCAGCTCAGTGCTGTAAATGTAACGCACATTAACCATATCTTCACGGCTTTGTGCATGGGGACACTGATATCCTCGATCAGGTTTGGAACTTAGAATTAAACTGAAGATAACCTTTACTGCTAAGACATCTTATACAATTGCATGCCTATGCCTAAGTAAAACCAGTGTTAGGGCAGTAACTAGTTACATGTAACTGCGTTACATACATTCATTATAAAACAAATGGAACAGTAAAGCGTTACAGGTAGTGAGAAAAAAAAATGTGTAATTAAATTACAGTTACTTATGAAAATGTCAAAGATTACAAATAGGGTTCCATCTGAACAATGTGAAATCAGTGCCTTAGACTACTGTAGTGGGTCTCAAATAGTGGGGCGTGGCGTGATGATGGTAGGGGGCGTGACCCCGGGGAATATGCTTTTTTCCTGTTCTAGTATACCCATTACAGTAGGTGGCAGTGGAGCTCTCAGTCTTGGAGTATGCGCAGGGAGCAACATGACGAAATAAATACGCCGAAGCATAACAAGCAGGCACCAGAAGCCATTGACCAGAGCAATTAAGGGTTAAGAGCCTTGCTCAAGGAGCCCACTAATGGCAGCTTAGCGGTGGTGGGATTTGAACCTGCAATCTTCTGGTCCGGAGCCCAATGCCTTAACCACTGAGCTCCCACCTCCCTCCCAACACTGAGAATGCCACAGATTTATCTATAACGTTTATAGAGGATTTACTTGAAAAACTCACTTCAGTGGAATAACTATGTAGATTAATTTGCTCTTTAGTTGGAAATACAGAGGAAAAAAATGACCACCCACTCAATAATATACACTGCTAGTACACTTTAAGCGCTTGAACTGGTAAGACCACAGGGCTTTGTATTCCTAGCTGAGGCACAGTCAAAGTAATTGGTGCACATTCGCTCCAAATCCATTTATCCATCTAAGGGTGAGAAAAAGAAAAAAAAATTCACCCGACGAACTCCTCGTTTCATTCCTCATGGTCCTTTGAACCATTGATTAGAAGCGATGCGCTCAGGAGTATGCAGTGTTAATCACTTAGATGTATCTCAACAGCCCCACACGTAAAAAGGTCCTTTAAAGCTGCAGTTTGAAGAGCTTGATGGTCAAAGAAGACATTTTGTGTCAGCAGTTGAGGTGAAATACAACCCTGGTGGAAAATGGGGCGAGACCACGAAGAGGAAAACGAGGCCTAGAAGGGAATCAAAATGTTTGTTTGTACATGATTTATGAGAAAAATTCTCATTGGGTGAAACAGTGATTCACTTAAATAATATGTTGACATTTTTTTTTTGGAGCTCAGGAAATGATGGGATCGGACTCAATCTCGAGCTCGAGGAATTAAGGCAGGGGTCCCCGAACTTTTTTTCTCAGAGGGTCATACTTTTTCCTTTCTTTAATGGGGGGGGGGGGGGGGGGGGGGGGTGGGGGGGGGGGGGATTGGGGGGGGGGGGGGGGGGGGGGGGGGGGGGGATTATAAAAGAAAAATGACATGGGCCAGAGTGACTTCTAGTAGTATTAGGAGTTTAACTGTATGTATTATACCTTCTTATACTAGAATAATTTATTACTTTGTTATTCACCACATATTTAATGAACTTGATTACCATTATAATGACTTTTTTTATATTCACTGCTATTCGAAATCAAAATATTTACTTGCATATTAATTAGTGTGAACTGTGGCCTTGTTTCTGACTGGTGAGAAGTCCAATGTCAGGTTCCATTTCTGTCACAGCCTGAAAGACTGATGCAAATGTTCATCAGTGAGTCTTGATCTCATCAGAGTTTTCATCAGTGTCACACATGAAACGGTGGGCGTCAGGGGACGTCAGGAGAAGGTTTCCTGAAGCGTGAGACTGTGGGTGTGTCCGGGTGTGAGTAGGAGGTAGAGACCTGCGCTACCGCGAGGCCCAACGCACGTAAGTGCGGCACAGGACAAGATTTGATGGTTGATTGCGGGTGCGAGCGGGAATATATTCATGTCTGTGCGGGTTGCGTGAGAATACAGTTAATCACGGGAAAAAAAAAAAAAAAAATATATATATATATATATATATATATATATATATATATATATATATTATATATTTTAAAATACTAAAAACAAATGAACTGTTAAGAATCTAAAAAATAAGAATATCAACTTAAAATTAAAATAAACGATATACAAGCACAAGCTTGGGAGCGACTTAAATGTTGCCTGCTTGAGAAAATAACATATTTATGCATGAACGTAGGTGGGACAAAACTTAAATATTGCTGGCGGGAGCTCGACAAAATAGCATATCTTTTTTAAAAATCCAGTCTGAAAAAAAATAGTAAAAAATGTAGTATGAGGGAAGGAAAGCACCGGGGGCACATATCGAATAGGGAGGCGGGACTCTCACATCAATGTCGTGATTGGTCTGTCATTCCAACAGGCGTGGTGTGATTGGTGCTTCCTGGATCGGTCACGCCAGGGGCAATTCCCACAGTGAGATACCGAACGGATGTTTGAAAGTGAACTGTTGTTTGTCTCTATTCCTTTCAGCTCAGACCAATGAATCCTTTACACATATATAAAAAGAACATTTTCAAAATAGGACCAGGATCCGGCACGCGGCCCGTAGTTTGGGGACCCCTGAATTAAGGGGTCTACCGCTATATCCGATCTTCCCTCGGGTCACGGGGAGTCTGTGCCTATTTCAGGTGTCTATGGGTATTAAGGCAGGATACACCCTGGATGGAATGCCAACCCATGGCAGGACACACACACACACACATTAGGGACAATTTTCCAATGTGCCAATCAACCTACCATGCATGTTTTTGGACCGGGGGAAACTGGAGAACCCGGAGAAAAACCCCCTGAGGCACATGATGGGAATCGAACCCGGACCCTGGAGGTGTGAGGTGAACTTGCTAACCACTAAGCCATTGTGCACCTTTAATCGTATGATAACAGTGTAAAAACACACACACACTAACACACACACACAGAGAGGCACACAAATATGATACTCAGAATCAGCAGTGCTATGACAACATATTTAATGGAATGATAAATAATAGTAAATACAGAGTAATGATTTGGAATTCGTTCCTGAAATATTTTGTATTTCCACAAGACCTCTTACGGGTCACGACAAACAAGCAGGACGGATTCTCGGAGGCATGCTGAGCACGCATGGATAAACAGAGTTACTGATGTGTCTCCGGGTTTGTGTCTATTTCCTGTTTCGGCAACAGCAAGTGACAGAATGAGAGTGTCAGAGTGCGCCTTGTCTCCGACACATTCTCACCTCTCTCAGGACCCCGCTAGGTACGCCTGGTAAATAAATAATGGTGCAATAAAATAGACCCTTCAAAGGACTTGTTCACTTGCAGTGTAAAAAGGGAACTGATGGATGAGGTATCTCAAGGTAAAATAGTGCACTCAGACTATTTCAAATGTTCCTCGTATTTTAATAAACGCTTCGGTTAACATTTGTCTTTTTTCTTTTATCTTTTTTTTAAGCATTTAAATCAGAATGTCATTCTTATAATGGGAGGTGGGTGTGTGTGTGTGTAGGGGGGGGGGGATCACATTTGTGTCACACAGCATTCACTCAACGTCACATTTACTTATTAGACATTTGGAAAGTTAAGCAAGTCACATTTTAAACAGGAAGTTGCATCATTCAAAAACAGTTTAATTCATTAAATCCTATCCTGCTTTTACTAATTCATTCACGCATGTGACCACCAAAGACACCAGAGATATTATTATCTGATAAATATATAGATATTTAACCAATGTGGCATATATTAATTGGTATAAGGTCTGCAATCCAGCCCTGTCATGAAATCACCTTTATTAGCATCCCGGGCACATCTCTGCCATACAGTAAAAAAAATACAGTATTATATGTCTGCTAGTAAAAGTAGTGAGTTTTGCCTGAGCTGATTTTAATTGGCAGTAGCAGAATATCTGTAATGCTAATTAAATAGTAAAAGTGCTGTGCTTTTCTTTTTTTTCTTTTTTTTTTTTTTTTTCGCTTTTCCTTTTCTATATTATGCAGTACGCAATTATATCTTTTTCCCCCCATGTCACAACCTTGACCAATTCCAATGAGATTTTGGATTTAAGTGACTTTTTTGATATAACATTTGATTGAGTTCCTCTCACATTCCGGCAGCCTTCAATGAAATATCTCCTCTGAGGAAAGGTTTGGTATCTCCGTCCTTCTCTGTGATCTGTAAAAAAAAAAAAAAAAAAACAAGAAAAGAAATAAATAGATAAATGGTATGTATTATCAACATCGACTAATTACAGTAGGGAGGCATCATTACCTGCCTGTCTATCATGTTGCCTGTCAATTAGCCTTTTGTTTTTCCAACTAACATTAATCTTCTTGTGTGTGTGTGTGTGTGTGTGTGTGTGTGTGTGTGTGTGTGTGTGTGTGTGTGTGTGCACTTAATTCGGAGGTTCACAGGAACCCCCATCAGTCAACCTGCACAGACAGGTTTAATATCTCTGGTTTTAAAACAAAACCTTTTTTTTTTCCAAATCTGATTTATTCTGTCTGTAACGTCACTCCGGTGTATTTTGAAATAGGACTTTTGTGGTAAATGATTAAACCTGCGATGTTAAAATTCCCAGTTGTTCATCAACGTGCAAGTGATTCGGCGGAAAACGAAAGCTCCGGACCGCCTTCTCGTTTCTGTTGGCGAGCTCGTTACGTTCTCGCCTCGTAACCACGCGGCACAGAGAGCATTTTCATCCCGAGTGGATTCGGCCAACTTTCATTTTAAAAACAGGCTGGGAAATCCAATTTCAACCGTTCCTCAAAATGCAATTATAAAATTAAAGCGCGCATTAGCAACAGCTCATGGGTTACGGGCGTCGCCAGGCATTTAGGCGGAAACAAATAAGGCAATAATATCTCTGTGAAAATAGGAGAGTAGATTATTTGTATTTGACAAGTGCACTGCTGTGACCGTTCTTTTTCTCAAGGAAAAACAAACGTGATGAATAAAAAAAGCATGAAAAAGAAGTGCAGAATGCAGTGTCCCAATTAGGGAATCCTAATATTAGTGCATATGGAAATATGCAGGTGATTTAGGGGGTTTGTTTAAAGGCATTATATGGGAGAGCTGAGGTGGAGAATCCCCACAAATGAGAAGAACAGCTAAAGCACCAACCCAATCTCCGATTAATGAAAGTCATTAAACTAATTAAACTCGAATAATTGAATTCGGTTTGTTAGCCCATTACAGCACCGCCTGAGAAATGCGCAGCAGAGATTTATATCAAGACTCTAACACTGAACAGGGGAAAGTCTTTAGTCAGCCATTTTCTAGGATAATGACTAAACATATTTTCAAGATGCAAAGTTCATTAAAACTCTTACTGTAAATAAAACTAGCGGTAGTTTTATTTACTTTTATTTGGAGGTATGTATCCCAGTGGTTAAGGTGTTGGCCTCTGGACCCAGAAGTTCAAACCCCACCATCACCAAGCTGCCACTAGTGGGCCCTTGAGCAAGGCCCTTAACCCTCAACTGCTCAGTTATAAGTCGCTCTGGATAAGGGCGTCTGCCAAATGCCGTAAATGTAAAACTATTACTGGTATCAAAATGGTGATGTTCTTATTGCAGCTGTGCATCGCCAGTATAAATGTACCATACGATATATTGTTTATAGGGTAAGTCACCATGGTGATAAACAGTGTTGGGAAATGTAATCGATTATAGATTACAAATGACCCTATTCAAAATGTAAGAAGTAGTGTCACTTTTCAATTATTTTATTTTAAGTAAAGTAACTGATTACATTTGATTACTTTTTGATTACTTTCATTCGTCCACTAGGTGGCACTTTAAATTAGCATTCTAAGAAATAAAGTTACAATCCCTCGGAAAAAAAAGTAGCTTATATTTTTCGAATCACGCCGTAGTCTAAATCGCTGATTTTACATGACATTGTTCAGACGGAACCCTATATGTAATCTTTAACATTTTCTCAGTAACTGTAACAAATTGCTGTAACATTCATTTGAAATTAAACTACGTTACATGTAACTAGTTCCAGGGGTCAGCACGTTCGCCTCACATCACCAGGGTCCGGGTACGATTCCCGTCTCGCCCATTTGTGTGTGTGTGGAGTTTGTGCATGTTTCTCCGGGTTCTCTGGTTTCCTCCCGGTCCAAAAACATGCATGGTAGGTTGATTATCACCTTGGTAAATTGTCCCTAGTGTATGAATGTGTGTGTGTGTGTGTGTGTGCCCTGTGATGGGTTGGCATTCCATCCGGGGTGTATCCTGCCTTAATAGACGCCTGAGATAGGCACAGACTCCCCGTGACCCAAGGGAAGATCGGATATAGAAGATGAATGAATGAATGAATGAATGTAACTAGTTCCTCCCCAGGGGGCACGGTGGCTTAGTGGTTAGCACGGTCGCCTCACACCGCCAGGGTCCGGGTTCGATTCTCGTCTCTGCCATGTGTGTGTGGAGTTTGCATGTTCTCCCCGTGCCTCAGGGGGGTTTTTTTCCGGGTTCTCCGGTTTCCTCCCGGTCCAAAAACATGCACGGTAGGTTGATTGGCACCTTGGAAAATTGTCCATAGTCCCTGTGTAAATGAGTGAGTGTGTGTGTCCTGCGATGGGTTGGCATTCCATCCAGGGTGTATCCTGCCTTAATGCCCATAGACGCCTGAGATATGCACAGGCTCCCCGTGACCAGAGGGAAGATCAGATATAGCTGTAGAAGATGAATGAATGAATGAGTTCCTCCCCAACACTGGTGATAAAGAGAACGTCTATATTTCTAAAAGGACCATGATTGTTGATAATTGTGTACATTTTTTTTTATCACATTATATTATTCTCTAATGGATTCACTCTCTAATAACATCCTTATTTCCGGTGTCATTTCTAGTATTATAATCTGGGTTCACTCAAGCTTCGTTTCTCACTTTGAGTCCACGAGTTTTCCTTGAAACTTCCATCCATGTTTCTGTAACACTGCTTTGTGTCTAATCTAATTATCTTAGGAAAATATTTCTGTAAGGTTTAAAAGATTTATATAGTAGAGCTAGGTAATGTGCGTCAATAAAAAAACTGCTATACAAATAAAACTGAACTGCATTAGTACAATACAGTTTAATACACTTTATTAGGTTTTCTCAAACAACAGCCAAACCAAGTGTATTAGTTTTGGACATGATGGGAACATGAAAATAAAGATCAAGGCCAGTTCGGGTAGTTTAATAGCATTCAATATGGAGTGTCCTGTGGAACAGCAAAGCAACACATTTGAATATATTTACCAATGTCCAATCACAAAGGCCAATCACTAACTTTCCCAAAGACCCCCCCCCCCCCCCCCCCCCCCCCCCCCCCCCCCCCCCCCCCCCCCCCCCCCCCCCCCCCCCCCCCCCCCCCCCCCCCCCCCCCCCCCCCCCCCCCCACCCCCCCCCCCCCCCCCCCCCAACCCCCCCCCCCCCCCCCACCCCCAATCCCCCCCCCCCCCCCCCCCCCCCCCCCCCCCCCCCCCGCCCCCCCCCCCCCCCACAAAACCCCCCCCACCCCCCCCCCCCAACCCCCCCCCCCCCCCCCCCCCCCCCCCCCCCCCCCCCACCCCCCCCCACCCCCCCCCCCCCCCCCCCCCCCCCCCCCCCCCCCCCCCCCCCCGCCCCACCCCCCCCCCCCCCCCCCCCCCCCCCCCAACCCCCCCCCCCCCCCCCCCCACCCCCCCCCCCCCCAAAATCCCTAAACTTTCCCAAAATCCCCCCCCCCCCCCCCCCCCCATATCATTTACTGATTGGAACTGTTTTTCCTGAGCATGTCTTTGTTTTAAAGGTGTATTATATGCCAATCGTTTTTTGTTTTATTATTGACGATGGGAATTAAGTTTGTCGTCTGATTGGCCATAAATATTTGTATTCTTCAGGGAGGTGGTGTGTTAGTGGTAAGGTGTTGGCCTCTGGACCAGAAGATTGCAGGTTCAAAACCCACAACCACCAAGCTACCACTATTGGGCCCTTGAGCAAGTCCCTTAACCCTCAATTGCTCATTTGTAAGTTGCTCTGGATAAAGGCGTCTGCCAAATACCATTAATGTAAAATGTAAATGTATTCTAATCTGCATAACAGGTCCATGTTTGATAATAGGTACATGTTTCACTTTCAAAAGTAAATAATAAAATAAAGCCATTTTAGCCAAAAATGGAGTAGATAAATTCCCGACTTCATTTTGTCTGCCTGCAATGATAGCAATTCATGAATATAACACATTGTTCTCTTTTGTTTTCTCACGAAGGTATATTCTCCTCTCCATGCAATCGTTTTGATATGCAAACAATTATGGTGATTCAATAAATATGCAAATGAGCCTCTAACCTCCTCTGGGGACTTCTAGTGACTTTTCGGAGAATGCATAAACTACCTCCCCCCGGTAGAGTTGCCTGCTATTGGCCGTCGCATTGAAGCAGGCGTCTTCACCTTTTAACGCTGCGTTGAAGCCTTTCAACATGCCACAGCGCTGAGACTCCAGCGTAAATACTGAATACAAAAGAGGGCTACTGATAAACACATCTAACCTTTCCTCATCCCAAGAGTGCTTATTAACTGCCCATGGCCCTGTACTCACTTCTAACGCCTATATCATAATGGAGCTCCATGCAGTATCCAATCACAACCGGTGATTAAGTTGTTGCAAATCTGACTTTATGCCTTATTTGTTTCTTTATGCAGAGCGGTAGGGCATTTTGGTGGGGGTGCAATTGAGAGGAATTGTAATTAGCAAAACAAATAAACTAAAGGTCAGCGTTAACATGCTATGAAGCCAATTAAACATGTGATTCCTCTGACAAAAATAAATAAATACAATTAATTACGTGCCAAGAAGTGGTGTGACGAGTATAGTAGGCTCAGTATAATAATAAAGGGCTAAACTACTGTTGAATACGATACCAATATTTTTTTATTTACTATACCAACGTATTTTTGTTTCTAAATTATTTGCTTACTAGTTATTTTTATTGATTTGCTAATCATTTCAAGTCATTATCTTGTTTCTTGACATTGAGTTTTTTATCAGAGGTATTTATCATGAAGCACATTTGAGGGAAATATAACGTGCACGTGTGGCACATAAATGCATAAATATAGCTAAAGGAAATAAATACATTTCTATGTGGGTTTGGGGGACAAGAAGATGCACGATATTATATCGTATAAATGTAAAAAGCATCAAACTCTGGCAGCCTTTGCGTGACCATCTCCAGCTTCACCCTGGTCTCTGAGATTAAGTCCCCCCTTGGCCTCTGACCCCCACTCTCTTATATATATATATATATATATATATATATATAGGGGCGCGGTGGCTTAGTGGTTAGCACGTTCGCCTCACACCGCCAGGATCCGGGTTCGAATGTGTGTGTGGAGTTTGCATGTTTTCCCCGTGCCTCAGGGGGGTTTTTTTTTTCCCCGGGTTCTCCGGTTTCCCCCCCCCCGGTCCAAAAAACATGCACGGTAGGTTGATTGGCACCTTGGAAAATTGTCCCTAGTGTATGAATGTGTGCGTGAATGTATGTGTGTGCCCTGCGATTGGTTGGCATTCCATCCAGGGTGTATCCTGCCTTAATGCCCATAGACGCCTGAGATAGGCACAGGCATCCCGTGACCCGAGGAAGATGAATGAATGAATGAATATATATATATATATATATATACACATATTAATTCGCTGTATGATATTAGATGAAGTGTTGCACTAGCATTTTTTTTTTTATTTAATTATTAATTATTATTATTATTATATTATTATTATTATTATTATTATTATTATATTATTATTATTTTTGTTTGTTTTTTAGGGTAATATAGAGTGGGGGGATGTAAATTTGTAAAAAAAATAATAATAATAATAAAAACAAATATTGGTATACCTGTTCTTTGCTGTATCTTTACATGTAAACCTGTTGTATAAATAAAATATTTTTTTAAAAAAAAGGTAAAAAGGATGTGACAAATAAAGAACCCTGAACCCTTGCAAGTCGGAAAATTCATTTTGATGATAGATTGTGGGGTTTTTCAATTTTAGGCTGAATTAATATGGTACGCTAATGGCAAACTAATAAAATATATATCAAAACAACACATAAACAATAATCATATAATGCATCCAAATCATTCGTAGGGCTTCGATGCATGGACCAGCTTTTTACATGATCCACTGAATGATGAACCCCGCGAGCAGAAGAGGGATTTGACCAAAGAGCACAGACTTTGACACCAAAAGACATCCTGATCTTATCTAGATTTGGGACTTTCTCCTTATCCTTATTTCTGTCTCTCACTCTGTAAGCTCTGGCACAGATTAAGCAGATAAGAATCTCAGTGAAATGGATATATGTCCCTATATATATATATATATATATAAAGAGAGAATAAAATAGAGAGGCAGTCATTTTATACTGCGATATCACCCATAAGCTCATGTACCCACACACACACACACACACCTCCTAGGCTTTTATTTACCCTTTTAAGTGAGACTAATAATCTTCAACCATCCAGCCAGTCTGTCCTAAGCTTCAAAGTCCAGCCTAGGACGGTCAATGCTATCGGCGTAACGCGCTCTGCGAGCCTGGAGCCATTGCCGGCCGCCCAGGAGGAGCAGTTTAATAACGATGTAAAGGTGACTGCTAGCAGTCTTATCTGCCAAAACAGATATTTGAGACTGGGGGTAGGGTGTGAAAAAGAACAGAAAATGAGAAGAAGAAAGAAGCAATAAACATTCTGCCCCGAGGGAGCAATGAGCATGGAATTAAAAACAGTTTTCCCCCTGCAAAGTTAAGCAGAAAAGTGGGGATTCATTTCCGTTTGCATTTTCGTCGTGTTTGTCTTCCTTGTTCTCCAGGGTTGCTAAGTCTGCATGACAAAAACTAGTCCAAAAGCCGGCCCAAATTCCCAACCTCATAATCCGACCACGCCGACTGCTGTATTAAACTCCCCCCCACCAAAAAAAGATTTCCAAATATATTATAATCATTTTAATAAGAACGTATTAAAAATGCAAACTTCCTTCATCATATTTCTATAATACACTTTCACAAACATGCATATATACTCTATTATAGAATACAGTAGAATAGCCTTTATTTGTCACATATACATTACAGCACAGTGAAATTCTTTCTTCACTTGTTTGGTAGCTGGGGTCAGAGCGCAGGGTCGGCCATGATACAGCACCTCTGGAGCGCAGAGGGTCAAGGTTCTTGCTCATGGACCCAAGGGCGGTGGCTTGGCGATACCAGGGCTCGAACCCCCGACCTTCTGATCAGTTGCCCACTGCCTTAGACCACTGAGTTACACCCCCTCCCCCTCCTATTATATTTTAACCCATAAAGCTATCATTATTTACTTTCACAACTAAACAATTTTAGCTTTACTATTGCTTGCAAGGGGCATGGTAGCTTAGTGGTTTGCATGTTCTCCTCAGGGGGTTTTTCTCCGAGTTCTCCGGTTTCCTCCCGGTCCAAAATCATGCACGGTAGGTTGATTGGCACCTTGGAAAATTATCCCTAGTGTATAAATGTGTGTGTGAATGTGAGTGTTTGTACAATGCGATGGGTTGGTACTCCATACAGGGTGCGTCCTGCCTTGACGCCTTGATCAGACAGTGGTAGAAGATGAATGAATGAATGAATATTGCATGCATTTCAGGTAAGTTAATAGAGTGCTTTTAGAGTGGAATGGTTCTTGATAACGGAACGCAAAGAGTAGCTTGTGTGTCTGGTCCAATATGAGGTTTGCAAAACACAATTTTACATCTTTCCTCAGTATTTTTCAATTTCCTACCAGCTTTAAAAAAAAAATGCTAAGATGCGTATTTGCTCGTCTGCATCAGTGCGGATGTGATAAAATTAGCTTGTGTCCGTTAATATGAAGTGTTTTACAGGAGATTTCTGTTTCTTAGATGAATGACTGAATCACATAAAATGCTACACAGTCAGACACGACCCTATTCAATGCATATGTATTCATTCATTCATTCATTCATTCATCTTCTACCACATTATCCGATCTTCTCTCTCGGGGAGCCTGTGCCTATCTCAGGCGTATTGGGGCATCAAGGCGGGATACACCCTGTCCGGGGTACCAACCCATCGCATTGTACAAACACTCACATTCACACACACATTCATACACTAGGGACAATTTTCCAAGGTGCCAATCAACCTACGGTGCATGTTTTTGGACCGGGGGAAACCGGAGAACCAGGAGAAAACCCCCTGAGGCACGGGGAGAACATGCAAACTCCACACACACAATCTTACATATACAGTGCGCTCAAGATCAAGATCTAGATAGCGTCTAAATTTCAGGATACATTTACGTAACATGTTAACATACAAGAAAATCACTAAAAAAACATATATTGTGGACTATTTTAACTCATAACAATCCCCCGATTCAAGTGCAGGCCTGGAAACCATCTTTCCCTCAGACATCAGACTGATGTCTAAACTCACTCTCCCCATTTAGGTCCCCTCCCCCCTTTTAGAGCCAGACCCACGGCATCTGAATGACACATTCCCACCTGCCGAACACCACACTCACCTTTCCTGCCCTCAGCGGCACGAATGTATCGAGGGTTGCTCTCAGATTTACACTTGACGTTTGAAGAGGTCACGGGTCACATGTGTGATGCTTCAGAAAGAGGACTGGTTAATGTTATAGGTCACATGCGGACGATGATCAAAGACAGATATCGGCGTCTTCACACGTTCTATTGGGCGCATGACATCATCGCTCAGTGCTGTCCCTATTAGTCTGCGAGAAGGCTACAGGTTTCAACCTTATATATCAAAATCCAATACAAAATATCTTTACTCACTCCAGGGTAAATATTTAGGGGACATGATTCCAACTTGACAGATCTCGGAAGCAATAGCATACGGACACACACACACACACCCCCAAACCCAAACACACACACATATATATTCCAACAAAGAAAACCCATGAGATTTCATCCAACTGTGAAATGAAAGCAATTTTCGTTCTGACAGAATGTCAGCCCATCGTGGAGCGGTATCATTATAGAGATTGTTTGGATGGTTTTGTAAGATTTTCACATTGGATGCCTTCTTTGAATGGACCAATGCCTCAAGATTACAGTCCATGTCCATCAAAGTTCAATTTGTGATTATCAACATTTGACAAACGGGAGCCGAGCCCCAGTTAATGACTGGGCACTCTCCAAAACTTTCGGATTCCCCACTGTACCGCAGGGCAGGAGCTTTGGAGTGACCATTTCAACGGTGACGCCTCGAAACATATCTATCGACAACAAATAAGTCTTTTGGAATTCCTAAACCATGTGATCATCATTACTACTTATTTGAGAAAATACTCTGGGAGAATGATTATTTTTGTTGGGAAATATCTCAAATCTTGTGCAATATTTGTCATTTTATATGCAAATTGGGTAAAGTGCAATAATAATAAAAGTGTCTTGTGTATGTTGTGTAATTTGTGTAAAGCATCTAATTTCACTTGACTCCCTTTTGCATTGTTACAGTATTTTTGCATTATTCTTTCATTTATCTTCTACCGCTTTATCCGACTTCTCTCTCGGGGTACCTGTGGCTATCGTAGGCGTTTTCGGGGGAAATCAAGGCAGGATACACCCTATATGGAATGGCAACTCATCATAGGACACACACACAAACACGCACTCATACACTAGGGACAATTTTTAAAGCTGCCAATCGACCTACCGTGCATGTTTTTGGTCCGATGGCGAAAAACCGATAAAACCCCCTGAGGCATGGGGAGAACATGCAAAACACACACACACGGCGGAGGTGGGAATCGAACCCACAACCCTGGATGTGTGACGCAAACATGCTAACCACTAAGTCACCTTCATTTACTATTATATTATTGCATTATAGGCCAGGGTCCGGGTTCGAATCCCATCTCGGTCATGTGTGTGTGGAGTTTGCATGTTCTCCCCGTGCCTCAGGCGGTTTTTCTCCGGGTTCTCCGGTTTGTCCCTAGTGTATGAATGTGTGTGTGAGCGTGTGTGTGTGTCCTGTGATGGGTTGGCATTCCAACCAGGGTGTATCCTGCCTTAATGCCCATAGACGCCTGAGATAGGCACAGACTCCCCGTGACCTGAGGGAAGATCGGATAAAGCGGTAGAAGATGAATGAATGAATTATAGCATTATTTGCACAAAATTAATACCTATTATCTTTATAGTAATTTATTCATTGACTTTTCTTTTCATAACAACATCACATCAGGAAATGAAACACAGGATACTTGGCAATAAAGACGATCACTGGACATCACTAATGTGGTGTGTAAAACAGTAGCTCAGTGGGTAAGACATTAGACTTAGAAGGATGCAAATCCTGGTACATCTACATTTACAGAATTTGGCAGACGTCCTTATCCACAGTGACTTACAACTGAGAATTCGAGGGTTAAGGGTTTTGCACACTAGCGGCAGCTTGGTGGTGCTGGGATTTGAACTTGCGACTCTTCCAGCCTTAATCACTGAGCTTGCACCTCCCTGGTCCCATCTCAGCCGCTCCACTGTTAGTCATTTTTGGCTGATTGTCGTAAATAAAAACGCGTGCAGGCGTTCGACGTTTTAACAGGTGCCTTTCCAGAACATACAGGTTTGAAACAAACGCCTCCGTCTCACTTTCAAAACTGTAATGTTCTTACATTTCCTTTAGTTTTGACGATTTTACTCGCACCTTTTTTTTTTCTATTCCAATTAAATCCGTGTGAAATGTGTTCCGCTAATTCAATCCGTCTTGTTGCTTTAGCTTTAATAATTGGACTCTTTGTAATTCCTTCGAATACATGATGTCGTGTAGTGTTATTAGAAGCTCTTAAAGGTTAATCAACACTACACAAGAAAGAAAGCCATCCAGCTGATCATTTCGTTAACAATATTTATTCATTCATCCTCTACCGCTTTATCCGATCTTCCCTCGGGTCACGGGGAGTCTGTGCCTATCTCAGGGGTCTATGGGCATTAAGGCAGGATACACCCTGGATGGAATGCCAACCCATCACAGGACACACACACACTCACATTCATACACTAGGGACAATTTTCCAAGGTGCCAATCAACCTACCGTGCATGTTTTTGGACCGGGAGGAAACCGGAGAACCCGTAGAAAAAAACCCCTGGAACATGCAAACTCCACACACACATGGCCGAGACGGGAATCGCACCCCCAACCCTGGAGGTGTGAGGCGAACGTGCTAACCACTAAGCCACCATGCCTATAGTTAAGAATATTACAGGGAGCCTGGCATCTATGACTCTTGACATCACTCGCTGTTGCTATGGTGGTATCAGTGGAAAGAAAGGGAAAAAAAAAAGCATTTCCTTTATAGAGTTATGTCTTTACTGTTTGATGGCCGGCTATTGTAGTGCAGCCGCTCACCATGAAATAACTCTACCGCATTTACTTTTTCTCTCAAGGCCATAGCGGCGTGTGCTGGGTGGAAATTTACAAAGCACAGCAACAATAAGTAAAACGTCACTTTTGCCCATGGCCAGACTAAATCACACGTGCAGTCACGGTGAGTTATGCAACGCTAACAGTAGTGTGACCAATTTGGCGAAGTGTAAGGTGCGGACTACGCATGAAGTACTTTAACACATGGATTTCTTTTACATACACCGAGTCCAAGCACGGTGATCTGTCTCCACAATGGCGCCTCTTGTCTCTGGAAGTGCTGCATGTGTCTGACTCAAAAGTATGGTATGTGCTTTTTGTTTATTTATTTATTTATTTATTCATTCATTCATTCATCTTCTACCGCTATATCAGATCTTCCCTCGGGTCACGGGGAGCCTGTGCCTATCTCAGGCGTCTATGGTAGGATACACCCTGGATGGAATGCCAACCCTTCCCAGGGCATACACACACACACACAAACTCACATTCATACACTAGGGACAATTTTTCCAAGTTGACTACCGTGCATGTTTTTGGACCAGGAGGAAACCGGAGAACCCGGAGAAAAATCCCCTGAGGCACGGGGAGAACATGCAAACTCCACACACACATGGCCGAGACGGGAATCGAACCCGGACCCTGGCGGGGTGAGGCGAACGTGCAAACCACTAAGCCACCTTGCACCTTATTTATTTATTTATTTATTTTGCATTTTGTCACAATTTTCTCTTGTGATTGCCTCCATTATTCAGGAAGCTTTTGGAGTGCTATCATGGCGATTTGGTGCCACAGGGGTGTTAGTAAAGTCAGATCCTGATGCAGGTGTGGTGAGGAGACTTGTGATGCAGACAGCAATTTCAATCCAAAGGTGTTCAATAGGGATGAGATCCGAGCTCTATAGCAGGAGATCTTTCACTCCAAACCGTACAGAGCAGATCTTCATAGAGTTTGGTTAGTGCACAGGGGCATTGTCGTGGCTCTCGTGTCAATCGACAACCATGAGCCAGAATTGGAAACATTAGTCACTGGTATATGGTTGCTTGTGTCCATATTATACTAAGGTTAATAAAACAGTTTCGGTGCTGTATTAATATCACAATTTTTACATTATCTCACGATTGTATGTAAACACACACACATACACATACTTCAGCTTACATGTGCACCATTATATGAGTAATTAAATGTATGAGTCAGGATTCATAGTGAGAGCATTGTCTTTCGTTATTAAATATTACTGAACAGTATCGCATACGCTGTACTATACAAGCTTTATTATGTGCATTACATTCTTGCAGCGCTGTGTTACATACTGAACTTTAAGTAGGCCATTATCCTCTCTTATCGAAGGTAAAGTACCCGATAAAGAACATTTTGCTCTTGTAGATATTAAGGCACAGTTATTGGAGAACATCAGCGTTCGGTTGCATTAAATGCTCGGTTCCGGAGTTCGTCTCTGCGCATGCTCGCGGCTCATCATGAGAAAGTTGTATGTGTATGTGTGCAGGTAAAACAACCTTGGGAATAAAAGAGTAAAAAAAAAATCACTCTTGCTATTAAACTATTCTCTGGTCACTGTTCGTCATTGTACAATTTATTAAATGCTATTATTAGGTAATAATTATTAGTAATATTAGTTGCATTATTATTTTAATGGGTAAATTCGTTTCTGCATGTGAGCTTTTTTTATCCGTGAGATTTATTTCCAGGAACGAATTATATTCATAAGCAGGGGTTCCACTGTTTATACAGGTATATATATATATATATCTATATATATATATATATATATATATATATATATACGAGATATATATATATATATATATATAGTATTATATATTTATCATTTTTAGCATAACATATTTTTATTTATTTTATTTATAATTTATTCATTCATTCAGGGCAGGGTCATTCATTAATCATTCATTCATTCATCTTCTAGACCACTAGATTATCCGATCTTCCCTCGGGTCACGGGGAGCCTGTGCCGATCTCAGGCGTCTATGGGCATTAAGGCAGGGATACACACTGGATGGAATGCCAACAAATCGCATCGCAGGACACACACACACACACACACACTGGACACACACACACACATTCATACACTAGGGACAATTTTCCAAGGTGCCAATCAACCTACCATGCATGTTTTCGGAGAACCCGGAGAAAAACCCCCTGAGGCACGGGGAGAACATGCAAACTCCACACACACATGGTTGAGACGGGAATCGAACCTGGACCCTGGCGGTGTGAGGCGAACGTGCTAACCACTAAGCCACCGTGCCCATTATACTATTTTTAATTAAATATAAATCCCTCCACTATGCCCTCAGAGGCAGTGGAAAAAAACAGAGGTCAGCATGGCCTGTGATTTCTGTCTTTCTTACACATGATTTTATTATATAATCATATATTGGTATACATCATATTAGTTTCGGGTATACAGCTCTTCATTTTTATCTGTGTTTGTATATGTGTGTATATATCATTAAACAATGTCATATAGACATGAGCATGATGCCAGCATCATCATATACGCACACACTTGATGTGAATTCATGATTGCATGTTCAGGCTTAGCTCATTAAAAATGCGATTCTTTTTTATATAAGATATCAGATCTGTGTCCTGTGAATTTCCAGAAATTAAGGGCTTATGGTTATTCAAAAGAAATTGAATGAAGTATAATTTGTACTCACTCAAGGCATTAAAAAAAATGCACTGATTTGAGGCTCCGCCTCAAATCTTCTAAGCTCACTGTAGCAGGGTCAGCAGTGTACGGATGCAGATATGGTGAGATGAAAGACTGGCATTATAGCGGAATGAGAAATGATGTTCAGCTAAACCCCTCAGCATTTTTTTTTGCCCAGTATAGCAGTGGTACACCACATTTACCCTTTCCAACCCTCTTTCTCTCACTCCTTAGTGTCCTGCTTGCTCATCTAAAACCCACGACGTTTCGCTTCCATTCTCATCTTCGATCCCCTTTAATCCTGCAAAATCCCAGGGTGAATACAGGCAGGAAGAGTTAGCTGCTTTCTTTGGCAAATCCTTCTTTTTCCTCATCCTTCTTCCTTTCTTTTTCCTCCTCTGGCCGGTCCAGTACAGTGATGGAGAAAGACAGGATGAGTGACTGATCTGTTTCTTGCCCCGTCCTCATTTAGGCAATGACTTCTGATCCATGTTTGTGCTGCTGTGGAAACCCAAGGTGACATGCCTATTGCCATCCTAGGTTCATGAGCAGCTTTCTGCCACCACTGTCAATCCAACCGAGTTTGATAGGATCACTGCAATAACCAAGTATTTGCAAGAAAAACCGGTAACCTTAGGATTAAATACAGTAAACCTTATCTATAGTTTAGCATTACTTGAGTACAACATGATATGGAAGTGGAAACGTCCAGTCGTCCTGGTCTATTAAAAGGATTATCTGTTCATTTAAGAGAATTCATATTGGCAGTTTATCATGTGTGACCTTTCTGAGGAGACACGTGCACGTAAAAACTGATTTTGGTCCCGCTCTGAGCTGTCTCTGCCTTCAAGCTCAGAACTGATAGCCCAATGTGCAAATTAGAAGGTCAAATTCCTTCAGCTTTCAAACATTTCAACTGTCTGTTTACCCAAGTTTAAAATGCCAGGATACAATCGACCCCAAAATGACAATCTGGTCAGTTGCTTAAAGGAACCTTCATCTGTTCATCTGATTTAAGTACGTCATTATATCAGGATTTATGATCATTTTTCTTTTGTGAACGCAATGCGTGTCTGTATAACCTAAACGTATCAGCAGTTTATATAGAAAGCAACCGGAACAGAATTCTTAAAGGAGCCATGTCCCATATTTTACAATTAAAACAACCACTAAAAAAAGTAACATTGAAATGATTATTTAACAATAAAGTACTTTTGAAATAATCATTTCTAGAGTAAAACATATTAAATAATGAATGGTTTCATTAAAGGGAGAGATTTTGAGAGAAATGTATAGAATTATTGTATTAGATTTGAAACTGTGCGATTAATGTGGGATTAATCACAAGTTAACTCATGGAAATCATGTGATTAATCACGATTAAATATTTTAATCGATTGAGCTCTAGAACATGCCACCCAACTCTTTCACTACAAACCTTGTGAACCATACCTTAATGAAGCTTAGTGCTTAGGAGTTTTGTTATTCTGGAACAGGATCTAATTTCAATGACAGTTCATACCATTGTGTACCAAAGATGCTAAAGTCAGGTGTATTTACATGTCATTTGCAATTAATTGCCTTTTATTTAAATTAATCACTCATCCTTTACCTATTATGCATTATTCATTTATAGCTTACATGTAATGTCGGTCCACATTCTTCCTCCACAGCCTGTTTTACTTTATTTCATATATGGTGTTTATTTTTTTCATCTCTGAATCAATCAGAAAGTCAACTTTGGTAACAAAACTTTACTGCTATTCATTCAAAAATGTCTTTTTCACCACATCAACAATCACACACATTTGAATCACCTTGTGAATGTACTATTTAAGTCCCTGCATAACTTGTTACCATAGGAACAACTAGAAACGAGAAAAGGAGTATTGATATTCCATTAAGCCTGTATGAGTTCTCGAGAATTCATCAAGTTTCAATAAGAATCATGAAGCCAACTGTGCCGTGGTATAAATGTATAGAATTTGTTCTACATTAAATGCCATCTTAATAAATAAATCGTGATCGCCTGGGCTGTGTCTCTGTGTGTGTGTGTGTATGTGTGTGTTTTTTAAAATATGCTAAAATACACAATAAATTCAAAGCGTTAAGATTACAGAATACTAAGGACTCTACAGGCTCAAAAGTTAATCACAATGCCAACGAATATCACATGCAGCGAAAATCTGAGTAAACATGACAAGTTTAACATTGCTGCCATTTTTCACAGTAAATGTGTGATTCCATTTAAAGGGAACACGAATATCTTTTTTCAGCATGCAGCTATTTTCAACCCCCAATGAATCATGGGAGCTCATGGAGTTTGTTTTTCTGCCTTTCTCTATAATGGCAGTAAATCGGGATAACACAGCGTATTACACTAACCCGGATTGACATGAATGTTCTAATGTCTAATGTTTTGATGTGACTTCTTTGTAAAATGGAAAATTGAGTTCACTATATATAACACACACGCACACATACACACTCGTACACACACACACACACACACACACGAATTCAGGTAATTCTTGCTACGCTTGTGAGAACATTTCATTGAAATAACTGTTAATGGAGATCAGTGCTAGGCTATAAACAAAATCCCAGCCAAAAATACAGACTTTTGTCGATTTTTTTTAAGAATATAACATTTCATTTCTAAAAACATTTACAATAGACATTTTTTCATGAGGACCAACTACATAAATTCACACAAACACGTATCTTTGGAGAAAATCTGATTATATACTGTATCTTTTTAATATACCGATTCATTTGTTTACACACGTTTGCACAAAACCTGGAAGTTAAAAACCCAATGCACTATCCTCTAACTACTGGAGGTTAAGGTGTTGGACTCTGGACCGGAAGATCACGGGTTCAAACCCCACCACCACCAAGCTGCTACCAGTGGGCCCTTGAGCAAGGCCCTTAATCTTTAATTGCTCAGTTGTAAGTCGCTCTGGATAAGGGCGTCTGCCAAATGCCGTAAATGTAAATGTACAATAAACAAACGTTAGTGCAAAACGCAGCAGCATAAATATTAACACTCCACTCTCAGCAACACTTCACTGGCTGCATAATCCCTTCAGATTTCACTATAAAATTGTCGCATTAGTTTGTTGCCGTTTCCTCATATACGAAAGATCAAATACATTTCTGCTTAATATGTATATACTAATATGTGCGGCAAAAGACACTCCATATTTTATAAGAACACAGTTTTGTGCTTGTCCGTTGTTTGATTGTTATTGATTGATTGTTGATTGTTATTTTTATATTTTTAATTATTGTGCTTTTAAGTTTTACATGCATTGTTTTATTATTATTATTATTATTATTATTATTATTATTATTATTATTATTTTTTGTTCATTGACTTGATTTACAGGAAATAAAATTGTGTTGACTTCAATTTGATATATATATATATATATATATATATATATATATATATATATATATATATATATATATATATATATATATATAAATATATAAAAGGATGTCAAAGTTAACGCATTAATACTGTGTTAATGCAAATTCGCTTTAACAACGTTAATTATATTAACGCAGCAAAGACACTCGAGAAGAAACTTAACCGTATCCCCAGTTTATATAGAAATCAACCAAAACCGGAACAGAATTCTTAAAGGAGCCACGTCCCATATTTAACAATTAAAACATCGGCTATATAACTGAACAGTGAAATGAAAAAGAAATTCATATTTAAAAAATGAAACTAAATTTTATTAAAGGGAGAGATTCTGAGACAAATTGATATCATTGTAACATCTGTTAGAGAATTAGAAACATGACAAGTATTCAGTGAGAACAGAAACATGTGCGATTAATCATGATTAAATATTCGAATCTATTGACAGCCCCTGATATGAATACATCTAAATAAGTGTATGCTTTGTTCTGAACCATATTTTTAGTTGCTTATTTATTTACAGATGTTAACTAAAATATAAACATGCAAACATTGATTCATTTCAGAGCAATCTTTAATAAAGTAAATGCAGTATGAAACATTGGCCATTAATTCTAACACTATAAACGTAGTGCTATTGCCTCTTTTGTTCATTTATATATATATATATGTTCCAGGCACGGTGGCTTAGTGGTTAGCATGTTCGCCTCACACCGCCAGGGTCCGGGTTCAATTCCCATCTCGGCCATGTGTGTGTGGAGTTTACATGTTCTCCCCGTGCCTCAGGGGGTTTTTCTCCGGGTTCCCCCCCGGTCCAAAAACATGCACGGTAGGTTGATTGGCACCTTGTAAAATTGTCCCTAGTGTGTGTGTGTGTGTGTGTGTGTGTCCTGCGATGGGTTGGCATTCCATCCAAGGTGTATCCTGCCTTAATGCCCATAGACTCCTGAGATAGGCACAGGCTCCCCCGAGGGAAGATCGGATATAGCGGTAGAAGATGAATGAATGAATTATATATATATATATATATATATATATATATATATATATATATATATATATATATATATATATATATATATATATATATAAAGCAACTGTTTTGAAGCTTTCTCTTTTTTGAAAACAGGAGACTACAAGTGCTGATAACTCTGACACTCAAATGATCTAATGTCAAACATCCGTTGCTGGTTAGATCATTACACAAGATATACTATAACAAATAACACAAAATTACTCTCTTGTTGCTCCTATCTGTTTTTGTTTTTTTTTACCCGACTCCTGAAGCAATCATGTACCATTTTTAAGAAAATATCAGCAAACAAGACGGTGTCCCGGGTAGCAACCTGAAATCAGAGATTCCTTTTAGATTTGAATAACAGGCAGTTCAGGCACATTTCGCTTCTTCGAAACCTGCCATTATTTTCTCTTCAGAAATAACGCAGATGTTGATGAACTCGGTGAAAGATTCGGTGATTTCGATAATCACAGGATGTATCCATTGGGCGTTCACGTCAGTGGGGGAAAAAAAAAATACCCAATTGGGCATTAAAGTGCTGAAATTCTCAGAAGAAGTTCAAATTGTGCAACAGTAGCGCTGGATGGAGAGTGGAAAGAAGAGTACGAGTCTGACGGCGGTCCGCAACGGAAGCTCAGACTTCGACGAAGCTCTCTGTTTACTCTTCAATCTACTTCTCCTGTCCTCTGGGCATCCTGGGAGGGACTCGGTTTAGAGGCAGAGCAACCATCCAGGCATCGCATATGCACGTCTCCTGGCTACATCCAACCGGATCACACTGGACAGAGTAGCCAATGGCAGACCTTATGCCTGCTGAGAGATTATATCTCACAGATGTCTTAGGAATGCCTATGGCGCCTCATCCCTACAAGTGAATGGATATGGGATGGGAAAAAAACGGTATACGAGTACACCTAGGGAGGACTAGGGCGAACATTTTCAGCTGCCGATGCAGGAGTTCATTACGTTGGTTTATGTAGCTAATTCTTTGAACACTGCTATCGATTGCGCACAGCGGAGAAATAAATAATGGGCAAAGCCAATTTGTCACCTCGCAGTGACTTGAGCTACAGTCATTTATTCATCGAATTTAGAAAAAGGACTACAAGGAGCACCGGTTCGAGCCGGTTCGACGGATGGAAAGCCCGTATCGGGCGTCCCGACTTGCCACTTTAATTGACGAAATATTTTCGAAGCCTCTTGAGATTGCACGTAATAACGGCGAAACAAGGAGTATTAAATAACGCGACGTTTACGATATCACGGCCCCCATTAATACCCTCCATTCGTCCACTGTCCACAATAAAGGACGGTGCGTTGCTCCTGCATAAGATTTATGGCGCAACTTAAATGATTGATTATGCTTCGAAAAAAAGCAATAATGGAACGATCACACACACCCGTGACACCATGTGACAAATGTCTAGCTTTAATGGGTCACCCAAAACTCGGATCAATAACTATTTGAAAGTGGCTGTGGAGGTGAAGAAGCAGGCTGCTGCTGGAGTGCCAGTGCTCGGGTCTGCTCGTGATTGAGCTGGGATTAGGGTCAATCCCTCCACACACGTTCACCTTACTACATCCCTCTTTTCATGTTGCTTTCCAGGAGCAAGCCAAAGAGCAGCGTGTGCCAATCACAGTGTTACCGCATCCAGCAGCTGCTGAGCCTCGGGCACACCGAGAACGAGAGCACCGGGTCATGCATTCCATGTTCTCATTCTCCGATTCTTCCATCTCTCATCCTGGGATTGCTTCGATCTGTTTTTTTTTTTTTGTTTTCTTTTTTTTCCCATTACACATGACCTCATTTGTGGAAAAAGCTTTTCTCAGTCCTCCACTTGTTTGTTGCTTTCAGGTGCGCATTGAGGACTCGGTGCCTCTCGGTGCCGTAAGCTTTCATCTCTCCCCGCGTGCCGGCACCGCGTTGCATCGCATTTCTCCCCACGGCTCTGGAGATACGACTCCATCTTGGAAATTGGTGTTGAAATGAAAGTGGCTTTATGCTTCACTTCATAAGGCTTTAGGAGATCAGGAAAAAAAATCACTTTGGGCGAGAAAAGAAACAGAACACGTCCTACTTTTGCAAAAATGGCCGCCGTGACGAGACGTGGTACAGTGGTACAGTGGGCCCTTTCTAGCTATAATTGCATGAAGGAATGTTTTTCAGTTTTTACTCGAGTTCCTTATGTTTTATTAGCGTTTACTAAATATTAATGGTGCAAAACGAATAAAAAAAAAAACTCTCGGATAAGAGCCGATCTAAATAGGGTAACAAAAGGGTAAAATTGTTACCTCTAGATTAAATTACTCACAGACAACTTTACTATTAATTATAAAACATTTTCACACTTTCAAATCACATTACGCCTTGTTTTTTCTTTCTCTATTTATCAAACATTTAATAATTCCCGTAAACCTGACGTAACAATAAATCAAACTAGACATAGTACATTTCCTGAAGAAAATGCAAGTGATGCTTGCCAATGCAAACCGTAGCTGCATATATAGCGTTGAGATGAGTGTTTAGGCCAGGGTTGGCCAACTAGAAGGAGGCTAAGAGACACGTTTTCTTCTGTGTTCCTGCAAAGAGCCACATCATACACATGGGTACACATGAACATCATCCCATTCCCATTGACGCATGTTATGTGAAAGCTCCTAAAAAGCCGCATGAAACTAGTTAAAGAGCCGCATGAGGCTCGGGAGCCACGGGTTGGGCAGGCCAGTTTTAGGGTGTTTATTCGGGAGGGGGCGGGGTCAGTGACGCACGTGACATCAAATTATCCAGTGTCAATGTGGCGAGCGTTTAGACAGGTCACATGACCCTGTGTCCGAGCTTCGAAGTTTCGTAGATTTTTCACGTTTGCGGCCACGTGATGTCATGCGGCAGTCATATGTTTGCAACCTACTCCATGTCATCCACGAGTGGATATGTCAAATGTGCTTTTAGGGCGAGGCGTCAAATTTCCCTATTCATTCTCCATGGGGCCGGGAAAGTCGCGGATATCCAGAAATTCCGAACAGGTGTGGGATTCGGATCGTCATCCACTCCGGACCCCCTATGAGCGGATTTGCCATATGTGCATGTCGGACGCTCACAAGCCGAACTGTGAGGCACGAAAGATTGGCCCCGTTCATTTTCTATGGGACAAAATTCCCGCTTTTTGGCCACGGGTTTGGAATTCCGCTGGACGATTCCTTATAAAAGTGATAGCACACCTCACACCATCGGGCCGCACGATATGAGGTATGATTCGTGACGATCGGACTGCGGGACGAGTTACGGACGGAAAATTTGACCGAAGCCAGAGAGATTATAATAGTGATGCTTTGCAAGCACCACTAAATAGAGTTATAGCTCTATATGTCTAAAGGTCTTCCATGCACTGTTCCTAAAACTATAATATTTTTTTTTTACATAATAATTTTTTCCTTACATATCTATTCTTAACATGTGTCAATTTGGTCTCCGTAGTAAAAATGACAGACTCATGATATCACTCATTTCTTTACATTTATTCTCCATTCGTGTCCATTTTAATCGTTCTGATGTGTTGCTTCTCATCCAGAGATGTAATATGTAATAGTTTTGCTAAATTCAACATGTAAACAGATACATTTAGATGTGAATATGAAATAATTGTGGTAAATATCTAAAGTTTTCTACAGAAAAAAACATATTGCATAAGGAAAAAGTGCATGTTTCAAATAAAAAGAAATAAGCAGGAAATTGCAATATCTATGCTAAGCAAACAAGTTTTTTTTTCATTACTGTATCTCAGACTTTTTCTCTTAAAAAAAACACACAAATACACACACACACACACACACACACACACATTCTCTTTATTCTTTCCTTATCTTTGTATCTTCTAAACCTACCATAAATGAAAGTACAGCAATTTTAGTGCAGCCTTGACAAAGGCTTTATCGGGAGCTGAGATAGCACAAACGGAGCCAAATCTTTATGAAACTCCTGAGGATTAATTTGACACCGGGATGAGGTGACTAGAGAGAGCGAGCAAGAGAGAGAGAAAGAGTGTCTCCATTGGCAGAACAATTGCTCTACATCATTCCGGGCTTGCTGGCACTGCAGCAGATTATAGGATTTGCCCCATGTAGATTTGCCGCTGAGACGCTTTAGTGGATCTATTCATTCGGCGTTTGCCAATGCGGCATCTCCGCGCGCGCACAGCCCCTTTAAATACCTGGCTCTTCCACAACATTGGGCTTTATTCCACGAGACAAGCAGGTGAGTGACAGAAAAGCGCATTAGCTAAATGTGTGTCAACAGGAACAATTCAAGTGTCAAGCCTCAAAGCACTGCATTAAAGGCGACGGAATATAAATAGCTGGATTGGGCTCCCTAACGTGTGGACCCTGCGGCAAAAAGAGTCTAGTTGATCAAAACAGCTTTAATCTTAATCCGGGTTAATGACGATTCTTGATGTATGTTTACTGCTTTTTCGGGAAGTGTCATTCCAATTCCTGATGCTGGGAATATTTGAAAGTGTTCTGAGGTCATTCGTTCATTCATTCATTCATCTTCTACCGCTATATCTTCCCTCGGGTCACGGGGAGTCTGTGCCTATCTCAGACGTCTATGGACATTAAGGCAGGATACACCCTGGATCAAATGCCAACCCATCCCAGGACACGCACACACATTCATACACTAGGGACATTCATACACTAGGGACACATTCATACACTAGGGGCAATTTTCCAAGGTGCCAATCAACCTACCGTGCATGTTTTTGGACCGGGGAGGAAACCGGAGAACCCGGAGAAAAACCCCCTGAGGCACGGGGAGAACATGCAAACTCCACACACACATAGCCGAGACAGGAATCGAACCCGGGTCCTGGAGGTGTGAGGCGAACGTGGTAACCACTAAGACACCATGGTTCTGAGGTAATTAAAAGCAAAAATAAATAAATAAATAAATATCCATCCATCTTCTACCCCTTCTCCGGGACAGGGTCGTGGGGGCAGCAGTCTAAGCAGAGACACCCAGACATCCCTCTCTCTAGACACTTCCTCTAGCTCCTCTGGGGGGGACACCAGGCATTCCCAGGCCAGTCGAGAGACATAGTCCCTCCAACATGTCCTGGGTCTTCCCCAAGGCCTCTTCCTGGTCGGCAGGAGGCATCTGAAACTTCGATGTGTAGGAGCAGTGGTTCTACTCTGAGCTCCTGTGAGTGACCGAACTTCTCATCCTATCTCCTGGGGAGCGGGGGGAGCTCAATGGTCTAAGGTGCTGGTTTGCTGATCGGAAGATCCGAGTTCCAGCCCCGGTATGGCCAAGCTGCCGCCCTTGGGTCCTTGAGCAAGACCATTAACCCTCTGTGCTCCAGGGGCCCCGTTTCATGGCTGACCCCAGCTATAACAAGCTGGGATATGTGAAGAAGAAAGAATTTCACTGTGCCGTAATGTATATGTGACAAATAATGGGTATTCTTCTATACTTCTCTAAGAGAGCGCCCAGCCACCCTGCGGAGCTCATTTCTGCCACCCGTATCCGAAATCTTGCACTTTCAGTCATGACTCAAAGCTCATGCCCATAGGTGAGCGCAGGAACCGGCAAAACAATAAATAAATAAAAAGAAGCAAATAAATAAATACATGGAAAAACTCCCTTTTGGTCAGTAAACAATGATTTCCATTCCTATAAGTGATTACTTGTTCCGATGTAACAGATGACAGGATATAAGACATGAAAGAAATGGAAAACAATAGGAACGTGGTTAGTCATGAAGTCGACTCTACAGACAATTCCGTCATGCCGTAGAGTCGCTGATGTGCTGCGGTTAAACTCTGTGGTTAAGATTCGACCCTAATGATCATCATTTTAAATACCAGACTGCCAGTCTTGCCCTTAAACCTCTACAGCTATGCATTGGTGCTTAATCTGTCCTTATTCTAACTTTTTTTTTCCTTTGGAATATAAATGTATACTGTATATACCAACATGATTAAATATATTGCCTGCCAAATTTCCGCTTATTTCCTCCCGGTTGTTTAGAAGTTTGAGAAATTAAGGTTCTAAAGTTACTTCTTAGGATCTACTCTGGATCCCGAAGATGGATGAGTGAATTCCTACTGTAAATGTTATCGTTGTGTGGGAAGATATTTATTGTTGGAAGCTTTTATACGGTTTATAAATGGTTACAGGATTGTAAACGGAATACTTTTTGGTTTTAAATTCAAACATGGTTATTATTAAAAAAAAAAGAAAAAGAAAAAAAAAACAGGCAAAATAAGTTTGTCGGGTTAAATATTACATTTGTTGAAGGATTTTCCCCTGGCTTAAAAAGCTCATTAGGAATTAAAGTCTGATCATTTGTCTCACAAATGAAGTTTAAATATGATCACTTCTAGAATGTTAATTAGTTTGATCAGTCGGCCCCAGTCTTAAGTTTTCATTTTTCTAACTATGGAGCTGAGGAAGCGATTCCCTACATACCCAGAGTTTAAAGGATAGCGAGCCAACTGTCTTGCAGTGTTTGCAGCCCGCACTTCAATTTAGTTTTATTTGTATAGCATTTTAAGCAATGTACATTTACCCAAAGGAGTGTGACAGAAATCCTTTCGGAATCCATCCATCCATCTTCCGCCGCGTATCCGGGACTTGGTCATGAGGGCCGCAGTCTAGGAAGAGATGCCCAGACTTCCCTCTCTCTAGACACTTCCTCAGATCCTCCGGTGGGGAACGTTCCCAGGCAAGTCAGGGAGACATATTCCCTCCAACATGTCCTGGGTCTTCCCCAAGGCCTCTTCCCGGTGGTACATGCCTGAAAACACCTCCCCTGGAAGGCGTCCAGGCGGCATTCGAAACAGATGCCCGAGCCACCACAGCTGACCCCTCTCTATGTGGAGGAGCAGTGGTTCCACTCTAAGCTCTTCCTAAGTGATTGAGCTTCTCACCCTATCTCTAAGGGCCCAGCCACCCAGCCACAGTTCTGCCGCCTGTATCCATGGATCTTGCCCTTTCAGTCATGACCCAAAGCTCATAGCTATAGGTGAGAGCCTATGAGTTTAGTCCCTATAAGTTTATCCCTAATGAGCGAGTCAGTGGTGAAAAGTGGACATTCTGAGATGATGTGACGTCCATTCATCATTATTTCATTATTTACAGAAACTTATTCATTCACTGTTGGTTTCTTTTCCTGCCTTATATTTAATACTTTATATTGCTCTTTATCGTTGACTAGTTTTGCCATTTGTTCTTTTGTGTGTGTGTGTGTGTGTGTGTGTGTGTGTGTGTGTGTGTGTGTGTGTGTGTGTGTGTGTGTGTGTGTGTGTGAAAAACCCAAACAAATCAGCATGTCTGTACATAAATCAAACTGGCTATCAATGAGATTCTAATTTTGTTCTGGGTAATTTTCATATAAATATGTATTATTTTGTAGTGCTATTATAAAATATTTAAAATAATTATATATTATTTAGTTTTGTTAGACACAGGAGTTCAGAAGGAAAAAAAACAACAAAATGATCCCCTGTCCAATAGGATGCGTGAGATTAGGTCAGGTGACTTTGCAAGTTCCTAATGGAGGTCTCTATTTGCATATACGTTTGTTGTATTGAAACACTGAACTTTTCACTGTTTTCTTTCCAAAGCAAACAAACAAATAACACTTAACTAATGAAGGACTAATGAGGATTAGCAGGATGTTTGGGGAATTAAGTGCAGATGTCTTTGAGAGGGAGGCATGTTTTGGAGTTTTGGAGGCCATTATGGAGGAGTTTGCTGCATGGAAAGCCCTGCACAACAGTGAGTAATGAAGGTGGTTTTTACTGGTGCTTGCTCATGATCGCTGTGCTACGCGTTTTCGAAGCCTTCAACCGGCAAAATGAAAACAGGGCAGTGGGTGGAAATGCAGTGGTGTGTGATTTTTACATTGCTTCGCCTCTGTGCTTGTTTCCCGCAGTGGTGTAAGGGCTGGATGTGCAGCAGGTGTTGGTAGCACTTACTGAGAGTTTATTAACCTACACAGATTCCAAATGTTTATTCCCCTTACATTTTAAGTCATGGATTTATTATTGTTTGGTGGAGTGATGCTTTATTTATTTCCTTTTTTTTTAGCTTTTGCACAACTTTGTCTTGTCTGTGTGTTCTCTCTAACAAACTCCAATTAAAGCCTTCCAGGAAAAGATGAACGGGGCGTCATGTGACCAGCGGTGGCCTATGATCACAAACCGTGTGGTTGAATTAAAATAGAAATACACTACTTTATATATATATATATATATCACACTATTTAAGTAGTAAATACTATTTGCTTTATTTATTTATAATAATAATATAATAATGCTACTTTGATATATCAACCCATGATAAAGCTGTAATGTCAATTTTAGCACACCAGTGTATTAACACAATGATGATGATGATGATAATAAGTCAAACGTACGCAAATAAAGTTACTGGTGTTGTGACAGGTTGGAAACAGGAACTTCTTCCATCGTTTATTTTTCACTGCTGACTTGTATGAAGAGATCACCAAGCAACAAATCAAAATGCTGCATGCTTTACCCTGATTGGTGGATTGCTGTGTGTTTGAGTGTTGTTGTTTTTTTTACCTAGCATAGTACAGATGTTTATAATTAGTAATGCTCATAGATTTATTCATTCATAGAGACTCGAGGCATTTTTTTTGTACGTCGCATTGGCGTCTGCTAAATGGCGTAAATATAAATGACGCGGTGTGCATGTACACAGGCAACAGTTCCGAAATTCACATCATTTGGATAGTAAAGTTATAAAAGGTAGAATTGTTGTAATAGTGCAACAGGAATAGAGCATAAGAGGCACGGTGGCTTAGTGGCCTCACACCGCCAGGGTCCGGGTTCGATTCCCGTCTCGGCCATGTGTGTGTGGAGTTTGCATGTTCTCCCCGTGCCTCAGTGGTTTTTTCTCCGGGTTCTCCATTTTCCCCCCGGTCAAAAACATGCATGGTAGGTTGATTGGCACCTTGGAAAATTGTCCCTAGTGTATGAATGTGTGTGTGTGTGTGTGTGTGTGTGTGTGTGCCCTGCGATGGGTTGGCATTCCATCCAGGGTGTATCCTGCCTTAATGCCCATAGACTCCTGAGAGAGGCACAGACTCCCCGTGACCCGAGGGAAGATCGGATAAAGCGGTAGAAGATGAATGAATGAATAGAGCATAGTGAATTAATACTCAGTCTTTTTTTTCCCTCTCAGGAGATTCTCCTCTCTGCATTCATACAGAAATGGTCGTTCTGAATTGCAGTGTTCACAGGGAAAATGCAAAGCAAACTCTTGCTTATTTCTTTTCTAGCTGTTTTTGAAAACCATTTTCCATTCGGATATTACGTTCAATCAGTGTTAACGCCTGACACATTGAGTGAAAATCATGGCAAAGTGTAACACAGTAACTGCGTCGTTAAAGCATTACATCACCACTTTGCTCTCTGCAGTAACAGCTGTGTGAAATCTGTTTCTCCTCTATAAAAAAAAAAAAAAAAAAATGAAAAAAAAGAGAGAGAATTGGTAATGCAGGCTTCAGAAAGCGAGAATGCATTTCTAATGCACACATCAGGATGTATTTAAAGACAAGTTGGAGCAGAAGAATGCTTTTAAAAAAAAAAAGGAATGCTGTATTTCATAGGCGCATACATATTTATTAGTGATTGCATTTTAAATTTGCAATCCTGATGGGAGATAAAGAGGAGGAACAATTATCACATCAGAAATGAGTTCAAGGTAAAAAAAAAAAAAAACTATAGTTATGTAACACTTTACGAAGAAGAGAAAGACGATGTTTAAAAGCTCAGTATTACTGACTTACATTTTCAATTCTATCATCTCGGACTGCTACATTCGGCCTCCATTTGTTGACTCGTATAGGAAGTGTGTGTGTACGAGAGATATTTTAGCTAGGCTAAAGCGGCGTAGGTGACCGCACTGATATCTTACTGCAATTTCATGGTGCATTTGGGAAGCGAGGGAGCTGTGAGGAACCAGCTTCAGTTCTTATCTATGAGATAGACAGCATAGACAACATGCAGACAATGCTTTTCTCTCTCTCTCTCTCACACACACACACACACACACACAGGCTAAATCTCTCCTTAGATTTACCAGCAGCCTTTACACCTTTTCTTTTAAGGTTCAAGGGAAGCAACCTCTTTCCACTTTCTTGCCACACACACACACAAACCGGCACACACATACACACACACACAGGTAAACCCACAAAGCAGATGTTATGTTGGGCTTGTGCAGAAGGCCTGCTGGTGTTGGTGGGGTTTAGCACAGAAGAGAGGGGTGGAGCTGAATCTGCTCCCTGCAATTTGCTCTCGCATCAAGAAGATTTATGAGCGTCTTTTCTCGGGCAGCGCGGCATTTCTGCCCTCGAAATCCCCAACGGCCAGCCTGCAGCAACCTCCAAACAGGTTGCTCCAACCGAAACAGGTGACTCGTGGACAAGCCTCCAGCCTTACGAAGACAGCAGTGCAAACAGAATGAAAAGTGTGTGCTGTCCCAAACCAATGCAGAATGCACAGACGTAGAAATAGTCATACTGCTGTATGTGTATATGTAAGTGTATGTATGTGTGTGTGTGTGTGTGTGTGTGTGTGTGTGTGTGTGTGTGTATATGTGATATATATATATATATATATATATATATATATATATATATATATATATACATATACACCACATATATGATCGATTGATCGCTCTGTGGTGTATGTGCATGTGTATAGAAATAGTTCTGAACTTTCTGGTGTATATATGTACATGTATGTATGTATGTGTGTATATATATATATATATTATATATATATATATATATATTAGATATATATAAGATATATATATATATATATATATATATATATATATATATATATATATATATATATATATATATATATATATATATATCTATAATATATAGCATGGTGGTTTAGTGGTTAGCACGTTCGCCTCACACCTCCAGGGTCGGGGTTCGATTCCCGTCTCCGGCCATGTGTGTGTGGAGTTTGCATGTTCTCCCTGTGCCTCAAAGGGTTTTTCTCTGGGTTCTGCGGTTTCACCCCCAGTCGAAAAATATGCACGGTAAGTAACCTTGGGAAAATTGTCCGGAGTGTATGTGCTCCCTGCGATGGGTTTGCATTCCATCCAGGGTGTGTCCTGCCTAAATGCACATAGACGAGTGTATATGTATGTGTATATGTGTGTGTTTGTATATATGTATGTATATATATATATATATATATATATATATATATATATATATATATATACATACACATACACACATGTATTGATAGCATTGCTCTGTTATTGATTATAGGCAGTACTGAGAAGACTTATGGGACATCACAGGATGGACAATAAAAACATGCCTATAAATGTCACAATGTGAAGAATAATAGCACGAGGGTGAAAGTTCGCTGCTCTCTCAGGCTCTGACTACACAGACAATTAAAAAGCAGGAATTTAGTGACATTATTAAGTGTTAGAGTTCAAAAAACAACTCGGGGTGAATTTATTTTATATATATATTTATTGTTCTGTTTTTAGCTGCATTCAGGGTTTATCGAAACATTATGAAGTGATCAGGCATAACATTAAAACCACCTGTATAACATTGTGCACGTGTCTCCAAAACAGCTCTGACCTGTCGAGGACTCCACAAGACCTCTGAAGGTTTACTGTGGTGTCTGACACCAGATCCTTTAAATTCTGTAACTTCTACGGTCAGGCCTCCATGGAATAGACTTGTTTCTCCAGCAGGATCCTCAGACGCTCGATCGGAGCAGCATTTCTACAGCTTTCCAGTGTGCGGTATTGCACTACAAGTGAATTTATTTATCCATTCATTTATAACATATTATACTCTTGTTTCCAGAGATGAAAAATAATTGCATCATTATTCATCTTCATTATGATAATTTATTTATTAATATTTTTTATAGAGGTTTTAAGATTAAATGGTGAACTGTCTCACGTTCTGCACTCACTGTAGGCCTGTACTATTGATTATTTTAGTAATGGTGTAGATTACTGGTTTAATCAAGAAAGATGTTAACAAATACTTTTTCTTTAATAAAGTGAAATGCTATATTAATACACAAGAGAAAATAAGACTGTTTTTTTTTTAAATAGTTTGTCGTGTATTTGATTGCCATATTAAATCAAAATGCAAATACAAATATCACAATCAATTCCAAAGGATTTTAAAAACAGTAACTGCACTATAGAGTGTTTTCTTTAAGTTTTATTTTGAATTTTGGCCTTTACATTCTGTCTTTTTTTTTTTTTTTTTGGTGGTATAAATCGTCTCTAAAACCCATCCCCTTCCCACACACACACACACACCCCTCCTCCATTTTTCATTCTGCAGGATCTTCTTTGTTTATCTGACCAGAGCTCAGAATTTAGCAGGTGGTGCATTGGTGATAATGGTCTGTGTGGAAACATAATTCTCTGATTTAATGAAGTAATTTGCTAATAATTTGAACTTGTGAATCATTTCAGGTCTAATTTACATAATTATAATAATGCCTGATGATGATGATGATGATAATAATAATAATAATAGTAATAATAATATTAATATATAATTATAAATAATTTAGTGATGATACTAATAAATATAATAAGTATAATGTATAATGCATAATAATAATGCTAAGTAATAAGAATAAGAATAAGAATAATGTTGTTGTTAATAATAATAATAATAATAATAATAATAATAATAATTATAATTAATAATAATAAGTATAATTATATATAATTCAGTGATGATGATGATGATGATGATGATGATGATACTAATAAATATAATAGGTATAATAATAATTAATTATAATAATAATAATGTTGTTGTTGTTATTATTAACAACAACAATATCATTAGTGACACCTCACTATGGCTGTTCTGCAGTCTAAAACTTTTATAATCATATACAACAGCACATGAACCAAATACAGCACATTTTGAGTTTTCCGAATGTCATTTTTTTGTTTATCAAGCATTATAATTATACTATTATATGGATTATTATTCTTATTCTTATTCTTATTCTTCTTCTTCTTCTTATTATTATTATTATCATCATCACTGAATTTTTGCCTCCCATTTTTTCCTGGTACATTTTTCTCAAAAAAGTCATTTTTCCCCTGTAAGCTGGACATGGACATGGACAAGGTAGCAACATTTTATAGAAATAAACACAAGCATTGCGACAATTTCTAACCCTTTTAACAAAGAAAATTGTAAGTGTAATTTTGTATAAACAAGAATAAGTGCAGCTGAAAAAAAGCTGTGAGATTCTGGAAAAATCCATGCACTTTTTTTTTTTATTTGAAAACAGATGGAAATTTGCTCCATTTACATTTATGGAATTTGTCAGATTCCCTACAGCGACTGTTATGAGACACACATTTTATTTATACAGAGAAACAGTTGAAGGCACATAACGGAACTCAAAAGCACAGCAATGATGCCAGGATCTGACCTTCTGATCAGAATGTCTTCAGAGTTCCAACTTCCCATTTAAGTCTCGACTACACGAGCAGTCTGCCAATTATAGATTATTCTCATTTAATAATGAATGAAATATTCTATTCTATCTTTTATTCAGTGTGTGTGATTATCTGCAGCATTGCCAAAAAAACAACTGTTCTATTACAAGTCTATTGAATTTGTAATGTTTAAAATGAATATGAGTAAAATAATGTAAGTTGTGGTGTGTACATTTTCATTCATTCATTCATCTTCTAGCGCTTTATCTGATCTTCCCAGGCGTCTATGGGCATTAAGGCAGGATACACCCTGGATGGAATGCCAACCCATCACAGGACACACACACACACACACACACTCACAATCACACACACATTTATACATTAGGGACAATTTTCCAAGGTGTCAATCAACTTACCGTGCATGTTTTTTGGACTGGGAGGAAACCGGAGAACCCGGAGAAAAACCCCCTGATGCACGGGGAGAACATGCAAACTCCACACACACATGGCCGAGATGGGAATCGAACCCGGACCGTGGTGGTGTGAGGCGAACGTGCTAACCACTAAAACACCGTGCCCCTGTGTGTACATTTTACTACGGTATATTGTGTTTTTTTGTTTTTTTTTCATAATTCCCCACATGTTTATATGATTAAAATAAAGAATACATGCGAGGTTAACGTATCCGAGTAAAAAGACACCCGACTTTCGAAGCATGATATAATTATTTTCTGTCTCAACATGGATTTGAAGAAATTTCCAGCAGAGGTAAAATGATGAATTAAGGACTGTGGTTCATCCTGAGACCAGCAATGCTCCCGCTCCTCTCAAGGGCACAGCACCTCGATGAAAGTTTCCCTTCTCCTCTTCTCCTCGACTTTAGAGGATTTTTCCGGCTTTGAGTTCCACCTTCAGGTTTCACCATTACTAACCGCATCTGATCTACACACGATTCCTGTTATCAGCTTCCCCTGGGAGTTCTGTTCCTTTGTTTAACTACTTCTGCTTCCCGTCGTTTTTTTTTTTTCTTCTCCTCGTTCTCACACTCCTGCAGCGTGAAACATATGGAGATTGTCACTTCCTCACATGCGAGAAGCTTTTGGCAAGTTGTCTGTGCAAAGAGCCAACAGGCTACGTCACAGACGCCCCACTTGCCCTGACCTGAACTTCATAAATTTCACGATTGTCTTTATTGCTATCAAACTCATTACATTTCTCATTACAGCGCTGGCCAGCCATGTCATAGGCAACATTAACGTGATCTATGGGATCAGAAATAGATTAAAGAGAGGGAAGTGGAGGAAGGATATTTCCCAGATTTCCCTTTTCCGCGCTTTCAACCGCTCCGAAATGTGCGAGCCATACAAGCAGAACAAAGAACGCACACATTTTCATGCTGCAAAGAGATGCCTTACATACTGTATCGTTAAACAGAGGGAGGCGGGAGCTCAGAGCTAAAGGCTTTGGGCTCGGGACCAGTAGGTGGGTGGTTCAAATCCCAGCACCATCAAGCTACCACTAGTGGGCCCTTGTGCAAGGCCCTTAACCTACAATTGCTCAAGTTGAAAAGTCCCGCTCTGGAAAAATGTCGCCCTTAACTACCATGGTCCATTGCGCTACCAGTGCTCATGTGAACTGAGGTGGTGATCGTATGCCAAATGCCTTAACTGTAAAAACTGAGGTCGGAGTGAGATGAAGCCAAATGCTTAATTATTGCAGAACTAGACTGAGGAAGCAATGCTTTATTCCTCTTACACCACAACAGGGCTGTCTGTGTTGTATATAAATAATGAAAGAAATTCATACAATTATATCCATTTATATTGTTGTGGAACAGCTATTTTAACATTAGCATGTTTGTTATCATAGCAGGAGCACGTTCGCCTCACACCGCCAGGGTCCGGGATTCCCATCTCGGCCATGTGTGTGTGAGGTTTGCATGTTCTCCCCGTGCCTCAGGGGTTTTTTCCTCCGGGTTCTCCGGTTCCTCCTCCGGTCCAAAAACATGTGCACCTTGGAAAATAGAATGTTGGCACCTGAAAATTGTGAGTGTGTTATGTGAGTGTGTGTGTGTGCCCTTCGATGGGTTGGCATTCCATCAAAGGTGTAATGCCCATAGACGCCTGAGATAGGCACAGGCTCCCCGTGACCCGAGGGAAGATCGGATATAGCGGTAGAAGCGGAATGAATGAATGAATGTTATCATTGCACTAAACGGGCATTCTCTCAACCTGTTTTTTCCCCCTCTTTTTTGTAGTTAATAAAGCCTGCATTAAAAGAAAAAGTCATCTTTTTGCTAAAGCATCATCCATTCCACTAAATATACAGTAGCGTGCATATTTTCAACACATTTCCAAATCTTTTAAAATAGTGAATATGGGTGCCTACCTCATCAAGCATCACATTTCAGAGTGCTTTTTTTTGGGTATAAATCTGTCATGTGACCACCCTCTTTGATTGTGTGCTATTTTAAAGCTTTATCGTATGTACCATGGCGGTAACTGTAATCAGTACAGATTTTCCAAAGCGGTAACACCCTGACGTGTTGATTTGGGTACATCAGGGGAGAAATCTTCTCTCAACACGGTTCGAACGTGTCAAAACACATGCCTTTGTGTCAGATTTGCCCAGTCTCATTTGGAATTTTAAGTCTCCTCTTTGTTGTAACTTGCAGTTCGTGATCACAGATGTGGTAACCTACATGGTCAGAATAGCAACACTCGTCTCAAGTATTTTTGATATCAGCTTGTGTGTGTGTGTGTGTGCGTGTGTGTCTATATATTCATTCATTCATCTTCTACCGCTTTATTCGATCTTCCTTCGGGTCACGTGGGAGTCTGTGCCTATCTCAGGCGTCTATGGGCATTAAGGCAGGATACACAATGGACCTGGAATAATGGAATGCCAACCCATCTAGGGCGCACACACTCACATTCACACACACATTCATACACTAGGGACAATTTTCCAAAGTGCCAATCAACCTACCGTGCATGTTTTTGGACCGGGAGGAAACCGGAGAACCCAGAGGAAAAACTGAACTCCCTAAAAGAAAGAGGCCCTTACGGGCACGAGACAGGAGAACATGCAGCGGGTCACTTGTCACACACACACACACACACACACACACACACGTCCACAAGAGTCACACACACCACTTGTCTTTTACCCACATTCACATCATGCACAAAGTCACACTTTAGTCTTACCTACACAGTGTCAAAATTGTATACAAAATACACAGTGTATTTTGCAAAAGTTCCCCTATCACACAGTGCATTGCAAAAGTATTTTGTATTTCCACATTTTATCATGTATTTTATTTGGATCGACCAGACATTAAAATCTGAAAAGTGAGGCGTGAATATGTATTCAGCCTTCCTTTCTCAAACCTCCTTTCACTGTAATTATAGCTGCAAGTCTTTTGGGGTCTGTCTGTAGCAGGTTTGCATTTCTAGATTCTTCTTTGTGAAGCTTTAGTTGAATCAAGATTGGATCTGTGAACAGTCTTGACGAAGATCAGCAGTAGGATTTAGGTCTGGACTTTGACTGGGCCGTTCGAACACATGCGTATGCTTGTTTGAATGTGCCCCGGATTGGTTTAGTTCATTTCACTAGCACTGTGTTTCCCCACCGACCAGTAATATTAATACAAACATCCACGAGTCCTGTGGGCAGGAAACAGAAAAAGCTGCAGAATGAAAACTTCAAACTAAAACAGTAGTGTTTTCTTTAACATTTATAAAGTATTCATTTATTTATAATCTGTGCAATGGGGCAAAAAAAACCTCACGGATCACATTACCAGTTTTGTATCAGCAAAAAAAAAAAAAAAAAAAAAAGGAAGAAAAGGCAAATTGTTTGCTTTCTATTTATAGGAAAACAAGAAATGCTCCCAAACACAAGTTCGGAATAATGTACGAGGCATTTTTAAAGTTCTTCTGCTCTTCCATTAGCTGCCATTGTTGACTTCAGATTTTTATTTATAAAAGATCTAGAACACCGTGCATCATTTCTCACAATTATGCAATACTTTTGTGTCGGTCGATCACATAAACGCCACTAAAATACATTTATTTGTGGTTATAACTTGACAAGATGTGTAAATTCACTAAGTTGTATGAATACTTTTGTGGGGCACGGTGGTTTAGTGGTTAGCACGTTCGCCTCACACCGCCAGGGTCTGGGTTTGATTCCCGTCTCGGCCATATGTGTGTGGATTTTGCATGTTCTCCCCGTGCCTCAGGGGGTTTTTTCTCCGGTTTCCTCCCGGTCCAAAAACATGCACGGTAGGTTGATTGGCACCTTGGAAAATTGTCCCTAGTGTATGAATGTGTGTGTGTGCTGCGATGGGTTGGCATTCCATCCAGGGTGTATCCTGCCTTAATGCCCATAGACGCCTGAGACTCCCCGTAACCCGAGGGAAGATTGGATAAAGCGGTAGAAGATGAATACTTTTGTACTGCACTCTATATGTGCATTTTTCTAATGGAGCTAGTTCACTTTTTAAGCATGCGCTTAAGCCAATATAGGGTCTATATGACACTAATTTACAAACCGGAGTTAAGCAAACTTATACATGCTGGGATGTGCAAAGTAGGAATTTCACTATGTGACGAGTAAAAGATCTCTATAAATTGTTACCTTAAAAATAATAGGTTTAAATTATGGCTGGAAGTAGTGTTAAAGAAAATGAATAAACAGCGTTCACATGGTGATTGAAGTGGATCAATAAACACACGCACACACACACACACATGCGTAATGTAAACAAGAGGAAGAAACAGCCGTCTGTTTTATTTAGTCTAAATTTGATATGTACAGAGAAAGCTGTGTACAATTTCATACAGTATGTATAAAGACTAGTCCAAAAAAAAATTTAATAATAATGTAATTGCAATGTTTCTTACATATTACACCATGAACACCATGTTACCTCAGGAGAATATAGAATTTATTGTTTTTTGTTTTTTTTTTTTTTGAAGATCTAAACATGTTTTGTGTTGGAAAGATGTTATTACACAAAAATAGTAGAACAATTGCTAAAATATGTGCTTTCCATGACATCTTTTGTAGTACAAAATATCCATCCTGTTACAGGCACTTAAAACGTTACCATCGCTAACAAATTCTCCATTTATTCAATGCATATAAAAAAAAAAGAAAAGAAAAGAAAAAGAAGAAACCCTGCACTGCTTGCTGTCCGGAAAAGTTCATTCCCCGCCCATTCGAGATCACAGGACCAAAACTCGCACCACAAAACGTACCGGTTCATCAGCGACGGGATGATGTGCATCATTGTTTCGTACATTTTCCTTTTTGTTCTGCGAGAAGGAGGAGGAGGGAGAGGAGGAGGAGGAGGAGGAGGAGAGGAAGCCTTCATGCCAGCGCGTTATCGGCGGCACAAATATCACAGCTACGGTTCGCGTTATAATACTTGAGTCGGAGAAAGATTTTGAAACGTCATTGTTGATACATGTGGATCAGGTAAAATATTCACCTGTTGTAAACTTGACTAGTTTCCTGTGTTCTAACTCGGTTAATAAACAAAAACAAAACAAACAAAACACATCTCAAAAATTAGGGGGTTTGGTTGGGGTTGGCTGAAAACGATGGCTTCCTGAAACGTGTTTGAATAGAGTGGTTTATCGGTGCGTACCTATTCGGATATTGCTTTATGGACCTAAAGCCCTCGCTGATTCTTGGTTTGGATAAGAAATGTAAGTAAAGCCAGTCAGGTGGTTTATTAAATCCTGATAACGAGGAGCGTATTGCTACAGACAGCTTCGGGGGGTGTGTTAAATGAAGTGTGTTGCTGGTATGAGTGGTATTAGTGATCACTGACCAGCCAAAGAGCACCAATGGCATCGAAATTTAGTTCTTATGATTTTTGCATGGAGGTTCTGATGCAACGCCAGTCTTATAACTGGCGACGGAAGGAACGTTGATCCAGGCCGGTGGACAGGAAGTATGATGGATGGGAAGGGAAATGGATAAGGTGGCGGGTTAGTAAGCTTAGTCGCAATCCCTTAGAAGCGTGAGGAAAACCTGGTGTTGAGGTCAATACGTCCTTTTTAGAAGTGTCACAATTCTTCTGACTAGTTACTTGTACCCTATCATGATAGGATCGGTATTGGCCCCGCCCCATCCACATGGTATAAAGGTCCTACACGAATAATCCAAACCCACCTAAAACAAGAGATCTTAGCATCATCATCATCATCATCGTCGTCCAAACCCCAGTCAAGGAAATGTCTTTGGGAAGAACAGTATTCTCTCAGTCCAATAGAGCTCCAGAAATGTGGAGAATTGATGGTAAGGAGCGTTGAGGTTGTTCCAGTGGCTCACCTTAGTAACACCTTACTACCACACAAGTACGTCTGGTTTCATTGCAGGTTTTTGTATATATAGCAATTCCTTGTTTTGTTTTTTTTTTAAATATATATTCAAAATCTTTCCCCCTATTCAGAGCACATGCACACTCGCTGGTTTAAATGGTGGCAGGTGAAATGAGATCTGTCGGTCACAGCGCTATAAAGGAATACAAACCTGTTTTTCTGATTGTCAGGACTGGCAAGGGTGGTACGACAGAAATACTCAAAACACACATACCGTGTAGTGACGTTGGATGGCTGGACCGTATTTGCGTATTTTTTTTTTTTTTTTTTTTTTTTTTATAGAAATGTATTTGAATGACATGATTAAAAAAAAAAAAAACACAACCAAAATCCCTATCTGAAAAGCTGAAAGTTCATAGCGTGTCCCCTCCGTTCTCATCGCACTCCTTCCTTCAGGAGTAGAACGGTCGGCCCTTTTCCGGGCTTTGAAGACGGTTAAGGCGAGAGAGCTGGGAGGGCGAGGGGGGCACGTCGTGCCTGTAGGGCCCTTTAGAGATTGAGGACAGTGTGTCGGTTTGTGGGCTGAGCTTGGCCTGGGCCTCCTGCTCTTTGCGCCTCTGCTCCTGCCTGAGAAGCTCCTGGGTCTCCAGCAGCACGCGTGCGTTCAGGCCCAAAGCTGGGCCGCTCAGGTAGCCGTTAGCACCGCGGCTGCCCTGGTAGCTCGAGTAACGAGGGTTTTCTTTAGCGGATTGGAACACCTCGCCAGGCGGGTACACCTTATCCCATGAGTCCTGGGACACAGTGCTGGGGTTCTTACGTGGTTGCCTGAGATAGAGAGAAAGAGAGAGGAATGAGAGAATTAGTCACGTTACATAGAGGGAAATAATGCTATAAGTAAAAGTATTGTTACTTTGATGAAATTATCCCTATCTAATCACCCCAGTCTAAATTAAGTATAAGGACAAATTCAGTGTAGTTTAGAAGGGACAAGTGGAGAGAACATCTTTAATGAGGTGCTTTTATAAGTTAAAGTGCAATAACAACAAAAATAGACAACACAATTCATGAGGCGAGTAATGCGAGTTATACACAACAAAACAAGCCGCTGTTATAATGGAATTTAGTGAGAAGTCGTGAATAAAGATTCAGAATTCTCCATATTCCTTTGTTTTGGGTTTTTTTTTTTTGGAGAGTTTTGCACGTTTGTTCTCCGCACATCGACCAATCACGTGCTTTCGTTTCTGGGGCCTGATTCCTTCCTAACCCACAATGCAACCCCGATTAGTTGTCTTCATTTGATTTTTTTGTATCCGAATACAACACTTTAAAGAAAACATACTTCAGTAAAAGAAACACGAGATTCTAAATGTGAATCGTTACAAATGCCACTTTTTAATACGATTATTTATTTTTTTGGAATAAGCAAACTATTGTTTTACTAGAATATGCACACAAGTACACATGCTAGCATCTCTGGTTGCGAGGCGAAACCCATAACGTAAACCGTTTTGTCCCTGAAATACAGGGCTGTCCAAAAAGCATCATTTTACACATAAAAGACTTTACACATGCATTGAGAAGCAGAGAGAGCAGGTCGAAGCTTCATTTGGACTTGTGCGCACAGTGTGTGTTATGTTGTTGAAATAAAAGTCAATCCCATGTAAGTTGTAACATCTTTTTGGTATATAATGTGTATCTACAAAATTCAATCTGAGGCAATGTTTTATTTGTTTTTTAAGACCCAGTCACAGACATGTTTATCTGTGTGATCTGTATGTCTTCCCTTTGCCTGTTAACAAAAGCAGCTGTAGTACATAATGTGCATTACTACTATACAGCCTATAGGCTTTTTATCCACTACTCTCTCTCTCTCTCTCGCACACACCTTCAATAGAGAACTAAAGTGAAATTGTGTTATAAACAGAGTGCAGTTCTATATATGAAAGGAGAGGATAAGAAAAAGGACAGGTTTGGCCCATGCTGAGTTGTGTACGGTAAACACTAGATTGATCTGAAGGAGGTTGTTGGTTCGGTCGCACACTGCTTTCTAGCTTCCACCCTGTTCCTAATGTCCATATCACATTCCTGAACACCAGCTAGGTTTCCTCTCGTCTCCCAGCAGCCACCGTGTGATGAGCGTGAAGGCGACTATGTGCCTCCTCGGCTACCCGTGAAAGTCAGACACGGGATCTTTTTTCAAACCTCTGTTCACACGACAGCTGAACGTCCCGGGACGAGCGCTAACCACCCTGTACTGTACTGCATGAGCTAGCAGATGGCTGTGGTTGTACACCACTGTCTCGATCGACAACAGAGACATTCTTTCCATTAAAGTCGGCATTTTGGAGCGCTCAGAATGTACATTTCCTAACTATAATGTAAAGTGTTTGGCTTTACATTTTCCTGTCTGCATTTTAACATTGAGCACAGCGATGTGAAATGTACAGGCTGACCCCCAGGAGTCAATCATACTGTCAACTTTGCCTACATGTATGTATTTTGGGTGTCAATCCACACAGCCAGCTTTTTTCTAGGGGTTGGGAGGGGTGGTGAAACAATGCCTTGCGCTGAAACATATGGTGCGGATCAAGGGTTAAGATGGCCGCCAGGAAATAGGCCGTGCAACAAGTATTAGTTACAACATAAATTATTTATGAACCAAATAAAACCTTGAGCAATGTCTTCTATTTGTTAACAAGACTTTGCATGCGGTTGTGGGGGGCATTCGCCTGTTACAACACCCAGCTGTTATGTGCAAGTAGCGCTCTCGCTTTCACACGACATTCATTACTCCTAATCAGCCGACATTCGTGTTGTCCAGCATTCCGTCTCGCCTCGCCTCGCCTCTAATCCTCCTCCGAAAAAGAAACAAAAAAACATTTCCTAACTGCAGCTTCGAAACCTGCAAATCAGCTGTCTCCGTCTAAATGAGAGAACTGTTGTCCACAGGTCAAAGGTCACCTCTCACCAATCTGACCTTGCTCGGCGAACAGGCAGGCTGTTATAGGAATGCATATGAGCAAGTCAGGGTTTCGGCAGCGCTTCCCCTTGGGAAAGTGGGCTCGCCGTCGTCGGATCTGGCACTCGAGAGAGTGCGCCGAGTGCACTCGATTGAGTCATGGAGAAAAAGTAGATGAGGATTGTTTACATTGATTAAGCGTCATTATGCCCTGTTGAGGACAGAGTGTCAACATCTCTATTGACTCGCAGAGACTGAGCACAGAGCCAGGAACAAAAATGGATCTGTTTATGTAGAAATCCTCCCCACACACACACACACACACACACACTCTCTCTCTCTCTCTCTGACAATTAACCCAACCGCTTTCTTTATCCTGTGTTTTGGAATTGTGCCTACGTCAGTGTGTTTAGCTTCCTATATTAACAATGTTAGTTTCTTAAAACTCTTTGTATAATTAAGAAATGCTTATCAAGCTTTTTCCAGAGCACTTCAAGCCTGTTGTTTATTTCATGTACATATACACACACACACACACACACACACACACACACACACACACACACACACACACACACACACACACACCACATATATATATATATATATATATATATACACACATATATACATATATATATATATATATATATATATATATATATATATATATATATATATATATATATATATATAACATATTATATCATATATATATATATATATATATATATATATATATATATATATTATACATACATATGTATTTCATATATATATATATATAATATATATATATATATATTCATATATATAACATATATATATATATATATATATATATATATATATAGATATATATATATATATATAGTATATATATATATATATATATATATATATATATATATATATACATATATATATACAGACGTGGACAAAATTGTTGGTACCCTTTGGTCAATGAAAGAAAAAGTCACAATGGTCACAGAAATAACTTTAATCTGACAAAAGTAATAATAAATAAAAATTCTATAAATGTTAACCAATGAAAGTCAGACATTGTTTTTCAACCATGCTTCAACAGAATTATGTAAAAAAATAAACTCATGAAACAGGCATGGACAAAAATGATGGTACCCCTAACTTAATATTTTGTTGCGCAACCTTTTGAGGCAATCACTGCAATCAAACGCTTCCTGTAACTGTCAATGAGACATCTGCACCTCTCAGCAGGTATTTTGGCCCACTCCTCATGAGCAAACTGCTCCAGTTGTGTCCGGTTTGAAGGGTGCCTTTTCCAGACTGCATGTTTCAGCTCCTTCCAAAGATGCTCAATAGGATTGAGGTCAGGGCTCATAGACGGCCACTTTAGAATAGTCCAATTTTTTCCTCTTAGCCATTCTTGGGTGTTTTTAGCTGTGTGTTTTGGGTCATTGTCCTGTTGCAAGACCCATGACCTGCGACTGAGACCAAGCTTTCTGACACTGGCTAGTACATTTCTCTCTAGAATTCCTTGATAGTCTTGAGATTTCATTGTACCCTGCACAGATTCAAGACACCCTGTGCCAGACGCAGCAAAGCAGCCCCAGAACATAACAGAGCCTCCTCCATGTTTCACAGTAGGGACAGTGTTCTTTTCTTGATATGCTTCATTTTTTCGTCTGTGAACATACAGCTGATGTGCCTTGGCAAAAACTTCGAATTTTTGTCTCATCTGTCCACAGGACATTCTCCCAGAAGCTTTGTGGCTTGTCAACATGTAGTTTTGGCATATTCCAGTCTTGCTTTTTTATGATTCGTTTTCAACAATGGTGTCCTCCTTGGTCGTCTCCCATGTAGTCCACTTTGGCTCAAACAACGACGGATGGTGCGATCTGACACTGATGTTCCTTGAGCATGAAGTTCACCTTGAATCTCTTTAGAAGTCTTTCTAGGCTCTTTTGTTACCATTCGGATTATCCGTCTCTTAGATTTGTCATCAATTTTCCTCCTGCGGCCACGTCCAGGGAGGTTGGCTACAGTCCCATGGATCTTAAACTTCTGAATAATATGTGCAACTGTACTCACAGGAACATCTAGTTGCTTGGAGATGGTCTTATAGCCTTTACCTTTAACATGCTTGTCTATAATTTTCTTTCTGATCTCTTGAGACAGCTCTTTCCTTTGCTTCCTCTGGTCCATGTCGAGTGTGGTACACACCATATCACCAAACAACACAGTGATTACCTGGAGCCATATATATAGGCCCAATGGCTGATTACAAGGTTGTAGACACCTGTGATGCTAATTAGTGGACACACCTTCAATTAACATGTCCCTTTGGTCACATTATTTTCTGTGTTTTCTAGGGGTACCATCATTTTTGTCCATGCCTGTTTCATGAGTTTATTTTTTTACATAATTCTGTTGAAGCATGGTTGAAAAACAATGTCTGACTTTCATTGGTTAACATTTATAGAATTTTTATTTATTATTACTTTTGTCAGATTAAAGTTATTTCTGTGACCATTGTGACTTTTTCTTTCATTGACCAAAGGGTACCAACAATTTTGTCCACGTCTGTATATACAACACACACACACACACACACACACACACACACACACACACAAGGTGTTAATAAGTTGTACACCATAAATTGTTGTAATAAAACAACATTTTCTCTCTTCTTAGGTTGTAACATTTTTACTTCACTTTTTTTTTATATCTCTTTTTATATTTCTTTTATATACAATTTAAACTTTAATATGTCATCGCTTAGTTTTAACTACACCACAATCTCCAACCACACTCACTAATATGTGTTAAATGAACACCTGAAGCAAAACCCAAGCATAACCCTATGGTTTTGTGTGTGTGTGAGTGTGAGTGTGAGTGTGTGTGTGTGTGTGTGTGTGTGTGTGTGTGTGTGTGTGTGTGTGTGCGCTATTATGTTCAGACAAAATTGGAACACTGAATGGTATAAATTATTAAAATAGGATTTCTCCAGGATCAGTACTTTGGATACATAAGTACATGCAAAAGCAATTAGCATAATTTTACTCAAATACAAATTGCATTTTTATTTTGTTTACTGGTGTAAATACTAGGCAGGGGATATACTCAAGTTCAGGATTGATGCACATCATCCACTAAAATAAAATAAATACGTAAGTAAATGATTGTTGCTGAAAACATGCACACAAACAGCATTTTTTTGTCACTTAAACAAGAAAACACTCAAATTACAAAAGTCTATTACATATACAGTAAAGGTAGATGATCAACGCCTTTATCCAGAGCATCTTACAATTATCTCATTTATACAACTGGGCAGGTGAAGTTAAGGATCGTGCTCAGGGGGCTCTGCAGTGACGAAGCCCACCATCCTCACCGCTGAGCTTCCCCTAGTTTTTAAATCTTTTCTTTTCTATTTATCAGGTGGCTGGTTTGTATTCAGTCATTTCCAGATTCTGTAATCTTATTAAATTGTAATATTATTAACAGATAGAATGTGGTTTTTGAAATTTGAACTTTTATGTGGATGGGGAAAAGACTGGCTGTGTAGAATGGAGTTTTTTTTACACGTTCACCAAAGTCCTTAAATACTCCACAGTCCATAATTCAGTTTCCTGAATTATGACATTCAGTACCTTTCTGTTCCACACGAGACACTAATAGTGACTAAACTGCAATAAAGAATGAAAAATGTCCTGTACTGTACCATAAAAAAAAAAAGAGCATGAAATAAGGGAAGACCACACACAGACCCTGGAATACACACATGGCAGGAATACTGCATGCAATATATACGTGTGTGTACACGCATTCTCCAATAATTCCTCCAACAATGACCTAAAGAGCATAATCTGATACTTGAGGGGGGGGCAAAACAAACGAAACTGCTCTAAGCCTGTCTATTTTCAAAAGTGCTATACGTCATACCTACACTGTCAGCTAGAACAAGATACAGACAATAAATAGCGTAATAAGTAAAATACACAGTCCCTTCTTTAAAAACGGCACCCATGGTACACTATTAGTAAATTCTAGACTTGCAATGAACTCTGGCTACCCGGTCAGAATCACACGGAGCTTTCCTGGCATTTAGGAAAAACATGCAAAAGAAGGAGACAGAAAAACAGATGAAGGAAGAAGAGGGTAAAATCTCCTTGACAACATACAAAAGGCGTAGAGGAGTGCAAATGCCAAGATAAACTTCCCCTGAAATGCAGGTTCCCCCAAGTCTAGGTGCTCTTTATCAGTTTTGCAGAGGCCAGAGTGTACAGGTTACACAGTTTTACACACACACACACACACACACACACACACACACACACACACACACACACACACACACACACACACACACACACACACACACACACACACACACACACACACCAACACACACACTTCTGATGAGTGTTAAGTTACAGGAATGTGACTGAGGGAGGACGTCTGGATGAAGAGTGGTACTGAGGTAATGGGTAGGTTTGTGTGTGTGGGGGCTCAAAGGGAGTGAGACAGTGACATCGCAGTAAAATGATCTTGCAGTGTGTGTGTGTGTGTGTGTGTGTGTGTGTGAGTGTGTGTGTGTGTGTGTGTGTGTGTGTGTGTGTGTGTGTGTATGTGTTGTCTTACCTTGGAAGAGAGTTGTACTGTCTCTGTGATTGTGTAAAGGCATCTCTGTCATCTTGTTTCTGTTTCTGCATCTGAACATCTACAGAAACCGAATGCCGGCCGGTCTGATTGTAAGCAGGATTCGCCTGTGGAAAGAAAAACATGCAGAGATGTTCTCCGTTACGGACTGACGCGGAATTACAGAAGTGACGTGCACAAGAGTATCACATACACACCTGTGAGATTACACGGGGTAGCTTTCCATGGTAAAGAAGACTAATTCTTGGCAATCCCATTTACTCCTAACTTTTACCACGACTAGAAAACGACACCTTGTCACGATTCCATGTAATTGAAACGGGAAGTCTGACGCTAGTAGCGGGTTAGCACTGCGCCGACATTAGCTCCCTCCCTCAGATCAATAGCAAAGAACGCTAGTCGGAGATCATAGCAAAGAGTAGCATTATAATAAAGTTAGCAAACAAATCCCATGGAAACAGGAGCTCTCACACACCATTAGCCGTTCCCCTCATCTACAGTTCACCCATGTGTGTATATTCCTAACCTCTGACCTTAACCCGGTATTGCGCTTGACTCTTAGTTGTGTAAATGCCTGTTTATGAGTGCTTAGGATTACCCTGCCATGCAAGAAGACTGCTCTAATGAGTAACAGTGTTCTCGCATGTCAGCATAATTATCTGTTTGCGCCTGGGCTAGTGTCGGCTGGCCTGCAGATCCGATGATAATACAGCACTAATGTTTGCGGGAGAAGTAGGGAAAAGAAAAAAAAGAAAGAAAAAAAACAGACGAAGGCAGAGGGGGAAAAAAAAACCTCTTTGTCTTTGGTGCACAGCTGTAAAAACAGTAAAGTCCTCGGTCCCATTAAAACGCAAGGAAATGAGGCAATTATACGTGTGTGTAATGAACGCAATAGTACAGAACCTCCTCTAGAAACAACATGTCTGGAAGATAAAGCAACTTTGGATTCCATCGAAGCCGTGGAAAAAAAAAAAACAAACTTAAATATCTCCCAATCAAAAAAGAAGGTACGAAGGTGAGACTTAGCCTTCATTTTGGCGTTCGGCCGTACACGTGGTGTGTATTCCGTCAGTCACTGTGTGTACGTGCCTACTGATCAGTCGGAGTACATAACCGTATTATCCGAGACAAAAATGCGATTCTTCCTTCTCCGCGTGCAAGGTGACGCTTTATAAGAAACACAGCGTTTTCCCCGAAGCGCATTAAAAGTGGCCGTTTCTTATTTTCGAGCCGGAAAAGAAAAGAACGCCGGGCTCCCCTCCCGCCTCGTTCGCCCATTTCAATCCCTCTCCATCTTTAAAGATAAAGAAAACATCACAATACAACTCGTCCCATCTGTTCAAACACAAGCGCTCTTTTCGTCAGACAAAAGCCGTAATTGTGAAAATGGTTCGCAGCGATTTGGAAAGGGGGACGCGCGGAAGAGACGGAGGGAAAGAGTTGAGTGGAAGCCAAGCGTGGGATAATAGTGATGATTACCGTGTGGGGGCGACCCGAGGGCTTTAATATCAAAGCGAGGTCAGCAATCCGGGCGGATGAGGATCACGACCTGGCCACATGCTAACTCCCGGTACGCATCATAATACCGTCTTGGGGGTGTTTACACAACGACTTCTAAAGGAGTTTTCTTTCGTACACAGAAACACATGGAGCGCATTTGTGCACTAGACCGAGGAAGGAGACGAACGTGAAAGATGAGAAGAAACGTCCGTAAACATGTTTTCGGATTTCAGCTACTGTATTCGCCGAGCACGGCCTCAATTAATTCGGTCGTGGCCTATTCCCGTAAAGCACATAGCTCCGCCCCCTATCGCGTGACGGCAGCCAAACACATTTGCAGACTGTTATTCACTGTCTTACACGTACCTGTGCTCACAGATGTGAACAACTGCCTAGTGTTGGTGTAACTGACAGGGGAGAGTACATGAGACCCCGCCCACTCATTCACCACAGACCGTTTAAGCTCTCGTGGACGGCTGCAGCATCGATTTCTGGACGATAAGGCGACGCTTTTCTGATTCAACACTCTGGAAAATAATTGTGTAGTGATTTCATACTGAAATTACACACTTACACGGCAGATTTGAGTGCTGCTTGGAGAGTTACATATGACATGGCTTTGAGTTTCTGATTCATTTTCACCTCTGTCTCATGGTTTGATGTAATCACAATGTCACACTGCTTTTACACATCATGCTTTATACATACATCATTTTATATACAACAAGTAAGCTGTAAATGACGCAGATGAGAATTTGTCAGCTTATTCATCCTTACTGTGATGTGTGTGTGTGTGTTTTTCTCATTAAACAGACATTTTATTCAACAATATAAATGAGCAATTCATTCATTCATTTATCTTCTACCGCTTTATCCGATCTTCCCTCGGGTCACGGGGAGTCTCAGGCGTCTCTGGGCATAAAGACAGGATACACCCTGGATGGAATGCCAACCCATCGCAGGACACACACACTCACATACACACACACATTCATACAGGGAAAATTTCCAATCCAAGGTGCCAGTCGGCCTACCGTGCATGTTTTTGGACCGGGAGGAAACCGGAGAACACGGAGAAAAAAACCCTTAGGCATGGGGAGAACATGCAAACTCCATACACACATGGCCAAGACGGGAATCGAGCCCGGACCCTGGAGGTGTGAGGCGAACGAAACACCGTGCCCATAAAGCAATGTAAAAGCAAAATACAACAACCTACATCCTGAACACACACTGTGTATTATTTCCTGCATACATATTCACAATCATCTCAACAAGGTCACTGATGCTGGCACAGCTGGGTGATGTGTCATAGAAATTCAATTTTTTTGGGACAAAATTCGATTTTGGATAAAATGGGGAAAATTTGTAATGCTATTTGTACCTAGTTTTAGCCTCTGTTTTGGCGGGTGCCGCTGTCATGTTTATCCCGCAGCGCCACACACACACACACACCTCCCTATTCAACACCGTGGTTCTGTTTGAGGTGCTGGAATAAACTAGTCCCTGCTGCTTCCTTTAGTCGCCACAAACTTCAGACAGATTTTACAGCGGGGCTTTGGCTTATTCAATGTCTGAAATTGCAAACCCGAACTGTTTCCGTTCGAGTGATGAAACCGCGCCCCTCTTGGAAACAAGCTCTTCGGATTCGCCAGAGCGCGCCGTCATGTTGTACTGCATATTTCACAACCATAATACGGGGGCGGGAGGCGGAAAACTACGGAAGCTTGCTGTGTCAAACCGAGGTGAAATCGTAAAATCCAGTTTAGTTTTATCGACACAGACCATAAAGACGAATTACAGCGGCACCTCAGAACCACTTTAAGTACCAAATAGCGTGCTCGATCTTCACAAATGATATCTGATTTACAATAAATATGCGCTTGGATGACCAGATGTCCTGGAGAGACAGAGGGGGAACCCTGGTTCATCTCCCAGTCCTAGATGCAAGTCACCCACTATGAATATGTCCTATGTGAGATCTATCTACGCCCTGGGGATCCAAGGATGGATTGGGACTTGCACTGCTTGTCTGACCCGAGGCTACAGTTTCCATTATATTTGATCACCGTCACTGATCACCTCAACATCATGTAACTGTAATAAACGGACGTTCGCTGTCACCCAGATGAGGGTGGATTATCTCTCAAGGTTTCTTCCTGCGATCTCAGGGAGTGTTTCTTTGCCACAGGCGTAACCGGGTTTGCTCGTCATGGAAAAACGTACACTTATAAAGAACGCTCTTTTCTATTCATTTCCATTGTTCTATTCCATTGTTAAAAGCGCTCTACAAATGAAAATGAATTGAAAGCCCTCTAGGATAAAACATCATACAAATATTGTTTTTCTTTCCATCACTTAATAAACTCTTCTTTCTTTAATGTCTACCCGAGTTGTTTCTACATTACAGTTTGAGGTAGTCATGATAATTGCATCTCACGATGGGAATCGCCTCTGGCATGACCGATCCATCAATCACACCAAGTCTTTCGGAATGACAGACCAATCACAACAGTGATGCGGGAGTCCCGCCTCCGTATATACACCTTTCCCCAGCAGTCTCTCTCGGGTGTTTTTCGCTAAACACTTCATAGACTAGCCGTTAAGGTGCGTGGTAAATACACGTCTCCAGTAGGGGGAGTCGAATAGATCAGTGGTGTAAAGCGTGGTTGAAAGAATATGAATATTTGTGCATCTATCTTATGAAATACGATTGTGTTTTTCTTTCTTCGATGAGTCGAAGTCGAACCAAAAGGACGGACTGGTGCCATGTCCTCAAGATAACTTGTTTTGTCGCTTCCCTGGCCTTCCCGATCTCGCAGTATCAGCCCGATACAGGAGCCGAAAACAAGCCTGCAACGTCCTCGGACCTGTTATCCTGGGTTGTAAACCGACGCACACACTTAAGCTCCCCTCCAGTACATGCTCCCCGCACACATTCATTATCAGTACACGAAGATGTGCACATTCCCGAGGCCGTTCATCTTCTCTCACACACACACCTTCCGTGTAACCTTCTGATTGGCCTCTTCACACTGAATGTTCATCTTCTCTCACACACACCTCCCATGTAACATTCTCATTGGCTTTTGATTGTAACCACCCTTGATTTGGGCGAGTTCTTTTCTCGCATATAATCTACTGTTTGACAATGTTATGTTGAGCTGAGCAAATAAACCTTACTCGATTCATCTCCTGTGTTGGTGCATTTGTGAAAGCTCCCGAGCGCTCGTATTGGATCCTGATCTTCTGAACTTAGGCTGCAGATGACACGAGGCTGTTAAGGAACTGTCCTTACAGTGGTGGTTATAACCGGGGGGGGGGGGGGGGGGTCCTTGGGTCCTTGAGCAAGGCCCTTATAACCCTCAGTGCTTGTATCGTAGCTGACTCCAGCTTTGGAAAGGTCACAGCTTCACTGTGTTTTTAATGCACACATGGCAAATAAAGTAATACATCCAAAAGCTACACAGAATCAGAAGAAAGGCCTAAAAACAGTGGGAGAGCTAGAAGAGTGCCCTGGTGTAGAAGACCTGTCGGTCCTACAATGTCTCGGATCAAAAATAGCAATGTGAGGCAGGGTCAAACGAACAAGAGACATAATGAGTGAGACGGAGTGCGAGAGGAATGAATTGTGAGAGCGATAACCTGAGAGAGGAGCCGTGGAAGACCCGGCTTGGTGATAACTCCACCCTTAAGTCTTCCCGCAGGCCCCATTTCATCAATTTATTAAGTGTAGCTCGACTCTATTTGCAGTAATGTCCAGGCAGCTCTGTATGCAGGGCCTCAGAGCTCAGAGAGTGTGTGTAGGACAGAGTTCAGCTCTCCGGCTTGCCTGTGCGTCTCTCGATCCGGCTGTCTCCAAATACTAAACACTTCACACAAAAGCCTCACGGAAAACCTCACGGAGGTTCCTGTCACAAACACTGAAATGGTAAAAGTGGTAGCTCAGTGTTTAAGGCATTTACCTTTATACCGCAAGTTCAAATAGTGGGCCCTGGAGCAAGGCCCTTTAACCTCAACTGCTCAGTTGTAAGTCGTTCTGGATAATAGAGCCTGCCAAATGCTGTAAACCCATCCCAACCCAGCTCTAATGGGAAACTGATACACATATGAACAAGATGTCTTTGGAATTTGACTAAAAAAAAATAAATACAACAAAAAAAAGGTGCGGTACGAATGCTAACCATCCCTTCTCCAAGACATGTCCATCTAAATGTCTTTAGAGCTTGCCAGAAAAATGTTAAAACACATAAATATGAAAGTGTGTATTCATCCACTTATGGGCCAAACACTGATCCCCAAAGGCTAAAGGAGGATTTTAGAAAAATGTTTGTGCTTTATGTTAAACACATGCAACACAGGAAAAAAAAAAAAAAAAAAAAAAAAAAAAAAATATATATATATATATATATATATATATATATATATATATATATATACACACACACACACACACACACACACATATATGTACATAACATAACATTCTGAAAACTCCTAGCTCTGGAACAGGTTTGAGACAGGCATCTGGCAGCACCAAGATTCTCCTCTCCATATGATTTACACTTATTGGTGTGTCCACATAAAGGAGGTGAAAATCAAGCTTTTAAAGTTTAAAAAAATAAAGGCAACTTGACAGGTTTGAAAAGTGTGTGTGTGTGTTTGTGTGTGTGTGTGTGTGTGTGTGTAATACTAGAGTGTCAGGAACGTTAGAGGTATGGAAACCACAAGCGATGGACTATGTAAGGAAAAGAACATGACAGGGTGACAGGGTGTGCTGTTATAGGAAAATAATCAGCAGTCAGGGAGTGTGATGTGATCCCACATGAAGATTTATTTGACTACGAAACCTGGATGCTTTACTCAATATTACTATATTCTTATGGTACAGCAGAGTGTCACAGCCAGTGTCTAGACCAAAGTCAGTAGCCGTTTCCCCTCACCAGACCCCGCCCCCACACACAGGTTAATAAATGGATAGTAAATAGTAGAGTTGGGAGACGTTTTATTATTATTATTATTATTATTATTTTTTAATTGGATTTTGGGTACAGTGGGGAAAATGACCTGTTTTTAGCCGGTGTTTTGGGGCTTCCGGTGTCATGTTTATCCCTCCGTGCCACAAATGTCTCACCACTCAACCACTGGTTCTTTTTTGAGGTGCTGGAATAAATTATGCTGCTTCCTTTAGTCGCTACAAACTTTCGACAAATTTGACAGCGGGGCTTTAGCTTGTTGGAAGTTGCAAACCCTGACCGTTTCCGTATGAATGATGAAACCGTGCCCCTCTCGCAAACAAGTTCATCGGATTCTTCAGAGCGCGCCTCCATGTTGTATTTCGTATGAATTGTTGTGTTAGTATAATACGGGGCGAGAGGCGGAGAACTACGGAAGCTCGCTGTGTCAAAACGGATTGTAAAAAAAAAAAAACGATTTTCTTATTTTCAACATCGCCATAAACCATAAACTAGAATGAATCGATAATGACGATTAATCTCCCAGCGCTAGTACGCCGTGCAACAGTTATTAACATTAACAGTATTACCACTGTTGAGCTTGCAGTAGTGGGGTATCATTAGGCGTACAACTTCTAACGTGCTAGGATTTTCCTCATCAGCTATTACATACTGATTTAAAGTAGATAACAGTCACGCGAAACAGGCTTGTGCAAAAGCGCCCGTGTTTGTTGTGTTCTTTTCGAGGACGATACATGTCAAGAGTTGTAGAGGTCATACTTTCACCGGAGTGATTAACGCTGACTTGGCTCTTAACGTCGTGGAGTCTGCATCACCTCATGGCTGCATTTCAAAGGCAATAAATCACCACTAGGGAGGATTTTCCTATGCCAAGTGCATTTACAGAGACTCCTTAACTGATTTAGATCCTTTCCCCAACCCACCCCCCCCCCCCCCCGCCCCCCCCCGGTTAACATCCTGGGCCTCACGCTGTCCTCACGCCAAGTGTTAAGTCCTTAGCGGTCGCTGCTATTACTTTCTGTATTTATTCACCGAACACTTCATCAGTAAGAACAGCACAGCAAGGACAAGTTTTGTTTGAGAAATGTGTGTCTTCACCGGAATTGCAGAACTCTCCGATCTTTCCTAATAAAAGCCAAACCGAGTGTGTGCTGAGAACTTACTACAATGGAGCTAAGATTACTTTTATATTTGGTCATGAATCTTGTTTAAAAAAAACAACAACAAACAAACAAACAAATCGCCCCAGGAGCAATGAAATGTTCAGGAAAAAGACTGATGTCTCCGAATGATTTCGTTCGTTAAATCTCTCTATCCTGAGGTGGGTGGTCTGTGGAAATCTCTGTAAAATTTCGACAAGTTGTGTGATATCGCCGCATACTTTAGAGCGGCAACTTGTTAACGGCAGACTATTATTAAACTGCTCCATTGTCGTACGGTTTATATGCTTGCCGATACACTTATGAATTGTCTCCAAAGCAGCTTGTTACCTTGTTATGACAGTTTGGACACCATCCTGTCAGGCTTCTCACAGAATGCTTTGACAGGGAAGTGTTAAACTTAGACAATCTTCTACGTCCTCTTATTTCTCCCTATATTTATGTTTCTCTCTCTCTCTCTCTCTCTCTTTTTCACTGTGTCTTAACACCTTTACTCTCCAGATCTCCAGATAGTACAAACTGCTGTTTAGGCTCTAAATCATTAATACTGTATGCATGTGTGGGGCTCTAATTTTGCAGTCATTGTGATTTTTACTACAAGCATTTACACACACACACACACACACACACCACACAACACACACACACACACACACACACACAGTCTAGATTATTTCGAAGATAAATTGACTGTTTAAAGTTCTAACAACTGTTTGCAACCCGCATCAATATTTCACAAAGCCATTCACATTCCAAGCCCCCACCCACCACCACCCTTTTTTTAATACAACAGAGTGATTCTCATCTCCGCACTTCAGCGAGTCTCCAGCCTGTTACATAACTGACTCGGATCACTCCGAGTGACGGAATCAAAGAGCTCGTTTCGCCTTGTCATCACCGGAAACCCGTATCGTGCCGAATGAGTCGCCAAAGCCCCAAGCCACTAATAAAGCCGAACCTGTGGGAGAACCTAGATTCTATTGCTTAC
>JACRUU010000002.1:9114216-9154216 GCA_030449085.1 Kryptopterus vitreolus | reverse complement strand
ATTCCAAGTGGGTCTAGATATATCACATGACCTTGTGTCCAATTTTCGCCATTTGGCAGATTTTTCACGCTTGCGGCCACTTGATATGGCCTTTTTGGGCGAACATAGGCTGAACGGCGGAGCTTCAAATTCATGCGGCCCGATGGTGTGAAGTGTGCTTTTACTTTAATTTCGAACCCGGGGCCAAAAAGTGGGAATTTTTCCCCATAGAAAATGAATGGGGTTGAAATGTCATGCCTCACAGTTCGGCCTGTGAGTATCCGATATGCACATATGCCATATACACTCGTAGGGGGTCCGGAGTGGATCACGATCATATACCTCCAGAACCCCATACCTGTTCGGAATTTCGGAAATCCACGACATTCCAGCCCCATAGAGAATGAATGGGGAAATTTGACGCTCCGCCGTATGGCCCGTATTCGCCCGACATGCAGATTTGACATATCCACTCATAGGTGAGATGGAGCCGGTCATATCATATGACTCTTGAACCCCAGACCCACTCAGAATTCTGGGAATTCTGCATCATTCCAGAACAATACAGATGAATGGGGAAAATTTTGCCGCTCCGCTGTTCGGCTGTATCGACTTATCCACTCGTCCGGGGCGGCAAAGACATTGCACTGACATGACTGTGACTCCGAAAAACCACAGGGAATTAGGGGTAATCAGGGCAAATTACTTTTTTAGCCCAGGACGAATTTTTACCATAGCATCGGCAAGCATCGCTCACATTCTCTTCAAGAAATGTCTTGTTTGATCTTATGACATCATTGTCCAAATAAACTTATTGTCCAATACACGGCCTATGCACTAAAACATACCCAGTCAGGAATCTTGGAGAATAAGCAAAGTCTTGTCTTACCCACGGCTGCTGCTGAAGGCTGTAAGTACGAGGTCGGTCATCAGGCTCCTCCTCGTGCTTGGCCTGCTGGAACTCCTGCCTCAGCCGTTGTATCCGGTCATGGTTGCTAGGCGCCAGTCTGTTGCTAAGGGAGAAGAGAGGGTGAAAGAATTAAAGACGGTCGCGCACGTCCTCATTTGCGCATGCCCTAATGTGGTCGGGTTTTAAGTTGAGTGGAGTTGAGGAACACAGGCAGGGCAATCAATAAGGAGAGTAGCTTGTAGAGACAATAAACGAGATTATCTACTCCTTGGCTTTCCCTCTTTCACCCTGGCGTATTAAAGCACTTGCCGTCTGCCACCTTTTGCTTACGGGACCCACATCGTGTTACATAAGACATAAATCTCGGAAGTGATCGGAAGTAAACGCACGTCAAAGGCAGAAGGTTTGCTGTAGGTTTATGAATAAGGAAAAGACGGAAATGCATGCCATAATAATTAGCATGTCCCCGTACTCCAGTGAAACCCCCATATAATAATCTGTAGAAGACATTTGTTAAAAAGAAAAAAAAAAAAAAAGCAGACATGATGGAATCGATATTGCTCCCATTTTTTTCCCGACAGCATTTCCAAGGAAGAGACAGTCGATGCATAGTTCTTTTTGGGTCCTCCGAGGACTAGACAAAAATCTCTCAGTGAAAAAGTCCCCAGTGAGCCATGTCCGGTGATACATGTGGCCCTTAAGGATGCCTTTAGCAGGCACAAGGCCATCGCATCTGCCTGGAGCGCTGAGGCAAATCATTTGCATCCCTTTTATTCCGGGCTGTAAGAGTGCCTGTCAGTAGGGATCAATGCGGTTGCCTCCGTTAATCAAGCGATGCTTTTTATGTTGCACACAGGCCATGACAGACAATACTCTCATTATGATAGGACAGTCAGTAAGATAAATACAGAGGGAGGGAGAGAGAGATGGGAAGCACAGGAAAAGGAAAGATGTCGGGCAGACGAGAAGAATTTTCCCTGCCGTGGCTTCACTCCACATTTCTCAAGAGTGCCGTTGCAAATCAATACAAACGTTCCGCTGAGCGATGGAGCTTATCCGATGATGAAATATCGCTACCCTGATAAGTAAGAGTGGTCTCTTTACGGACGCTTGCATCTACAGGGCAAAAGGGCTTCCTGAGAATGGCCTTCAAACTCACCAGATTTGAAGATCTATGAACGATCCGTGTGCAGACTTATGGGTGAAAATTCTCACTTTACGCTGATTTTGACGTTTTTTTTTTCTTCTCAGAAACCCATTTTATCCTGAATATCGCAAGAAAACGAGACACGCAGAGTGCTTAACTTTCTGACGAGATGTCAAGTCGAGGAGAAGACTGACAGGCCGAGGGGACAGACGAAGGATGCGGACCGGGTTCGCAGGGCTGCCGTCACTGCCGCCGCACCATTTAAACGTCCTAGTCTTTTGTGCCTAAATGTACCCGTAATTGTAGACCGCAGTTAGAAGCGGACCGCTGATGATAATGGTCGCTCGCACATGCTTGCCAATCAGGCTTCATTAAAACACAACTAAATCACCTCCCATAAAGGACCAACGGACCCGAATGAGAGCGGGCCGAGACATGGTGGTGGAACATCCCCGTTCTGTTGTTCTAGGCGGCCATTAAAATCAATTGTATTATCCATAGCCCATTTAATTCGTCCATTCCTATATGCATATGTAGTCTTCGAAGTGCTCAAAGGCCGTTACGTTCATTTGGGAGGCAGCGGAAGTGAAGCTCAATAAATGAAATGGGTCATTAGTTTCAATGGTGTGGGCTTTTGTGTCTAACCCCTGGCCCGGGCCATTTTGGCTGAATGAATGGTCTGTATGATTTCTTCCTCTTAATAGAGATTTCTTTTAACCACTAATGCTTGGCATGGTAACAAAATTACCTTTTTCTCCCCCCCCTCCATTTTAATCCTGAATAAAGCGAAAAGACGTCACCCGGCAATAATCTTTCTTCATTTCTCCCAAATACATTTCAAAGACAGCGCATAGATTAAGCAGGTATAAAATAAATCCTCCAGCATGGTCACAGATATTGAGTGCTACTTTCACGTTCAGGAGGAAAGGGAATTAATTAGATGAATGTGACTTTCCCAGGGTGATATCCACTACAAGCTTTCACCATTCAAAATCTGTGAAGGAAAAAAACAAGAAGTGGAGGAGGAAAAGAAAGAAAAAAGAAAGCTGCATATCTGGAAATGAAGGCGCTGTGATTGTATTTAAAAAAAAAAAAAAAGAAGGCTGGAGTGCAAACACCTCAAAGCTTAAATTGCAGAGATGGCAATCGTATCCAATAATGAAAAGGCTTCGGCTGAATTTGACCGTAATCGGAATATTCCAGCTGTCAATCTGACGACATGCACAGAGACACGCTGTGCCATTTCAATCCTGACATTTACTGCCATTTGAACTGGAACGCTCCTTTCCTGTGACTATCAAGCATCTTATCATCTGGAAAAGTCAAAATGTAGGCCAAGACACCGAGCACAAAAGGGCGGGAGGGAAGAGGGGAAAAAAAGTCTCAATTTGCTAATGGATGTTTTTGCCACTAATTTGACAGATCGGATTGAGAGGATTTTTGGCGTCTTGGTAGATCCGCCCATTTGCAGACCTGCGTCAGCTGCGTCTTTTCAAAAAAATTCCTGTGGAAAAAAAAAAAAAAGCATGAAATCGCTCGGTCATTACGACGCATCTGCGAGGGGGGAATTAATTTGGCCATTAGCTCTTGTAAAAAAAAAAATAAATAAATAAAATAAATAACTAAATTAAAAAAAAAAAACCTGTGATTACACATTTCTGTCGGTGGCATCGTGCCTGGTGTCCGCACTCGCGGCGAGGAACGAGGAGAAAAAAAAACACACAAAAAGAACGTTAACAAGGTTTTGATCGGCGGCAACAACAAACACGGCCTGTGAAGAGTGAGAGAGTGGGAGGATTCAGAGGGCCTGGAAAGCCGAGGGGATGGACGCGAGACTGCCGCTCATCCAAGAGCCATTCGATTGGATTACAGCTGAAGGTTTTCCAGGAAAGCAAGGGATAGACTCGACTTGACACGCCTCCATCATTTTCCCGACAGCCTAGTCTAAGTCTGCGCTTTACGAATGCCTCCGTCCATCCATTAGACAAGGAAGAGTAACGAAAGGTGCCATTATCGTAATCCTCCTGCCCCTCGGTCTCTTCTCAAGACCCAGGCTACAAAACAAACGGCAAAGAGGCAGCACATAATGCTCTGCTTTTTGACCCTGGAAAGGTCAAACTGCCCATAAGCCACTCAGGATGGGAGGCTCCTGACCACCTGAGCTCGGCCATGAGGACCATTCGTCGGGACTATAAACAGGTCACAGCTGGTTTCCACGCTGACTCTCAAAAGGACCTTCGACGGCGTATATTTGACAATTGAAGAGCGGCCTTTTAACAACCTCGTCGTATATACGAGTTCTTGTATACGCAGCGGCAAGAGCGAGATGACATCGGCTAATTAAAGTCTGGGAACGATAGCGAGGGTTTGGAGAAACGGAAACTGCGCCGGCGCAAGGAGGCCGAAGGGGACGGAGGCGGTTCAAAGAAAACTTGGTGCTATCTGATGTGCTTCGGGGAATTTCATTTCCAAGTCGATCCACTCCAGTGCAGCTGAAAAGAGGGACGGCCTTGTTCTCTCGGAAAAATATAATAGAAAATAAATAACTTTCTCCAAGGGTTGCTGAAGGTTAGTACCTTCATGTCAAGAGGTTCCGTCCTTGCCGCCGTCGGTAATTCTGTTTTAATAAAAGTGCTAATAATACGCAGATCAAGCTTTTATTAGAAAAATATAAATAATAATAATAATAATAATAATAAAGCGTATATTTCACCACACAGCCAACAAGTCAGTCTCCAGCGATCTGAGAATGGAAATGGGTGCCAAGAGGCAGTAGGAGTCGTACCAGCCTCTCCGCATCACTCGTACAGAAACCAGACGGATCCTCCCATCTGGATGACCGGTACTATGAATAACTCGACATCATGACACAAGATCTGTCTTTTGGATCAGGAAATATCTGGCGGATTAGAAATACCTCCGGGGAATACATCAACATGAATGGGGAAAGTCGAGCAGGTTCCGGGGTAAACAAGAGCTCACATAGGCTGGCAGCAATTTGCATCGATAAAACGCAGGCAATTACAACAAACGCAGTCGTCCTCGCCCTCGTGCCTTTGCTCCGGACAGGGGCATCGGCGGAGGAGGAGGAGGAGGAAAATGAGCGAGGGATGAAAAACCCAGAGCTCTGCGCCAGGATTATTGTTTGTGCTTTGGATAAAAAGGTCAAATTGGATGCAAGCTGAAACTGAAACCGAATAGAGGCAGTGACGGTGTTAGAGAGCGAGAGCGAGAGAGAGAGAGAGAGAGAGAGAGAGAGAGAGAGAGAGAGAGAGAGAGACGTGTTTGAGTGTAGGCTCCCTTGTTTTTTTTTTTTTATTTATTTATTTATTTATTTTTTATTTATTTATTTTAATTCCGCCGTTACTACTGATGTTTACATGTTTATTAGTAAAGCAATTAATTAAAGTTTTTTTCGGCCGTAGTTCCGAATGTACAGCCGATATCGGACAAGTCCGGTAAAGCCATTAAGGCGGCAGGTCATACAACAGGCTTTACAGACAGTAAAAAAAACGCAATGAGTAAAGGCGGAAAACATCCATATGCATTTAGGTGGTGATAAAACATCCATATGCCACAGCATTTAACGAGCCAACAGGTTCATTCTCCCAGCACAATGAGCATCACTCAATATCTGTCTTGTGCTCACTGACTGAAAGGTCAGTTTACAATTGCTTGTACCCCTCCCCTTTTCACCACCCTCTCGTCTTATCCCTCTCCATTCACTCTCTCTCTCTCTTTCCCTCCACCGCCCCGTTCTTTCTCCATCCTGTCCTCCCGAATAACACCTCATGTCTGTTTACTTCCTGGGCCCTCCGAAAGCAATTTCTCCGCCGCCGGAATGTTATTGTGGCGGATTAAATGCTGCGAAATCTCGCGCGACACTCGCTTGCTCTCGCGCGTACTGCAGGAAAGCAGATGTGGCAGCACACTGATAATGTTGTATTGAGAAGGCCCTCATCATCAGAGGAAACAATAGAGGCATGAACTCGCCAGATAACACCCCCCCCCCACACACACACACACACAGTGTAGAACACACACCCGCCGCAAGATGGAAAGAGACACGTTATTATATATCCGCCAGACTCAGCACACACGGGTACAAACACCCGAAAAACTGGACATGCCAGAAAAACCCGGGGGAAATGATGGAAGAATTTCACACAGGCACAACAAACTGAGTTGGAGAAATTGAGCGCTGGAGGAGGAAACAAACACCATCCGCCGCACCGCTGGTCCGGCGTTCTTGTACAGAAAGCAGAACTGGGGCACACATGATTGGTTTGAGAATGCTCACACAGACTGGAACAACACTGGGCAGAGCCAATAACACCCCCCCCCCACACACACACACACACACACACATACGCATCCCAAACCGCATCCCGCCTCAAGATGGAAAGAGACTGTTATTATAGACTCAGCACACACGGGTTTGCTGATGGAAGAATTTCACACAGGCGAGTTGGAGAAATTGAGCGCTGGAGGAGGAAACAAACACCAGCCGCAGTGGGCGCACGACGCTGGGTGTAGCCGGGACACGTGGTTAGCTCTGTGACGCAGACTTGATTAGACAGGTGTAGGGTTTTTTCTTGAAGGACAATTTCATGGTAAGTGAATAGAGCCGTGATGCGTTCCAGCCTCGCAGAGCGTTAAACACATGAAATCCCCCGAACGCCCATCAATACGCCTAGTTCAGATAGGAAATGCTTGCTTTTCTTTTCCCTGTTAATCTTGGAGGTGAAAAAAAATACCACACTGTGCCGCACGTGGTAAATAAAAGACGCAGTATATAGGTTTATACACTAACGCTCGACATTGAGCATAGATTGTAAATGGAATGAAAATTGCAGTGTGTATTTAATCACAGCACGATGAACTCTTTTGAATGGACATTAGGTTATGAGGTTGGTTTCTTTCATATTTTCTTCCTCATGCCATCTCAAAGTTGTTTTTCCATTTTCCACAGCGGCCGACGTCATGCCACGCACAGGCTGACGGACGAGCAATCGCGCATTTTTATTTGACCACTTGTTCTGTGTAAAGCTTCTTTGAGGAAACGTCCATTGTTAAGAACCCTTAAAAATAAACAATTATAACGCATCACACGTTGAGCGAAGCGAAGCAGGGGCACGGTGGTTTAGTGGTTCGCCTCACAACCGCCAGGGTCCGGGTTCGATTCCCGTCTCGGCCATGTACAGACGTGGACAAAATTGTTGGTACCCTTTGGTCAATGAAAGAAAAAGTCACAATGGTCACAGAAATAACTTTAATCTGACAAAAGTAATAATAAATAAAAATTCTATAAATGTTAACCAATGAAAGTCAGACATTGTTTTTCAACCATGCTTCAACAGAATTATGTAAAAAAATAAACTCATGAAACAGGCATGGACAAAAATGATGGTACCCCTAACTTAATATTTTGTTGCGCAACCTTTTGAGGCAATCACTGGGGCACTGCAATCAAACGCTTCCTGTAACTGTCAATGAGACATCTGCACCTCTCAGCAGGTATTTTGGCCCACTCCTCATGAGCAAACTGCTCCAGTTGTGTCCGGTTTGAAGGGTGCCTTTTCCAGACTGCATGTTTCAGCTCCTTCCAAAGATGCTCAATAGGATTGAGGTCAGGGCTCATAGACGGCCACTTTAGAATAGTCCAATTTTTTCCTCTTAGCCATTCTTGGGTGTTTTTAGCTGTGTGTTTTGGGTCATTGTCCTGTTGCAAGACCCATGACCTGCGACTGAGACCAAGCTTTCTGACACTGGCTAGTACATTTCTCTCTAGAATTCCTTGATAGTCTTGAGATTTCATTGTACCCTGCACAGATTCAAGACACCCTGTGCCAGACGCAGCAAAGCAGCCCCAGAACATAACAGAGCCTCCTCCATGTTTCACAGTAGGGACAGTGTTCTTTTCTTGATATGCTTCATTTTTTCGTCTGTGAACATACAGCTGATGTGCCTTGGCAAAAACTTCGATTTTTGTCTCATCTGTCCACAGGACATTCTCCCAGAAGCTTTGTGGCTTGTCAACATGTAGTTTGGCATATTCCAGTCTTGCTTTTTTATGATTCGTTTTCAACAATGGTGTCCTCCTTGGTCGTCTCCCATGTAGTCCACTTTGGCTCAAACAACGACGGATGGTGCGATCTGACACTGATGTTCCTTGAGCATGAAGTTCACCTTGAATCTCTTTAGAAGTCTTTCTAGGCTCTTTTGTTACCATTCGGATTATCCGTCTCTTAGTCTCTTAGATTTGTCATCAATTTTCCTCCTGCGGCCACGTCCAGGGAGGTTGGCTACAGTCCCATGGATCTTAAACTTCTGAATAATATGTGCAACTGTACTCACAGGAACATCTAGTTGCTTGGAGATGGTCTTATAGCCTTTACCTTTAACATGCTTGTCTATAATTTTCTTTCTGATCTCTTGAGACAGCTCTTTCCTTTGCTTCCTCTGGTCCATGTCGAGTGTGGTACACACCATATCACCAAACAACACAGTGATTACCTGGAGCCATATATATAGGCCCAATGGCTGATTACAAGGTTGTAGACAACTGTGATGCTAATTAGTGGACACACCTTCAATTAACATGTCCCTTTGGTCACATTATTTTCTGTGTTTTCTAGGGGTACCATCATTTTTGTCCATGCCTGTTTCATGAGTTTATTTTTTTACATAATTCTGTTGAAGCATGGTTGAAAAACAATGTCTGACTTTCATTGGTTAACATTTATAGAATTTTTATTTATTATTACTTTTGTCAGATTAAAGTTATTTCTGTGACCATTGTGACTTTTTCTTTCATTGACCAAAGGGTACCAACAATTTTGTCCACGTCTGTATGTGTGGAGTTTGCATGTTCTCCCCGTGCCTCAGGGGTTTTTTTCTCCGGGTTCTCCGCTTTCCCCCCGGTCCAAAAACATGCACGGTAGGTTGATTGGCACCTTGGAAAATTGTCCCTAGTGTATGAATGTGTGTGTGAGTGTGTGTGTGTCCTGCGATGGGTTGGCATTCCATCCAGGGTGTATCCTGCCTTAATGCCCATAGACACCTGAGATATAGGATCGGATATAGCGGTAGAAGATGAATGAATTAATGAATGTTGAGCGAAGCACATTTTACTATTATGGTTAATATGTTCTTTTTTTTCTGGAAATAGATATTTAAAATGAGAATATTTAATTATTATGTAAAATAATAACATTTAACACATTTTTATTTCGCTGAAATAACAAAAAGAAAGTGAAAACGTGAAGAACTCTTGGCTTAAGTTTTAAAGAGCAATTGGAGGGGGGGATAGATTAATAAAACCAAGCTAGTTTAATAAAAGATGTCTCAACGTTTACTTTTTTTTTAAAGAGTAAACAGACAGAACAGCATCGTTCAGTGTGGGCTATTAGGATCCTGTTATATTCAAATAAACCACCCAAATCTCTATTTAAGCAAAGCAGGAATAACGTTGTGATATTACAACATTATGGATAACACTGATAATCTGATCATGTAAGTGGGTGGGATGTATTAGACGTCTGTGAACACAAGTGTGCTGAAAACGCCAAAGAAGTAAATCATCAATGGATTAGGGGAGGTGGTGGCTTTGTGGTAAGGTGTCGGCCTCTGGACTGGAAGATCGCAGGTTCAAACCACACCACCACCAAGCTACCACTAGTGGGCCCTTGAGCAAGGCCCTTAACCCTCAATTGCTCAATTCTAAGTCGCTCTGGATAAGGGCGTCTGCCAAATACCATAAATGTAAATGACTAGGTTTGAATTTTGGAGCCACGGCGGAATCAACACAATATTAAGCAGGTGATCATAATGTAAAGCTGATCGGTGGTTATACCTGGTCTGTGTATTTTGCCCAGTTAAAGTAACCTGATTTGTTTTTTAATAAACAAACGCAGGTTTCTTGTCAATAGAATCTTTAAATGAAATCACAGGCGTCACGTGTTTAATGTAACGCTGCCCATTTTATCTCTCCAGTTCAGGTTCTTTACTGAAAACAAACAGTTCAATATTCCACCCAGCGGGGTAAGCAAGCCAAAATCAACATCGCTGCTTTCTTAAATCTCCCCCCCCCACACACACACACACACACACACACACACACTTTACTATCAGATTAAAATTCCATCAAAATCTCTCTCTCTCTCGTCACGTCCTCTAAAGCTACATAAGGGAGGGTGGGGTGAAGACTTGCCTGGTCTACAGCCATATTGCATCAACTCAAAAGCTTAAGTCATATTAATTCTACACCCTGCAGACTTTCATTTTCCATCAAAGACTGTTATATCTGCAGGATAGCAGCTCGATTCTCATACACACACACACACACACACACACACCACACACACACACACACACACACACACACACAGCGATTAAATCTGAATTACTCCTGGTCATTTTCACAGACCCTGATAAAACCAGTTCAGGATAAAGTTTGCTCTTTTTGTCCCTTATCTTCACACAGGAAATCAACACACACACACACACACACACACACACTCACCACTCTGCTGAAGGTGGGACTCAATCAGACTTGACAAGGAGGCAGTTTGACCTCACGCCACCCGTCTGAAATACTTTACATCTTTCAGTTTTATATATATATATATATATATATATATATATATATATATATATATACATACACACATGACTGAACATCCTTTCGGGCCAACATTATTTGTTATCTATAATTGTCAGATTTTATTTCTTTTTTTTTTTTTCCTTCTTATCTTGGGTCTATTTTTTCCTCCTCTGTTGTGTCTGACTGTCGTATCTGTCGATCTAGATCGTTCTGCTCATCTTTCAATCTACCCAAGAATCTACCCCCCCACCCCCCACCCCACCCTCTCAATTTTGGCTCCTCTCTCAGGACTGATGGCCGTGAGCCAAAAAGACAGAAACGTCTCGTTTTTTTGGTGTCGGGTGACTGACAGCTGAAATTCAGACAACATAGAGGTGGTTGGGTTTACCGTTTCCTGACTTCATTCACGGCTCGTGTGACCGACGCCCGGCCGTGCCCTTTGCCATCCATAGCCGAGTGCCCACTCTCCCATAGATGCTCACTAATAAGCCTCCCTGCCGGTGGATGAGAGGCGAGTTTTTCCCCCCCGTCAGCACGGTCTCTGGCACCCTGTTCACAGACCCATGAGGCGTGACAAAAGGAGCAGGGGGCGCGATTAGGAAGGCCGCTGGGTTGTGGGGGGGAGGGAGACTCCTCCAGAACATCTTGACCCAATCTATTCTCACAGACACGCCGACGTGGAAACGCAGACACACTCAGACATGCCTCTCTCCCTTTGTAGGAGCTCTTGTGAAGAATAAGGAGGAGAGAGGATAATAAAGGCCACGGAACACGAAGCCTCTCTAACCTCTTGAATACAGACAGGAGCGAATGCAAAAGCACACTTCCATCTCTGTACAGAGCCAAATCCACCCCCCCCCCCCCCACACACACACACACACACCGGAGACCGGACTAACTATTCATCCCACTAACTATTCATCCCTGTGTCTGCATCACACCCCTGACCATCAGTCTCTCACTCTCTCCCCCTTCTCTAACATGCTGTACTTCTCTCTCTTTTTTCCCCCCATCTCCTCAGACTCTCTCGACATCCATCCCTCCTTTTCCTCATACCGCGTCTTTGTCTAAAAAGTGTGTGTGTAAATCCCACAGCTGTTTCTTCTCCCTGTACCAAAGAAGTCCACACACCTTTTTTTTCCCCTAGTCTTACCGATAATCGTGTGGTATTTTTTGCACACACTTCCAGGAGGAAGTTTTCCCAGGTAGTGTGAATGATTTATTATTCCCAGACAACATTATCTGATGCCATGCTTCCAATAAGCACCCTACAGTCAAAGTCAAAAACACAGGGAGAAAGCGGCCAGACGCCAACGCTGCATCATACGAATTCAAGCAATGGTGCACGTATGGCCCGTTTCCACCAGCGCTTTAATACATTTACGGGCGGAAATGAATCGATCCATCGTTTCCAGCAAATAAATATAATAAATAAAGCAAATAAAAATAGAATCATACAAAAAACATCTTTTAAAAGAAAAAAAAACAAACAAAAAACAAACTTGAGACATGAAGTCTAGAGTCAGCCGTTCCAGTAAACGGTAATAATGCCCAGCTCAGCTCGGCCTTGGATTAATTATTAAACCTTTGCACTCTATCTCGCCCCTCCCACGCTAATGTTGCGTATTTATTGCTTGGGAGATTAAGAGGCTGCTCCCTTTCATGCACAGTGTTTGGCTGCTGTCCATGAAGATACCATGGGGAAGTACGCTTGATTTCCTGATAAGAACACGGCCAAATAGGAGGGAAGTCATTGGCTGGGATGCTGACAGAAATGCATACGCATCATTCGTCATTATGAACAGGGTTTCTGCAACTTTTAAGACATCATAAACACACACACACACACACACACACACACACTAATATGGTGTTAGCAACTGGCCTTAAACCAAGCCATAAATGCATTATTTTAAGCAAAGTATCGCTAAACATGCATTCAAATACGTTTGACTTCCGGCGGTAGAGAAATTCGCTCGAATTGCGAGCGAAAGGTGATTGGCTGTCACATGCTGGATTCATTTATAGTTGTTTTGTAGAGAAGTATATTTGGACTAGGGAAACTAAAACAACACAAACATTGGAAAATGCGGCGGGGGGCATTTTAACATTCGATTTAACATTGGATGGACTTTTACTTTTAAATGAATAGCATTAATTCATGTTTACAATTATTTACGGGCCAGAACGGAGGCTGAAAAATTTCGATGTGTGTAATTTTTAGGCTTTTTAAGAGTCTACACCATGGGTGTGAAGCTCATCAGCACATCAGCATTATGGTTGCCCTCGAAGGGCCAGTTGTAACTATAGGACAGTGTAGTCTTTGATGAGCGCCTCCGCGTCATAACACAACATATCGCTTTTTCTCCTTAAAGCACAAACATGTATTCGCGTTTTCTTGGACGTGCCTTCTATCCGTATCAGTTTTCCGCTTCCTGGATATTTTGGGATCATTTGTAGATATTTCCGCTTGTTGAAAAACTCACCCTCGGCCACTGCAATCTAGTAGCCGGATGCAGTCACTTCACGGGAAACAGTCGCATGCATTGTGGGAGATGTAGTTTATTGTCGGTGCATGCTTTAAAGCAGCATAGCTTTATTTTAAGACAAACACACACCTTTAAGATCTTGCAGGGGACATAAAATGACGTGGTGAGCCACATTCGGCCCGCGGGCCTCGAGTTTGGCACGTGATCTACAGCCTGTATGAAACAAGTAAGGAATAAACACAGCAGTATGATTTTGTGTGTTCAAAGTGGCAAAAGGACAAATGACAGAAAGACTGCTCCTAAAATAAAAGCATCTAATGCCGCTGGCCGTCTAGTCGATGGCATAGCCATGCTTATTGGGAATAGGGACCTTGTGGCTTTGAGTCAGGAGTGTGGGCGGGGCCACTTCAGCTAGCGGAATGTTTAGTTCTTTTCTATGTATGATTTTAATGGAAGTTTATGCTGTGTAGAAAAAAATCTCCTTTCTAAAAGCATAACTTTAGTCTTAAAGCATTGAAGCAAAAAAAATTAGAGGGTTACGGTGGTTTAGTGGTTAGCACGTTCGCCTCACACCGCCAGGGTCCGGGTTCGAGTCCCGTCTCGCCCATGTGTGTGTGGAGGTTTTGCATGTTCTACCCGTGTCTCAGGGGGTTTTTCTCCGGGTTCTCTGGTTTCCTCCCCGGTCCAAAAACATGCACGGTAGGTTGATTGGCACCTTGGAAAATTGCCCCTAGTGTATGAGTGTGTGTGAATGTGAGTGTGTGTGTGTGTCCTGCGATGGGTTGGCATTCCATCCAGGGTGTATCCTGCCTTAATGCCCATAGACGTCTGAGATAGGCACAGACTCCCCGTGACCCGAGGGAAGATCGGATAAATCGGTAGAAGATGAATGAATGAATGATTAGAATTAGTATTTTATAGCTTAACACTTTGGAATGTCAGGTCTGTTGTTACAGGATGCAAAACACCAGCATTGCTATGATATGAGCGTGAATGTCAAGACGAGTCAGGCAACTAAAAAGTGCCACCGAACACACAGAGAAAACTTTCTCCGGGGCCAAGTTCAGTCAATTACAAGCTCATTATTTACTGCTGGGAGGTGAGGACTGGACCGGCCTGACTGACAGCGACAGCTTCCACAAAGAGAGAGGGCAGGCTCGAAGCGAAGCCGCATTAATCCTGCCTCATTGATCAGGAGCCGCATGGACAGCCAGTGTAAGAGAGAAGAAAAACAACAGTAGCAGCGATGTTTAATATATGCAGGATAGACACAGAGGATTATCCAGAGGTCACCTTTTCTCTTTTTCATTGCAGGGCAGGACAGTGGACAAAGATGCGGTCAAAGTGTGAATATTCGCCTCGCCATCCAGAAGGCATGTAAAGGCGAAATGTAAGCTGTGGCTGGAATTAGCATAATTAGCACGGCTATGAAATGAATTCCGAGCGTGTAGGAATCTGGGCTCGAGGCCTGAGAGGGTATGATTACAGAAACGCATGGTTAAAGGAAGAGGTCAGATATTTTTACTCCTCGGATTCCCAGAGCTGTCAATTAAACAGCTGAGGGGTCTGTTCAGCTTCACAGGAGGAACACAAACACACGACCAATCACGAAACCATGTGACACGTTTACATTACGTTTTACGCCATTTCGCCGACGCCTTTATCCGCAGTGGAGTAAAACGAGTGCTGGGCTCAGAGTTATTACACTATACCGAGCATTCATTCTTATCTGATACCTATTTACATTGTTTACATTACACTGCAAAAAAAATGAACTCTGAGAAAGGAAAGAAAAGCTTATTTCTAGATAATATGTCGGGGTTTTTTTTGCCATGAAAGATAAAAAGTTGTAAAAATAAGATTGCACAATAGACAATAAATTTTAAAGTAAGAAAAATTGCACTTGTTCAGTCTGGAATATCAACTCATTTTGAGCAAAAGTTGGCATGGATAAAGTGAATGTTGAAATAGAATGTCGTGCTAACGTTGCCCTGGAACATACTGTACATCAAGAACCTTAAGAAAGGTACCAGCAAAACTACAAGGGATGAGAGAACTCCGTAGTTAAGGTATTGACCCGGCACCAGTGGATTGCGGGTTCAAATCCCACCAATAGACTGCTACTAGTGGTTCAAAAAAAGTATGACACTGGGCACTGGTTATAGGTTCTAGTAGAATTTTATATCGATTTTATATCTATATTTATATTAAAGCTAGTTTTAAGGATTCTTACCAAAGCCAATTTTGCTTACCCTATTGGCAGACATATTTGGGTTGATATTTGGATAGTACATTTTAACTAGATATAAGAGAATTTTGCTTGTATCAAGGAGTTTAAAAAGTTTATAAAAAAAAAAGCATGACACTAGGTTAGGTTATAAGAATATAGTAGAATTTATTATCGACTAGATAGTAATGCCTAGTTTTAAGACTTCTTGCCAAGTAATTTTTTTATACCCTATTGGCATTGTATTTTTTGCTTGATTTTTACTAGATCTAAGTGAATCTTGAATGCTTCACGGAAGGCATTTTTTAAAAAAAAGTGTAGTGGTTTTAAAAAAATAATAATATAATAAAAAAATAAAAAATAAAAATAAAAAACAACCTAACACTCAAAATTTTGCTTATGCCAAATAGCCTTTAGTTGTCGCATATACATTACAGTGAAATTCATTGTTCGCATATCCCAGCTTGTTGTTTGGTAGTCGGGATCGGCGCCCCTGGAGCACAGATGGTCTTGGCCATACCGGGGCTCGAACCTGGATCTTCTGATCAGCAGCCCAGCACCTTAGATCACTGAGCTACACCCCTAGCAACAAATAAAAAATAAAAAAACTCCATAATCCTACATGATGTTGGTTTGTGGCTTTACTAATTCTGATATTAAATATTAAAACATCCATCTTTTTGCCAAAAATGCATGGCTGAAGATATGTTCACCACCACTATCCACTGTATCACAGCTGTTAAAGACGACATGAGGAGGGGACGGCGAGACATTTCCAGAAGATCAGAGCCTCGGAGTATGGTGATGAATGCAGACAAAGGAGCCGGTGGGTTTTTGTGCGAGAGCAGACAGCCAAGATACAGCAGCATGGTTAAAAGAGCAACTAAGAAAGAACACGTGCCCCGTCTGTGCCAATTAAACACCAGGAGGCGGTACAGGGTTCAAGGCTTTACCAAGCATGACAGGAAAAAAAAAGGAATGATATTGCATCGTAACATCAGCCACACCGGCTCTAAAGATTGCAGGACATGAGGCTGGATCGTTTCTAAATGTCCCATCTGTATCGTCCCGATATTAAATAACCTCTTTTTGTCCAACACACACAAGCACACGGTAAGTGATGACAGCCCCAGCAACGCTTCTGCTCGAGAGCAGGCGACATGGCGCTTTAACCGCATCAGCCTCCAGCTGTTCCTATGGAGCTCATCAAAATTCCACCTGCCTCACACCGAACAGCCTCTAATATGCTGAACGGTGCTGAACGCCGCCAGACGAACGCACTAGTTCTCGGGAGGAACGCCATCCGGGCGAAAAAAATAAATAAATGAAAAAGAAAAAAAAAAAAAAAAAAAAAACGCTTATGAAGAAAACAGAGACTAGATTTGTTCTGCCGAGAGACGGCGCTGCGTAGAAGAGGCCTGTGTGGGAATAAAACACACATCCACACACACACACACACACACGAAGTTCCCACTTTCTCAACTCAAGTGGCAATATTTCACTATCGCTGAAAACATGAATGAGCTTCAGATGTAGATTTACGCCTGCCCGACACCCGTCGAGCGACACCGGGGACCAGATGAAAGGTCATATTTCATCTCTTCTGACACACACACACAATAATCAGACTCCAGTTAGCAATTATGCTGCACTTAATGCAAATAGATGGGCATGGGAATCAGCATATGAATGGAAAGAGGGGGCCTGCTGCTCGTACTCGCTCATTACACACACAGCTGACCTTACACACACACACACACGCACTTCACACAGGCCTTATAGACTTCCCTCAATGATGGAGAGGCCGTGTTTTGGGCAGATGTTTGGAGATGTGGGCATTCCGAGCTTCTGCCAAAAACCACCGCCCACATGACATCTGCTGCATGATTCGGGTGTGATGAGAGGAGAAATCTGTTAAAGCGATTCTGCGATTCCTCAGACAGGTTTACATTACAAGAGCGGATTTAAGCATAACGGCGAGCGGTAGGTATTACAGGAAAAAAATAAATAAACCACAAAAACACATGGGCGATAAATCCTACGGAATGATGAGAGAGGAGACAATGGCTCCTACAGGTTTATACACTGTAGTATTTGCATGTTTGTCGTTCCGTTTTGATGCTCTATGAAAAAATAAAGGAATGAACAGCAAGGACAAAAAAAAAATACTTGTGATATTCAGCGATGAATTCTTACGTATTTTGTGACACGGCTTACGAATTTAATTCGTTCCGACCGAAATATTTGTAAGCTGAAACGAATTTCCCCATAAGGAATAATGGAAAGTCAGATAATGCGTTCCAGATGAGGAAAACAAATATGACTTTAAAAATAAAAACGCAACCTTTGTGCACTATTATTATTTACTTTTTCACACTTAATAAATGGGGCCTTAACATCTTAAAGAGGAAAACATTCTCTTTATTCATTCATTCATTCATCTTCTACCGCTTTATCCGATCTTCTCGGGTCACGGGGAGTCTGTGCTTATCTCAGGCGTCTATGGGCATTAAGGCAGGATACACCCTGGATGGAATGCCAACCCATCGCAGGGCACACACACACACACACTCACATTCATACACTAGGGACAATTTTCCAAGGTGCCAATCAACCTACCGTGCATGTTTTTGGACCGGGAGGAAACCGGAGAACCCGGAGAAAAAACCCCTGAGGCACGGGGAGAACATGCAAACTCCACACACACATGGCCGAGACGGGAATCGAACCCGGACCCTGGAGGTGTGAGGCGAACGTGCTAACCACTAAGCCATTTCCATTTTTGGTTTCAAAGTATTTTAAGTGAAAACATAGTGCTGCCGTTTTGTAGATTTCATTAATACCCAATATATACTGTGAAGACAGCTCTGAATGTATAATTACAAATAATGAACTCAAATATCTGTGTATTTACCGTGTGTTTACACATGCTTACACATCTCGAGCACAGGCACTGCTAACAGAAGGCAGGGTAAATGCGTGGGATTTTTTTTACGCATCTGCCGTATGTAAAGTTTGACGATAGAATATGACATTGCTCGCGCATGTGAAAACAGATAAAGCGTCTCGGCGTGCGTGCCAAGATGTTAATGCTGACTCAGCTATGTCTGTTCGACTCGGCGTCCGTGGCGCGTTACCGTTTGTGTGCGCTTCACGGAATCTGACTCATACGTGTGTTTATGAATGCTATGTTTGTATTTGGAAAGTGCGAACGTGTGTATTTTATAATACACAGGATGCACTCGTGTATGCATTTGCCTGTCGTTGACATCACCCATTAGTGATTTAGGAGCAAGAATCCTCTACAGGGAGTTGGCTAAAAGGAAGGCAAGAGTTCAGGGATCATGACCTTTCATAATGGCCACACATTTAGAAAGAAAAGAAAGAAAAGAAAAAAAAAGCCCCGGCCTCGGGCATCATTTCAATTACATTATCAATGTCGGGTCAAAATCAATGGGTGGGTCAGCGAGCTGGCGTATGGAGACAGATGGGAAAACAAAAGGGAACCGAAAAAGCCTCATTTCACGGGACGAGCCTAGCGGAGAAGATCAGCTCGGTTCGTGGGTAATATTTATTGACCCGTAATTTACCTTCCCGACTCCGTTTGATGCTTCGCCAAGCAAAAATGTCTGCTTCTATAACGAGGAAATGGCTGAATTATGAATGGCGGCTTATTAATGTCTGTTCTTGTTTAGACCGTATGACTCGGCACTTAAGCGCCCCCGGACTGACAAGGCAGAACAACGGAGAATGGAGAGACGTCATATTCAGCATTAGACATGTCGTATGGTAATGTTAACATCCTTTCTCTCTCTATAAAAAAGGCCAGCGTTTGACTCCTCATGATTCGTTAGCCTGGGCCTTGCATGTCCGAATGTCACATGCATGATCTATAGATTTTCTAATAAAGAGATAACCGAGAAATGCTCGATATAGTTTAAAGCACAATAACACATGGAGAAGTAGGGGTTCATTTCGAACAACATCAATCACCCGCTGTCACTATCAATCTAACAAAACGAGCTGAGCACACACTCCATCTGCAGGGTTTCTAATTAGAAGCCCCAGCAATGCAAAGAATGGCCTCGTAACTGATGAAGTGCAAAAGTGTGGCTCGGCTCGATCACCACACACAGCGTCACAGATACTATACGGTCCTCATATGTTAGAGATCTTATAGAAATCAGGTGTCTGGGGGAAAAACCCCGTTTGTTACTCGTGAAAAGTATTCGCCTCTCCTTTACTGACTAAATGCACAGTGACACTGCAGACTGCACGCATTAAGAGGAGCCCCATCATTCCACCTCCATCACCAGAATCCATAATTTCAGAAAACCCAACCAATCTGCCAAGAGACTAAAAGCAATGTTCAGCAACGCTCGCTCTCAAACAAGTGTTCGCTCAAAGAGAGACAAAAGCATGGCTTTCTGCCAGTATCAATTGCTCCATATGGATGACCACACTCCAGGCTGAATCTAGAGTTTCAAAAAAAAGGAAAAAAGAAAGAAAGAAAGAAAAAAAATCCTCCCTATAAATGTTCATCGTTAGCAGCACAGACATTTCTGTAGAAGGCCAGCGAGAAGACGAAGCATCGCTCAGAACAAGATCACATGCTCTTTCCTCAGGCCATTCAACATTAGTTGTAGGAACGATGACACGCTGCGCCAGAGACAGTTTCCTGCCTGCCCCAGACAGCAAGCGGCGGGAAAAATAGGCAAGTGAAATTGGGACAGTGAAGGAGAGACTTTACGCGAGTAAAGAAAGTAAGAAACAGAAACTAAACGATGCAAAATAATGACTCAGAAAAGCCATATGTTACAGAAACCTACTATATCATCATAATTAAATGAGCATTTATATATATATATATATATATATATATATATATATATATATATATATATATATATGGTGTTGCATGTGATGATATACTGAATTTTAAAATGGATTTATATTTTCGACAATATGCACACGAGGGGGGCATGGGGTTAGATTCCCGTCTCGGCCATGTGTGTGTGGAGTTTGCATGTTCTCCCCGTGCCCTTTTTCTCCGGGTTCTCCGGCTTCTTCCCCGGTCCAAAAACATGCACGGTAGGTTGATTGGCACCTTGGAAAATTTTGTGTGTGTGCGCCCTGCGATGGGTTGGCATTCCATCCAGGGTGTATCCCGCCTTGATGCGCATAGACGCATGTAATCCCATGTGAGATAGGCACAGACTCCCCGTGACCCGAGGGAAGATCGGATAAAGCGGTAGAAGATGAATGAATGAATGAATATGCACAAGTGCACATGAAACGGTTCATAATGTATTTTACATTTTACATAATATGATAATGCTACTGAATAGAGAAAATGTTCAGGCATTACACAGGACTAGTTAAAGATTCGTTTAAAGCAAAATGAGGTTTCGTTCACACCACAATATCTCTGAGTCATGAACATCTCTTTCCAGCTCTGGCCCTGTCTAAACATGTGATTTGGAATGACTGGGGTTTTAGTTCATGGTTCGACTTGTGTTTTCCAGTGTCTTAGGGACTATTAAGGAGGAACTGATGTCAGCCATTGAGAATGTGGCTGACTGGGGAAAACACACATCGAGCCCCAGTGTTTCCTGTGTGTCACTGCTTGAATTATCACACGCAATTATTTTGCTGTTGGTATCACGATTAAATTGCGACTTTAATGGTTTATCCTGCGGTGTGGAAAAGTTTAACATAATGCATAAATGTTTAACATTTAACTTTCAGTCTTTTTAGTTCTTCCGAACCTTCGGGACGACGGAAAGAGGGAGAGAAAAGAAACAATAGTGCATTATTCCTGGTCCTGTTGAACTTCTTTCATTGGTGATGAAGCCTGATAAAGTTCAAGTAGCTGATTTAAAGACTGAATCATTTTTGTGTCTTGATTCTTTGAATCTTGTTCATCAAAATGAACAATTCTGTATCGTTTATTTTGTTCCTTTGACCAGAAAATGTTACATTTTGACTATGGACGCAAAATTTATTGTTCAAAAAGGGAAATATGACAATACATTTTGAGAAAACAGAACGAGTAGCTCTCTTATGGTCTGCATTATTAGTTCTTTTGTCATATGACTCCCATAATTATCGGGATCTGCTTCATTGCATTATGTAGTGTCTATTGGGAGTTACATGACAAAAGAACGAACGACTCTGACCAGACGAACTACTCCATTCTGTATGGAAGACAAAAGAACGAACGACTCAGACTAGAAGTATGAAAGGGTAAATGACTCCATTCACTCGATTCAAATGATGCTTTGCTCGATTGCCGCCGGTACAAAATGAACAAACCCCTCTTTGAGACTACTCATTCTTCTGAGTCACATGAAAGAGTCGTTCATAAGGAATGAATCCTCCGTGAATGACCAATCACTGGTGTTCAACATTTTTAGAACAAGAATAACTTTTATTTGTCACATACATCACAGTGAAGTCGTTTCTTCACATATCCCGGCTTGTGTTTTTTGGAAGCTGGGGTCAGCACGCAGGGTCATCCGTGATACAGCGCGCCCTGGAGCACAGAGGTCTAAGGGTCTTGCTCAAGGACCCAAGAGTAGCATCGTGGTGATACCGTGGCTCGAACCCCAGCGCCCGATCAGCCTTAAATGTCAAGTCACATGACATTCAAACAAATCCGCCCACATCTCTCTGGCTTTAGCCATGTTTAGAAGCACAGGGCTCACTAGTGGGACTGAAAGACGCATTCGGGGGATCTGAACGAGGACAGAAAGCACCTAATGTGCCTTTTATTGTCTGGATGAAATATTCATTCATTCATTCATTCATCTTCTACCGCTTTCCGATCTTCTCGGGTCACGGGGAGTCTGTGTCTATCTCAGGCGCCTATGGGCATTAAGGCAGGATACATCCTGGAGGGAATGCCAATCCATCGCAGGACACACACACACACACATTCATACACTAGGGACACTTTTCCAAGGTGCCAATCAACCTACTGTGCATGTATTTGGACCGGGAGGAAACCGGAGAACCCGGAGAAAAACCCCCTGAGACACGGGAAGAACATGCAAACTCCACACACACATGACCGAGACGGGAATCGAACACGGATCCTGGCGGTGTGAGGCGAACGTGCTAACCACTAAGCCACTGTGCCCCTCTTGGATGAAATATTCATGCTTTGCTAAAAAGGCTCGACTTGTCAGCGGTGACCAGACCTCACTTGCAGACAATAAACTACGACGATAGCCGCAACGACACGGTAGAGAAAGGAGTTCAATCGACCTTTGACCTCACTCCACGTCCCCCAGGCCAGAAACTGGGTAGGATTAACACGCCAACACTCGGCCCTAAGACCACACAACAACCACGACTCCTCTACCAGATGGCCAGTGAATAGCCTTCAGCAAACACACATAGAGGCCGTGTGTGTGTGTGTGTGTGTGTGTGCGCGCTTGGAACGGAGAAGCTTGTGTGAAGACAAAGACATGTGTTAGGAGTTTTTAATTAAGGCTTTGTGTTTGCAAAGCACCAAGGTTGAGCAGAACAATGGAGCGAGTTTAGTGGTAACGCTACACCTAGTGAGATAACAGCTCCAGGGTGAGTGACAGCACAGGCACTGGGGCACAGGGACGCTCAACCTCTCACACTGACAGTGTGGAAATTGGATACTGAATGTAATAGAGTGGTTTAAACGAGAGAGACGGCGGCCAATAAAACCTCGTGTTAAGGCTATTAATGAGTTCAAAGTTTGCTTTTCCCAAAGTTAAGCATTATTTGTACAATGACGAGCGAAAACGTCTGAAGCTTTATTAGATTACCGTAAATTTCGGACTATAAGCCGCTACTTTTTTCATAGGTTTTGAACCATGCGGCTAATAATAAGGTGCGGCTATTCTGCAGATTTTTTCCAGACCGCTAGGGGCTCTAACCGGAATTAGAATCAAAACTAACACAAAATAAATGCAAAGAAGAAGAATGCGCTATTTCCTCTTTAGCAGATATAAGTGGGTAGAAGCGGATAGAAGGAGGACAAACTCTATCTTTACAAGGTTAAGGTGACGTCATTTCACACACAGGAGAAATGAAGATAAATACTGTAAATAGCGCTTATTTTCTCTTGGTTCTGTCCCGTTTTAATCAGCAAAGTTGCTGCTCAGTGCTCTCTCTCCTCCCTGCTCTTTTCCCCACACACACACACACACGCGCGCGCGCACACGCACGTGCACAGACACACGCACACACACGCACACACACACGCACACACGCGCACACACACACACACACACACACACACACACGCACACACACACACACACACACACACGCACACGCGCGCGCACAATACAGCCTCAGCGGTTTTTGATTTCCCCTCTCCCGATATAAGACCGGTTCTCCCTACAATCCCCGTCCGGGCTCGTAGCACATACCTAGTGTCGCCGACACGGACGCTCGATATATGTTTATGCCTAACCTTTGTCTGTTCCCGATTCCCGGACTCCTGCTCTCCGGTACTCCCGGTACCACGGCGCGCAGAGCGCAAGGCTCCCTAGCCTGTCTGGCCGCTCCGTATGAGCGGCGTCTCCTGAGTTCTTTATTCTAATAAATCCTGTTTTGTATGAATTCCGGATCTCCGCGTCTCTGTGCAGCGTCCACCGTTACACCGTGTTAAAATACAGGTTAGGAAAGGATCTAAAGCGGCAATTCAAAAGCGGATGCGGCTTGTATGCAGGTGCGGCTTATTTATGAATTTTTTTGGGTTTTTTTTTAAATAGAGCAGATGCGGCTTATATCCAGGTGCGCTTTATAGTCCGGAATTTACGGTATATGGAGGGAAAACACACAATTAGTGTGTATGGATTAAGAGCACGATAATAAGAGGAGGGGAAAAAAGCAATATTCTGAGGAACAGAAATCTACATTTGAACATTTTTCATTCTTTTGCCACCTTTCTATTCTTTCTTTCTTTCTATTCTTTCTTTCTTTCTCTCTTCCTTCCTTCTCATGCCATGATTCTTTCTTTATTTCTCCTACCACCCTTCTTTCATTCTTTTGCCCCATTTCTATTCTTTCTTTCTTTCATTTCTCCTACCACTTTCTTTCTTTCTTTCTTTCTTTCTTTCTTTATTTCTCCTACCACTTTTCTTTCTTTCTTTCTCCTGCCACATTTCTCTTTCTTTCTTTCTTTCTTTCTTTTTTTCTCCTACCACATATCTTTCTTTCTTTCTTTCTTTCTAGGTGTGTTGTTGCTAGATGCACAGTTGCATCCCAATGTGGATTATCTTTCTCCTGCCACATTTCTTTCTTTCTTTCTTTCTTCTCATGCCATGTTTCTTTCTTTATTTCTCCTACCACCTTTCCTTCTTTATTTCTCCCATCACCCTTCTTTCTTTCTATCTTTTTCTCCTGCCACATTTCTTTCTTTCTTTCTATTCTTTCTTTCTTTCCTTCTCATGCCATGTTTCTTTCTTTATTTCTCCTACCACCCTTCTTTCTTTCTTTTGCCCCATTTCTATTCTTTCTTTCTTTCATTTCTCCTACCACTTTTCTTTCTTTCTTTCTTTCTCTTTCTTTCTTTCTTTCTCTTACCACCTTTCTTTCTTTTTCTCCTACCACTTTTCTTTCTTTATTTCTCCTACCACTTTTCTTTCTTTCTTTTTTCTTTCTCCTGCCACATTTCTCTTTCTTTCTTTCTTTCTTTCTTTCTTTTTTTCTCCTACCACATTTCTTTCTTTCTTTCTTTCTTTCTTTCTTTCTATTTTTCTTTCTTTCTTTCTTTGTGTGTTGTTGCTAGATGCACAGTTGTGGATTATCTTTCTCCTGCCACATTTCTTTCTTTCTTTTCTTTCTTCTCATGCCATGTTTCTTTCTTTATTTCTCCTACCAACTTTCTTTCTTCTTTCTTCTATGCCATTTTCTTTCTTTATTTCTCCTACCAACTTTCCTTCTTTATTTCTCCCATCACCCTTCTTTCTTTCTATCTTTTTCTCCTACCACCTTTCTTTCTTTCTTTCTTTCTAGGTGTGTTATTGCTAGATGCACAGTTACAGCCCAATGTGGATTATCTTATTCAAACTTTATGCCCTGAACTGGTATTTAATACTAAACAATTTCCATTGCATTCAATAAATTTTATTGTTTTTAATCGATATAGCACTTTTATATCGTCCCGAAGTTACATAAATCTACATTTTAACATGACAGATTGACATTAAAGTGTATCCCGGTTGTTCCTGACACGACATCAGGACGAACCTTTGCAAAGAAGCAATCTCATGTGAGTGACAGCGAGTGTCTATTCATTATAGTTCAGTCATTGGATCAGTGTTCACTGACGGCTAACTTGATTGCAAATTTGTTCATGGCAGTTGTAGCTCTAAGCCAATCCAAATCCATCGTCATGGTTCCTGAGTTTAACCCTCCACAGGAACCTCGAGTACCTTTAGGCATGTGGAGCCTCCTGAGCTGCACTGAGCTTTTTTTTTTTTTTATCTTTTCCTAAAAAAGATGCCGACACTGGAAATTCTCACTAACCCACTTCACATTAAATGGTCTTGTTGAAATATCACGATTGAACCAGAACAAATGATGAAAAGCCACTGTGATATTAATGGAAAGAATTGTTTTGTTTGGTGATAATGAAGTGAATGGAAAGCACGGATAAAGTCACATGATTAAGCAGAGAGCAGAAGTTTAACCTGATCCAGGTTCAGTGTGTGGATAACATGTGGGATGTTGTTTTTGAGCGAGTGATGTTTGTTTGTTGATCTCGTAAGGACGACACTTACATTCAGCTTAATAATGCTTCCTCTTTCAATTCTTTCTTTATCTTTTAAATGAATAAAATGTTGGATTCTCGATCGTTAATAAACAAGTTTTAATTTACAACTGAAAATGTGCATTTATTTATTTAATCTGTTTATCTTTCTTTCCTTTTTGTCCATAACTTACTTTCTTCTGCCACATTTATTTCTTTATTTCTCTCTTTCTATCTTTCTTTCTTTCTCCTGCCACATTTCTTTCTTTCTTTCTTTCGCCACATTTCTTTCCTCTCTTTCTTTCTTTTGTTCTTTTTGTTCTTTCTTTCGTTCTCCTCCTGCCACATTTCTTTCTTTCTTTCATTCCTTCCTTCTCCTGCCATGTTTCTTTCTTTCTTTCTTTCTCCTGCCACATTTTTTCTTTCTTTCTCCTACCATCTTTCTTTCTTTCTCTCATACCACCTTTCTTTCTTCCTTTCTGCCTTCCTTCCTTCTTTCTTTCTTTCTCTTTCTCTTTATCCTACCACCTTTCTTTCTTTCTTTCTTCCTTCCTGCATTCCTTCCTTCCTTTCTTTATCCTACCGCATTTCTTCCTTCCTTCTTTCTTTCTTCCTTCCTGCCTTCCTTCCTACTTTCTTTCTCTCATACCACCTTTCTTTCTTCCTTCCTTCCTTCTTTCTTTCTTTCTGTCTTTCTCTTTCTTTCTTTCTTTATCCTACAACCTTTCTTTCTTTCTTTCTTCCTGCCTTCCTTCTTTCTTTTTCTTTCTTTGTGTTTTTCCTAATGACTAACGGCACTACCAAGGTTTCTAACTTCATACAGACCAAAGCTTTGAGAAAATATAACCACAGGCTTAAATGGAAAGACTATAATCACTTTAAACCTACACGAGTGCCAGTTAGCAAGTTATCAAAACTTCACCTCAAACCACTCAATACTTCATTCCAATTCAGACCTTTGATACAAATGTAAAGCTTTTTGTTGTGTAAAATATATTCTTAATGAACATGTGTATATATATATACATTTTTAAAAATTATTTATTTATTTTACATCAAAGGTGGGTTTCTATAAGAACAAAATAAAAAAGATTTAATAGATACTTAGATTCAATTAAAGTTTCATCAGACATGCAATAAAACTTTCAGCAACTTTTGTGTGTGTGTGTGTGTGTGTGTGTGTGTGTGTGTGTGTGTGTGTGTGTGTGTGTGTGTGTGTGTGTGTGTGCGCGTCATGTCTTGGCCAGACTTCCGGGTGGGGTATGAGCTTTTCATTACATCTCTCCCCTGGTCAACAACGTACTGGAAGTAATTTCATTTCTGGCAAGTGTGATGTCCAGTTCAGTAACATATGTCCACATTTGCTCTCGGCCATTAAAATCCTCCCATCCAGCGAGCTTAGAGTGCCATAAAGAAGCTTGTGAGGCTTAATACATTTTCTCGTTTTATATACGCATTACATTTCGACTAAGCTAGCAAAGACAGAATGATGACTGTTGTTCATATGAAGTGAGGAAGATAAAAGAAAAACAAAAACAAATGTTTAGTAGTAAACTCAGCCAGCATGGAAGAAATACGATGGATTCTGTAACATGCTCTCCACAGTTCAACAAAATCCATGACCATCGATCTCGCTATACTTTATCAGAAGCGCACATCGCTCTTTTCCGACACCTGTCAAGGTGAGAATGAACACACAACATGGATCATCCAACCTACTCATAAGTTTTCTCTGTCCAGAGACAAAAAAAATACCCCCTCCTCCCCTTTAATTTCAGCATACAAGCTTATTTCCCAGAGTACACCGCTCCAGCTCGGCCTCCCCTCCAAAGGCTTGTGTTTACACTGAGCTCGGATCAGTGACCCGACTCTTTCTTATTAAATGCGGAGAGCACAGGGGCCTTTGTCCTCCTGTGTGCTTTACAGCTAGAGAGTGGCCTCGCAAGAAACAAAGTGACTCTATGAATAAGTAATATATAGGTGTCGGAGTGCCAACTTCCCTTTTAATTAAATTAGATCCCACTAAAAATGCCAGCGAAAGGGAGGGGTGGAAAAAAGTGGCTTCTCTTGTTAATTTAGACTTTTAAAGTGAGGTACGATCGCACCCAACACACAGGATAAACGAGCGCTGCGTAAAAAAAAGGAAGGACTTTCTACCATGGCGCACCACTTTTAAAGTCACACAGAGAGGAAACTCGTTTAGCCGTCGGACACAGGAGGCTGGACGTGCATATTGTCCTCTAAACCTTTCCCCCCCACCTCTTAAGACGTACTGTGCATTCATCGGGCCAAATAAAATAGCCATTGAACGAGAGAATGAAACGAAAAAAAGAAGACGGCGTAAATCTGCGGGTGACAGGAGGATAAAGAGAAGTGTTCAGAAGAGTTACGAATGATTCATGTACGCCCGTGTGGGTCGCTCCGGGCGTCCCGTCGCTATGGTCACAGTGTCGGTTAGGTCACATGGGACCAGGGCGTGAAGATGGTACGGAGGTACGGGAGGCCGTACGGATATTTACACTCTCGTGCATGTTATTTCCCACTGGCCTCAGCAAATATACTGCGCTTTCCACACACTTAACCGCTCACATTGCAGGTCCGTTTTATGAAGATGTATCCGACGATTTAAGTTTTAATCACATAATGCGCAATTTCTGGAGGACAAAAGGGACTCATCATTTGGCGAGTTTCAATGTGTATGTATTAGAGGACGCCCCGTAGGAACGACACTGCACACTATGGGACATCCAATGCAGCACATTGTTTCCTGACATATGGAATCCAGCTCCAATGCAGAGATAAGCCTGGACTCATGCTGCTCTCTGACCTTTTTACTCACCCAGCTGGCACTGAGCACCCCGTCATTATGATCCCAATTACCCAGTCGGAGTTTCCTCACTCAGGGTGGCTCCAGCATGCCATGCACCGGGGTATTGGGGAGCATTAAGAAGCAAATCCCTGTCTACCTTAATCCCTGTAGATACTGTGCAACATCTGATGTCCAACTTGATGAATAAGGATAAATCCACAAGGTGGAGAGTTAAGAAGGACTCATAACAGATCATAACAGTTCATTTAAACTACTACTTAATATATATATATATATATATATATATATATATATATATATATATATATATATATATATATATATATATATATAATATATATTAGATATAATATATATATATAAGTATTCCCTTGACTGCCTTGGCTGATGCAGGTAGTGGGGTTCTGAAGCTGGTCTTGCTCCTGAATTATAAATCAGCATTATATTTCAATAGACAACAAAAAATATCTTTATAAATATAGTATTTATTTTCCCTTAATCTTGTTATGCATTCTGCCAGCCCAATAAGAATCCACACTAAACTGGGAGACTGTCCTAGTTTATTGATTTCTCTACTGGTTTATTCTGTATTAGGAAGAAATTGTTTGTTTTGTTGCTTTAAAACACACTGTCATCTGAATATAAGGTGCATTACGCTGGATAAGGCAGACTAAGATTACTCCGGTAAGGTCTAGACTCATACATATGGAAATTTTCAATATTTCGAATGGATTTCAATCGAATTAAAATGTAATTCACAAAGGAAAAAAACCCCGAAATGATTAAACTTTACCTTAAGGGTAGAGTTCAAAAGGCTACGTCAAATCTACATTGACAGCTGAGCCACGCTCACAAGCAATTATAAAAGCTTATTCCAACAGATATAAAGCTCACATCAATATTGCTCTGATCACATGACATATTATTTTGCCCATATAATTGAGTTATGACATTTTCCACGTGGATATGCGTTAAAATGTCACAAACACTGATGGTCCCAATCTTCAGTCACATAATAGTTTACTGGTGTTATTAGTTACGCCTTCCATTAAGCTTCACTCGGACAGTTTTATCAGGTTCGCCAATAATATGGATGCACGTTTATATAAACCATTACTGACTGTAGTCCATATGCCACTATGCATAATTCATCACACCAAATATCATCACACCCATTCTGCCCTATAGCAGGTTTGTTTGTATATGCATGTATGTATGTATGCATACATATATACATACATATATACATACATACATACATACATACATACATACATACATACATACATACATACATACATACATACATACATACATACATACATACATAATAATACATACATACATACATACATATATATATATATATATATATATATATATATATATATATATATATATATATATATCACACACACACAGCTACATATAGTTGAATATACAACAATTTACCACTTGTTTTATATTTAATATAAATACATGCTTAAATTTAACAGGGAATAAATACACCAAAAACAAAATCGCAATGATTCAACTGAAATGAACAAATATTTAAAATGAACCTGTTATGTGGTGCGTGTGTGTGTGTGGTTTAATATTTCATTTAAAAGATTCATTTGGTGGATCCTTATCTTTAGATAAAAGACAAACAGTGAGGATATAACTAAGCTAATTATCAAGAAGTCAACCGTGAACGGCGTGAAAGTGCTGAAATTCGAACCCTCGACCTTCTGACGAGTAGCCCAAAGCCGTAACCGGGCGAGTTTTTCCTTCCCGCATTCATTTTCAAACTGTGTAGGAGTCGTCCACTACTCATCTACAACCTTATAATTTAAAGGGATGTACAGAACCGCCTGCAATTTAGGACCTTCATTAGTCCGTCTGGATTTTGTTTTCATGAAGCTGACATTTTTCCACATTGTTTGAGGAAGCCATAGCAATAAAGAACATTATGAAGTAGTGATTGGGTTATTAAAAAGCTGTTCCTCTCTCTAATAATGAGTGTGTGTGTGTTTGTGTGAAGGGGGAAGGGGGGGGGGGGTTGTGCAAGGCAGATGTTTGAGAAGCATGGACATCTGTCTCATAAATCTTCAGCAGACAGATGGATGTGTGACTGGTTCATCGCTTCAAAGCGCTGACCAGAAGCTTCGGAAATCTCCTTGGATTTTTCCTCTTACAGTAGAAGGGTATGCAATCGCGCGCACACACACACACACACACACACACACATGCACGCACACAGAGGGAGTTTTTAAGAAGGCAATGACAGACAGGTCTGGGTCTCTCAGAGTTGGTATTTCCAAGGCAGTGCATGGAGGATTAGCACATTATATGAATGAAATGAACTGCCTCAGCTGTCACAACATACACACATGTCCTGATCCCAGAAAGACATCCACGCATACTTCATTAGCACCTGTTCAGCTTTCTTTAGAGCAAAGGCCATCTCATGGGATTGTGTGTGTGTGTTTGTGTGTGTGTGTGTGTGTGTATGTGTGTGTGTGTGTGTGTTGTGTGTGTGTGGCTGAGAGTGAGAGAGAGAAACTCTCATCAGGCCTCTCACAGTGCCCTTCTGGTCATCTCCCATGAAACCCATGTGGTGGTTTGCTAGCAGTGCTAACACAGCAGCATAGCAACACACACAGAACGCCTTACTTAGCAGTAGCATAAATCTGTGTCAGAAATGTGCCAAGGTCAAGAATCGGAAGATGTATTCATACTGGCACTTTTGTAAAGATGTTTTTTTCACATTAAGGAGGATTTAATACATGTAAACATTCTCATAAGTGCTTAAGTAACAGACGTAGCACAGAGAGTGTTAAGAAGAAGAACAGCCTTTGTGTGTTACATATACATTACAGGAATTGGGAAATTGTTTCTTCCCTCCCCCAAATCCTAGCATTAGCCTATTATATAAGGCTAATGCTAGTATAAAAGGCAGTCACATTTGCTAAGTGAAACTAAAAAAAAAAAAAAAAAAAAAAAAAAAAAAAAGATAAACAGACACTGTCTGGTCTGGGGGAATGAATGTGGTGTATAATATCTATAGAGATGGCATCAGGAAATCATAAAGCGTAGAGTTACATGAAGCCGACACTCCTGGGAATTCCAGTCTGCACTTATACTCCATAGTCTGTACTAATGCACATAATAAGTTTTTGAGTTAAATTTAATTAGTTGCTGCTTTTCAATAAAAAAAAAGGGGGGGGGGGGGGGGGGGGGCGCGGGGGGAGGGGGGGGGGCAAGAATCTGGGAGGTTTATAATTGCCTTCTCGGGTGTCTAATACATGTAAGATTTGTACAATGCTGCTGTATCATATACACACATCTTAGCGTTGCCTCATGGTTTTATATATACACGATTTCACAACACAGTTTAATCAGTGTATCAGTAATGCTCTGTATCAGATTCATCCTGCTCATGTAAAGCAAACAGCCGGGGTGCACCAAAATACCCCCATTCCCAGCCATCCACAAACAAAATCGCTGTTCTTCACAAGTACAAGAAACCATCTTCAAGTACTTATTCACAACATTAGATCTTGCGGAAAACTTATATAACACTCTCTTTCAGCCAGCGAACTGAAGGCGGCAAGCGCTCAGTGACAGTAGGGGACCCACTATAGACATGATGATTATTAAGCCTCTCGCCACATCCTACATTACCTCTTATCTCCCACAGTTTATTGCTTTCCACCTAATGTCGGGCGAGCAGCCGAGTGGAGGGGTGCAGCACATCTCGTTCCTCTAAAGATTTGGTGCCTCTTACAGTTTGAATGCTGCTCGGGGCTGTTGTGGGAAAATCGGTTTATGGGACTGTATTATATTGTGATGCATCACCTTAGGGCACGGCGTGAGGAATGAAGCAGAGAAATATCATATCTATGTGCAAAAATAGTAATCTCTGTCATCGGCTCGGCTCGGAGGTAACAAAGTTTCATGCTCAAGCGAAAACGGATGAAGAAAACTGAATTTTCCAATTTAGGAAAGTATTCGAGCGGGACAGTAACAGTATACTATAAGTTTAGAGCGAGAGAAAGAGAAAGAGAGAAAGTGAAAGAGATGGTTTCTCCTCATAATTCTATTCATTTCGGTCATTTACAGTCTTAAATTCCACTGTCAATTTTACACAGTTACATTACATTTACATTAAAGGCATTTGGCATTCCTGAGATACCTCATACAAATAAGCAGCAGGGTGTCGAACGCATGGGCCACATCAGCATTATGACATTACTATAAGACAGTGTATACTCTTTGATGAGCGACATCGCCTCATAACACAAAAAAACACATACCTTGTTTTTCTCCTTGAAGCACAAACATGTACTTTGCTTTCCCATCTTTCATGGAAGTGCCTTCCATGTGCATCAATTTTTCACTTCCTGGACATTTTAGGATGATCTAGCGGCGAGATGCCATCACTCCACGGGTAACATAATTGCATACATTGTGGGATGTAGTTTATTGTCAATGCAAACTTTAAGCCTTATTTTAAGACAACTGTACACCTTTTAAGCTCTTGCGGGCCACACAAAATGACATGGAGGGCCACATTTGGCCTCGAGTTTGATACGTGAGCTAGAGGGTTAAGGGGGCTTGCTCAGGGGCCCAAGCTTGCTATGGCTGGGATTTGAACGCACGAGCTCCGGATCTGGACGTCCAATGCGACAAAGCTACCATCTCTCTATCGGTTCCAACAGGGAGACACGGCGATCAGTCATGTCTCTTTGCAATATGGATAAAAGCAACGATTGCATTTTGTAAAGACTTTAAGCAGAAAGAACAAAACAGCACTAATAATAGGAACAGTCATGCAGTAAAGGACAAGGAGGGTGGATTTGAGAAGATTAGCCCGGCTGAGGTAAAATTAAGCTCTGCCAGTCGCCTGTTTTTTTTTTTTTTTTTTGAAATCTGCAAACACGGTTTGATTAGAGTGTGGTGAGGGATTTGTGCACAGTCGGCCTCTTTGGGTTTGTAAAAAAAAAAAAAAAAAAATCTCCTGGGCCGAGGGACAAAGTCTCAGGTGGAGGGGTGGGACAGACGGGAACGCTCGCTGATACGGCGAATTAAATCTCGGCTTACTTCCTTTTCACACTCGGTCCTCATTAGATTGCCATTGTTGAAACCCAATTTCACAGGGGGAGAAATCGGGCCAGGGTCTTACATTTTTCCTTTCAGTCAGCTAAATCGAATGCAACCTTTAGTTGTGTTAAGCAGCTTTAACATCTAGAACAATTTAGCTTCTGTTGCTGCTTTATCGTGGTCGGGATTGCGCTATATCCAGAGCCTGTCCGATGCAGGCCTCCTTGTGTAGTAGAACACACACACACACACACACACACACTTTGAGGCAATAAATCTATCTTTTCTGGTTTTAGGAGGTGAACGACAACTGCACAACCAGAGGAACCTACACAAACACTGGGCGAACTCCTCAGAAGCAATAACCAGAGCACAGGATTGAATCGGTGACCCTGGCGCTCCGAGGCGTCAACTCTACCCGTGCCATCAATAACATAGAGCAGTGAGATCGCTCAGGATACACGTGATGTATGTAAGAGAAATGTGGATAACTGGAAATAGAGTTTCGAGTCGAGGAAAAGTACAGTAGATCTTTGAATGATGAAATACTTGAATAAAATGAGCCACATGAGATATTTAGTCACACACAGGAGACAAAACACACACTGCGTCCTGCGTCGATTCAACACACGAGCGCTCCCGTGGTTCTTCTGCAGGGTTTTCACACGTATTCTTTATCCACATCACACAAGGAAGGAGTCGATGCTTGGTTCCTTGGAGGAACACTCTGTCTCAGACAGGAAGACGGCGCATGAAAACGCTAGTCCTTTGGATTCACGCAAAGAGAAAAAAGAAAGGAGGAAAGGAGGCGTGTTTCTATTAGGCAGTGAAGTACAGTATGAATCTGACGCTCTTTAGAGGAGATCGCATTATTTAATTTGGGTCATTTAATTCTATTTTATGCATTCACTGAAATCACTGAATTTGATTAATATGCAACACATCGGGACTTTGTCAGGAGTTTTTCTCTTCGCCCTGGAGACAATCGGCGCGTTTCCATTACAAATTTGAGCAAAAGCTTTGTTATATTTTCTAAATGTCGATAACTGTGACGGTGTTTCCATTAACCATGTCACGCGACTCAAACTCGTCCTCTCGCGATATTGCGATATTAGTCATTCAAAAAAAAATGGAGACAGATATGAACAGGCTTACTTATATCACAGCCATTAGTTATCTTTATTTGTAATCGGAGACGTAGTTGCCTTATACAAGCATTAATGGCGAGGCGATCCCTCTATACTTGGGGAGAGGCCATGTATGTGCTTGTTCTGGAACAAACGCGACCTGTGGATTCGGAATTTCCGGATGAACGTGTCCACTTGTTTTACATTTCCATTCACAGCATTTGGCAGATTACCTTATCCAGAGTGACTTACAACTGAGCAAGTGAGGGTTAAGGGCCTTGCTCAAGGGCCCACTAGTTGGAGCTTGGTGGTGGTGGTGGTGGTGGGGTTTTGAGCTGTACAATGCAATAGGGCCTCTTGTAGTACCTGCAGCATCACGGCCAAGGCAAGGTAGATCATGTGACCCGGAAAAAAATGTTTCCAAACATTTTTTTTTTTTTTTTTTTTTTACAAATTTTTTTTTTTTTTTTTACAAATTATTCCTTTTTCGCATTGTTTAAAAAAAAAAAAAAAACACCTCACACGAGCGTAAAAACTTTTCTGCGACACGTGTTTTTTCCCCCGTATTTGACGCGTTTCCATTAGCCGTATTTTTAATTCGCTATTTCAATTTACACATTTTGAAGGATAATGGAAAAGTACCCGAATCTGGAAGACACATTTTTTTTTTTTTTTTTTAAAGTAGTAGTTGCACACAGATAGTGTCCCGGTATTATTGAAAGATTCAAGCTTGCATAATCTCTCCATGTTTCATTTCTATATTCCACCTTAAACATGAATATAAATGAGGTAAAACATTGTGCTCGGTCCACAGTACACATTCCTGCCTCAAGCACCGCATTTTCCTAAACCTGGATTCAGTGTAAATCGGATTAGGATGAAGATGATATTCGTTAATAAATACCCCACCTTTCTATAGTGGACAAGTTAGTGGACCATAACCGTGCTCTATTTCTGGTCTATAGATGACCAGGAAATGCTTTTACTTGTAAGGGGAATACTATTTTTCTGTGTGTGTGTGAATTTATTTTCATAGGAAAATATGCTTTAATCCAAACGGTGTGCAGGAAAGGGTGTTCCTGAGAAATAAGCTGCGTGTTTCAGTAGCTGAGTAGATAATCCACTTCTCTGCTAGCCTCGGAGGAAATGCTCTCCTGTTACCTGAGCATGTCGACTAGCTTCTATGTCCTTTAACCAACTTAGAACAACTCCATTTTTTCTCCCCCCTAAACATGTTAAGAAAATCACAAACCCAGGGCAATGGACTACTCTTACTCCTAAAAGCAAGACGGATCGTTACAACTAGGGCCTGAGACACAGTAGAAGTGCTTAGATAACATCAGCCTATAAAGTAACTCTAGCTGCGTCTCAGTTCCTTATGCAAAGTAACGCCATAGACGAGAGGTTAAGGCTGAAGGCCTCGGTGCTTCTCTCAAAATCTCTCTATAAATGTCAAAGGACAGAGACAAACAAACCAACGCAAACGCGGCCTGCTGCCACCGAGGTTAAATACATAGAACAGTGGGGAGGGAAAAGAAAAAAAAAAAGATCATTCCCCTTTGGAAATGTATTATTTTGCAAAAATACACAAATGTAAAGCGTGATTCCTGGATAAAAGCCCGTGTGCATGACAGCTCTCTGAGAAGAAGGAGGAGAAGAAGAAAAAAAAGCTCCACCTTTCATTTTCCTTCTCTTTCTCTCTGTCCTGCATGATCGGTCATGGCTGTTTTCCTTACCGCTCCAGCGGCACACTAAACAGAACGCTCTGTGACAAGTAGCACACCCTCGATAAATCCGACGCTAAATGATTTCAGCGCAGTGTGTGTGGTCAGGAATATGATCTATAAGGCGCACGAGAGAAAACGAGAAAATAAACAGGCTAATGTTGTCCCGGCGTAACCGCACCGCAATACCGATACGGTATTAAAAACGCTGATATACTTTTGAGTGAACTGTAACCGCAATAAATCACGCGTCTTAAAAAAACAAAAAAGAAAGCGACGTCGCGTCGACACAAGGACGCACGGGCTGTAACGAATGTCCTTGTGTTCAATCATCTGTCATAATTGCAGCGCCACGGCAAAAAAGAGATTCATTGATTGGCGACTGGGGGGGGGGGATTCCCGGAGCCTGATTTGTCTGGTGCGGGAGGAGATGAAGTGTTAAAAGTGGTGCGGTGCGCCGTGACTCCTGCGAACGCTGATTAATAATCATCAACACAATAATCACAACTGCAGCAAGTGGAGTGTCTCTTGAGAGAGGAAGAGGGGGGGGGGGGGGGGGGGGGGGGAATCAATGCCGGTGGAGCCTAAGAAAATATAATGGCGAGACGACCCCCGATTGTAGAAGAGAGAGAGAGGGAGGGAGGGGACGGGAACAGAGAGAGTCATTAGCATCGCCGCTTGATCCTCAAGAAACGGACAGAAAATTACTTTCCTTTCAAAGACAAGAAAAAAAAAACTGCTTTTACCGATAGCTACAGCAGTTCAATAATAACAGGGTCTCTCAACAACAGGTGATAGCCTCACTTTTCTACACATTGTGCTCTTTTGTCCTGTTTTTTCTTTTCTTTTTTACTCTCAACACGTTTACAAAGTGTCCTGTTTTTCCCCTCTCACTTTGCCATGTGGTAAGGAAAACCTTGAGCAGCTGTAGAATGATGAAATCGGTTTATCTACATCGCATGTATTAGACAATCTAAAGGCGTCCGGACAGACGAGTAGCCATAGAGGGAAGTATAAAGAAGTAACAAAAAAAGAGACGGAGAGACAGAGGAAAAGATGACATGGCTGGATGAGACAACCCATTGGCCCGTGAAAGCCTTCAGTAAAGGATGAGTAGCTAAAAGGGCATTTAACAGGCTTTGAAGAAACTGTCAGGACGCCTGATGCTTCAATGGGAAGAGAGATGGACGGAAGGAGAGGAGTCTCTATCGCTCTGTCCATATACAGCTTATACAGCCTGTACAACGATTTCACCAATTAAAATATGATTTCCATCAAAAAGAAATCGCTCTGGGACGGAATTCCCAGAGGGAAAACGTCATTCCGCATGTAAACACTAAATAAATAATAGGTATATGTATGCTTGTGATAAGGCATGAATGGGTTTTGTGTGCCCCTGACCTCACATGGGAGCACTGCTGACAAAACCACACTGGTGTTTAATAATTCATACAGGGATGATGTTCAGGTTTCAACATCGCATCGTGACGTTTAGTACCACAGTAATGAGTAAGTCTTGAGATGTAAAGCGGCTTTGATGATGAAAACCATAGAAATATCGAAGTACTGGGAAATGACACAGTCTTCTATTTGTCAATACCCTTTATAGACTGAAGCTTGTTGACACCACTTGTCGAACAAACACTTTCTGAACTTCCATCGATACGAACAAACCTGTACCACCACCAGGTTCCCACCCTCCACACACACACACACACACACACACACACACACACATATATATATATGCACACATACATGAACATATTACATTTGTGTTAATTTATTATATATATATATATATATATATATATATATATTATATATATATATATATATATATATATATATATATATATAAACACACACACACACATACATACATATGCATATGTGTGTGTGTTAATTAATTATACATATTCATAATTTACATATTAATATGTTCGTTTGAAATGTATTACTGTTATTTCTATTTATTTATTTATTTAGCTTATATCTTACAAACATAGTTAGGAGACATGCGTATTCAATAGCGAACACCACGAACAACTTATGAACAAATACATACTACAAACAAACTCTTGGAACAGAACTCGTATTTATATCCCGAAAGTGTTGAGCTGTAGGGTTGAGGTCAGAGCTCTATAGCAGGAGATCTTCTACTCGGACCCTTAGTTGATATAATGCCACAGCATCCACAGCCACCCTATACTACTGTGTGCTTCTGATGAAAATACTTGGGGAAAATTCAGGTGTCCTGATAGTTTTCATCTATAATGAATATATAAAACCCTGTACATCATATGCTTATGATATTTACGTGCATGTGTGAGAGAGAAAATCCGCCTAAGCTCCATATCTGAGGACATAATGTCTCATTTCAACCTCTCCATACAAGACAGTGATTATTCCTGATTATTCACAGCCTCTGTGTGAACAGCACACCCCCGTTTATTCTCCTTAATGCAGTCCTGCGTTTCTCACCATTCTACATGAAATCTTTATCACAACTATGTAACGAAAGAAAAAAAAAAAGAAAGAAAGAAATAAACTGCAAAATTCAGTATAATGGATGTGCCTGTTGCAGAACACTGAATGTCTTATTGTCCATAAGGAAGGGGGGGAAGAAAAAAGAAAAAAGGAGTCACACAGACAAATAAACAAACCTTCTTTTTGCCCTCTTGTCTGTCCAATTAACTGGGAGTGCTCTGTTCAAATGGTGCACTCGACCAGCCAACGGCAGTGTCCACTTTCCAGACACTCAGGAAGTAACGAAATAAATGGTGTGCTATTCAAGGCAATTAAGGCCGGCGTGAAGACCCCGGACAGGAGAGGTGGGAGTCGGAGCAACCCTGACAAACAACTTATTATCTAATAGACAATTCTCTGCTCTGGCTCACTCAAAGAATTTAGCTGTGGTTTCAAAGGGACTGGGTTTGAATGCCCCCCCCCCCCCCCCCCCCCCCCCCCCCCCCCCCCCCCCCCCCCCCCCCCCCCCCACCCCCCCCCCCCCCCCCCCCCCCCCACACACACACACACACACACACAGCATTACATTTTTGCTATTTAGTTTTGATTTCGTCCAAAACACAAAACAAAAGATGTGCAGAGCGGTGTAGAGAGAAAACAAAAAACA